>JAYKKI010000042.1:17315000-18515000 GCA_039881145.1 Druceiella hillmani | reverse complement strand
TATATATATATATATATACATATATACATATATATATATATATATATATATATATATATATATATATATATATATATACGTTGCTGAAAGTATATCGTTTTTACGCTAAAGGCGTATCATAACATCTCTGTCTTGATACACCTTTAGCGTAAAAACGATATACTTTCAGCAAACAAATTTAATGATTAAGGGACAGGGAAATTGATAAATACTTTACAAGGTTATCCATACTGCCAACTTTTTAATTCGGTGAAAGACTGCTTGGAGTTTTAAACAAGTGATAATCAGATAGTCTTTCCAAGGTTAGTTAAGTGTAGGAGGAATCCAAGTTCCATAATTTTTGATTAGAGTATTTTATGGTAGGTTGTATGATCGAAGAATTGGCGGTTATTATCTTTAATCGTGCGTGCTTCTGTCTATTATAACAATACTTGTGTGTTGTTAAATTTATGTAGCAAGCCGAGGATTTCTGCGAGTTCCTGAGTACAAATTAAGAGTATTATGATCTACAAACTTCTCTGTATCTTTTTTCATTCTCGTGATACACTTTTTCAAACTTAACGCCCTGTGGGGTACGCACACTGAACATCACGCGGCATAATCAAAGTAACGTGGTGAACATTCACCAGTAGTAAGGGCTCCACTAAAAAGAAAGTTATATATTATTTTTGTCCCATATTTTCGAGAGGAATCTAAAAAAATTGCTAAGCTAATTAACCGGCACCTATATATCTTCTACTCTCTGTGCCACCGGTTTCGTCGGAGTAGAATCATCTTAATTATGCTGATCTCCTTTCAAGGTTACTAAATACCTTGGATTTACTCCGTTCAAAAAACGATATCGGTCGTCAGGAATGGAGAGTATATTAAGATGAGTAAGATATAGCAACTGATAAATTTTCACCATAGCGGACGAGCAGCGGAAATAACATCTATGTTTTAAAAGAATCATTTGAAAGAGATCCCCGTCTTACCTCACATTGCCTGGCAACTAAGTTGCAGTCATATGCACGTAACTTCATCAAAAGAAAGTTTTGTTATCTCTTTGGCGGAATGGAAAATGAACTTTATGTTAGAAGCTACTACCAGAAAATACTAAAATAGACTCAGCTATATATTGCAGTCAAATTGACCTACCTCGCACAGAAATAATAAACAAACGTAAAGAACACTCAAAAGTGTATTTCTTTCACAATAACGCTCGGCCGCACGTAGAGTCGTACGCCAGAAGTTACTGGAAATAGGAAAATTCTACCCTCTCCACCATAATTTCCTGATTTAGTGCCAATAGATTTTTATATATTTCGGCCTTTCAGGATAAAAAGTTTGATGATAGATAAATTTTTTTTGTTGACCTGTGTAATATTATAAACATTTTAAACATATTTTTCTCTAGTTCTTTTTTTTACCATGAAATTTAGTTTCTAAGTTGGTAATAAAATAACGTAATCAAATACATAAAAAAAGGAAAAATTTTCTTGTTTACTTTTAAGAGTTAATCTAAATGACTAAATTCGATTTATTGCCAAATATTATAAAATTTTCTTTCCTTTCTTTTTTGTATATTCCTATTGCATATAAGTCAATCAATCATGATAACAGATACGAACTGGCTATGACCATTAATTTTTTTATAATACCCTTTGTTATAAATTTAGGTAGGTAGTATTAATCCGAATATAATAATTTCTAAGTCCCATATCATTTTATTGCCTAGTTTTTGAATTCAGCATAATCATAGTCAAGAATAATTGATAACTATACTCGATGATCTGAAACATCAACGCAATAGAATTGATGTATAATATAATAATATAAAATTGCTACCATACATATAAATGCAAATAAGTACAAATATTGTTCTTCATTTACATGCTTAGAGCTACAAATTTGACAGCAATAAAATTAAACAAGACGGTTTCATAATGTCGCGAAACAAATTATTATTATATGGTGCCACTAAATAATAAAGTACTTAATTTAAGACAAATATCAGTGTTTAACATGAGTTGAGAACTATAAAGTTACCAGCAAATGAAAACTCATTCAATATACATTACATTTTGTTATATAATCACAGCATAACTTGGTGGCAGGCTGAGAGTGTAGCTTTCTTAAGATAAATATTTCTTATGTTCGTAGTTTGGCACCTCGATTCTCAAATTTATAAATCCCTGATTATGAATAGCTTCTTCAAAATTATTTTCAGACCAACTTATTGACTTTTTCAATTACCAAACACCATACATAGATTTAAATTTATTAAATTCGTAAGTCAGCCATTTAAAACGATGGATATCATTAACTTACTAAAAATGCTGTCAGCTTAACATACTAACTACGTTACAAAAAACGTTAAGTTACTAATGGTCGCTCGGTGGTAAAATTTGACAGTAATTTATTCAGTTTTTAAGTTTAACGTTATTTACTTATGTGCAACTCATTCAGTCAATTTGATATTTTGGAATACTTTGGAGGCAATCTCTACTCTGTGCGACGATTTGATCACATACTATTATGTCTTTGACATTGATAGTATGAACATAAACAAAGAACCCTTTATTGCTGAACGTAAACAATGAACCTTTTAATGTGTGTGTAATACGTATTTGTAACTCATATTTTATGTAAATTTTACATTTCCGCACCAACAAGGGGGGAGCTCCCCCTTTACATCTCTCCTTTTTCTTGTCTTTTACAAACTCTTTCCACGTGTACTTTACTTCACCTTACACGCGCATAATTCACGGGAGAGTTAACTTTAACATTTTAATACTCAATATAAATAAATGCTCAATAAACATGATGTGTACAATAGTAATCAGGCGCAGAGCAAAATTAGAAGGTACTTTCAATTTTGCTCTGTACATTAAGCATTATATCAGTGAGAATTTAATTGAAATCAGTCTTGCTGTTTTTATGCAACGCTTAAACAAATGGACAAACAGGTAGTCAAACATAGGGGACATATTTGTTACTATTCTATTCTATATGATTACATATGGATAAAATTTCTCCGGATAAAATCACAATATTTCACGAAAAGTTTTTAAACTTGGGAGAATTCTTAATTTGAAACTGACTATTAAAAGTAAAAAAGAACGGTTTTAGAAAAATAGGTGCACTAAATAGGTGTAATGCGAGTTTATGTGCATAGTAATGATGCGTAGTGATTGAGCCGTGAGTTGAAAAAAGAAATTCGCTAGAGTCCTGCGATGCCGTTGCATTTTATACGACGTGGTTGTCATAAGACTTCAATAAGAAAATATATTAATTAATAAATGTAGAATGTTTCTTTCCTAAAATTTAGGTAACGTTAATCAGTCCAAAGAAAGAAACAATGGCTTGAGAGAATACTGGCTGCTATACAATTTTTTACAAATTTTCATTTTATACCAAATGGTAAAAAACATTAGAAAATGGTACCCGTATATAAAACAACAGAGGTGAAGGAAGCGCCGCTTTTGTACGCAAATTGTGCGCTCTGCCGTGAGAATATATTACTCGCGACAGGTGTCAAGTTTACACAAAGGGTAAAATGATTGCGGTCTATTATTGTGCGTTTGCGGAAATATTGGAAGGAATGCGTCTTACTCTGTGCAGAATGGCACAAATTCAGTTGTAAGTTGGTATATGTGGTTTGATTTTAATTATGGATCTTCGACCATAAAACGATGAAATGGAGTCTAAATGGTAGTTAAAAGCAATAACAAAATAAGGAAATACAGCCTCGGAAATAAGGAATACAATTATTTAAAACATTTGGAAATTTATTTCTATCTTAAAAAGTTTGTAATATTTCCGTTTTAATGTGATTAATTATAATATAAAAAAACCAAAGTAAATTATTTTGTTTGCTAATTCGAATCTTCACAAAAAATCATACTCAAGTTTTTCGATCTAAATTGTTGAATTTGGATGCGTAAAATAGTTTTTTATATGAAATTTAACTTGTTAAATGAATAAGCAGAACATTTCATTTACAAAATAGTCTTTGAAATTAAATAAATTTTGCAAATAAATAAGTTCTGCTTATTTATTTGCAAAATTTATTTAAATTATTTAATTTAATTACGAAATTATTCTCGATTTAAAATCAAATTGATTAAACGAATAAGGAGGATATTTTAATTTAAAAATTATCCGTAAAATAAAACACAATTTATTATTTTAGAATAAATACCTTTTAATTCCAAATTTTTTTTCCACTTTAAATAAATTTATTAAATTAATAAATTGAACATTTTAATTTTAAAATTATGTGTAACCTAACGTCAAATTTGTCAAATTAATAAATAACAGATTATTTTCGACTTAAAATCAAATTTATTAAATTAATAAAGAGAAACTTTAACTCAGAATTATCTGTAAATACTTTATTTGAAAAATTGCCTTTAAGATGAAATAAAAATAGTTCGCTTTCTGAGGGAAGAGTTGCTTAATTTATTTTAACCAGTAATTTCCATTTATATTTATTTCATATTTATTATTTTTCTATTATTATATATAATTTATTTAGTTATTACAATTTATTACAACAAGAGCAATTTTCTCCAGTTTACTATATCATCTGAATTTAGACATGTGTTTTACAAAATATTGTGCAATGCCTCAAAATTAAAAAAGAAATAAAATAAATAAAATGATGATCTACATTAAATGAAAGAAAATAATGAATATGCAAATATAAATAACAAAACTGGGGAAACAAATCTCAAGTGACGGCATAAAATCTAAAATAATAATTTCATTTGATTAATTAATGTATTTAATATATTGTATAAGAAATAATTTTTTTTAATTTTCTGCAATAATCATGAATATAAATAAATTATTTTTGCATTAGACTCTACTTCTCTGATAAAAAATATGATCGATACCCATAATGCTCATTAGGGGATTAATCATTAAACTTCATAAACCTCTTCTTGAAAAAAAATTAAAATATTTTTCAATTTTTGTTTCGTCGATAACGAACGGCTAATTTCTGTTTTATCTGTTGTCTCGTTGAAGTTAAATTTTCCTTGTAATTTCCTTTATCTTGAGTAAAATTTGTAAGAATATAAAAAAGGTATCTTACAAAATACTATTAGTACTATACCATCCCGTGACACCAGATTGAAGTCAAGTGAAAACTATCCGGTGAATGTGGTAATATAAGTGTCGTGTTGACATATCACATAATAATTCAAAAAACTTTTACTGATTATAAATTTTGTTGAAATTTTTAAAAAGGATTGAAATCTAAATTTATGTATAGTATCTTTTGAAGAGCGACAGTTAAATATGACACAAGGGAGAATTAAGGGCGCCTGTTAAAGCACCTCTTAAGTTCGGACTTCAAAATGTCATGCGAACTAAATATGTAACTTCTTGTGTTGATTTCGTGAAACAAAAATGTCCTTTCTTGCATGGAATTGCTGGTATCCTTGCATGAAATGGTTTTTGTTTCAAAAAATGACAATATATCGTATGAGTAGAAAAAGTTTTTGGGTGTAAAGCAAGCGAAATGGAGGAAACAGTATTTATAAAAGAAAATACGCTTCGCCGTGGAAATACATTACGCACGACAGGTGTCAAGGAAGGGAAATGATTGCGGTCTAAAAAGGTTTTATAGTAGATTGTTTCACTGTTTGAATGTTTTACTCTGTTTTACTGTTTGAATGTTTCACTGCTCTTGAAGAAATGTTTTAGATAATGCGTTGCTAAGAAGTTTTTAACCACGAATTACGAATTTTTCTGGAAAGACTGTCGAAATTTCAAGAATATTTTACTAAAACGTATAAATAACATAAAGCGCTTTCAGTCAATGATAGCATCAAGCCTTCAAGGTTATTGTAAAAAAATGGATTTATATCGTGAAAATGGATTTGAATTTATTAGTGAATGTTCCACTTAGTGAGATAAAGCTGGCCAACCATTATTAACATTAAAACGTAACTTCGTTGGGTTAACAATTGGTAACTTGTTATTAGGGTTACATATATTAATTATACATGCAAATCACAATGACTTAATGTAAAATAAATAATTGTGATTAAGGTCTAAAGAGTTGTTCTGTTAATATGATTAAAATATTTAAATGTGTAAAAATTTTAAGTGCATTTAAAGTATGTAAAAATTATAGTATTGCACACAATATACATAAAAATGTATATAGATACATAAAAAATTATTTAATTAATAATGACTTAAAACTGAAATACGAATTTTATTTCAAACATATCATTTCATATTAACGTCGATCTTCTTGTACACGATCGACGTTAATATGAAACCAACAGAACAAATATTCGTATATACCAATTAACGGGTTTCACAAAAAAGATTTTCTAATTTGCATATCAAAGAAAATTGTAAAAAATAAAACAAAGTGAAATGATACCCACGTATAAAAAGAGGATCGTGGAGGTAAAAAGGCTTAGACGCGTAAATTTTAGATTGTGCGATGAGAATATATTATCAGTGACAGGTGTTCCGATTGTGCAAAGGTAAAAATAATAACGACACACCCCTAAATAAGTTGAAACGTTGGAAAAGTGTAAAACGACAAAGAAATAAGGTTTATTTGAAATAGTCAGTTAGCTATTTTTACATTCAGAAGTCATTAAAAGAAAATCATATTCACAATTAAATGAAGCTATGATGTAGTATTATTTCTACTTTCTTTAAGTTCTTTACCACGACCCAGATTTCGTTATATTACAACATCTTCAGGTGGGCTATTAGCAAAGCTAAGCAAAGCTAATAGCCCACCTGAAGATGTAAGACAACGAAACTTAGGTCGTGGTAAGGAACTTAAAGAAAGTAGAAATAATACTACATCACGTAGTTTAATTTAGTTGTGAATAATGAATTTCTACAAAATTAACGCCAAATATATTCAATATTAGAAAATAATACTGTAAAATACATAAAGTGGCCGGCCGTAATAGTATTCTTGGCGGAAATTCTCTTTAGTTAAAGATAAACAAGTCAATGTTTTGTGGCCCAAATAAGTTATATTGATGTCTTAAAAATATGCCCCTAAAATTTAACACCAAAATTTGTCACATTTATGGAAATTTGACTTTTAATCAGTGGGGAGCGGTATGGGCATAAAGGCTTTTAAAGCATATATATATATATATATATATATATATATATATATATATATATATATATTGTTTCTGATAAGTAGTTAAAAGTCTAGGAAAAAATGTGTCCTTAACATTAATATTTAAATTACATTATTCGACAGCTGTTTGAATACTGTTGAGGACATATACAGCCAATGCTCCGTTATGGGTATTTTTGTTTTTGTATTATAATAAAATATAATGCTAACGGACGTCATATTTTATCACAAAAACTCGACAACTGAACATTCATGGAGCCTGTCTAGTGGAGGTTTAAATGGCGTGAAGTTGAATGTAATATTAATGACGAATTCGACTATGAACGAAGAATGAAAAATAAATAACAGACCAAATTTTTGAAGATTTATCATAAAAAGTGGTTAGAAAGTTTTGATACAAAATAATAGTGAGAGTTTTATCATAATTTTCTGGCAACTTGTAATTAGATTAAAGTACGTATACTATATTTAGTATCTGAATATTTAATATACCATTCCGTATTGTCTATAAAACTATAATAATCAAAGAAGCTATTATGGTGAATAACTTTAAGTCTGACATTTGAAAAAGCAACCAAGGATATCCGAACTAGGAACAAAAGACAATTTTAAACTAATATTGAGAGTAGTAACAAGTATTCTAATAACGACTCAAACACAAATAGAACTACGAGGATTCGTACACATTTAGGTACTTATAAATATTTTAGGGTACATAGTATTCCCATTAAACTATTTACCAATTAATTCATTTTTCTAAATTTTAATATATTCCCTACTACGTCTTCCACATGCGTTAATTAACATTGCATATTAAAGAAAATAAGATCTAGGATAATCGCTATAGTTTTCTATAATCTCCTATTCACATTTTAACACCCCTGGATTTTCACGATTTTCTGTTCAATTTTAGAATAAGGGAGGGCGTATAGTCCATTTTCGCATATATTTCGGAATATATTTTCAAATATGTAACTTCAATAAAAAAATATTTTTCATAAGAAGCTATTTTCCAAATGATATCCTGCATGATTATTACAATAGATTTTTTTTCTAGGTCTTTATTTACCTCATTTTAAGTGTTACATGAATATTTTTTAAAAACTTAGCTAGTAAAAAATATGAACGTTAATAAGATGTATTACCCTAATATTTCAAGTTTTTACATCACATTATTTCTTAGAAAATCAACTGCGAATATGGAAAAATATAAATATATTGCCTACACAATTTTTCATTGGCGTAAAATATGCAGGGTATTTGTAAATGTTGGGTAAAATTATGCCATCTAGAATCATCACTATTGTTTATCTGCAACCTTTGCATGAGCTTCTAAAAACTTATATTATTTCACAATTTTAGATTGCCTAATTTTCGTAACAAGTGTAGATGTATATTTCTCTTCGTATTTTTCAAGGTGTTTCAAGTATATTTTTAAAGGTGTTTTACATAAAATTATAGTAACATTTTTTTTGAGATCTTTATAACTACATCTTTCAAATTATACAGGGAAATAAAAAAATTAAGGATTTCATTTGTCTGCTCAAAAATTCATAGGTTTTAAGTTTTAGCTATTAAGATACAAGAGGGTTAATATGTTTAATTACTATATCAAACTTTAAGTTTCCAGCCGTTTCTGAGAAAAACGGCTGCGACTGAAGGTCGGACCTAAGTACCTCGGACCTTTTGAGGTACGAAACCCTAATAGCACTGAGAGCGTTGAATGAAAAAAAAACAAAATATCCTAACATCAATGCATCCGGTCCCTTAAATACTTAGAAAGACTTATGATATTAAGGGAAAGCATTATGTTTGAGAATGGTGACACTTTTGCTATGATCAAATAAGAAAACTTTGAGCTGATTACGTATGTTGTTGACACATAATATTTAAATAAATTGAAGAAAAAATTTTCATTGTATGTATCATGGATACCATAAATATTCAAACATAGAGTTGCAATGATCACGAATTCGCCATGTATTATTGTAGTCCGTTGGTCGGCAGCGGTTGACGCCAATAATTTATGTTCGACACGCAGTATAAAGGTTTCTAAATTTGATATTATGATGTCATGAAAATATGGTCTTTTATCTCGATGTTATAACGACATGAAGAGACGAGGAGAAGAAATTAAAGCTGTCGGTTTCTGACTACCCTAGGGTGAATGGTCATGGCATACAGATTGTACAAAGAATACTCAATCATACTTTCTCTACGTTAACAAGGTCATTTGAATACGAGAGTTCACCCAAGTGTACACTCAAAGCTTTCATTAATATTTCATTTTATCTCTGAGATATATTAAATAAGTTTAGTACTGACTGAGGGAAAATTATACTGGGAATGCCCTTACCAGAGAGTGTCTCTACGACGGAAATAGTTGGCTTTCGGTCTTCTCAGTTTTATTTAAGATCCTAGCTGGCCCGTGCCGATAATACGAAAGTCACCGAATGTTAGTTGAAAAGATTGTCAATAGATGGTGCTTAAACACATATGAAATATATATATATATATATATATATATATATATATATATATATATATATATATATATATATTATAAAGAATTAAAAATAAAAAAATGTGATTGAACAGTTCATTTTGATTTGTTTATGTATTTTTTTAAATCACCCAATGCTACTTAAAAACTATTGTCAATAGGTATTATTTCAAATCGTATTATATCAGCTACGTCAATTAAACAGATTGTTAATATTTGGCGCTTAAACACTTTGAGAAATAATAAACAGAGAATTTAAAAATTAAAAAAATTAATTAAAAAATTAACTTATGGTGTTTGAATAGTTAGATTAGAATTAGATAAAGAATTAAGGGAGATATGGCGTTACCATTAAGAGACACTGGATAGACTTTGAAAAATAATATATATGACTCGATTTTGTTTTACTTTGCAACGTATTTTGCAGAGCTGAGCAAAATGAATTTTAACTTAAACACTTGACAGTTATGAACTCCGCGAATCTTCTTAACTTTACAGGAGTAGAGTCCTAGGGAGTCCTAGGGAGTAGAGTTATTGTTTCAAATATTGTACAACACGTACCATGCTTACTGTAATACCATACCGTACTACACGTGTTTTGACTTTTGGAATGTGTAGGCAATGGCCACTTATTTTATAGTCTTGTCGAGGTAGGGCATTATTTCTGCTTCTACTTTTCTTTAATATTCTGTAGTCGTAAAACATATATATATATATATATATATATATATATATATATATATATATATATATATATATATATGGTAAACTTTGCACGGTTAGCTTTACCATGGCTCCAATTTCAGGTCTTTGCTACTTATAATCACGATAAATAACTTTTGTGCCATGTCTCACTAAGGCAATCAGATAAGAGTTTATTGTTCATAATCCATAGGTTATTGATCATAATCCATCCTTTAATTTAAATTGTATCTTCTAACTGAAATTCGAACTCAATTCAATTGACATAATTGATGAGATATGCAGATGGCTGGACAAATTAATTTTTTTGAATCTACTTATAATAAAAACCTCATATACCTATAATGTGAAGTTATATATATAATAATTATATGATAATTGCACTATTTACGTAAATATTATAATTTAAATCTAATAATATTAAGATATTTTTTTAATATTGGGTACAATACAAACAATATTATATATTTTACTAACAATTATAGTCAGGAAATGGATGTTATTTGATGAATTCAAATAAGAACATCTTTGATTGTTAATTCAATACTATGCTTGACTACATCTTTACGCTCCTTTATGTTTAAGTAATATTATGAAGCCAAGTAATTCCCCTCACAGCTTTTTTCTGTTAAAATAATTATTTTCTTAACAATTTTTCAACCCAAAAATTATTTCATAAATTTTTGCCAATATTCTGTCAAACATAATATATATCTGATGTTTTTCAAGACATAATTCTACTTGAAATTGCTTGCCGAGTAAGCTGGCTACATTTTAGTGCACTGCTATATAGTTAGTGCGCTTTCTCATTGTCGTTTAATAACTTTAAATTAATAATCACAATATTATTTGCATCATTACAAAAAGACATTGTATTTCCAGAGTTAAATCATTTCTTTTATAATAGCAAATTCTAAAGATGCATCCTCTGAATGAGGTGGCATATTTCATTCTCGCTTTCAACTGTAAAACGTTCTTTTTTATTATGTTATTTTTAAATATGATTGCTTCTGCATGCTGACGATATTTATGAAGCGTATCATACTTTTGGGGAATTTCCTTTGTATAATTTTATGTAAGTATCAGTCACATTAGCCTGTTTGCATAGCTCTATTTTTAAATTTGTTATGGTACAAAAAGCGGTGTATATGTTTATCCCGTAATATCTTGTATGGGCACCGTATTTTGTCTGGGTACCAAGGAACATATCCTATTGGAAAAATATATAAATAATCGATAAGAAAAACCATATAATAAACTAGATGATAGAATGCTATTATTTTTTTTGCTTCTCAACAAAGTATACAACTATAATGCAGGTTGATTTTATAACTTTCCTTAAAATATTTTATTGCTTGCGCCTGACCTTCTATTGATTATTCAATATAGTTGAAGTGCCAGGGAAAAGCTGGTTTTGACTTAACTTATAACTTGTAAATCGATATAGATGTAAAATGAAATTCTAATGATATGGAATATTTATAATTTCGTCATTTGAATTGGTACATTGATATGAAAAAAACTGCGTACTAAACGAAATATCTTCCTAATTATTATTAATTAATTTTAATTATTCAATAATTAAATTATTAAACTAATTTTCATAAAATAATAATGCATAAAGAGCTACTCAAAATTATGTTACAATTATTGGTAAATTGTTAATTAGATTAGTGCCACAAATATAAGAAAACAGTAGAGAAAAAGAACCTTAGACTAAACGACATTTTACTATATCAGTAATAAAATTCTTGTTTATTCACTTTTTCTAGACTATTACGTAGAAAGTACCTTCTAAACTCAGTATATTATTATTGAAAAATTTGTCGTTTGGTTTATTAACACGAGAAAATGGTAAATGCTATTTTTTACTTTTTTACTGCATTTGTAACGCAGTGGCAATCTGTTTAGTTTTCATGTGTTCATTATGTATAAAAAACATGTTCATTTATTGCATTTTATTCCATATAGATGAAAAAAAAATATTCTGACTTAAGATGTAAATGTAAATTGTATATAATACTGTATTTATAAAGATATTTACTTTTTAATAACAAAAGTTTTCTTACCTTTACAAACATACTCTTTATTATTTGTGTCTTCTGCACTCCTTTATTTTCACGGAAATTAATTAATTTCAAACGTACTCACGGAACTGAAGATGAATTTCATCTCATATCACAAGCGAAAAGTATGTGTCCTCTCAAGAAATTAAATAAAGTTATCGGTCTTGATCAAAAGCCACCGTAATATATATTTTCCACACAGATACATAAATCTAAGGTGTAATAGCTCTTAAGTTAAAGTTTGCCGTTCCCATTCTTGCTGGAAACTTTTTCACATAAAATAGAAATGCTGAGCGAGCAGGTTGATCTAATGGTGGTTCAAGGTCGGCGAGTTGTAAGAAAAGTGAAAGACATGGAGATGAGGTATGACCGAAGAGACACAGTTTTATATATATATATATATATATATATATATATATATATATATATATATATATAATTGGTTAACATATATTATATATGGTTATATAATATATTAACGCCGTTTCCTTTTTTAATTAACTCAATAAGTAAATAAAAATCAGATTAGATTTTTCGTCTCAATTTACCAAGCTTAATATGTATCATTAGCATTGGCTACTACAACTATCTAAGTGGAAAACTGATATGGTAAATTATCCCACAGTTAGAATTTTGTGTGACAACTTACTAACCACAAACCGCTACTTGATGTGTGGCTTTTGATAGAGGGACCACAGAGAACACAAGAGTTAATTTATGTCGTCTCTAGATTTGTATATTGCTTGTATTGTACTAAACTAGATATATTCTTAAACATTGATGATTGACAAAATCTTAATGATGATTGACAAAAACTTAACCATATTTAAAAATAAGATTTTTATAAAAGTTTTGTAAATACTGAAGTGCAAATTTTTTTGCAAAAATTGAGAAATTGAAATATGCTTTCTGGGAAAATATTGATATCGTGAAAACGTTGCAAACCAGTCGATTTTGAATAGGATGTCACTGATTGATTGATACGGAAATAAGTATAGAAGGTAAAAATGATTAAATCGGGCGTCTTCAACGCCTTTTGATGTCACATCTCGTTATTGGGCTAGATTTCGTTTTCCTGTAAGCAGCCATTTACACAAATAAACACATCAAATGAGTCTCATTATAGTTATAAATGTTTTTAATGGCGAATAAACTTATTATTATTTTAATGTCTACATTTACATGGTTATTTTTAATGTCTACATTTATCACGCGATTATGCAACACGTTATCACGATGTTGAATAATTGCGTATCAGAATACTCATTTGGGGCATTTATATTTGATATTTCAGTGTAATGGTTCATGGTATATTATAGCCTGTGGCATTATTTGGAAATATTGTTTAATAAATCTGGTTAACAATACGAGAATTGTCATAAAAACTTGTCAAACACGAGTAGAGCTCAAACTACGAGATTCCGCATTTAAGCATTTAAAAATATTTAGTGGTACATGAAATTCTTATTAAACTATTTACGAAATTTTAATTTTTTAGAACAAATATTTATGGCCTACTGTGCTATTATTTCACAGGTGAATATTTAAAGAAATATTTTATTTATGTGATATCACTTCAAATTAATGATTTTTTTCCCTTTACTTGTTTTGTAAGACCTTGCTTCTTATCAAATTTCATGATTCTAGGTCAACGGGAAGTATCCTATAGGTTTTGGTTTATTTGCAAGTGTTAAAATATGCGGTATAAAAGGTCGAATCTTTCGATTTAGATTCTTGATTTTTTTTACAGCTCTAAGAGGCCGTAGATCTAAGTATTTGATATTAATTTCAAATTGATATCCTCACGCGTTACAGAGAAAAAGTGTTTTAACAGACAGGCGACGACGTGATCCTTTAAGGGTTCCTTTTTCCTTTTGAGGTACGAAATCTTAAACTTAACGTTTTTCTCTATTTTAAGATTCATCCCTACTATTTTAATCTACGCGATTTATGAACTTCCTCAGGAGAAATAAAAATAGCAATCAGTGGTGTTTCTTGTAACAGCGAATTAATACCCTGGGGTATTTTCTAATAATCTGTGCTTTCACCTCTTTCAATTCAATGCTGAGTGCAACATTGGAATTTTAAATTTAAACGCTGAAATATTAATACATATTAGAAAAGCTATAGTTATTTTGTGAACAATGTTGGGAAATAATTTTTAATTTGTTTGTTGCGCTAACTTTTGAGTACTAATTTGTAATTAGTTAAATTAATATTTTTATTAAATTATCATTCAGTAAAATTTAAGCTATATTTAATACAGTTTTAAGTTAGTATTTAAATTTTACTCCATGATATGTGTTTTTTCAACTTTGTCAAAATGACTGAAAGAAATATAATAAAATAAAACCAATTTTATGTTTCCGTACCGCTATCAACAAGCAAAAAGGGAAATAAAACCAATCAAGTGTCTTTCCGTCCGTCTGTTCTATGGGTGTTTTCTTCAGAAACTTCCTGAAGTAGAAAATTGATGGTATATTCATGTATCGGATATACTTCAATAGCTAATCCTAAAAATTAAGCTAATCGAATATCGATTGAAAGGGCTAATCACAAGGGACCCAGAAATATTTTTTTAAATAATTTTAGGTAGGGCATCTTCAGATATGTACTGAAAAATATGATAAAAATAAACCCTTCCCTTAACCCAACCCCATAACCCCTTTCCTTTTCGAAACAACTCGACCTACAATAAAAAAAAACTGAATTTTTAGAAACCTTCGCAAACGTTGTATGAAAAATATGGCGATGATTCTAAAGGCCAAAAAAAATCAAATAGGGTTATATTTTTATGCCCGTGAAAGGTAGCGTAGGTAATGTATTTATGTTGTGAAAGATTAGTATTTGTAAATAATTAACAAAAAAAATAGCCCAATATGTAATCCTATATATCAAGGAGAGCCTAAATGTTTACGGCAACCTCGTAGCGCGTGTCTATTCGTTTTCTACTAATTTTTAATAACAAAATTGTAACGTTATAGATATTTTCAAAACTTTGATTTGGCACTAATATCTACATCGTGATAAATTTCACCAGTTAGCTTTTGAATGCAAATCGATGAAAATGCTATAAAAAGGCATTCACAATATTTGTTAAAAGTCACCTTCTAACTTTCAGTTCGAGCTCGATCTAACTTTTTATGGCTCACGGGTCGTTGCGTCTTGGATATAAATATGTATCGACACAAAGAGCGTATTGGGGGTTGGCTGAAGCCGAGAGCTTTGTTGAAATAATTCAGGACGTACTTATATTTATTGCTTAAAATAATGAGACCAGATTTTTAGACATTGTCGTTTACCTCGTAAACTTATCGAACCATATAATATCGGAACGAAATGTTAAATTTAATTGGAGTAGTAATTTAAAATTATTATCTCGTATTAATTTTATGTAAATTAGAATTGTTTGGAATACAATTTTATTAGATAAAGCAAAAAATTGGAATAAAAAAATTATTAATTATTTTTATTCATTTTAATTAAATGCAGTGAAATTTACTCATAACTTTATGTTTGATGGACGTACGTGCACGAAATTTTTTTACATTGCAACACCATGCAACAACAAATTTCGTTTTTACAAAATAAGACAACAATGAATTAAATACTTTACTATAAAGAAAATAATAGAAATATTATGACATCTCCCCTTGAATAATTTTTGGCATTTCACGGCAAAACTTGCTAACTATTTCAATAAAAGAAACAAGGTGCCTACCTTGTTTCTTTTATGCGATTAATGTAATTTTTGGCGAATATAACATTCAGATTCATTACTCTATATTAGAATAAACCAACTTTGAGATTAAAAAGCGGAAAAACATTATTTTACAAAAGAAACGGGTAAAGTTAAAATTTTCACCAAACAATTTTGAAATAAATTGAATTTGTAACCTCTTTCAATATTAATTGAAATTAAGTACCTATTTACGTCAAAATAAAATCAATAATCAATCTAAGAACTAATATTAGGAAAATATGGCTACGTTAACTGGGTAACATCCAACCCTTGGTTAATGTAAACATGTGTCATTTCAATGCTTGGCCACTGCATTGTCAGACTCTGTTGTAGTATTAATAATCTATGGAGGCTATTAAAACAACTTGGGCAGCAAATACAAATACTGTATTTATGAAGTTTATTTTAAACAAGAAATACAGTCATATTTTTATGGATCACCTAGATGTAAAGAAAATTGGTGAAAACGACTTTCTAAACTATATAACATCTCATAAATATTAGCATGAGATATTCGTCTAGATACTAATTGCATATTATTAAGAAACATTTTTAATTTATTTCTAAAATGATAATAGTCACTATTATCATTGAGCTAGTGAAAATCTAAAGATGATCGCGATTACGCGAAGCTTGCTCATGGAATTTTTATCAAAGTATTAGTCAAATTATTAATATATATTCAATAATAGACATGTTACTAAAACAGTACGAGGAGTAATATTTAAAGCAACGACAAATTTGTAAAACTATTATTAAAGTTAAATATAATATAATATAACAGGCATTTTACTGTTACTATGGCAAAATTTAACGATTTCCTAAATAACACATTAAATCTCTAACAAAACTTTTCTATGAAAAGTTATAAAAATTACCACTATAAGAGATGTACTACTACAGTAAAAGTTTTAGGTGCACTACTATAGTAAAATATTAAGGTGTTTACTACTACAGTAAAAATACTATTATAATATATATGTCATAATTATCATCTAAAAATTGGATAAAGACTGCATATGCACGTCTGGAACATAAATCTGATCAGAATTTTAAAATAAAATAATGATTTAATTATGTTGATGATCATTTTGTGGAGTCTGAATTATTTCTGGCAAACAAGATATGAACCACTGTGCATCTTATTATTATAATATATTTTAGGCTACATAACTTATGGCGCCATTTTTTTCTCAAATCCGACCTTTGTTCTCAAATCTGGGTTCTGGTTTTTCTTGTAACAAAGTTATCTATATTTCTTAAAGTATTTGAAACCGTTTTAAACGGTGGTTTCTATTTCCAAGTTCAATACCAGCTGACGCTCTGCCGATCCTTACGATCCTTACTTCTATCCTTACTAATGTCACAAATTTAATTGATTTTTCAGCTAGGATTTTTCATATTACGTTCATAAATCTTTAATCAATAATGTTGGTAATTTACAAATTTTCTTGGCACTTTTTCTTCATATTATTGCCGAAATTTTGCTCTCACTTATAACCAAGTTTATAACTTATATTTCTTTTTGTATAAATTTACATAAGTAGTTTTAATTATATTTTGTAAACTTTCAATAATATCAATGTTAAGAATCTATCCTTAGAGTTTTTCATTACATTAATGGTAACGGTTTTATAAAATAGACGATATAAATAAAATAAGTGAACAATTCTCGTTACTCGACTTGAATCACTGGCACTTGACACCTGGACCAGAGTACTTTTTGTTGTAACCTCTTGTATTTCGTCGTTTGAACATTCTTCGTTTTCTTTTTCATTCCTCTTCTTCGCTCCTTCATTAGTGTGATAAAGTGGTCGTTGTCCTGAATTGTAGTATTTTTAAAAATTTGAATAGGGACAGGGAAGTAAATATATCGCAGCATTTGTATACTGTGAACTTGAAAGTACCTTATATAAATGATTTTAAAAAAATTGTATTACAATTCAGAGGAATAATTGTGCATTTTCATCATAAAATGGATGTTTTTGAAATCTGTAAAAAACCTTATATTTATTATCTTTACTTAGTTTCCTTTATGTAGGAGAATAAAAGTTTATCACATGACGCATGGCAGTTTGATGTAGTTTATTAATATAACTTTTGGCCATCTATTTTCTTGCTGAAAAATAATATCAAATTTATGGAATATAAATAAGACCTAACAAAATACAATCTTAAATTACTCAATGTGGGATCAATTAAGATAGAAATTTAGACCCTTTTTGATTTCTCATTATGATAAATGACTTGCCCTCAGCTGTCATCACTTCTCATTCCTTCCATTTGCCCATAAATTAAAACTCTTCTTGGGTGTATATAACTAATATGGTTCTAAATTATTTTAGAGTGATATCAGCTCAATATTTCAACGAATTTGAGTAGTGAGCTATATTTTAATGTGTGCAAATGTGACGCGATGACGTATTTCCGTTTACATATACCCTTGGTAGACAGTAATGAGATACATTCGATGGCGCTTGAAAGCGTATCTTATTTGCGTTATCAGATTGTGATTTTGGACGACTATCTAACATATGATAATTATATCTTAGAAACTTATTTGGTGCTCTAAAAGATGCTTAGATTTTTCATGCGATATTTTGACTATTTCCATGACAATTAATGTATTGGGACTGTTCACTGATTTGTAGTGTTATTGAAAGGAATTTTGTAAAGAAATTTATATATTTATGTTGGAAAAAATATAAAAAGAGTCTAATCGATTTTTATGAAGACGTTTACGATCACAACCCTTATTTCTTTCTTCATTTTATAATAATTTCTTTAGGCTCGTTTCCTTCCATGTTTCACCCATGGACCGACATAATACAGTACAAAAGTGAAACTATTAGACATATGGGGTTTCCATCCCGATACAATGGAAGTGACTATCGAGTATACAAAATAGGTATGTCCTGATTCAATCTGCATAGCAAACAAGTTAAACACTAAAGGTATCCACGCATCCTTCAAAATCACCGTACTCGATTCCTCGACGTGTCTTTTAAACCGGATGCTTTGTCCAAAAATGATTCAGTAAACAAGTGGAAATCAAGCAGGCACCTAGCAGACATAATCATGTTGCTAAACTCGAGGTTTTTTATCAAAATGTTAGAAGATTGACATCGTAAAGGAGTTTTTTATGGATATATATATATAGTGCTTGCTATGCCCTATAACTTGTTTGCATTGATTGAGACATGGCTCTATGACTCAGTACACAACGTAGAACTGTTCGGTGGTGGATGCTCGGTAGTGCGAGCCGACAGTGGTGTTGGTCGCCGGGGAGAATATATGGTGCTGGCTGGATGGGTTTCATAACAACTTAACGTGCTTGGATGCTGGCGTGACTAATGTCGACGAGTGTATCTTTGTGTCTGTGTTTCACCACTAGTTTTTTTTTAATTATCTGTGTTTTTCACATTCCTTCCAGTGCTTATAATTTGCAATATACGTCTGTCTTTAATTTAATAGAAAGTGTTTTTTGTCGCCTAATTGGTTCTCAATCAGTCGTGAAATTGCGTCTCAAGCAGTCGTGATTGAAATGTGTTTTTTGCGTCTCAATCAGTCATGAATTACTTTAGTTACTTATGCCCTATTTTCACTTGTAAAAGTGCACTAAGTTGGTTAAATATAGCAAAAAGTAATTAGAGTTGATGCTATTCTCATTTTTTGATGCAGGAGCGTAAGTGAGCGTACTACCAGCGTTGATGGCCTCCCTCTCTTAGAAGTGGGTATGAATTTATTAATTCATGAAGCGCTATCAGAGACTCGGATTACTTGCTAATATCGAGTTGTATTTCCCTAAGGCAGATTTTTTAAAAATAATTGTCAAAATAATATTACATTACTATTATTACCAAATTAACATTACATTACCACATACATTATCATCGAACAATGTTTACAAAATTAACGACCTTAATGAAGCTGTTGACATGTCGACATATCTCGATGAATAAAGTTATGACTAAGTATGTTCTAAATAAATAGCGGATCGGTGGGAACCATCGATATCGTTATCCGACTTGGTTTAACAATAATTTTATCCGCGATATTCAGATCAAATTATTTTACAGTACGGTTTTGGTTATGGTCTTGAAATATTTGGATTTTATTGCAAATAAGTGAAGTATGATACGAGAGTTCTGCATAACGCTTAGGTTCGGAATTTTGAAATTAATATTAACTCTGACTCGAAAGCATTTTGGTTGTATGTGAAATGTAGGCGCACAGACAGGTGACTACCGACCCACCAATATCTCGTACTCAGGTGACGCTATTGTGAATACCTTTGCTGAGTATTTTAATTCAGTTTGGGTGGATTGTACTGAAGTCAGACTCGCATTAGATCAACTTCAGTCAAAATAAGCCTCCGGTCGTAAAAACTTAATTCCTTAAGTAATAAAGGCATATTCCGATATTTGTCAAACAACTTGCATTGATAATATAGTAATATAATATAAAAATACATATTTTTCTTAGTTCTGAAAGTCATGTATTTGTTTGGAAAATTTCCCGAGTGAAAAGAGTTTTCAAATCTGGTTCTAGATCTAATGTGAAAAATTATATACTTATGACAGTATTATCGTAATTTGATATATATTTGAAAATGTTTAGCATCACCGTATCTATTCGCTAATCTAATCCTAGCTGACGGATTACTAACAGCATTGAGGTTGTCAGGATGGAGTAGCCTAACTTAATTTAGAAAAGTTTTTGACCGAATCGACAATTACATTATATTAGTGAAATTGTTGGATGCAGGGAAGTCTTCTATATAAGTAATTTTGTTTACTAATTACTTCTGGACTCGCAAACAATATGTCTGGTGTCAGCCAAGATAATAATTTATATCTACTTCTGTTTAAAATTATGATAAATTATTTGTTTTCTGTTATCTCTTCTTTGTTATTCTCTTCTTATGTTTCAATAGCCAATTTAATAATGAACTGTTTCAATATGATATTGACTCAGTGTTTTAATGAAGTCTGAGCAATAAGCTAAATTTTAATGTAAGCAAATGTGCAATGATTACATACTCCTGCTTACGTGCCCTCTTTGTGAATAGTTATGAGCTAGGTGGAACTATAGTTGAAAGAATTTCATCTATCCGGAATCTCGCTGTAATTACGGATAATCAACTGGTATTTTATTGTCACATCATCGAAACCAGTCAGAATGCCTGCAAGATACTAGGAGTTATCTTGCAATATTATCACAATTGTCACGATACCGAATGTATCGTATCTTTATTTAACTCTTTGGTCCGTAGTCCATCCTCTTGCTGAGGAAAATATTAAAATAGTTCAATCGCTTTTGGTATTTCAAAATATATGGACGTTATCCTTATTTATTCCCTTCCAAATTTTTAATGGGCATGGTCCGATGTATTTCCCATGATTACCGACGGAAATTCTTTTTGATTATGCATTTTTAAAAATATGTGATCATAACCTTGATATCCTCTTCATCCTGAGTTCAGCAGCATTTAATCCTGACTAATGTATGAAAGGACAATGTCACAGTTTATTTCACCTGCCTGAAGCGTACACAGATATCCCGGAGCGTTCACCTGTTTTTTGTACACTCACATTGTTTAATGTCCTGTTGCAAGATGCACACAATTAAGATATTGTTTCTGCTCTATTGACTGTTTCAGGAATAGGGTTAGGAGTTGCTTGATGGTTTACAACTTATCACTAGTTTGAATTCTATTTATTCAAATTACTGTGTGTTCCTGTCTCATTTGTTATTACTACTACTCTTGTATCTAACTATTTGTATTAAACTACTTTTCATTTTATTCTTCCAAATGTACAGAGCTTTAGGTAAATATGTAAGTCTAACATGGAGTTTTCAAGAAATAGCGAATTTAATAAATAAATAATGTGTTAAATAAAAAGCGAATTTATTAAATAAATAATGTGTTAAATAAAAAGCGAATTTAATGAATAAATAATGTGTTAAATAAAAAGCGAATTTAATAAATAAATAATGTGTTGTGAAATAGTGAATTTAATAAATAAATAATGAAATAGCGAATTTAATAAATAAATATGGTTAAATGTATTTCGTTCATCGTGATTTTGACTGTCAATTTTTTTTGTGAAAATTATAAAACCATTTTACCGATAACCCTCAGTCTTGGGTTTGGTAACGTTTTACACTCTGAAAACTTATGTGAGAGGAGAAAATTGTAGTTTATTTCACCTGCTTAGAGCGTCCACGAACATCTTTTAATGCTAATCTGTTTTTCGCGCAATTACATTGTTCAACGTGGTATTGTGAAAGGCGCACAAACTTGTTATTTTTTTATTCCGCTGACCGCCGTGTAAATACTATTATGGAGTTCCCTTATATTTTACAACCGAAAATTGGCTAGTTTTATGTTTAATTTAAATGAACCTCTATTTTAGTCACTCCTGTTAATTTTCTTTAAATCTGTTAAATTGCACATGGATTTTTTGACAAACAAATAAAAGCGCCATTGTTCTTTATTAGAGTAGCTGGAAAGATTAACATTTGCATTTCAGTGTTTAGATTAGAAGTATTTCAAACAGATAATATATTCTAGTGATAAAATAGAAATCAAAAATTTTCCTAGTTTTAATTGTTACGCCGATAATTTTAGAACAGCCATTTGGCTTTATTTTTTTGTAACTTAATTTGTGATCTCCAACTTGTACAAAGAACGTACTTTCTCTATGTTTATTTATTTATTAGCGTACTAAATGTTGTAAGAGAAATCCCTTGCAGGCAACCAGAAAACAAATTCAGCTCCGGTCGACGAGCGACCACTCATCGTATAAATTACTATATAAAGAGCCAAGTTCCTCGTTATAGTTAGTCTTAGTAAGCAAAGAGTTGCTAGAAAATTATTATTGATTTAGTTAGAGCTTCGCATCCAACGCATATTATATTTATTATAACATTGAAGTCGACCGTGATTAATTATTCTGTCTATCGTATTGCCATACGATAAGATGCAAAAATCTAACTCACTTACCTTCACTTCTTTAGAAAAGCCCTATAAGAACTTAGCTGCTTTTATTTAATTACTTTTTATGGTTAATTTCTGAGAAAGGAACTTGATCCATTTTTTACAGTAATATTATTGATCGGAATAGATCTTCTTCTAAGAAAATAGAAGTTTTATCAGATGGTGGTTCAAGTACAAGCACATACATGAATGAGGTATAATATTGTGGTGTAGCTTTAAAATTTAATTTAAAGGGAATATACCTTTTTATAAAAACTGCAGAAGGTATTTCTATCAAATATCGTAGCCAGGTCTCCACGGTGCGCTGCGCCGTGAAAGGCCTTATGCTTTGTAATAAACCCGACACAACACGGTGACCACAGTTCTACGATCTAGCCTATCAAATAGCAATCACTGGTTGTGTTTATAACCAAAAACGTGGTTGATGTAACAGACAAAATAATACGTTCGGACTATTTGTTCTCTAGTGTAAACTGAGACACCTGTCACGGTTACATAATCTCGTTCAGCAAACTACAATTCGCCTACCTAAGGAAATCTCTCCTCACGTTCCTCATTTTATATGCGGCAACTCTTTTGCTGTACATTGTTTTTTGGTATTTTCTTGATATTCGGAGAATTATGAAACAGAAAATGTAAGTGTGGGACCTTTTTTCCGGATGTTGTCCGTTGTTTCTTGATACTGTTGCCATACGTGTTAGTTTTCATGTTATTCCCGTAAATGTAATTCTTCTTTTGTAAATAATATTTTTAATTTGCGTTTATAAATTTGAATATTTTAACTGAAAGTAGGTTTTCTAGTAATTAAAATGTCTGTACTAAGTAAAGTTATTAAATAAGTTTTATGAAATTCTTAAGATTTCAGATTATAAATTTTAAATTATTTTATTACTAAATTAAGATTATTGTTAAAAATTATTATTATGATTTGGAACAAAATTAAAGGTATCTGAAAATTTTGTTTCACGAGTAACTATGCTTTCAAATGTGTGGATTAAAACTGATGGAAAGAGTGAACGTTAGAGCAATATTAACTTCTGTCTAATTTCATCGTCAACGGTACCAAGTCTTTTATTTTTCTTTTGAGCCAATAGAAACTGAAGTAAGAGTTGGTAAAATCCTGGTTAACCTATTAAGTATTGGAAAAAATATTTGGTCATCTGTAAATTTTCTTTTTGTAATTATGTAACTATAAGAGATTTTGACTAAGAGCTTACGTGTAATAAAATTTAGTGTAGCTCATGGCTATGTAAGTATGTTTTATTTATTCATGATTGCTCGATCAGCAAAGAAATCGAGCTAAAAATGAATAAAAACAGAAATCATGGGGAAGACACTAAAAATTATATTTACCAGTTTTTAGTTATATGCGTTATGATAATTAAAACGACGAAACAAGCTGGAGCCTTTATTTTAATTTTTACACCTTTAATGAGAACCAATGTGAAATTTGAAAGACGTTTATATCCTCTTTCATTCAATTCTATTTAATGTACTAACATATTTCTGCCACAGAGATTATTGTACTTTGAATAGGTGTGCCTAGCTTTTGATAGTGTGTCGTTAGTATGTCATTATTTTCCTAAAACAAATATAAATATGACTAGAAAGGCTAAAATCTTTAAGCGTTTACATTCGGAATATTTTGCAACACTCAAAAATACTAGAAATATTTTAATCTATTATTGTCTAATCGATTGGACTTGAAATTTCTTAAAATAAATAGTTAAATTAATGTATTAATACAGTGAAAACGTTAAATAAATAAATAGATAAATGAACAAATTTGTAAAATATTAGTAAGAAATTGACTGTACAGACATGTTTTATTTCTATTACATTTGTATAAATCATAATTTTATTCAAACTACTCAGTATATGATAATAATAATTTAAGAAATACGTTGTTGTTTCAAAAATCGCTCATAGGTATGTAGAAATATTTATAATTAATATTCCATACGCTATTGTGCAATTTTAGTTATTGCGTAATTTTAAGTATATATTATTATTACATGTATTATTACTATTTCATACAAAATTTGTACTGTACACTTATCAAATTTAAATCTAATTTTCTGCTAAATCTAATAACCTGCATCAGTAAGCATTACTAAAGAATTTCGGCGATCGCTCAGATTTAAGTTAAAACGTAACAAATTTTCAAATATTAAGTTAGTAAGAGTTTATAGAATAGATAATATTTGGGTATTCAAAAACACTCTCAGAGAAGTCATGTGTTCAATTCCTACAGACTATTACTACTATACTTTATCCCTTTATTACTTATCAAGATCAAATATGATGGATATTAAATATATACAGCTATCACACATTTCAGCAGCTGTCAAAAAAGTGGGCCATCTAGCGATTTGAGCTGCTCACATTATTTCTATATATATTTTCTGTGTTGGTAATCATTTAGTTTATTATAATTTCACTTAAGGTTTTTATTGTTTTTTTAATAGTTTAGAAATTGATAAAATGTGTGATTTTGTAAATGATAAAAAATATCCACTTAATTGAGTGAATCCTCCCTTAATCTAATAATTGTTTAATGTATGACCTTTAGAATTTTTTTACTTTTTTAGTTAGTATTGTTAACATGTACTTTAATTAGTAGATTAAAATATTTACTTAACAATAAATCCCAAAATTCCTCATACACATTATCCAAATTGTTCTTAATGCTAAAGCCTTAAATTAGTCTAATCTCAAAATTAAGTGCAACAATCTTAAGATAATTTAGAAATCATGTTTAAAATACTATTTTTAAAATCAACTGTATTACAAGCTTTATCATTGATGATAAGGCGTTTGAAAATCCATTATATTTTGAAATTCTATTTGAACTTTTGAAAGATTCATATCTTATCTTTGCTAATAGCCCACCTGAAGATGTTGTAACACACCGAAACATAGGTCGTAGTAAAGAACTTAAATAATAATACTACATCACGTAGTTTCATTTAATGTTGTCAATTATGTAAAAAACAAAGAATTTGAATATTTATTACGCTCTTCTTTCTCAACCTTTTAATGCAAACATAATAAAAAAATCTTGTCATCACGTACATCTCTTTAATTGATATGAAGAAAAAACAACAACAAACTACGCATCCTGGTATTCCAATAAGTAGGAAATACTGATATTTTTATCATGATTTTCCCCTTTGAAATATTTATTTCATTTATTCTTCTTTGGAATAGAGGAGAAACCGAAAGTAATTGAAAATAAAGTAAGATTACATGAGATCTTGGTTTAATAAATCCGTGGATTATTAAATGCTTGTTTTTCTGAAACACTCCATTTCAAAGTGACTTGAACACTTCACATATGGTTTATAAGAATAATCAGAATTCTTGAATTCCAAAAGGTCAAAAGTAGATAATGACATCTGAAGAAAAAAACTTTACATTTCATTATCGACTTTTTTGAAGTGAAAAAGTAAGTCATAGTGAAAAATAAATTTCGTCGGCACGATAATGGCACTATCCCATTAAAATTTTAGAGTAAAGTATTTTTTTTTAGAAATGTGAGGAAATATTTCTATCCATGTACTGCTGCACATATGAAATTAATTTTAAATATTTTACATAAATACTACCCGGCCCGGCAGACGTTATTCTATCCTTTGAATCACAGCGCCACCTACCGGCTTCAGATTTTGTGATTTTCGTTTTATGGCACTAAACCGACACATATCGTGAAAATGAGTCAATTTTGTCCGTAAATAAAGAATTTGTTAGTAACTTAACTACAGCGCCCCCCATCGATGCCTACCATAGCTATGAACCTAGTCTAGACAAAACATTGTGACCTCAATCGGTCAAGTCGTTCAGAAGTAACACAATCACTAGCTGACGCACCAATGTTTTTAAGTTCTATTAATAAAATTGTATCAGAGTAAATTCTGTTCGTGAAAAGGAATTTAAAAAGAGCGATTGATTTAGCATAGAGAATGATAAAAGAAGCCAGAAATTTGTTTTAGAATTTTTGTCAGTCTGTATATTAAATTGTACGTCAATCACGCGAATTCTGCTGAACGGATTAGATGAAATTCGTTTATAACCAAGAGCATCATATGAGAGAGAAAAAATTCTGCTAACTTTTTTTATTCTGAATTTAATGCGAGTGAAACCATGGGGAAACAGTTATTATGTGATAAAAAAAAAACAAAAACAATTTCCGAGTAACGAACGCTGGCAATTTTCAAATATTTTGAACTTTTGTGTCAATTCAAATAACGCGCAGCGCCCTAGTATTGAAGTCTATCGTATTTGGCTAGATACGTCAATACAAGCAAAGCTATTACGTATCTATGTACAAATAACTAAGCTATTTAATAGGTCACACAACAATAATATTCACGTTGCATTGTTTTTTCTTTGCTCTTCTACACTTCATCAAAAAAACGAGATGCGATCTAGACAAACGTCACATAACTTACAATTTGATTACAACTTTACGTGTTTATCTAATTGGTGTATATTTTATCACTAGACTTTTATAATATTAACGATCTTATTCTAATTTTTAGGGTTCCGTACTTCAAAAGAAAAAAATGAACCTATGTAGAATCACTTCGTTGGCTGTCTTTCTCTTTGTCTGCCCGGACTCTTTTTTTCAGAAACGCATGTATCAAATTGAAATGAATATCAAATATGTTTAGGTTTGCGGTCTACTGCCCAAAAAAAAATCAAGCTTTTAAGTCAACGCATTAAAAACCCTAAAAATAGGGCCATTCATGCGACATTTTTTGGCACTTGCAAGTAAATCAAAACCTATAATATACTTCCTGTTGGCCTAGATTCATGAAATTTGGCAAGAAGGTAGGTCTCACAGCACAAGTAAAAAATATTTTTTAAGTATGCGCCTATGAAAGATATAGTAGGCAATATTTTTTATTCCGGCCATTTATACTGCATATTTTGACACTCGCAAATAAATCAATAAAACATGTTTTAGGTCAACGGGAAGTACCCTATACTTCCCGTTTACTTAGAAACATGAAATTTGGCAAGAAGGTAGGTCTCACAGCACAAGTAAAAAAATATTTTTTAAGTATGCGCCTATGAAAGATATAGTAGGCAATATTTTTAATTCCGGCCATTTATACTGCATATTTTAACACTCCCAAATAAATCAATAAAACATGTTTTAGATCAACGGGAAGTACCCTATGCTTCCCGTTTACTTAGAAACATGAAATTTGGCAAGAAGGTAGGTCTCACAGCACAAGTAAAAAAAATATTTTTTAAGTATGCGCCTATGAAAGATGTAGTAGGTAACATTTTTTCTTCCGGCCATTTATACTGCATATTTTGACACTCGCAAATAAATCAATAAAACATGTTTTAGGTCAACGGGAATTACCCTATACTTTCCGTTTACCTAGAAACATGAAATATGGCAAGAAGGTAGGTCTCACAGCACAAGTAAAAAAATATTTTTTAAGTATGCGCCTATGAAAGATGTAGTAGGTAACATTTTTTCTTCCGGCCATTTATACTGCATATTTTGACACTCGCAAATAAATCAATAAAACATGTTTTAGGTCAACGGGAATTACCCTATACTTTCCGTTTACCTAGAAACATGAAATATGGCAAGAAGGTAGGTCTCACAGCACAAGTAAAAAAATATTTTTTAAGTATGCGCCTGTGAAAGATATAGTAGGTAATATTTTTTCTTCCGACCATTTATACTGCATATTTTGA
The DNA here is from genome assembly GCA_039881145.1 of Druceiella hillmani. NCBI lineage: Eukaryota > Metazoa > Arthropoda > Insecta > Lepidoptera > Hepialidae > Druceiella > Druceiella hillmani. Next base: position 18,486,146 of record JAYKKI010000042.1, on the reverse strand, counting down.
CACTCCCAAATAAATCAATAAAACATGTTTTAGATCAACGGGAAGTACCCTATGCTTCCCGTTTACTTAGAAACATGAAATTTGGCAAGAAGGTAGGTCTCACAGCACAAGTAAAAAAAATATTTTTTAAGTATGCGCCTATGAAAGATGTAGTAGGTAACATTTTTTCTTCCGGCCATTTATACTGCATATTTTGACACTCGCAAATAAATCAATAAAACATGTTTTAGGTCAACGGGAAGTACCCTATGCTTCCCGTTTACTTGGAAACATGAAATTTGGCAAGAAGGTAGGTCTCACAGCACAAGTAAAAAAATATTTTTTAAGTGTGCGCCTATGAAAGATATAGTAGGCAATATTTTTTATTCCGGCCATTTATACTGCATATTTTGACACTCGCAAATAAATCAATAAAACATGTTTTAGATCAACGGGAAGTACCCTATGCTTCCCGTTTACTTAGAAACATGAAATTTGGCAAGAAGGTAGGTCTCACAGCACAAGTAAAAAAAATATTTTTTAAGTATGCGCCTATGAAAGATGTAGTAGGTAACATTTTTTCTTCCGGCCATTTATACTGCATATTTTGACACTCGCAAATAAATCAATAAAACATGTCTTAGGTCAACGGGAAGTACCCTATGCTTCCCGTTTACTTGGAAACATGAAATTTGGCAAGAAGGTAGGTCTCACAGCACAAGTAAAAAAATATTTTTTAAGTGTGCGCCTATGAAAGATATAGTAGGCAATATTTTTTATTCCGGCCATTTATACTGCATATTTTGACACTCGCAAATAAATCAATAAAACATGTTTTAGGTCAACGGGAAGTACCCTATACTTTCCGTTTATTAAGAAACATGAAATTTGGCAAGAAGGCAGGTCTCACAGCACAAGTAAAAAATATTTTTTAAGTATGCGCCTATGAAAGATATAGTAGGCAATATTTTTTATTCCGGCCATTTATACTGCATATTTTGACACTCGCAAATAAATCAATAAAACATGTTTTAGGTCAACGGGAAGTACCCTATACTTCCCGTTTACTTAGAAACATGAAATTTGGCAAGAAGGTAGGTCTCACAGCACAAGTAAAAAAATATTTTTTAAGTATGCGCCTATGAAAGATATAGTAGGCAATATTTTTTATTCCGGCCATTTATACTGCATATTTTGACACTCGCAAATAAATCAATAAAACATGTTTTAGGTCAACGGGAAGTACCCTATACTTTCCGTTTATTAAGAAACATGAAATTTGGCAAGAAGGCAGGTCTCACAGCACAAGTAAAAAAATATTTTTTAAGTATGCGCCTATGAAAGATATAGTAGGCAATATTTTTAATTCCGGCCATTTATACTGCATATTTTGACACTCGCAAATAAATCAATAAAACATGTTTTAGGTCAACGGGAAGTACCCTATACTTCCCGTTTACTTAGAAACATGAAATTTGGCAAGAAGGTAGGTCTCACAGCACAAGTAAAAAAATATTTTTTTAGTGTGCGCCTATGAAAGATATAGTAGGCAATATTTTTTATTCCGGCCATTTATACTGCATATTTTGACACTCGCAAATAAATCAATAAAACATGTTTTAGGTCAACGGGAAGTACCCTATGCTTCCCGTTTACTTAGAAACATGAAATTTGGCAAGAAGGTAGGTCTCACAGCACAAGTAATAAAATATTTTTTAAGTATGCGCCTATGAAAGATATAGTAGGCAATATTTTTTATTCCGGCCATTTATACTGCATATTTTGACACTCGCAAATAAATCAATAAAACATGTTTTAGGTCAACGGGAAGTACCCTATGCTTCCCGTTTACTTGGAAACATGAAATTTGGCAAGAAGGTAGGTCTCACAGCACAAGTAAAAAAAATATTTTTTAAGTATGCGCCTATGAAAGATGTAGTAGGTAACATTTTTTCTTCCGGCCATTTATACTGCATATTTTGACACTCGCAAATAAATCAATAAAACATGTTTTAGGTCAACGAGAAGTACCCTATGTTTCCCGTTTACGTAGAAACATGAAATTTGGCAAGAAGGTAGGTCTCACAGCACAAGTAAAAAAATATTTTTTAAGTATGCGCCTATGAAAGATATAGTAGGCAATATTTTTTATTCCGGCCATTTATACTGCATATTTTGACACTCGCAAATAAATCAATAAAACATGTTTTAGGTCAACGGGAAGTAACCTATGCTTCCCGTTTACTTGGAAACATGAAATTTGGCAAGAAGTTAGGTCTCACAGCACAAGTAAAAAAATATTTTTTAAGTGTGCGCCTATGAAAGATATAGTAGGCAATATTTTTTATTCCGGCCATTTATACTGCATATTTTGACACTCGCAAATAAATCAATAAAACATGTTTTAGGTCAACGGGAAGTACCCTATGCTTCCCGTTTACTTGGAAACATGAAATTTGGCAAGAAGGTAGGTCTCACAGCACAAGTAAAAAAATATTTTTTAAGTATGCGCCTGTGAAAGATATAGTAGGTAATATTTTTTCTTCCGACCATTTATACTGCATATTTTGACACTCGCAAATAAATCAATAAAACATGTTTTAGGTCAACGGGAAGTACCCTATGCTTCCCGTTTACTTAGAAACATGAAATTTGGCAAGAAGGTAGGTCTCACAGCACAAGTAAAAAAAATATTTTTTAAGTATGCGCCTATGAAAGATGTAGTAGGCAATATTTTTTATTCCCGCCATTTATACTGCATATTTTGACACTCGCAAATAAATCAATAAAACATGTTTTAGGTCAACGGGAAGTACCCTATGCTTCCCGTTTACTTAAAAATATGAAATTTGGCAAGAAGGTAGATCTCACAGCACAAGTAAAAAATATTTTTTTAGTGTGCGCCTATGAAAGATATAGTAGGCAATATTTTTTATTCCGGCCATTTATACTGCATATTTTGACACTCGCAAATAAATCAATAAAATATGTTTTAGGTCAATGGGAATTACCCTATACTTTCCGTTTACCTAGAAACATGAAATATGGCAAGAAGGTAGGTCTCACAGCACAAGTAAAAAAATATTTTTTAAGTATGCGCCTGTGAAAGATATAGTAGGTAATATTTTTTCTTCCGACCATTTATACTGCATATTTTGACACTCGCAAATAAATCAATAAAACATGCTTTAGGTCAACGGGAAGTACCCTATGCTTCCCGTTTACTTGGAAACATGAAATTTGGCAAGAAGGTAGGTCTCACAGCACAAGTAAAAAAATATTTTTTAATTATGCGCCTATGAAAGATATAGTAGGCAATATTTTTTATTCCGGCCATTTATACTGCATATTTTGATACTTGCAAATAAATCAATAAAACATGTTTTAGGTTAACAGGAAGTACCCCTATACTTTACGTTTACTAAGAAACATGAAATTTGGCAAGAAGGTAGGTCTCACAGTACAAGTAAAATATATTTTTTAAGTATGCGCCTATGGAAGATATAGTAGGCAATATTTTTTATTCCGGCCATTTATACTGCATATTTTGACACTCGCAAATAAATCAATAAAACATGTTTTAGGTCAACGGGAAGTACCCTATACTTTCCGTTTATTAAGAAACATGAAATTTGGCAAGAAGGCAGGTCTCACAGCACAAGTAAAAAAATATTTTTTAAGTATGCGCCTATGAAAGATATAGTAGGCAATATTTTTAATTCCAGCCATTTATACTGCATATTTTGACACTCGCAAATAAATCAATAAAACATGTTTTAGGTCAACGGGAAGTACCCTATGCTTCCCGTTTACTTAGAAACATGAAATTTGGCATGAAGGTAGGTCTCACAGCACAAGTAAAAAAATCTTTTTTAAGTATGCGCCTATGAAAGATGTAGTAGGTAATATTTGTTCTTCCGGCCATTTATACTGCATATTTGACACTCGCAAATAAATCAATAAAACATGTTTTAGGTCAACGGGAAGTACCCTATGCTTCCCGTTTACTTAGAAACATGAAATTTGGCAAGAAGGTAGGTCTCACAGCACAAGTAAAAAATATCTTTTAAGTATGCGCCTATGAAAGATAAAGTAGGCAATATTTTTTATTCCGGCCATTTATACTGCATATTTTGACACTCGCAAATAAATCAATAAAACATGTTTTAGGTCAACGGGAAGTAGCCTATACTTCCCGTTTACTTAGAAACATGAAATTTGGCAAGAACGTAGGTCTCACAGCACAAGTAAAAAATATTTTTTAAGTATGCGCCTATGAAAGATTTAGTAGGCAATATTTTTTATTCCCACCATTTATACTGCATATTTTGACACTCGCAAATAAATCAATAAAACATGTTTTAGGTCAACGGGAAGTACCCTATGCTTCCCGTTTACTTGGAAACATGAAATTTGGCAAGAAGGTAGGTCTCACAGCACAAGTAAAAAAAATATTTTTTAAGTATGCGCCTATGAAAGATGTAGTAGGTAATATTTTTTCTTCCGGCCATTTATACTGCATATTTTGACACTCGCAAATAAATCAATAAAACATGTTTTAGGTCAACGGGAAGTACCCTATGCTTCCCGTTTACTTAGAAACATGAAATTTGGCAAGAAGGTAGGTCTCACAGCACAAGTAAAAAATATTTTTTAAGTATGCGCCTATGAAAGATATAGTAGGCAATATTTTTTATTCCGGCCATTTATACTGCATATTTTGACACTCGCAAATAAATCAATAAAACATGTTTTAGGTCAACGGGAAGTACCCTATACTTCCCGTTTACTTAGAAACATGAAATTTGGCAAGAAGGTAGATCTCACAGCACAAGTAAAAAATATTTTTTAAGTATGCGCCTATGAAAGATATAGTAGGCAATATTTTTTATTCCGGCCATTTATACTGCATATTTTGATACTCGCAAATAAATCAATAAAACATGTTTTAGGTTAACAGGAAGTACCCCTATACTTTACGTTTACTAAGAAACATGAAATTTGGCAAGAAGGTAGGTCTCACAGTACAAGTAAAATATATTTTTTAAGTATGCGCCTATGGAAGATATAGTAGGCAATATTTTTTATTCCGGCCATTTATACTGCATATTTTGACACTCGCAAATAAATCAATAAAACATGTTTTAGGTCAATGGGAAGTACCCTATACTTTCCGTTTATTAAGAAACATGAAATTTGGCAAGAAGGCAGGTCTCACAGCACAAGTAAAAAAATATTTTTTAAGTATGCGCCTATGAAAGATATAGTAGGCAATATTTTTAATTCCAGCCATTTATACTGCATATTTGACACTCGCAAATAAATCAATAAAACATGTTTTAGGTCAACGGGAAGTACCCTATGCTTCCCGTTTACTTAGAAACATGAAATTTGGCAAGAAGGTAGGTCTCACAGCACAAGTAAAAAATATCTTTTAAGTATGCGCCTAAGAAAGATATAGTAGGCAATATTTTTTATTCCGGCCATTTATACTGCATATTTTGACACTCGCAAATAAATCAATAAAACATGTTTTAGGTCAACGGGAAGTAGCCTATACTTCCCGTTTACTTAGAAACATGAAATTTGGCAAGAACGTAGGTCTCACAGCACAAGTAAAAAATATTTTTTAAGTATGCGCCTATGAAAGATTTAGTAGGCAATATTTTTTATTCCCACCATTTATACTGCATATTTTGACACTCGCAAATAAATCAATAAAACATGTTTTAGGTCAACGGGAAGTACCCTATGCTTCCCGTTTACTTAGAAACATGAAATTTGGCAAGAAGGTAGGTCTCACAGCACAAGTAAAAAAATATTTTTTAAGTATGCGCCTATGAAAGATGTAGTAGGTAATATTTTTTCTTCCGGCCATTTATACTGCATATTTTGACACTCGCAAATAAATCAATAAAACATGTTTTAGGTCAACGGGAAGTACCCTATACTTTACGTTTACTTAGAAACATGAAATTTGGCAAGAAGGTAGGTCTCACAGCACAAGTAAAAAAATATTTTTTAAGTATGCGCCTATGAAAGATGTAGTAGGTAATATTTTTTCTTCCGACCATTTATACTGCATATTTTGACACTCGCAAATAAATCAATAAAACATGTTTTAGGTCAACGGGAAGTACCCTATGCTTCCCGTTTACTTGGAAACATGAAATTTGGCAAGAAGGTAGGTCTCACAGCACAAGTAAAAAAATATTTTTTAATTATGCGCCTATGTAAGATATAGTAGGCAATATTTTTTATTCCGGCCATTTATACTGCATATTTTGATACTTGCAAATAAATCAATAAAACATGTTTTAGGTTAACAGGAAGTACCCCTATACTTTACGTTTACTAAGAAACATGAAATTTGGCAAGAAGGTAGGTCTCACAGTACAAGTAAAATATATTTTTTAAGTATGCGCCTATGGAAGATATAGTAGGCAATATTTTTTATTCCGGCCATTTATACTGCATATTTTGACACTCGCAAATAAATCAATAAAACATGTTTTAGGTCAACGGGAAGTACCCTATACTTTCCGTTTATTAAGAAACATGAAATTTGGCAAGAAGGCAGGTCTCACAGCACAAGTAAAAAAATATTTTTTAAGTATGCGCCTATGAAAGATATAGTAGGCAATATTTTTAATTCCAGCCATTTATACTGCATATTTTGACACTCGCAAATAAATCAATAAAACATGTTTTAGGTCAACGGGAAGTACCCTATGCTTCCCGTTTACTTAGAAACATGAAATTTGGCATGAAGGTAGGTCTCACAGCACAAGTAAAAAAATCTTTTTTAAGTATGCGCCTATGAAAGATGTAGTAGGTAATATTTGTTCTTCCGGCCATTTATACTGCATATTTGACACTCGCAAATAAATCAATAAAACATGTTTTAGGTCAACGGGAAGTACCCTATGCTTCCCGTTTACTTAGAAACATGAAATTTGGCAAGAAGGTAGGTCTCACAGCACAAGTAAAAAATATCTTTTAAGTATGCGCCTATGAAAGATATAGTAGGCAATATTTTTTATTCCGGCCATTTATACTGCATATTTTGACACTCGCAAATAAATCAATAAAACATGTTTTAGGTCAACGGGAAGTAGCCTATACTTCCCGTTTACTTAGAAACATGAAATTTGGCAAGAACGTAGGTCTCACAGCACAAGTAAAAAATATTTTTTAAGTATGCGCCTATGAAAGATTTAGTAGGCAATATTTTTTATTCCCACCATTTATACTGCATATTTTGACACTCGCAAATAAATCAATAAAACATGTTTTAGGTCAACGGGAAGTACCCTATGCTTCCCGTTTACTTGGAAACATGAAATTTGGCAAGAAGGTAGGTCTCACAGCACAAGTAAAAAAAATATTTTTTAAGTATGCGCCTATGAAAGATGTAGTAGGTAATATTTTTTCTTCCGGCCATTTATACTGCATATTTTGACACTCGCAAATAAATCAATAAAACATGTTTTAGGTCAACGGGAAGTACCCTATGCTTCCCGTTTACTTAGAAACATGAAATTTGGCAAGAAGGTAGGTCTCACAGCACAAGTAAAAAATATTTTTTAAGTATGCGCCTATGAAAGATATAGTAGGCAATATTTTTTATTCCGGCCATTTATACTGCATATTTTGACACTCGCAAATAAATCAATAAAACATGTTTTAGGTCAACGGGAAGTACCCTATGCTTCCCGTTTACTTGGAAACATGAAATTTGGCAAGAAGGTAGGTCTCACAGCACAAGTAAAAAAAATATTTTTTAAGTATGCGCCTATGAAAGATGTAGTAGGTAATATTTTTTCTTCCGGCCATTTATACTGCATATTTTGACACTCGCAAATAAATCAACAAAACATGTTTTAGGTCAACGGGAAGTACCCTATGTTTCCCGTTTACGTAGAAACATGAAATTTGGCAAGAAGGTAGGTCTCACAGCACAAGTAAAAAATATTTTTTAAGTATGCGCCTATGAAAGATATAGTAGGCAATATTTTTTATTCCGGCCATTTATACTGCATATTTTGACACTCGCAAATAAATCAATAAAACATGTTTTAGGTCAACGGGAAGTACCCTATGCTTCCCGTTTACTTAGAAACATGAAATTTGGCAAGAAGGTAGGTCTCACAGCACAAGTAATAAAATATTTTTTAAGTATGCGCCTATGAAAGATATAGTAGGCAATATTTTTTATTCCGGCCATTTATACTGCATATTTTGACACTCGCAAATAAATCAATAAAACATGTTTTAGGTCAACGGGAAGTACCCTATGCTTCCCGTTTACTTGGAAACATGAAATTTGGCAAGAAGGTAGGTCTCACAGCACAAGTAAAAAAAATGTTTTTTAAGTATGCGCCTATGAAAGATGTAGTAGGTAATATTTTTTCTTCCGGCCATTTATACTGCATATTTTGACACTCGCAAATAAATCAACAAAACATGTTTTAGGTCAACGGGAAGTACCCTATGTTTCCCGTTTACGTAGAAACATGAAATTTGGCAAGAAGGTAGGTCTCACAGCACAAGTAAAAAATATTTTTTAAGTATGCGCCTATGAAAGATATAGTAGGCAATATTTTTTATTCCGGCCATTTATACTGCATATTTTGACACTCGCAAATAAATCAATAAAACATGTTTTAGGTCAACGGGAAGTACCCTATGCTTCCCGTTTACTTAGAAACATGAAATTTGGCAAGAAGGTAGGTCTCACAGCACAAGTAATAAAATATTTTTTAAGTATGCGCCTATGAAAGATATAGTAGGCAATATTTTTTATTCCGGCCATTTATACTGCATATTTTGACACTCGCAAATAAATCAATAAAACATGTTTTAGGTCAACGGGAAGTACCCTATGCTTCCCGTTTACTTGGAAACATGAAATTTGGCAAGAAGGTAGGTCTCACAGCACAAGTAAAAAAAATATTTTTTAAGTATGCGCCTATGAAAGATGTAGTAGGTAATATTTTTTCTTCCGGCCATTTATACTGCATATTTTGACACTCGCAAATAAATCAACAAAACATGTTTTAGGTCAACGGGAAGTACCCTATGCTTCCCGTTTACTTGGAAACATGAAATTTGGCAAGAAGGTAGGTCTCACAGCACAAGTAAAAAAATATTTTTTAAGTGTGCGCCTATGAAAGATATAGTAGGCAATATTTTTTATTCCTGCCATTTATACTGCATATTTTGACACTCGCAAATAAATCAATAAAACATGTTTTAGGTCAACGGGAAGTACCCTATACTTTCCGTTTATTAAGAAACATGAAATTTGGCAAGAAGGCAGGTCTCACAGCACAAGTAAAAAAATATTTTTAAGTATGCGCCTATGAAAGATATAGTAGGCAATATTTTTTATTCCGGCCATTTATACTGCATATTTTGACACTCGCAAATAAATCAATAAAACATGTTTTAGGTCAACGGGAAGTACCCTATGCTTCCCGTTTACTTAGAAACATGCAATTTGGCAAGAAGGTAGGTCTCACAGCACAAGTAAATAAATATTTTTTAAGTATGCGCCTATGAAAGATGTAGTAGGTAATATTTTTTCTTCCGGCCATTTATACTGCATATTTTGACACTCGCAAATAAATCAATAAAACATGTTTTAGGTCAACGGGAAGTACCCTATGCTTCCCGTTTACTTAGAAACATGAAATTTGGCAAGAAGGTAGGTCTCACAGCACAAGTAAAATAATATTTTTTAAGAATGCGCCTATGAAAGATATAGTAGGCAATATTTTTTATTCCGGCCATTTATACTGCATATTTTGACACTCGCAAATAAATCAATAAAACATGTTTTAGGTCAACGGGAAGTACCCTATGCTTCCCGTTTACTTAGAAACATGAAATTTGGCAAGAAGGTAGGTCTCACAGCACAAGTAAAAAAATATTTTTTAAGAATGCGCCTATGAAAGATATAGTAGGCAATATTTTTTATTCCGGCCATTTGTACTGCATATTTTGACACTCGCAAATAAATCAATAAAACATGTTTTAGGTCAACGGGAAGTACCCTATGCTTCCCGTTTACTTAGAAACATGAAATTTGGCAAGAAGGTAGGTCTCACAGCACAAGTAAAAAAATATTTTTTAAGTATGAGCCTATGAAAGATATAGTAGGCAATATTTTTTATTCAGGCCATTTATACTGCATATTTTGACACTCGCAAATAAATCAATAAAACATGTTTTAGGTCAACGGGAAGTACCCTATGCTTCCCGTTTACTTAGAAACATGAAATTTGGCAAGAAGGTAGGTCTCACAGCACAAGTAAAAAAATATTTTTTAAGAATGCGCCTATGAAAGATATAGTAGGCAATATTTTTTATTCCGGCCATTTATACTGCATATTTTGACACTCGCAAATAAATCAATAAAACATGTTTTAGGTCAACGGGAAGTACCCTATGCTTCCCGTTTACTTAGAAACATGAAATTTGGCAAGAAGGTAGGTCTCACAGCACAAGTAAAAAAATATTTTTTAAGAATGCGCCTATGAAAGATATAGTAGGCAATATTTTTTATTCCGGCCATTTGTACTGCATATTTTGACACTCGCAAATAAATCAATAAAACATGTTTTAGGTCAACGGGAAGTACCCTATGCTTCCCGTTTACTTAGAAACATGAAATTTGGCAAGAAGGTAGGTCTCACAGCACAAGTAAAAAAATATTTTTTAAGTATGAGCCTATGAAAGATATAGTAGGCAATATTTTTTATTCAGGCCATTTATACTGCATATTTTGACACTTGCAAATAAATAAATAAAACATGTTTTAGGTCAACGGGAAGTACGCTATACTTCCCGTTTACTTAGAAACATGAAATTTGGCAAGAAGGTAGGTCTCACAGCACAAGTAAAAAAATATTTTTTAAGTATGCGCCTGTGAAAGATATAGTAGGCAATATTTTTTATTCCGGCCGTTTATACTGCATATTTTGACACTCGCAAATAAGTCAATAAAACATGTTTTAGGTTAACGGGAAGTACACTATACTTTCCGATTATTAAGAAACATGAAATTTGGCAAGAAGGCAGGTCTCACAGCACAAGTAAAAAAATATTTTTTAAGTATGCGCCTATGAAAGATATAGTAGGCAATATTTTTAATTCCGGCCATTTATACTGCATATTTTGACACTCGCAAATAAATCAATAAAACATGTTTTAGGTCAACGGGAAGTACCCTATGCTTCCCGTTTACTTAGAAACATGAAATTTGGCAAGAAGGTAGGTCTCACAGCACAAGTAAAAAAATATTTTTTAAGTATGCGCCTATGAAAGATGTAGTAGGTAATATTTTTTCTTCCGGCCATTTATACTGCATATTTTGACACTCGCAAATAAATCAATAAAACATGTTTTAGGTCAACGGGAAGTACCCTATGCTTCCCGTTTACTTAGAAACATGAAATTTGGCAAGAAGGTAGGTCTCACAGCACAAGTAAAAAAAATATTATTTAAGTATGCGCCTATGAAAGATGTAGTAGGCAATATTTTTTATTCCCGCCATTTATACTGCATATTTTGACACTCGCAAATAAATCAATAAAACATGTTTTAGGTCAACGGGAAGTACCCTATGCTTCCCGTTTACTTGGAAACATGAAATTTGGCAAGAAGGTAGGTCTCACAGCACAAGTAAAAAAATATTTTTTAAGTGTGCGCCTATGAAAGATATAGTAGGCAATATTTTTTATTCAGGCCATTTATACTGCATATTTTGACACTCGCAAATAAATCAATAAAACATGTTTTAGGTCAACGGGAAGTACCCTATGCTTCCCGTTTACTTAGAAACATGAAATTTGGCAAGAAGGTAGGTCTCACAGCACAAGTAAAAAATATTTTTTAAGTATGCGCCGATGAAAGATATAGTAGGCAATATTTTTTATTCCGGCCATTTATACTGCATATTTTGACACTCGCAAATAAATCAATAAAACATGTTTTAGGTCAACGGGAAGTACCCTATGCTTCCCGTTTACTTGGAAAGTTGAAATTTGGCAAGAAGGTAGGTCTCACAGCACAAGTAAAAAAATATTTTTTAAGTATGAGCCTATGAAAGATATAGTAGGCAATATTTTTTATTCAGGCCATTTATACTGCATATTTTGACACTCGCAAATAAGTCAATAAAACATGTTTTAGGTCAACGGGAAGTACCCTATACTTCCCGTTTACTTAGAAACATGAAATTTGGCAAGAAGGTAGGTCTCACAGCACAAGTAAAAAAATATTTTTTAAGCATGCGCCTGTGAAAGATATAGTAGGCAATATTTTTTATTCCGGCCGTTTATACTGCATATTTTGACACTCGCAAATAAGTCAATAAAACATGTTTTAGGTCAACGGGAAGTACCCTATACTTCCCGTTTACTTAGAAACATGAAATTTGGCAAGAAGGTAGGTCTCACAGCACAAGTAAAAAAATATTTTTTAAGTATGAGCCTATGAAAGATATAGTAGGCAATATTTTTTATTCAGGCCATTTATACTACATATTTTGACACTTGCAAATAAATGGATAAAACATGTTTTAGGTCAACGGGAAGTACGCTATACTTCCCGTTTACTTAGAAACATGAAATTTGGCAAGAAGGTAGGTCTCACAGCACAAGTAAAAAAATATTTTTTAAGTATGCGCCTGTGAAAGATATAGTAGGCAATATTTTTTATTCCGGCCGTTTATACTGCATATTTTGACACTCGCAAATAAGTTAATAAAACATGTTTTAGGTCAACGGGAAGTACCCTATACTTCCCGTTTACTTAGAAACATGAAATTTGGCAAGAAGGTAGGTCTCACAGCACAAGTAAAAAAATATTTTTTAAGAATGCGCCTATGAAAGATATAGTAGGCAATATTTTTTATTCAGGCCATTTGTACTGCATATTTTGACACTCGCAAATAAATCAATAAAACATGTTTTAGGTCAACGGGAAGTACCCTATGCTTCCCGTTTACTTAGAAACATGAAATTTGGCAAGAAGGTAGGTCTCACAGCACAAGTAAAAAAATATTTTTTAAGTATGAGCCTATGAAAGATATAGTAGGCAATATTTTTTATTCAGGCCATTTATACTGCATATTTTGACACTCGCAAATAAGTCAATAAAACATGTTTTAGGTCAACGGGAAGTACCCTATACTTCCCGTTTACTTAGAAACATGAAATTTGGCAAGAAGGTAGGTCTCACAGCACAAGTAAAAAAATATTTTTTAAGAATGCGCCTATGAAAGATATAGTAGGCAATATTTTTTATTCAGGCCATTTGTACTGCATATTTTGACACTCGCAAATAAATCAATAAAACATGTTTTAGGTCAACGGGAAGTACCCTATGCTTCCCGTTTACTTAGAAACATGAAATTTGGCAAGAAGGTAGGTCTCACAGCACAAGTAAAAAAATATTTTTTAAGTATGAGCCTATGAAAGATATAGTAGGCAATATTTTTTATTCAGGCCATTTATACTGCATATTTTGACACTCGCAAATAAGTCAATAAAACATGTTTTAGGTCAACGGGAAGTACCCTATACTTCCCGTTTACTTAGAAACATGAAATTTGGCAAGAAGGTAGGTCTCACAGCACAAGTAAAAAAATATTTTTTAAGCATGCGCCTGTGAAAGATATAGTAGGCAATATTTTTTATTCCGGCCGTTTATACTGCATATTTTGACACTCGCAAATAAGTCAATAAAACATGTTTTAGGTCAACGGGAAGTACCCTATACTTCCCGTTTACTTAGAAACATGAAATTTGGCAAGAAGGTAGGTCTCACAGCACAAGTAAAAAAATATTTTTTAAGTATGAGCCTATGAAAGATATAGTAGGCAATATTTTTTATTCAGGCCATTTATACTACATATTTTGACACTTGCAAATAAATGGATAAAACATGTTTTAGGTCAACGGGAAGTACGCTATACTTCCCGTTTACTTAGAAACATGAAATTTGGCAAGAAGGTAGGTCTCACAGCACAAGTAAAAAAATATTTTTTAAGTGAGCGCCTGTGAAAGATATAGTAGGCAATATTTTTTATTCCGGCCGTTTATACTGCATATTTTGACACTCGCAAATAAGTTAATAAAACATGTTTTAGGTCAACGGGAAGTACCCTATACTTCCCGTTTACTTAGAAACATGAAATTTGGCAAGAAGGTAGGTCTCACAGCACAAGTAAAAAAATATTTTTTAAGAATGCGCCTATGAAAGATATAGTAGGCAATATTTTTTATTCAGGCCATTTGTACTGCATATTTTGACACTCGCAAATAAATCAATAAAACATGTTTTAGGTCAACGGGAAGTACCCTATGCTTCCCGTTTACTTAGAAACATGAAATTTGGCAAGAAGGTAGGTCTCACAGCACAAGTAAAAAAATATTTTTTAAGTATGAGCCTATGAAAGATATAGTAGGCAATATTTTTTATTCAGGCCATTTATACTGCATATTTCGACACTCGCAAATAAATCAATAAAACATGTTTTAGGTCAACGGGAAGTACCCTATGCTTCCCGTTTAGTTAGAAACATGAAATTTTCAAGAAGGTAGGTCTCACAGCACAAGTAAAAAAATATTTTTAAGTATGCGCCTGTGAAAGATGTAGTAGGCAATATTTTTTCTTCCGGCCATTTATACTGCAGATTTTGACACTCGCAAATAAATCAATAAAACATGTTTTAGGTCAATGGGAAGTACCCTATGCTTCCCGTTTACTTAGAAACATGAAATTTGGCAAGAAGCAAAGTCTTATAAAATATGTTTTAAATATGCGCCTGTAAAAAATAGTAGGCAATATATGTTCATTATTATTAATATTAACATATATTGCCTACTATTATTTAATAGGATTATTAGGTACCATTAAATGTTTATAAATGCCTAAATGTGTGCGGAACGCTCGTAGTGTTATTCGCACTAGTGCTTGACAGGTTTTATTTCTTATAACTCCTTTAATAAAGTAAATGAGAATAAATTAAGGTAGTTGTTGCGCTGTATTTCACCACTTTGCTCGACATCTCCTCTCATTTATCTCTTTGAATTTGCAAAGTTATGATTAAACGTGGCTCAACCACAAAATATGTGAAATTGTACAAAAATTAGTGAAAATAGTTGGATAATTCACACGAAGATCTAAACTGACAGTATATAATTGCAGAATATTTTAAAATGAGATGAGTTTCCTAATCACACTAATTTAATTCGGATTACATGAAAATTTGTCATAGTTATTCCATGAACATAGATCATATACTATCCTTTAAAATATATGGATAATGAAAAGTAGTGATATATGTGAAGAACCTCGAATTTGTAGGATTAATTTTGGAATTTAATTTTAAATCCTTACAAAAAAATTGAAACAGTTAGATAAAACCAACATTTGCAAAGTTAAGCAGACTAAACGGAGTTTGGTTACAATTTTGTTATTAATTATTGAATTAAACAAGATAATGCAATTGAAATGCGCTCGGTATACATACATTTAATTATGTCTTGATTGTTTGTAAGCGTCCAGGTAAATATTAATAAACTAAAAATAAATCATTATTATTTAAATAAGCGAATAAAACAAGATGAACTAATAGTCCCTTTTTGCTCTAGTCATTCCGACAAAATCGAAAATATCAGCTAGCCTAATAAAAAGCTCATAAGTTAAAAAGGTCTCATTTTACATTATCGAAAACGATAGAAATATCTTATTAATAATAAAATTTAAATATTGACTGCTTCGTTCGAGATATTAGGTTTAATATTTCACTAACTATATCGCTGCGGTTTTTCCCTCGTAAAATTTTCTTCATTATGCTGTTTTCCTCCCGCGGTCACTGAACGTCTCCGCGTCGTTTGTCAAACGCCGTCGGTCATCGGGGATCGTGGGTATATCGGCGGCAATAGTTAGAATAGTCGGTCGATAAATAAGCCGGTCTTGGTCTACTTTGTACCGTCTAAGCATTATCCCCCGATTTCTGTTAGACTTTTCTTAAATCGAATGAATTGTAGCGTAATTATATATAGTCTATATTCTTCCTTGAAGTTTAGAATTCCTAATACAAAATAATTTTTTATTAGAGCGAACAAAAAACAATTAAAAAACACAGGCGCGTGCTTATGAATCACACGAAAGAAGTGACATCTTATCTAATGTCATAAAAATATATATAATAATAAATGGATTAATATTGTATTATGATTTATATCATTTCGGCGAATCAGTAACAATTTTATAATATAATTATTATTTTTATTTTTATACTCGTGAAGTAATAATAATTACAAAATATATAATTATATTTGCAAATAAATTATTCAGTGAAATATTGCTCTGATTGGACTTCTTCGTCGTTATCACATTCTAAGAAAGAAACAATACATTTATGGAAACGGAAATATGTCATTAATGTTTTAGATTCAAATTTAATGAATGTTAAAAAAACAATATTTATCTGAACTTATCTATACGGTGATTCGGAGGGGAAGGTAAGAGTAATTTATATAAATACTCGAATATCGTGTGGGGGGCGTATCGATTGAACGAGCTAGTATATAGAGATATACTGGAGAATATGAAAAAAAAAATTAAAAATACAATAACATATGCGTATCATATTAAACTACTCTCAAATGAAATATTAATAAAAGTAAAACGTAATTCCTGAAATGATACATAAATATTTTTTGCTTAGCAAAGCGAATTACACAAACACAGAACTCAGTTAAGTAGCCCATTTTTTTAAATGATAAGAGCAATATACCTCGATGTTACGCTGACGTCATTCTGATCTTATGAATTAAATCAGTTTGTATATGTTCCATTTTCTGTAATATTTGCAGATATTAAAACAGGAAACGTATCTATTTACGAGCGTTTGTGCATTTCGTGCCACATTTGTTAAGTTATTAATAAAATTATAATCTTAAGTCGAATTTATTTGTTCAAGCCTCTGGAACATTCAGCAAGACAATAACAGCAGATGTATTCCCATAAGTCTTTCCACTAACATAATAATAGACCGTGATTATTATCCTCTGCAATTGTTACTCATTGTACGTCAGTTATTCTCGTAGCAACATAAAAATGTTCCATTTTCAAATCTTTGTCTTCACTTTTACTTATTATGATGTTAAGATTTAAAATTAATTCTACGAATTATTAAGGGTTTGATGGCGGGATACTCTTATATTGTGGGAAAAAAATTTGCAGAAGTTTCTTTTATAAAATATGTTATTCTTAATGCGGGTTGTTGAATTTATATCCGATACAAAGTTGGAATTTGGTAAGTGAGTGGCTGTATCCTAAAATAATTTATCGATATATATACATATATATATATGTGTGTGTGTGTGTGTGTGTGTGTGTGTGTGTGCGTGCGTGTGTGAGTGCGTGCGTGCGTGAACGAAACCACATAAGTATATATATTAATGCAAATGGTGTTAAATTTTGGACCATAGGAGCAGATTGAATATCACTATATCCACGGTTTGGATTAATATGTTATCAACTATTTCCCGAAATATCTACTCTAACGCTAGTTATTAAAATTTGTACAATTATTTAAATCGGGAGGAATATAGCTTAACACTAAGGGAAATTTAATTACCTTTAAAACATTTTATAAAAATGTGTTATTATTTTTTGGTATAAGTATATTTTGGTTAAAAAATGATGTTTTTAGCAAAAATAATTTTGGTTAGTGAATATTTCTTAATAAAAAATGTATTTGAAAAATATTTCTTACACAAACTTTGATTTTGCAATAAAGTACTTGTTAAAAATTTTTCGTTTTAATTGCCATTCTTAGTGACACAAAACACTGAATAAACAAATATAAACACGCAATTTTATAAAAAAATTAATAGAAAATTTGAAATAAGCAAGAATGGTTCATAAGGAGAGACTATACATTTCATGTTTGATAATTCTTTCTTCGTAGTAAAAGCCCTTTTAAAATCGTTTTTTTTGTAAAGATCATCAGGAGCGGAATATTGTTATTAAGTAAGTTGTTATTTATGATATTCATTTACACAAAGAAAAATGATCACCAAGGCTAGCACAATATTCTATTCAAAATAAAACTGCCGGTTAACCGCAAAAGCTTATCTCATGAAAATGACGTCCAATATTTATATTGGGAACTTGTAATTTCGGAATGAATTTCGAATTATCATTCTCAATGATATTATTTTTTAAATAAAATGAAAATTGGAAAATCTCACTTAAAGGGCAGTCTATGGAGCGACATATCTTTCTGTCGCGACGAGAATGGGCATACAAAATAGCAAACTGGTAAAATAAACGCGAAAAGGAAGCAATGACTAATTCAATAAATTAAATTTATTGTCAAATACGAACATTTTAAAATAAAAAAACTATCTATTTTTACTCTGTTTTCAGTTTCTTTATTCTGAATGACAGATAATCAATGAATGACAGCACAGTTATTATTATGTGATGCGCTCGTAATAATCACGGCATTGTTTCATTTTGAATATATCCATAAACTACGGGCTACGAGCTTTTCCCGCACTAAAATTCGATGGTTTGAAATGACGTACCCAAGCAGCGATTTGTAGCGCGAGGGCAAGCTAGTAGTTCACAGCTTATTGGATGTAATATTTAAGTTATAAAAGACATAATAATGAAGTATGTGTATTTCATTTAAAATTACACAGTCTTGGAGCGTTCGGTATGTGCGTTCGGACTACAGATAGATATGTTTAAGCATTCATAAATATGTGATGTATTTATGTCAGTTGACCCGGGCAAGCTACGTGTAATTGCCTATAAGGCACTGGGCGCCACTGCCATAAAAATGTTTGTGGGCACAAAAGTAATATTTTATGTTGTTGATTTTCCAAAAGATTACTAGCTTATTTATAATAATGTCATTAACGTCGTCGCCTTGGTGTGTTGGGTTCATTAGAAGCAAAACGGTCATTGACTGCTCGGCGCACTGCTGGAAACCGGGTTTGATTTCCGGCTGCTCCTCGAGCAGGGCTGGACTGGAGTTCTGACTGGTTGTAAGAGGTTGCTCTTGTATCAATAAGTCATTCGCCATTTGTTTTAATTAGATACATTAAAGTACTTACACAAATAAATAAATAAATAGTTCAGATGAAATAAGAGATTTAATATTTTTTAATAACTTAATATTACATGAGAGCCAATAATACATGAAGTTAAGTAATTTTACCTAATTTTCAATTAATCGGTTATTTCCTCAAACAAAATATGGATATTTTCAAAACTACTTAATTTCAATATTGTTTAGTCTCGTGTGATATTAATTTATTAAAAAAATCTCTTTTTTCATCTAATTTATTAATAACTTTGTTTTAAATAAGCCAGTAGTCGTTTGGAAAATCGACTATATGAAACGTTTTGTGTCCACAAGTCTGATTATGGCAATGGTACGTATGCTATATATATTATGGCATACGTAGCTTACCCTGGAAATCTGACATATAAACATAGTTTTTTTTTTAAATAGAATATAAATTGGAATATTGAATATCGATAACTTGAACATCGTCCAAAAAATCTCCAAACACTGTGTATTTTGGAGGTGTCCTGTATATTTTGAAATGTAACGCGCCCCTCAGAATTTTTATCTTTTGAAAAGAAATAAGAAAAAAATCGATCCGAATTCGATGAAAATTTTTTCACTGAAATAAAAATTCTTTTTATATCGGTTAGTTGCTATTTCATATTCCTACGTTTATTCTCTTACATTATTTTTGCCTTTGCGAATCAAATACATTAATTTTTTCTGTAATTTTCATACATCTTTATAACATAAATGATAAATATTCGTAAGATTATTCGATTTATCAACTATAAATATTAAAAATATTTAACTGCATTTTTATAATACCTGAATGTTTGCTTCAAACTTCATAGTTTCGACATATTCTTCCAACTATCTGTCACAGATTCCATAATTTTATATATATTTTAATTTATGCACTGTAAAATTTAATATTTTATTAGATCTCGCCATAAATGCAAAAAGGGGATGAAAGTTTTTACAAATAAAAATATTATTGCGACCTTACAAAAATAATAATAAGTGTTCATGTGTAATTATTGCACTTATGCAAAAAAAATATTAAAATCGTTAAAAGTAGTTCTAAGTGAGTATGTTTATATAAAATTATTTTTTGTAAAAAATGTTACTTGTAAATTGAACTCCTAATTTGCTTTTGAAGAATAAGCTAAATGTAACTAACATGTTCGAGCTTATTTTCATTTCTTACTAACAATTAATTTCATGTGTCATTTTGAATTTAAAGATGTCTTTAATTTTGTGCTTATCATATGTGCGTAAACGTATATAGAAAGAAGGTTTAATTAACTATAAAAGGTTTACGTCATATTAATTGAAGGCTACTTTCTTCCCGTTACTTCATTCACGTGAACTGCGGTAATGCACCTATGTGTCAATTCTGTCTATTGATTATTATGTTTGTTCTATTGTTTGAAAAACTGCATGTCGTTTAGTAGTAAAATAATTATTGAATTACAAAAAGGAAATAAAATTGTCTACGCTATCTCATAGGTATTTCTCGCTCGTATTTAAAAAGTCAAATTTATAAAATTTTCTTACGAAGATATTAGTGAACAACATAAAAGATACAAACCCGCAATTCAATTTTTGACATTTATGACAGTAGTTAAGATATTTCAAAATAGTTTATAGAAACCTAATAAATCGTTAAAATTCTCTCTACGGAATATGTTATTTTATCCTTAGAACCATGTTCTCAATTGTTCTCTATAAACAATTACGCTTTAACGTCGTCGCCGTCACTGCATTGCGCCATGATCCACCTAGCTTTATATAAGCTCAGGTAGGTGAAAGCTGATTTAATAAAAGTCACCATTCAGCTTTTACTACGAGGCGAACATTTTATGGCTTACGAGTCATTGCGGCTTTGATATAAATTTGTGTTGATGTAAAATCGTGCTGGGATTTTGCAAGAACCTAGAGCCTTATAGAGTTTATTGCGGGCGTATTTTATATACAATAGAGTCCAGAATTACCTTTTATCCTCTGTTTTACTTTTATTTACTTATAGCAAATAAGGTTGGTGGGGAAATAATAATACTACAAGTGACGGATGCAATTTATGAACATGTTTAAAGAAGAATCATAAAATATTACTGTCCAGGGAAATTGCAAATTAAGTGAAATTTGATTTAAATTGTTTTATGCGAAGCTTAGTTTCTTTAATAAGTAACGGTTTTATGTTTCTTCAATATATTCAGTAAATGTTGTTACAGTCATTGATGTAACAATAATAATGAATTATGAAATATAAATGTTAAAAAATATTGGATTCTTTAGTATAAATAAATCGAGTTAATTTCAGGACGATCTCTCACCATGAGGGCTTCATATGTTAAACATTTATCTGTTTCTATTAAATCGGGTATAATTTTTTAATAATTTTTTCTTATTTCAAAACATTGAATAACGTGTAGTTGATAGCAGTGAGAAATAACTTGATAGGTTATATCTCATTCACTATTTGAAATTAACCGAAATCATTTTGCGTAAAGTGTTCACTAAATATCTTAGTTTTATTTTTATCGCACCTCAAAAAGAAAAATAACATCAGACCACTCTCTTGTGCATCTCTCAGGCTATTAAAGCCTTTTCTCATATAATATTCTATGTAATTTTAAATATGGCATAATACTAAAGCACATTAACCCGCACATATCCGAAGCTAACACTCATCAAAATGTTTGTATGGAACTGTTTCACGTGGCAAAATCAGTTTTCGGAATTTTTTAAATCTAATATGTAGTCTTTGAAATGGTTTCCTACGAAAAACAAAGGATTTTCTTTCTCAAAGGATTTTTCTTTCATAATGTAGGTAATATAATTCCGGAGACAAACTGAAAAATACGCAAAAAATCGTTGCTACTCTAACCCTGCCTCTTATTTCTGAAACTACTAAATTTAAAATCATTTGATAAATATTGTAAACAAAATTAATCATTAGGAACCTCTTTGTATTGTATTGTAATTTCTTATCATTGTATTGTAATTTTAAAAATTTATCCAATTAAATATTTATATTTTAAAATGCTATACAAAATGAAATATCATTATAAAACACAGTGTTATATATAACATTAAATATAATTTCAAGTCTATCCGATTCATATGTTAGATCTTTTATACACAATTCAATATTTTTCATTTTCAAAACTGATTTTCAAAATATTAAGTTTGAAAATGAAATCAATATGAGTACCTCACTCATTAACATTTTAACCATAAATTTAAATAATGTTAAACTTCTATTTATTTATGAACTTTAATATACACAGTTGATACATAAGGAAGATTGATTTTTGCTACGAGAACAATCACATAAAGCCAATGAGAACACCAGTCCAGCCCCGCTCGACGAGCGGCTAGGAATCGAACCCAGCTCCTCGCGGTGCGCAGCGTCGTCAAAGGCTAGTGATCAACCCAACACATCCCGGTGACAACTTTTGATATTTGCATTTGATTACAACTTTCTATAATTTGGTTTTGGTTTACTTGCATCAAGAATTTAAACTAGAATTTGGCCGTTTCCTTGCAATGATAAGGAAAATGTTCAAGTAAAATTACACTCGCATGTGAATGCAAAATTATCTAATTTTCAAAAGAAATAGATACAAGAATTTAACTAGACAGTTTTACAGAAAATGTATGTAGAATTTATTTTAACCGTCTTACATTAGTTTGGTTAAAATTTTTAGAACCGAACCTGTTAGTAAAATAAAACCTATTAAGTACGAATCGAACTAACGCTTTGGTTGTTCCGTATATACTAAAGCATATATTAATTTTCACCGTGCAATGTATTGAACATTGCATTGCATATTTACGTAAGCATAAAAAGAACGAAAATTTTTAAAAAATTATCAGATTTCGAATAAATTTTAGGTATTTCGAATAAATATTAGGTATTTCGAATAAATTTCGTTTTTTTCTTATAAATTTTAGGTAAACTTCCAGCAAAACTGATATTTTTTCATAATTTTGACTTTAGCCGTTTTGGAATTTTGGGGCGAGTTAGACGTATATTTATAATTATTCACAACGATATCTCTAGATGTACTTAATAATAGTTTTGGTATTCCTGTAATATGCTATTCCAATTGATGTTCACAGGAACTTCAAGTGCTGAAATTCTTATGTCTACACTTCTATATTAATACGTGAAGAGAAAATTTTATATCCCCTTTTAAGCATATTGCGTGCACGGGGAAGTATGACATTTGACGTAGTTCAGTTTTTATGGGCAACGAGTGCAGAAAGTTAAAATTTAAATATAGTTTGGGGTCAAACAATTGCACATAAACTTTCGCCTCCCTATTAATGTTGTCAACAACGTGAGTACGTATGTTCATTACGATTGAATGTCGACCATTGGGCGACATACATAAAATTGTAGCAGAGTGAATTCTGTACTTGGAAAATATTTTAAAGAGTGATTGATTTAGTCTAAAGAATGATAATAAAAGCTAGGGAATCTATTTTTAGAATATTAGTATATCTGTTATTAATATGTATATATATATATATATATATATATATATAAATATAAATATATATATATATATATATATATATATATATATATATGAATGTAATCTGCTTAAATATGCTCCTTATCACCATACGAAATTCAATCATCTCGTCAGTATCTCAGGGTTCTAAGAAAAAATGGCTGTGAAATACATACACGTGAGTGTTTTTATAAAGGTTCTGTTTTTTCCTTGTCAATTATAAAACCCTAATTTTCAAAGACCCAGTTAGTTACCATGATCACCTGATCATATCAGCTCGATGGTAACATATTATTGTATTGTCATCAGAATTTCATACATTTAAGAACTTTTAAATAAATTCGACAATCATAAATAGGGTGGAAATCGATTGAATCGATATGTTTATATACATAGTTACATAGAAGTGAAGCAAATAAAAGCGTATTGCGTAACATGGAATATATATGTTTATATACATAGTTACATAGAAGTGAAGCAAATAAAAGCGTATTGCGTAACATGGAATATATATGTTTATATACATAGTTACATAGAAGTGAAGCAAATAAAAGCGTATTGAGTAACATGGAATATATATGTTTATATACATAGTTACATAGAAGTGAAGCAAATAAAAGCGTATTGCATAACATGGAATATATATGTTTATATACATAGTTACATAGAAGTGAAGCAAATAAAAGCGTATTGCGTAACATGGAATATATATGTTTATATACATAGTTACATAGAAGTGAAGCAAATAAAAGCGTATTGCGTAACATGGAATATATATGTTTATATACATAGTTACATAGAAGTGAAGAAAATAAAAGCGTATTACGTAACATGAAATATAACCGCTTTCAACATTGTTCATAGTGATTTTACGGACTGCGAGGTTATATTCGACCAAGCGACGTGAGATATAAATACAACTTTACAAACGAAGAGAACATAAGTATAGAAATTAAAACAAATATATTTACTCTTTTATAGAGTGAATGAAAAAAAATCTGTTACAAGCATAATACTTTTCCGACGTAACGTTTCCATCCAAAATAGTTTCCATCTCGTTACCGCTGCTGGGAAATAATGCAACTAATTTAATTGCTAAACACATAGTGTTGAAAATTTTACTTTCGGCCCATGAACCTATTTTTGTTTTTGTGTCTGTTTCGAGTATATTTTATTTCGAAATGTATCCAGCGAATGAAGTAGTTTAATTTGTTCAGTATTTTGTTAATTTCAATAGTCAATGCACAAACACGTTTTGCGCAAGTTTCAATTTCATATTGCTTATAATTATGATTAAGTCCTAAAGTAACGTTATTCATAATCGATATTTCAATATATGTTTAAAACAACAAGGCGTTAAATGATCACCGTCTGCCCTTTATAATTAACTTTATCACCTCAAAAACAATTCCGAATATATCTCTGATGAATTATTAGTTATCTGAATATAATCATTCAACATCTACTGAAGCTTAATTATAAAGAGCTGAAAATTTGAAGATATTGAAACTTTGTTAAGTTTGAGGTGAATTTCCCAAATTTCCTGCGACGAGGCCTTTAAAATATAATTTTTTCTTCATTTCTACTTAAACTCCTTATTTCAATGAAGAGAATGAAAATCCATGTAACATTACCATATAGGTTAGTAACGATGACCTCTCACGGGGATGTCGTCTTTATGAACGATATAAAAAAGTGGTTCACCCTTTAGTTACCAATGAAATGACAAATTTATAGAAATTTAAAATAAAAGTTATATAAAGATTACGGTACACCATACGGCACTCTAACACCGCAAACATAGTCGTTCATTTTATCTTTCAACTTTTTCCATAAAAATTATTTCAACACCGTCTTAACATACAGCAATATATCATTAATATAATTTAAAATTTTAATGCCATATATAAAGGCAAGAAACGAGACAGGGAGAAAGTCTCAAAAATTTTATATTTTGTTACAAGAATACGTCACATAGAACAGGTGTCAAGGTTATAAAATGTGCATAGTAATTACGACGTATAATTCTTATGCATGGGATGGTTGTGCCAAATGAGTCTGAGACTGTATAATAGCAAGTCAGGTGTGTATTTTATAATTAGTATTTTATAACTAATAATTAAAATTTTCGTGAACGGATTAATAAAATGAAAGTTAGTCATTATCAAAAATAAAAGACTAATAAATCTTTTCTATCTCATCCTAATATATACTGAAAAGTTTAGAGCATATATTTTAAAATTAAACGAATTATGTATATTAATACTAATAATAAAAGAAAAGAATATTAATAAAATTTAATAAAATAAAACATGTTTTGCATTATATCAACATTTTTCTCAAAATTTAAGTCTATTCTATTCTATTAATGACACGGACAATGTTTTCAATGTAGGTCTCAATGCCTTTTTTGTTTACAAAAATCACCATAAGACGTCCAAAATGGCAAAACATTCTTAGCATTTTCTTATTTTTCTTCGTCAGAAATATTGGGGAATGTAAGATGTATGGTGAGGGAAAATTATATGACAAGTGTTACCAAGACTATAAAAATGACTAAAAGTGCTTAAGAAAATAACAAATTACCAAAAAGTATTGGTAAACGATTGCAATATGCAACAAAGAATTATATTTAAAAAAAATGTGTTTACAATTTTTAAGCGTAAAGTGAAGAAATTAAGAAGCATTAACCAAAATATATCACATACCAAAATACATTCCTGTAGGGCATAATATTTAATTAAGTTAAAGTTAATTTAACGTCGCTTTAAAATATGAACGTCCAAGTTATACTTCCATGACAAGCAATTTGTTAGACTTGTGTCATATTCGGGAGAGGAGAGAATTTTGCAAATAAATTATTAATAGGGAAAGGGTGAATGATAAATGTGGCTTCGAGAGGGATGCAAATTGTCATGAGAGTATTTCCGCCCTTGTTATTTCCAGTTGGAGCTTTAAGTGTCTATGATTTAGATTCAATCTGACGATTGTAAATCATATTGCCCAAATATATATATATATATATTATATATATATATATATATATATATATATATATATATCCAATTATTTAACAATTTAGAACCTGCATTTGACATTGTTTAGTTATTTTTATCCTTTTTACTTATCTTTGAATCTTCAAGCCTGTTATGTTTATTAGTTTGAAGGCAAATAACTTACATGAAAATTGATTAGCTTACAATTTTTTAATCATTTTTAATCATATTAAGCGTCAAAGGATTTGCTAATTTTCAGAATTGTTTCACAGATGTTGATTCTTTCACAAAAATATATACAGCGTGTTGTTTATAAAAGAGAAAGTACTTCATTATTTATAGGGTAACAAGTGGTAATTTGGATCAAATACTATATAATAATCAAATACATACTTCCATGATATTTTGAATTATGTAATTTTGATAAAAAGAAAATTGGTAGAATTTTTAGTATTCCATCTCATTTACATTCATTTTACCGTATTATCTCGATATGGAACAAATATGACAATTTTTTTCGTTATAATTTCTGGTGAAATTTAAAATATCTTTTGGCGTAGCGTTTGTATTACTACTGCTGTATGAAATCATTGATACTAATCTTACACTTTTTTAGATTTGCGCAACTTAAAAGCAAAAACAGAACTCTCATAAAATCATTCACTTTTCTGTTTGCCTGTCCGTCCCAGACGTTTTTCTCAGAAACCGCCTAAGTAGAAAATTTAAATTGAGAAAAGTAGTAAAACTTGCTAATCCACGCAAATATTAGTTGCTAGCATTCTGAAATACTTATAGAGAAATTTATGAGGGGGGGGGGAGAGGGGATTAAATACTTGAAATTATTTTTTAATTCCATATATAGTATATGACATAGTTTGAAAGAGCTAATAGGTAAAATAATTTTTTTCATAAATTTGGCTAGTATATCGTAGAGATATACAGAGAAAAATTCAAAAAAATATGTTCCCAACTCACACCTATTCCTTTTTCCGAAACTACTCAAATGAAAGTTATGAAAAAATAGAGCTTTTAGAAGCGAACAAAAAGGTTGTACGAAGACTATAGCGAATATCCTAAATCTTACATTTTTTAAATATACGCTGTCTTAACGCCTGTCAATATTGTAATAGGCAATATATTTATTTTTTGAACATTAATATTTCGAAATAGTTTGACAGACATAATACATAGGCGTAAATGTTCATAAATGTCTATCGCAAATTTCGTCCTCGTTTTTGACAGTTTTCATTTCTTTGATAAAGATAGCAATTTTTATCAACAATATTTTAAGCATTACGTTTAAACTTTAGTTCTTTTATCTTCAGGGCATGTCATAAGATGAACAAAAAAGGCCTAAAACAAATTAATTCTGTCTTTTGGCAAAGTTAGTAAGAAATTAAAAATTTAACTATTTGAGTGTCGTTGAGGTAGTTTAAATTTCGTCACGACAAGTTACTCAACTATTTAATAAAACTTAGACTTACTAAAGGTTGAAAAGTTTATTCTTGGCAGGAGGGAATAAAACATAGCTTTATTTTTACTATGTAGAAAACTTTTATAGGTTTTGTGTGAGGACGTTTTATACAGTCTTCATTGTTATTCAATTTATTATTAGTATATTTCATATAAAGTTTTGTTTTGTCTTAGGAGATATCTGTTGAGATAAAACAAAACTAGATCTTGCAGATATCACCAAACCAATGGACTTTAGGTTAACGAGCTTGGATTCAAATGGGCAGAATTTATGGTTTATACGAATATTTTGGTTTTTTAATGCAACTGCACTCTTTGTTCTCTTTAGACTAAATTTGAAAAAAATGTATGTCGAAAGTGCAAAACTACAGTTACGAATCAGCAGAGTAGCCTTGTACAATTTTAAAGATATGATTTGGATGAACAACAATAATAAACGTAAAACCAGAAAAGGAAGTTTTGTTCAAATTATAGCAAGAAATACGCTCAGATAAAAGTGAAGAGGAACACAAACAAGTGAAAAAGATTGCCAGAAAAAGAATTGCAATTAAAAAGACCAAGCAGACGTTGGTTTGTGTTGATACTGAAATTTACGACATGGATAAACACGGACACAATAAAATAAGGAGCACAGATAAATTAAGTATGTAAAAACCAGGAAGGAATACTACTTGCAGTTGAGAAGGAGATACATAAGCGATAGCATGAGCTACTTAATGAAGAATTTTCAAGCACTCATGAAATTACAGAGTCTGGTTTCTAATGATCGGTGAATGAATTTAGCTGGATTGGTATAGTGAAAATGAAAAATCACAAAGCAATGATACAAGTCAAA
Organism: Druceiella hillmani; assembly: GCA_039881145.1. Classification (NCBI taxonomy): domain Eukaryota; kingdom Metazoa; phylum Arthropoda; class Insecta; order Lepidoptera; family Hepialidae; genus Druceiella; species Druceiella hillmani. The sequence goes on along the minus strand of JAYKKI010000042.1, from coordinate 18,457,226 downwards.
ATATCTACCAAAGTCAGAAAGAACTTAAAAGCTCATAGCTCAAAACACTATTTTTAGCTCATAGCTCAAAACACTATTTTTATAATATTCTGAAAAGCAAAATCATTTCAGACGCATGAGAGAAAAGTATATTAGTTTTTATTTAAATAAAGACGAACACCAATATGAGAGAAATTCTAAAAATGAAATAGATCAGCGAAGCGTTTAAAAATGAGAGTGAAATTTTGTGAATATTTCTAAACTTTTCACTCTTCCTCTTTATAGCGATTCAAAATAATATTTTGTCCAATATTTTTACTAGTGTTTAGGCATTGAAATATTCCTCACCGCTATATAGATCATCTCCTTTGGAGTGGTTCAATAAACAGACGGCCTTTTTTCTCATATCCCAAACAGTAGGAAGTGTCGTCCATATGTCGCCATTTATTTCCATTTATTAATATAAACAATGAAATTTTCAGAGGTATTCGGGAGGAATACGGGATATCCGCTGCAAAGTAATGATAGGAGTAAATTGCCGATTAAAGGCATCGAGTATAAAAGCATTGGCATTGAAAAAAAATACTAAAACCTATCGACTTTTATCACAAGTAAAAATATTTTATTGCATAAGCGGTATATATTGTGTTCAATGTCCTGGTTATAAGAATGATTAAAATAAACTTAATCATTTGGCCTTTGCTTGGATTTAAACTGAATTTATTTTTTCTATTCAAATAGATATGAATATAAAAGAATACAAAAAATATATTTTGATAATTGGTATATATTTTCATCTTATGTATTATTGACTTAATATGAAATTTATATTGATAACCAACAGAAAAAACGTACGTCACGATAAATATACCTATAACTAATTACTATCAATTTCATTTTATACCTCTGGGTATAATCTTGGTTTTAAAGCCATTCAAGACTTTATTCCTCTGAAGCACTAACCAATATTTCACCATATCTATACTTTTTACTTGTCTTTAGCAATGCTGGAAAACAACGTATGAATAACAAATAAATAAATTTACAAAAGTATGCCACAAATTTACTCAGTGAATTGCTGATTACACTTTTATTTCTTAGTTTCAACATTTAACATTTTACGTTTAATCTTCGCAAAATTGAAAAACACGCCAAGATATAATGAAAATCTTTAAAACCATTTGTTTCGTTACAATTCATTATCTGTGTTACCTATGATGTAACGAGTCCTGATAACAGATACCGGTTCGGCTACAACCGTAAAATGATAATACAGAATTCCTCGTGTCGTTACTTCGTCGGTAAATAGCATACGGGTAAGATTGGGCGCACGTTTTCTTTATCGGTACTATCAATAAATACTGCAATTTCTGAAGACAGTAGGGTAAGAGTTTAAAGGATCTATAATTTTACCTAAAGTTTTCCAGGCGCGTCATTTCCTTTACATCGTATTTATAAAAAAGCACTTAGTCTTAATTAGTAAATAATTCAAGTGCTCCTTAAAGAGAAATAAAATTACACAGGTGAAAAATAGATCTAAAACTGGTTCTTGTAAATAGGTGCCCGGCATGCGCCAGCTAAATATTATTAAGAACGATGGGAATTGTCTACTTAGGAAGCTTAAGTTTCAGTTTATATAAATGGGAAACTTGCAGGTAGTTTCAAGAGGCTAACTAGATTTATCTTATACTGGAAAAACCTTTCAAAATTTATAAATTCGATGTATTTTTTAATCACAAGTGAACTAAACAAAAATTACTTTCTTGATATCGTCTACGCTTAGTGTTAATAATTTCATCCTTATTTTAGTGTCATGCAAATAAGAATTTGAACGCAGAGTTTTTAAAGTAAAACTTCTTTAAGCACGCTTGACTTGGGGAGTAAGCTGGTGAATGCGTGACGAGAGCGTTACGAAAAGTGTGATCGGGCGGGGCGAACGGAAGTTGAGAGGGAGATATAAATTAGTGAAGACAGAAAGAGAAAGAGTTACGTTTCGTATATTACTGTAGGGACAAGAGAGAGAGGTGCGAGCGCACATTTTCTTTCTCTCTTTCTCTCATAGCCAGTTATGTTTTGTATATCTAAGACACAGTGCAAGCCTATTATCTGTATCACACTGTAGGAGCAAGAGAGAGCAGTGCACGCGCACATTTTCTTTCTCTCTTCCTCCCATAGCCAGTGCATGAATATATATATATATATATATATATATATATATATATATATATATGCGAGTTTGCTAGCGTTACGCGAACGGTGATTTTTTTATTATTTTGTAATTTCATTTCGTTCTTGAAAAATTTTATAAATTATTATTTTGTTCAATACGTTAAATATTCTACCTTTAAAGTGAATAAAATTGTAAATTCATCTCAAAGTTCACATTCTGTGAATTTGTTTTTTTTGCATTTTTACTTGCACTCGTTTTTTTTTGTATAAAATGGATACTAACGTGATTTTTATTTTAATTAAGTTTTGGGTAAATATAAGTAAAGCTACATACACGTGAGCTAGTAGTATAAGATGCAAAAATAAATAAGTCAAACGAAGTGATATTGGCAAAACATTTCGATTCACCGTTCAGATATCAATGAAATTGAATCATTGATATTTATATTATTTGAAAAAGTTTGCATTTTAAACTGAATAGGCGCAATAGCGTTAATAATTTTTTTTTAATCTATTTAAGTTTTTGTGGTCGGTCTTACCGTCTGAACGTTAAATACATATATGCACGAACATGGAATAAGTGTAAAAACTAATAAATTATATATTCTGAACTAGAAATTATTGAACGAAATCGATTATTTGATTCTTGAAATTATCAATTGTTTATATAAATTATTATAAATCAAATTATTACTTATATAATTAGAAATAAAATCTTTGTTAAATTGGGAAGTAATATGCAACACGACTTGATTAACTTATCACTATATAACTCCAATGTTGAGCAAATCGTTAAAGTTATACGTCAGTGTTATTTTTAATGAATCTTGATAATTATAATTTAATCAGTCAATTGTTTGCATAATTTGCTATTTGACAGTATTTTTGTGGAAATTCGGTAATTTTTTTCCCAAGCTTTTTGCCATAAATTTGTTTCGGCAAAATTTATCTGCAAAATAATCTATATACAACGTTCAAGTAATCGTTTTCAAAATGCACTGTTTTTGTTTTTCGGAAGATCAACAGATCCGTACAGATTAACAGATAGTAATTGTCTGGTTGCATAGTTCAAATTCATTTCCGAAAGTAATGATTTTCAACTAGTCGCCGTCCCGGTTTTGTTCGAGTACAAAGGGACCGTGACCATTTTTCAGGGTTCCGCAGCCAAAATAGGAACCTTTGCATTTTCACCACATCAGTCTATCTGCCTGTCCCTCTGTATAACACGGCCATTTTGATTGTGAGTTATTAATCATCATGTTTATATATATTTGTAACGCCTACAAAGTTATCATACAAAATATTTTAAAGAAAAGCTTTTAGTCCTCCTTCCACCCTTAGTATCTCCCCTACATATAAAGTGGTGGTTAATTTTTTTACACATCCCACAGTAAAGGGTATCGTTGGATAAGTTTTTAAAAAATCTTGAGGTCTTATCTTAAACACTTCCGATATAAGGATGTGTTCACCATATATAAAGCTTTGAAATGATCATTTTTGTTAGAGTTATGTATCTTCACCCCCTACCAGTTAAACCACTATTTTTTAATATCTAAAAAGCATTAACAATTGTAATATGCATATAAGAATGAAAAAAAATTGTCATAGCTAAATAGGCTCTTCTAGTTTACTTGTAATACCAGACCTATTTATGGCATATAGTTGAATCTGTAAAAAAATAATAGAAGCCACTTGCAAGTGACTACAATCAACGGAAAAAATAAATTGTATTTTAAAATGAACTTTAATTATATCCGTTAAACATATAATAGGCAGTATATTTATGTTCTTATATGGAGAGAAAAATATTATTTAAATTTGCAACATGTTTTACGCCTGTGAAAAACAGAACGGGAAATGCATTATGGTTGCGAAAAATTAATATTTGTAAATAGTTTAACAGAAATATTATGTACGCTTAAATATTTGTAAGTATCTAAATGTATACGGAAACCCTGTAGTGCGAGTTCTGCTCTATATTTAACAGATCGTACATAATTATTAAGGTTTCTAATATTTCATAAACTTCTTCATTTATATTTCTTGGATTGAAACCCCCTTTTATAATGAACAAAGTGTAACGAAGTTATAGCGTGGTTTTAGCTTTACGATGAGGAGTAGATAATTTTGTCGTTAATAAACAGTTTTAGTTTAAGTTTTGACCGTATTTAACAGAATATATACAATTAATAAAGTTTCTGATATTTCATAAACTTCTTTATTTGTATTTTCCGGACTGAAACCCCATTTTATAATGAACAAAGATTAACGAAATTATGGCGTGGTTTTAGCTTTACGATGAGGAATAGATAATTTCGTCATTATTAAACAGAGAATTAGTTTGTTTTAGCTCGACTATGTCAGGTATCGTTGACTAACCCATCGTTCTCCTTAGTTTAACGTGGGATTTTAACCTCAAAATTTTTTTTGAAATTTCACGTTTGGCTTATCGTCGTTTTTTTTAATTTAAATTTATTGGAGTATCATTTTAGGTAATGATATCGATTTTACAGAAGATATGAAAGACGAAGAAGGGGAAAGAGTGATTTGTATGCAAGGGGAGAAATTGAATAAATGCAGAAAAACTTCCGTGAATGGCAACGAATTCAGGCAAAAGCATAGAATTTCGGAAAAGACCTTTTTACATATTTTATATTTAATTGAAGATAATATCGTCTGCGATGGCAGACGTTCCAGTATTCCACTGTAGTTACAGTTATTAACTGCATTACAAATGTGGGCGTGTGGTGAATAAAGTAATTAACGTAATGTTGCTTCCACTATGTGTTTCATTTTAATTCATATCTCGAAGTATATACTTTGTCATTTGATTGAAAAAAAGAATAAACATTTTACAATCTAAACTATCAAAATTGGTAGTATCACCAAAATCATCATCCATATATCATGTTTCATCTATAGATTCAAGATGACTGCCCTGATTTACACGCCATGAGTCAGTCTACAGTCTCAGCAAATTGCAAGAGAAAATTCAAATACCCACCTTATACTCCAGATTTTACTACCCGCGATTACTTATTTTATAGTAGTTTAAAAAAAATTATGTAGCCGAAGATTTGAGGACGAAGATCAGTTGAAGGCGGTCGTAGAAGAACATTTTGAGGGTAAAGATATGAACTATTTCTTCAGTGGGATATAAGCCCTTCTTAAAATTTGTGAAAAATGTATTGAGCTGGTAAGAGATTTTATTGGAATATAAATTTTTTGAGGCAGTTCTCTTAATTTTTAGTACCTAAGGTTCAGAAACTTTCAACAGCCCCATGCATTCATTCAAATATAAATGTGTTGAAAAACCTTTTCTTTGAAAATATTGAACAATTTGGTGTTAATTTTGTAGAAATTCATTATTCACAACTAAATGAAAATACGTGATGTAGTATTATTTCTACTTTCTTTAAGCCATTTTATTTTCTTGCCATTTAGAAATTTCCTTTTAAATAAAAAAAAAAACTTGTAAGCTACTAAACTGATATCAAAATTAGAACAAATAATGTAAATATATATAGTGAAGAAAACTATAACAAATTAAACAGCAATTCTATAGAAATATATGAATACAGATAAATATAAAATTTCATAATACATAATATAAAAACAGAAAGATTAAAACTCAAATTTTTCTAAAATCCATTTATATTTAAACGTTGATCTATTTTTCTTAAATTTTCATTTTAATTAAATATATGTTCTTTGACATCCATGACGTGTTTCACTTCGAAAATTTGATGCTCCTTTATTTTCCATGACTAGTTCAAACGCCTATATTTTTTAAGTAAACTGAATATTGCCATCTGGTAATTGTATCTGGTTTTCTTTAGAATAATAAACACTATCAAGATTTAAGATTTTGAACCGTAAGGTTTTGGGGAAATGGACACAAGTTGCATAGTATTACGTAAAAGAATGATTGTGTTTATTTATTACACCAACAAATCACTTTCCTGCATGTAAATAATGAAGCTAGCAAACAGAAAGACTAAGCAGTTCAGTGTCTCAAAACTGTAAGTAATTTTCTCCATTAAGAAGAGGTTAGAACTAAATTTTACCGATTTTTCCTTTGCCTTCAATTTGTCTTTCAACAGATACAGGTAACATTTGTGGCACTTGTGGAGTCGCTGTCTCCTATGAGGTTGATGACCCTTGTGTTAATCCCACATTTCATTGAATCTAAAAATAATATAAGCATTGATAATAAATGTAATTATAATGCAATTGCTGCTCAATTCCTCACTAAATTTATGTTTTTTATGAAGGATAAATAAAAGTTGTTTATAAATAAAGAGGGAAAATCCCACATAAATCTTTTTTCAGCTCTCCTTATATTATGTGAATATTAATAATGTTACAAATAAATGTATATGTTATGCCTGTACTTTTTCGGCAGTTACAAGTAACATTTGAGCCTCCCTTGTACCTACAAAATAACAGTTGTGATGATATATATATATATATATATATATATATATATATATATATATATATATATATATATATATATATATATATATATGTGTGTGTGTGTGTGTGTGTGTGTGCGTGTATGTGTGTGTGTATGTGTGTAATGTGTAATTATAATTCGATTACTATTCGATTCGTCACTGAATTTATTTTTTTATGGATGATAATGCAAAAGTGTATTAATTAACAAAGCAAGCAAGAAAATCCAATTTATAACAGATTAGATTTTTTTAATCTCTCCTTATGTTATGCAAATACTATCAACGCTACAAGTAATTGTGTATCTTATACTTGTAATTGTTTCAAGTTTAAACAAAGCCTCGATATTTGATTGGTCATTTTATTTATTTTCTTAAGAAGAACCAGCAAGAATTACCTATAATAATAAGAATATTTTAATTTATTGATAATTAAAAATTAAAGTTAATGCTGGTCTACAATTTAAATGGTTAAGCAAAACAGACTAACATTAATTACATCTCCATCGGAGTCGAACTCATTTCATGTCCTAGTTGAGCCTGTAGAGTGGGGCTTTTAAGGTTGGGGCCGCCTCCAGATTGGCATAATTCCGATAAATTGTTAACACTCCATTTTCATTATTTTCCACTGCGTTTGGACTTGTTTCAATGTTCTTTTCCTTACATTTAAACCTATTAATCTGAAAAAAAATAAAAATAATGAAAAAGAAATTTCAGGTGATTGATATAAACTAGCATCCGACGTCGTTTTCGAGTGCGGGAAAATAAGTTTACGAAAGAAACCGCGTAATGATATAACCTTAAAAACGGAACTATATTATTTCAAAATAATTTACCTGGAATAAGAGACTATCGACGCTTTTTATTTTAATTTTATTAATTTTGGTCTCCAAACTTTTATTCGAACTCACCTTAATGTGTTTTTAAGAATACCTGTTAAGATGCTGTAAACAGTGACGTGCTACTTAAAACCATTACCGATATATAGATTATTCATAGTTTGGTCATGAAAAATTTAATCCCTGAAAAATAAAAGGCTTTTTTTTTTCTCTTTGTATCCTGCGATCAGTCATTAGAACTATAAGCAGGTAGGTTGTGGTATGTATCTTGTTTGGGCGAATATAGGGCCATTGCCCTTAATCGCTCTAATTATGAAGCACGTCAGCTCTCTTGAGTCTCTTTATCGAGTTGGGCTGCAACAGCATGTGCGAAAGTGGGTTAGGATGGAATGTCAGACGATCTTTGTATGTGGCTGTGTAGCGTTTTGCTTCGTCTACGATGGTTGAAATTTGTAGGTATTCGTGGATTTCCGAATTGCGGGAGTACCATGGTGCACCTGATATGACCCTAAGTATATTGTTTTGGGCTCTTTGTAGGCAGAGTATGTTCGAATTACTGGCCGATGACCACGGTTGAATCCCATATGTCCAAATGGGTTTTATTACGGAGCAGTACACTCTTAGTTTGTTGCTTAGGGATAGTGCTGACTGTCTTCCTAGAAGCCATAGCAAATTTCTAAATCGAAAATTGATTTCGTTACGCTTATTTTTGATGTGGTCTTTCCATGTCATCCTTCGGTCCAGATGAAACCCCAGGTATTTGACGCAGGACGATTGCGGTAAGGTGTTGGTACCTAAGTTGACTGCAGGACAAGTTGCACGTCTCAGAGTGAACGTGATGTGCTGAGATTTTTAAAAATAAAAGGTAAAAAAAAATAAAAGCCATGAAAAATAAAAGGTAAAAACCTTTTATTTTTCATCCTAGTTGAGATGTGTACTTTTTTGACTTATATTAAACATTTTAATAACATAAATGGTTTACCCGGCGATGTTGGTAAGAAATTACCAATTCCGTATTTCAATCTGATAGCAGTGTCAAGCAATTATAAGATCGTGTATATACGTACCGATGCTAGTTTTTATTTTATTATTTTGGCGACTGCTGAAAATCGTACATAATTACCAATTTAACTTACTTTAAGCTAGGTTTAATAAATGTGTAGTCCGTGTTTATTAATAATATTAAAATGAACTTATATTCATGGTAGACTCGGTTTAGCTATGCTTAGTTTAAGGATGATTAAATAATTGTTATTAATAAGACCATAGCGTATACAGAGACTCACAAAACATAGTTTAGAATTATTAGTAAATTTGCCAATTGATTGCTACTATTAAAATACGGAAGTCGATGAGTGAATTAAATGTCCGGTGTAACAAAAGATTGTCTTTTAAGTTTTCATTTATAAATAGTGTACATGAAGACATGTTATTTATTGCGTTTTGCATATGTTTATTTCCATACAAGTGTAAAAAATATTCCCACTTGTAATGTAATGTATTGAAATAAACTTTTTTATTGATATTTTGTCTATAGAAATGATACCGCCCGTCATTAATATAATTGTTTATATTACAGTGTTTATAAGGATATTTATTTGTCAATAGTAAAGTTTCATTGCCGTTACAAAATATTTTTTCATTCATTTTTGTATAGACATGCTGACAAAATAGAAGACGAATCTCATCTCAATATTTTACAAACGAAGAGTATACTTGAGCAGCGAGTAAGCAATATGTGTCTACGAACTCTCAATAAATTCAATAAACCAATCGGTCTCGATCAAAAGCAGAGTAATATATTTTTCAATATCGATACGTAAACTGAAGGCGCAAGTACAAGTCATTGAACCCTATAAGATGTTTGCCATCCCTGTTCTTGCTAGAAGCTTTAAAGTCACTTCGATTATCTCGTAAATGTGCTTTTACCAAAACTTTACACGTAAAGCTTGTATAAAGCTGATATATTTCGCTATATCAAGAAGAAATAATAATTTTTTCTCATGATGTCTACGTTTGTTTGTACGAAGAATATAAACAGTAGCATGTCCACGAAATAGTTATTAGAAACAAACCCTGAGAGGAGTTGGCCATCAAGTATTAGGTCTGACAAAGGGATGTGGTCTCGCCAATACTTTTAAATATTCTAGTGGGTGCTATAATGCAGAAGATATCTAATGACAAGGTTTCTACTGTCAATGTAGACTGAAATTAGGCAAATACTCCTTACGATATCACCCGAACCACCGTCACACAAGATCTCGAAACTAATATGGGCAAGACGAAAGTGCTTTCAACGAATATAATTCCAGCTATCTTTGAACATGATAGAGTCCAACTCAAGTAAATCCGTGTTTTCAAATATCTCGAATACTTCACTAGTCCAAAGAGACGAAATTTACATTTCCCGGAAATAAACATTTCATAATCAGTCAGGTAGCAAACTACGTTTTCTTCATACAAATTAAGCCACATGACGGCTAGAAATACCATAAAAATATTTACATTTTGTCATTTATCCGTCCCATTTTCATACGCACCATCTTAATCAATGCAATAGAGGCGAGTTTAAATCATTAATGGAGTTCTATCTATTCATACCTTACTATTTTTTTCACCTTTTTAATTTTTTAAAATTTATAAGTATTCCTGCTGAAAAAAAACAGAGCTATTATAACTTCTTCAGGTCTCTGCTTATCTGCTACAACCTCACTATTTCTTTAGTTTTATACGTGTTCGTGAAATTTTGCAAATAAAAGCATTAGTTGGATATCTCAATTAACATGTTGCTAAATATTAAAAAGTACAAACTAAGATAATTTTAGTTATCCTGCGTCAATATTTTCAAAAGATGTAGCCAACTACAGAACTTTAGACCGATATACGTTTAGCTAATGTTTTATAACTAGTTACCAGAAATAGCATCAAAAATCCTTTTCTTCAATCAAAATAGAGCTATGTGAGCAAATTAGGATGAACAATAGTTTTTTTGCCACTTTTTTCTTCTTTATGTCTTCTTTTATATCTTCTTTATATCTTCTTTTATATCTTTCTTTCTTTATATCTTCTTATATCTTCTTTTGAAGCGGAATATATTTTATAATTGTACACTAGTGTTTATATTTTACACTTCCTCTAGGCACTAACATCATCCGCAATTCATTGCTAACCTTAACTTAAAAAAAATTGCGCGTGCACCACATAAATATTTCTAACATCAAAGTCGGTCATGGAAAATATATTGTTAAAACAGGGTAAAAGCTTAAATATAAATAAATATTAATAACACAACGCATGCTTGGTACCTCAGCTGTTCATATGTAGCGCCTGAGTCGTACATCTATAACGCGCGCATGCGTGAAACTATCATATTCCATCGCTTTGTATCGTTGTGTATACGTCGCTCTGTTTTGCTTCACTTCCATGGTGTCGGAATATATAGCTCTCTTTCTCTCTAGGTCATATATTTCTTCTGTCTCATGTAATAAAATGTGCCTAAACGTGACGCGACCTTAAAATTTTATTCTCAATTCTCGTCTACTTATCGATTAACGAATCGCCGACTAAGAAGTTTCAATTCAAAAATTAATTTCCAATTCCAAATTGAAAGGCAGTATTTCTTCGTAAGCCGAGTATAAGATATATCCCTAGCAAGAGCTACTGTAGCATCTAAGTGGTTAAAGGAAATGAAAAAATATTCCGCTGTTAGAGATCAGTATTTACGCAATACGCAACTAAATGTGTGGCTTTTGAAGAAGCGAAACACAGTGTACTTCAATTAATTAACGTCTGGTCTTAAATATTATATTATTTATGTCATAATAAAAAAGATTTATTAATAGTTATTTTTAATTGACAAGATCAGTTTTTGACTTCATTATGTATAATTGTATAATTTGTATAAGAAACAAGTTCCATTTTAATTAACTTTTATAGATGAAGTGCCTTTATCTTTATATTATATTTATTAAATACTGCACTGGTGCATAAAAAATGAAGCACAATAAATGGGCCACAGGAGCTACTCTTTCTCAGAAGCAAGAAGCACCACAGTTAATTTAAAGGGTAAATAATTCGACTCAGACTAATCCTAGGGAAACTCAAAACAACCTAATTTAAAACACACCCAACCCAACTTAAAGCAATTCAACCTAACTAAATCCAACCTAACTCAAAGCAAATTCAACCCGACCCAACTCAATCAAAAAGAAAGTCAATCCAAAACCACTCATCCCGAAGTAAACCCCACTCAACCGAAACAAAACGAGACCTAACCTAATCTAACTCAAACCAAAGCAAATCCAATCCAACATAACCCAACCAAACCCAATAAAACCAAAATAAACCCAACCTAAACCAACCCAATCAAAACTAAAGCACACCCAACTCAACCCGACTCAATAAAACCCAGCCCAAACCAACCAAATTCAACTCAACCCAAATCAAAGTACAACTCACAGCGAAAGTCATAGCGATTTTTATAAAATTATTTTCATTTTTGTCAATGACGCAGTAAACTTTTTTTAAATTATAAAGTAGACAAACATGAAAAGGTAATAAATACTAGTACTTTAAACATTTAATCAAAATCATTGCGGTTAATTTGAATCAAGAAGTTTGAAGAATACAAGCAACTAAAAAACCCCACATTTTACCAATTTCAACAGTTTTTGACGACTCAGATTATCTATTCGTTCGGAATATATTGTAGCTCTACAGTTTCATTGATCATTGAATAATGGAACTACGAAGAAAAATGTTATGAAAAGTACATTACTCGAAGGTGGATGACATACTGGGCGTTTTGCCATACGCCAATACGCTCCGTTGTATCGTCCACCTTCGAGTAATGGAACCCAGTCGATCGATCGAATTAACGCGCCATGACTCATTCTCATCTCTCGCTAGCCAGCCTATGAAAACTCGTAACAACACGGTTGAATCGACACACGATCACGAAATTGCGGAACATTCGGTTAAGTCCGCTAGATACGAAGATTGGTGAAGGAAGGAGCGAACACTTTCCACACCGGTATATTATGTACTCGTGAGGTCATGACGCACGGAACACATAACAACGTTAACCTATTTTCAATATCTGTTGGGATATTTCAAATTCCCTTAAGGATAAGAAATGTCGCAGTTATTTTCTCCTTTTTATTTTCCTAACTAGCACTGGCGCTGGAGCTAAATGTACGAGTGTAATTATCATAAACCTTGGACGTGGAGGCTATTTTCCTCAAGTTACCAGAAAATAATCATCGTAGTGCAATGGATAAAAATTAATATATACCTTGTTAATTTGACCAATATTCTCTGAGTCACATATTATATATTTCGTTAAGTTGCGATTATTGTTATCAATAGGCACTTAACAAATAGTCATTTAAGGCTAAAAATTAATTGTTTTCCATATAAAATTACAGGGGCTGTAAATAACTTTATTATTTACCATTAGAGTTAAGTCAGCCTTATTGAAACGTAAAACGTTTATTTAATCTACATCATCATCATTAGAGTCCATATTAATACGTTGAAATACGGAAAATATAACGATTTTTTCGGGTTGCTTTGGATTTATTTTCAATTATGTTACATTGAACAAAAATAAGACTTTATCACAGTAAAAATATCGAGATCATTATTTGCAAATAAGGGAAAAATGTATATATGTATGCTCTGTAAACATCAAAATGCAGTTATATTTCAGATATGCTACTAATGATTGGATACGGCAATAAGAAGAGAAGACAAAAAATTGTTTTATCTCGCTATTGCACGTAATTCCGCTTTCATGTAAGCAGCCATTTACATAAATATTTACATCAAATATGTCTCATTATTAAAGGCAAATAAACATACAATTTAAAGGTTATTTTTATATTACCTTCGTTCACGTGATCGCTGTGTTGAATCGTCACTCATTATCCGCAAAATAGTCATTTGTATCATTCGTATGTGCTATTTGGATGAAATTACAGCATACTGTATTTACGTGGAAACTTTGTTGAACCATCTCCGTAGTATAAAGACATGTTTTAAAATAAGTCTGGTTTGTAATAAGAGAGGTGCCATTAAACATAAAAATTTTTTTTTCATTTTAAGATGCATGGCTACCATTTTAATAAATTTTCTGCTATTTTCATTTCAGTTGGACTCAAGTTTAATTTTTAAATGTTTGCTAAGTAGAGATTACAAAAAATTCTGAGTTGTAAGAAGGATAACAATCGATGTGGGGTTTCTCGTTACAGCGAATAAATTTTCTATGGTATTTTACAATAATCTTTTGAGGATTGTGTTGGACGTTTAAGTTTAAGTGCGTATGTATTAACATATAATTATTTGCAGGAGCTATTGCAATAATAATTAATTTTAGATCACGATGTATTAATTTTGTAGGATATTTTCAAATAATCCGTTGAGAACTAATTGAAAAAAACGAAACCTTTATTAGATCACTCACGTATCATATTATACATTTCAACCCACATAATTCTTAATAGGTAACAATCAAGAAAACTGATATGAAAATTTAGAGGAGAGGATAACTTAAGTACTAGAAATAAACTTATGCGAATTTATAGAATAACAATAGCGATGATTCTAAACAGGTATCGTAATTCTTGAATATACCACTATGCTTTACACCTATGAAAATTTAGCAGGCATTTTCTATATACGTTGTGCAAAAATAATATTTGTAAATTGTTTAATAGAAATAATTTGTAAACTTAAATGTTCATAAACGTCTAAATATGAAAGGGATCCTCGTAGTATGAGTTCTACACATAGTGACGGGTGTTTCGTAAAAAAATGTAAAGTCTATATATTTTTAAAACCTACTAATACTGGGGACGTACTTAGTCACTAGTGAATGGTCTCTGAGTCTCGACGTTCCATTCACCAAAACTTACATTGATCATGGCGTTAGCATGGAACATAAGGATTAGAAAAAAACCATGAGTATTCGTATTCCAATAATTTTATTAAGAAACATTATTTAGGTACAAGGGCGTATAGATTTTTTCATACAATATGCGCAAAAGATTCCGTCGGCTATTTCCCGTGATTGCATAATGTAACGCATTTTTGGTTTAGTAAAAACACTATAATTTTTTCACTTTTTAATAACCTAATGGAAAGTATGAAGTAAAAACGTTTCTTTTACATCAACGCTGAACATTTTTTATATGGACGCTTCAAACATTTAAATTGTTTCCATAAATATGGAGTATTTAATTAATCATCGTCTTGTGTTGGGAAAAGGACATTTCTTTTCTTTTGGATCACATGCCTTTCACATATCTAGTTTTGTTATTTGTTTGTTACATTTGTGTTATTACATCATCACGTTAATACGTGTCAACTTAATATAAAAGAAATTCCGTGTACTTTTATCTAACACAAGTGCATTATTCAATTTAACCGTAATTTATTCTTAGAAATGAAAATTTTCTCATGCTATTGTTAAATTTCTTTAATCAATTTTATTATAACGGTTTTGTTTCATCTGACACAATTTTTATTTCATGTTCAATTACTGTACCCACTGTAATAATTCAAACCGAATTTTAAAATTAATATCTTTCGTTTAGTTTACGAGGCAAAAGACGATACTTGTCCCAATTTTTTATAAATAACAAACATAAGTACGTCCCCAGTTATTTCAATAAAACTCTCGAATTCAGCTAAACACTAATATATCCAAGACGCACTGACTCGTGAGACATAAAACTTTCGGCCGAATTCGAAATGAATGCAGGAAGGTGACTTTTAACAAGTATTGCGAATACCTTTTTATTGGATTTTCAACGAACGTTACTCAGTAGCTAAATATACAGAATTTATTGCGATGCAGATATTATTTGTAATAAAGGTTTTTAAAATATATACCCTTATATTTTTTTACGAAACACCTGTTACTATATGTAGAACTCGTAATACGAGAATCCCGTTCATATTTAGACGCTTATGTACATTTAAGTTTACAAATAATTTCTATTAAACTATTTACAAATATAATTTTTTCACAACATATGTAGAAAATGCTTGCTATATTTTCATAGGTGTAAAGCGTAGTGGTCATTAGCTGTATTTTTCATAGATGTAAAGCATAGTGGTATATTCAAGAATTACGACCCTTCTTTAGAATCATCACTATTGTAATTCTATAAATTCGCGTAGGCTTATTTCTAGTACTTAAGTTATTCTCTCCGCTAAATTTTCGTATCAGTTTTCTTGAGTGTTACCTATTAAAAATTATGTGGGTTAAAATGTATAATATGACAAGTGAGTGATCTAATAAAGGTTTCGTTTATTTCAATTAGCTCTCAACGGATTATCGGAAAATATCCTAGAAAATTAATTCACCGTGAGAGTAGTGATATAAAATTGAGCTGCAAATAAGTATATGTTGATTAAATTTAAACATGCAACACAGTTCTCGAAAGATTATTGGAAAATACCCTAGAAAATTAATTCACTGTAACGTGAGGGATATAATATTGTTATTGCAATAGGTTTTGCCAATATATATATGTTAATTCATATGCGCTTATATTTAAAGATCCAACACATTCTTCGAAGGATTATTGGAAAATACCCTAGAAAATTAAATCTCTGTAACGGGAGTAATTTAAAATTATTCATTATTGTAATAGCTCCTGCAAATAAATATATGTTAAAACATACTCTCTTAAATTTAAATATCCAACACAGTTCTCAACAGATTATTGGAAAATACCCTAGAAAATTGATTCGCTGTATCGGGAAACCCCACATCGATTGTTATTCTCCTTATGACTCAGAAATGTTTGCAATCTCTACTTAGCATATATTTAAAAATTAAACATGAGTGTAATTGAAATGAAAATAGCAGAAATATTATTAAAATGGTAGTCATGCATCTTAAAATGAAAAGAGTATTTTTTGTGTAATTGCAACTTTCTCATTACAAACTAGATTTATTTTAAACATGTATTTATACTACGGAGTTGGTTCAACAACGTTTCCACGTAATACAGTATGCTGTAATTTTATCCAAATATTATATACGAATGATACAAATAACTATTTTGCGGAAAATGAGTGAAAGTGAGCAATATGTAAATAACCTTTAAATTGTATGTTTATTGCCGTTAATAATGAGACATATTTGATGTAAATATTTATGTAAATGGCTGCTTACATGAAAGCGGAATTACGTCCAATAGCGAGATAAAACATTTTTTATCTTCTCTTCTTATTGCCGTATCTAATCATTAGTAGCATATCTGAAATATATCTGCATTTTGATGTTTATAGGGCATGCATATATACATTTTTCTTTTATTTGCAAATAACGATCTGGATATTTTTACTGTGATAAAGTCTTATTTTCGTTCAATGTAACATAATTCAAAGTAAACACAAAGCAACCAAAAAATCGTTATATTTTCTGTACTTCAACGTATTCATATCATGCACTCTAATGATGATGTAGATTGAATAAACGTTTTACGTTTCAATAAGGCTGACTTAACTCTAATAGTATATAATAAAGTTATTTACAGCCCCTGTAATTTTACATGGAAAACAATTACTTTCTAGCCTTAAATGACTATTTGTTAAGTGCCTATCGATAACAATAATCGCAAGTTAATGAAATATATAATAAGTGACTTGTATACTCAGAGAATATTGGTCAAAGTAACTTCGTTAATTTTTTATTTTTTTTCCATTGCACTACGATGATTATTTTCAGGTAACTGAAAGAACATAGTCTCCACATACAAGGTTTATGATAACTACACTCGTACATTTAGCGCCAGTGCTAGCGTGTAACATCGTGACGTCCAAGTAGTAGCAAATTTAAGTTATTGGAAGAGTTAATTCCTGATGAAAATAATTTGCATAACCTGATTCCGAGAGACGGATATCTTATTTTTATACAATGAGTTTATTCGAGTCAAACCATGTCATAACCTTATTATCTAATATGCTGAAACAAATTAATAGTGTTGTGAATAGTAAAGCCCTTTATTTGGGCATGTTGTAATTTTAGATTACTATTCATGTCTAAAATATAGTACAGATACAAGAGTTTAGTAAAATAGAGAAATTAGTACTTTAAAAAACTGAAAAAAAACATTGCATTTAAAAATAATGCACTAAAAAGCAAAAAATAATTATTAAACCTGTTTTATATATCTGCTCACTAAAGACTTTAGTGTAAGTCATATTGGTTATTGAATATAATGTTTGACTAATAAAACGTAGGTTGCTTTGTTTGTAAATGGAACTGAAATGTTAAGGATTTTCATTCATTTAATATTATTTAGAAAAGCAAAATCGTCAATTTTCAAGAAACTTTTATGAGAGGCCTCTTTTCGATACTTTTCTTTTTTTCTACGTCCTTATTCTTGCAAAATTTTTGCTACTTTAGGTTGAACATAAATATAATCGTAACGACTTTTATTTTCAAATTGTACGTAACCGCGTCTTTGCGAACTGACTTCTATCAAATTCAAACTTTTAAGTGTATTACGTAAAGATTTAAATTAAGAATACCCTTAAGATATGCTCGAAATATGTATCATTATAAGTATCCCTTAATTCACATCATGTTTGTTTGGAATTGGCTCATCATTCCCAATTAATTATAGATATTGAACTTCGAAAAAGTAAAGAAATTATTATAAATACTTAAATAAATCAATAAAACAACGTCATGAAAAAAATTTAGTGAAACAAAAGTGCTCCAGATTTATTAGCAACTTTTTAATAAAATGTTTCCAAATCCTAAAAGTAAACGAAATAACAGTAAATAAAAGACCGTATATTTTTCAATAATAAAACAAAGTACAGACAGAAAACTTTGGTGCATTTTGAAAACATTACTTATGGTAATTGTTAGGAAAATAAAAAGGAGAAAATAACTGCGACATTTCTTATCCTTAAGAGAATTTGAAATATCCAAACAGATATTGAAAATAGGTTAACGTTGGTATGTGTTCCGTGTGTCATGGCCTCACGAGTACATAATACACCGGCGTGAAAAGTGTTCGCTCCTTCCTTCACCAATTTTCGTATCGTGCGGACTTAACCGAATGTTCCGCAATTTCGTGATCGTGTGTCGATTCAACCGCGTTGTTACGGGTTTTCATAGGCTGGCTAGCGAGAGCTGATAATGAGTCATGGCGCGTTAATTCGACCGATCGACTGGGTTCCATTACTCGAAAGTGGATGTTACAATGGAGCGATTTGGCGTATAGCAAAACGCTCAGTATGTGATCCACCTTCGAGTAATGTACTTTTCATAACATTTTTCTTCGTAGTTCCATTATTCATTTTTAGTTGCTTGTATCCTTCAAACTTCTTGATTCAAATTATACTCAATGATTTTGATTAAATGTTTAAGTACTAGTATTTGTGACCTTTTTAGGTTTATCTACTTTATGATTAAAAAAAAGTTTACTGCGCCATTGACAAAAATGAAAATAATTTTATAAAAATCGCTATGACTTTCGCTGTGAGTTGTACTTTGATTTGGGTTGAGTTGAATTTGGTTGGGTAGGGTTAGGTTTTATTGGGTCGGGTTGAGTTGGGTGTGCTTTAGTTCTAATTGGGTTTGTTTTGGTTTTATTGGGTTTGGTTGGGTTATGTTTGATTGAATTTGCTTTGGTTTGAGTTAGATTAGGTTGGGTCTCGTTTTGTTTCGGTTGAGTGGGGTTTACTTCGGGATGAGTTGTTTTGGATTGACTTTCTTTTTGATTGGGTTGGGTCGGGTTGAATTTGCTTTGAGTTAGGTGGGATTTAGTTAGGTTGAATTGCTTTGAGTTGGGCTGGGCGTGTTTTAAATTAAAGATTTAAATTAAAAGTTTAATTTAATTTAATTTCATAAAGCTTTATTATTATTAAATGTATACAATATATATATATATATATATATATATATATATATATATATATATATATATACATATATATATATACTTATATATTTCTAAATACAGTTAGAAATTGACGTTAAGAAATTTCAGTAAATTTTTACATAGTTATAAAAAAATTGCAGAAATATTACAAAATTATGTCTTTTAAGTATTAAATATATGAGCAACATTGTATTAAATAATGTTAATATCAACACCATAGGACCTAACGCCTGTAAGTTACGGCCGCTTAAAATTTACTAGGAACTCGATTTTGATTTTAAACTAAGAGCGTCTTACGTGCTTAAATTTTTACGCGCTAAAATATTCTTTTAACAAATTTGAGGTAATTTTTATTTCTAACTCCCTGTATAACAATGTGATGAGCTGTCATCTCTTGCAATTAAACAGGTATATGAATACTTGTTTAATTGACTTTAATTGACTATCAGAATAAAATCAATCGTCAATCTTAGAATTGATTTTAGGAAAATATAGCTGTGTTTACGAAAGTCGATAGTCACTTGAATGTTATAATGAAGTATCCTTTTAATAATTAGGGAATGCGTTTCTTGTAATACACTCCAGTTTATTTAAATTTTTGAAAACAATTCAGAAAAAGAAATATTTTTTTTGCGCTTAAAAATAGAATAAAAAATCCTAATAAAAATAATAAAGAGAATAAAAAGTAGCTTTCAAGAAAACATTTTCAAATACTTTAGCAAATATCGATAACATTGTCACAAGTTCATAATTTTTACGTCATACCTGGAACTTGTTTTAAAAACGGAATGGCGGTATTATAAGCTGCGTAGTCTGGAAACGTGCTAATAAAATGCACAGTGATTAATAGATGCAATGTTAATAAATACAATTCAGTTCTTCCGTTGCTAGCATGGTTTTTTTTAAGGTTCTATCGTCAATAATATTACTAATTTTGTAAATTATGCCTCCAGGACTTGTTGTACTCTAGAAGTTTAGATTAGTGTTGGAAACTTACATATTATTTGCTACTTTCCTTCAAAAATTGTTGACGTTTTGTTTTGGCCTTTGGTGCAAATTTATTGAATATGTTTGGCTTTAATTTTGTAGAAATTCCATTATTCACAATTAAATAAAACTACGTGATGTAGTATTATTTCTACTTTCTTTAAGTTCTTTACCACCACCTAGGTTTTGTTGTATTACAACATCTTCAGGTGGGCTATTAGCAAAGATGGGCTATTAGCAAAGAATCTTTGCTAATAGCCCACCTGAAGATGTTGTAATACAACGAAACCTAGATCGTAGTAAAGAACTTAAAGAAAGTAGAAATAATACTACATCATGTAGTTTCATTTAATTGTGTGCAAATTTATGTCTGTATATTTAATAATATTTTGTTGATTTTCAATATTATTTTTGGTAAAATCGTACCCTTCAATTTCTTCATAACATTAATTCTAACTATTCTATTAAATAGGCGATTTTATATAAAAATAAAATAATTGAACAATACTTGGTACTCAATTTCAATCACTGGCACTTGACGCTCGTATGACAGTACGATTTCTAATCTGTTTTTGCATTTTATTGTTTGAATATCCTTCGTTTCCTTTTTCATTCCTTTCTTCCTTTCTTCATTAGTGTGATGAAGTTGTCGTGGTCCTCAATCGTAGTATTTTTAAATGATAATGAGAACAAGAAAATAATTACATCAAAAGTGTCTGTATACTGTAAACTGATAGTGGGATTTATAAATAATTTTAACCATTTTATTTAATAATACAATGAATAATTGTTTATTTAATTATTATTACAAAACCTATATTTTAAAATCTGTAAAAAATTCTTATTGAGCCATTTGATCGAGTCCAAAATTATATTCTCCGTTGTAGTAAAATTTCTTGCCACTTAGTTTCCGGCTGGAAAAAATACCAGAAATAAAAAAAAAATGGATTGGAAATTATTAATTATGACTTTATATTACTTAATATGGAATCGACGAATGTATAAATTTAGTTAACTCTTTTAAAATTTAGTAACCTCTGTTTTGTTTCTCGTTATGTTTATTGATCATCGTAGCGATTTATTTCTATTGTTTTATATCAACTTTTTTATTACAAACAATTTTATTTCAAAGTATGTTTTTTTATACTGCGGAAAAAGTTTTAACAACATACAACACGCTACAATTTATTTAATAAAATATGAAACACGATGATACAGATGACAGTTTTGCGGATAATGCGTGGCGATTTAACACCGTTATGACGGAATGAAGGCAACGTAAAAATAATTTTCCAATTTTATGTTTATTCTCCATTGATAATAAAACATTTTTGATGTGAATATATACGTAAATTACTGTTTACACAAAAGCGGAATTACGCGCAATAACGAGATATAACATAATGTGAAATGGCCAAGAAATATGAAAAGCATACGCTTCAATCATTTTTATTTTCTCTACTTATTTTCGTATCAAATCATTAGTAATATATCTGAACTATAATTCGACAATTTTGATATTTACACGGCACACATATTTAATTCTTCTCTTTGTAAATAGTTATTTTTGTATTTATACTACTGAAATAAAGTCTTAATTTCGTCCAACAAAACACAATCTGATTTAAACCCGACGCAATCCAACGACGCATTTTCGTTCAAAATAAAAGAAAGTGAAACTATTTTTAGGGTTCATTACTTCAAAGGGACAATATGGAACCCTTGTAAGATCACACATCCGTTTGTCATTTTGTTTGTCTCAAACATTAATCGCATAGTGTAGAGTTATTAATATATATTAATTTATCCACATTTCAATAAGTGTGGAAAATTTGTAGACGGGGATAAATTAAATAGTCGAAAAAATTTCTTCTATGCGATATAAGTGCGGGGTGGAGTCTATAGTTATATATAGTTATAATGGTCTCTAAATATTTTTTCAACTAATTTACATGTTTTATGTTAAGAGATATACCGAGGAAAAATGCAAAAATATATCCTTTTTAATTCTGAAAATAATCAATCTAAAATTACGATAAAAACAAAGTTGGAAGCCCCTGCGAATTTGTAGGAAAATTATGGCGATGGTTCTCAATATCGTATTTTTGGAATATTCACCATTTTTTGCGCCCGTGAAAGATAGCAGATGATATTTACATACGTTGTGAAGAATTATTAGTATTTAAATATTTGTAATCAGTTTAGTAGAAATAATGTGTACCTTCAAATGTTTATAAGAGCCTGAATATGTACAGAAATCTCGTAATGTGAATTCTACCAGTGATTAATAGATTTTTAATAACGAAAATGTCAAGAGTAGATATAATTAAAAATTGTAACGCATTCAATTTCGCCCGGTTAGTTGCTGATCTAAAGTCGATGGAAATTCAACAAAATAATATTCGCAATACTTGTTAACAATCACCTTCTCTTTTTCAATTCTAGTCCGACCGAACGTTTTATGGTTCACGATTCATTGCGTCTTGGATATAAATCTGTATCGACATAAAGAGATTACAAGGGTTTGGCTGAATTGGTGAATTTTATTGAAATAATGGAAGATGTGCTTAAACTTGTTACATATAAAATATTGAGACGAGGATGGTTTTTTGTTTCGTAAACTTATCTTTTTGTTAGTTATAATAAACTTGGGATGTGGCAACTAAGTTCTTTCAGTTACGTGAAAATAATTATCATCGTGCAATGAAAAAAACAATTAACAAATTAATTGTTACTTTGATCAATATTCT
This sequence comes from Druceiella hillmani, assembly GCA_039881145.1. NCBI lineage: Eukaryota > Metazoa > Arthropoda > Insecta > Lepidoptera > Hepialidae > Druceiella > Druceiella hillmani. Next base: position 18,434,133 of record JAYKKI010000042.1, on the reverse strand, counting down.
CTGAGTATAGAAGTCACCCACTTTATTTTTCGTTAACTTACGATCATTATAAGCAACAACAAAACAAGTAGGCATTTATATATAAATAGTAATCGTTTTCCAAACAAAGTTAAAGTGGCTGTGAATAATTTCATTATTTATTATTAGGTTAAACTCAACCTTTTTCTAACACTAAACGGTTATTTAATCTATGTCATCATTAGAATACATGATACTAAAGAGTTGAAGTACGGAAAATATAACGATTTCTTTGGTTTGCATTAGTTTTGCTTTGGATTGTGTTATGTTCGACAAAATTAACACTTTAACCCAGTAGTATAAATATCGAAATCATTATTTGTAAAGGAGGAAAATTTTAAAAATGTAAGTCGCAAAAACATAAAAATTGTGGAATTTAATAAGCCAATCTATTTCAGATATGGAACTAATGATTTGATACAGAAATAAGTAGAGAAGATAAAAATTATTGAGGCATATGCTTTTAATACCTTTCGCCATTTTACTTTATGTTACAGCTAGCTATTGTTATATAGGTTATTTTTAAATTGCCTTAATTCACGTCATCACTGTGTTTCACGTCACGTATTATCCGCAAAATAGCCATTTGTAACATTCGTATATAATATTTTAATAAAATGCATTATACCGTAATTATTTTTTTGCAAATATTGTTGAAATTTCTGTGCATAACAAAAAAAAGATTTTTTTTTGTTTTAAGGTGCATGGCTACTTAGGCTCAAGTTTAATTTTTAAATCTATGTTAAATAGAGATTGCAAAGAGTTCTGAGTTATAATAACAATCGGTGTGGGGTTTCACGTTACAGCGAATAAATTTTCTAGGGTATTTTCCAATAATCCGCTGAAAACCCTAAATTAAAATTTAAGTCCTTGTGTATTAATATATATTTATTTGCGGGAGCCATTGCAATAATAATTTATTTTAAATCACTCATCGTACTAACTTTTAAAAAAACAAATTAATTAATTTCGGTAAATATTTTTATTAAATTACTGTCAGTTGGCAAAATTTAAACATAATTTTTTTTATTTTTAAAACATTATTTAAATTGTACTATGTTACATGAAGTTTACCCAATTTTGTCAAAAGAGCTGAGGAAAATAAAAGAAAATGCATCGATTTTTAGGGTTCAGTGCCTAAAAAGGAAAAAAAAATGGAACCCTTATAAGATTCCTCACGTGTAACCCACATATGTCTTAATGGGTAACATTAAACAAAATTGATTTAAAAACTTAGTGGTGACGATAACTTAACACTCGGGAATAGCCAAGAAAACAATTTGTAGGAAACTGTTGTTGTGTACTCGAGAAAAAAATTGTAGGAAAACTGCAGCATGATTCCAAATATCGTTTTAAATTTAAAAATTTTTTAAATAATTTTTAAAAATTAAAAAAAGAAATGTTCTACGCCTCTGAAAAATACAGCACGCTATACATACCTACATTGTAACAAATTAATATTTGTAAATAGTTTAATAGAAATAATGAGTACCCTTAAATATTTATAAGAGCTTAAATGTATACTCCATCCAATAGACCCTTGTGGTGTAAGTTAACAGGTTTTTAGTAAAAAAAAATGTAGTGTAGATATTTTTAAAACTTTATTTTGCTAATAATATTTGCATCGCATTAAATTTCCGACTAGGTGAGCTGCTGAGTAAAAGTCGTTAAACGTTAAATAAAAAAGTATTCTTAATATTTGTTAAAAATAACCTTCCAGCTTTCAGTTCTTGCCCGACAGCTCGTTTTATGGCTCACCAGTCATTGCGTCTTGGATATAAATCTGTATAGGCATAAAGAGCGTATTGGGGTTTGGCTGAATTCGAGAGTTTTATTGAATTATTTGAAGACGTGCTTATACTTATAAAATATTGAGACAAGGATCATTTTTTGCCTCGTAAACTTAACGAAAAGTATTTGTTTTATAATTAGCTTGTGTTAATACTTAAGTGGGTTGAAATTATTTTAATTAAATATGAAATAAAAAATAAATATAATAGTAATTAAATATGAAATAAAAATTCTGCACAGCGAAGGAAATAAATTGGAAAAAAATTGGCAAAACAAATTTAATCAAGGTGTGAAAAAATATTAATTTCAGAAAGTAAATTTCGGTTAAATTTACTAATGCCCTTATGCTGGATAAAGATATAGTACAGAAATCCTTTTATATTATGTTGCCATTAACGTGATGATATAATGATACAAATGTAACAAAGAAATAATAAAACTAGAGGTTTACAAGGCATGCCATTCAAAACAAAAGACATTTCAATTTCCGAAAAGAAAACGATGATGAATTAAACATTTTACGATTAAAAAAACAATTGAAATGTTTGACATGCCCGTATGAACAATTTTCAGTATTGATTTAAAAAAGAACCGTTTTTAATTAGAAATTTTTCATTAATAAAAAAAAATTATTGAATTTTTTTACTAAACCACAAAAACCTTACATTATGAAATCATCGGTAAAGTTTTAATATGCATGTATGTGGCGAATGTTATCCAGAGACCGAAACTTTAGCATATAAGTCTTATGTTATAGCTTGGTAAATGTGCAAAATATTTTAATTACAAATAAAAAGGTAACAGGCTTCGTACAAACGTTGCATTTAAGTTTATAAATGCAAAGATTATAATAGCATATATATAGGTCAAACAGAAACAAATTTTATTACTAGATACAAAGAACACATTACTAGCTGGCGAAATAACAAACCAGACACATCTCATTTTGCAAAACATTTATTGAAGATAACCTTCACCCTCATACCAACAAAAACTCAACATCCCAGAAATAGAAATAAACATACATATAGGAGACGCCAAGGTTAATATAATAAATGAGCAACTCAATACAATATAATCACCCATACTGAATATCATATATCATATCAATATTGCCTAATTATAGACGTGCTATAATTAGACAACATTGATACTGCTGTTCACATCGAATTGGTTCAGCCCGATCACACACCTAAGTAGATACATAACAAAAGAAAACAAAAAATTGGAGATATGTGTAATTAGTTATAAAACCTTGTTCTAAATATCAGACACTCGTACCATTGTATAAATATATTACTATGAATAACATTCATTTAGTTTTTTATATACACCTAAATACTTTGCATTGTTTCGCCTCATTTCGATTAAACTTATTACCTTCATTAAAATACTTGTACGTTGCATAATATAAACGTTACTGCTTCCTTACCATAAACTCACTAATGTAACAATTGGGGAAACCCGCTCAAACATCGCTTTCACTATTGTCTTATATAATATTTAAATGTTGTTAGAAGATTCTATAGAAATTAAATATAGAATTTAAATAAATTAGAAATAATACTACATCACGTAGTTTCATTTACTCGTTAATAAAAATTAAGTTATAAAGAATTCCGACACACCTAACGCCGCATATATTTAATATTATATCGTTTTGGATTAGGTATGCTATGTCAGAAGTACAATATATATATATATATATATATATATATATATATATATATATATATATATATATATTAAAAAGTTATTTTATCAGGCTTTAGTCTTAGTGTAGCGGTAACTACAATTCTAGTGACCGATAGTTCGCGCGTACTTTTTATTTAATAATTATAATGTTTCTAAATAAAACGCAATGACATGACTTTTTTTACACAAGTTACACATAGTTTTACATATAGTTTTACATGTTTACACAATTTTAAAGAAATTGCACAAACATAAAAATATTATGTCTTTTAATTATTAAATATAGTATTGAATAACAATAATATCAGCTCAATAAGATTTCATCCTGTAAGTCATGGCCGCTTAAAATTTATTAGTAATTAGATTTTGATTTTCAACTAAAAGTGTTTTATACGCATAAATTTTCGCGGGCTAAAATTTTCACGTAAGGAATTTTAAGTAAATTAAATTTTTAACTCCCGTATATTACTTGCAATTAAAGAGGTATTCATGTCATTATAAAATTAATCGTCAATCTTAGAATTTATTCCAGGAAATATAGCTGTGTTTACGAGACACCATTAGACACTTGAATGTTATAAGGAAGTGTCCTTTTAATAATTAGAAAATGCGTTTCTTGTAACAGTTTATTTAAATTTTTGATATAAATTCAAAAAAGAAAATATTTTTTCTTACATATAAAAAACAGAATACAAAGGCAAACGTAGCTTTCAAGAAAACGATTTAAAATACTTTAGCAAATATTTACAACATTGTCGCAAGTCTGTAATTTTTGGTTCAGATGTGGGACCAGATTTAATAATAGAATGGAAGTATTTTAAGCAATGTATCCTAGAAATATGTTAATAAAATGCATAGTGATTAATAAATGCAATACTAATGAATTCATTTCAGTTCTTCCCTAGCCAACGACGTAGTAGCACGGTTTTTTCTGAAGGTACTATTGTATTACACTAATTCGACTAATTTTGTGGAATATGCCTCTAGGACTTATCATACTATGCTTAGAAGTTCAGATTAGTGTTGGTAACATATATATATATATATATAAATATATATATATATACACACACACACATATATATATATATATATATATATATATATATATATATTGTTACTTTCACTCATAAATTTGTTGATATTTTGTTCTGGCCTTTGGTGCAAATTTAAATGTGTAAACATTTTTGTATTATATAGAAATTTCATGAATCTTCAATATTATTGTTGGTAAAAACGAACCCTTTAATTTTTTCATAACATTAAGATTAAAAATCATGAAATGGTCGATGTAAAAATAAAAAAAGCCTATGTAAAAATAAAATAGTCGATATGAAAATAAAATATGTGACCAACGCTCGGCATTCAACTTGAGTCACTGGCACTTGACGCTCTTATAAGGGTACTTTTGTTGTCTGCTATTGCATTTCATTGTATGAATATCCTTCGTTTCCTTTTTTATTCTTCTTCTTCGCTCTTTCATTAGTGTGATGAAGTAGTCGTTGTCTTTACTTGTGGTATTTTTTATACGAACGAACAAGAATATAATTATATCACAAGTGTCTGTACACTGTAATTTTAAAAGGTTTTATATATATATATATATATATATATATATATATATATATATATATATATATATTAGTATTAGATCAAGGAGGGCTGATTGATGTAGGTTAATTTGATTTTAAGAAACTATTTGACCGAGTCGACAATGGTATTGTCCGTTGTGACAAAATTTCTTGCCACTTTATTTTGCGTTAGTAAATAATACTATAAATAAAAAAAATTGAAAGTCACAAATCACGACCTTATACTATTTAATCTAGGATCGACCAATATAAATACTGGGTATTTGACTAAATTTTGTTATTTTCTTAATCATAAATTCTAGGTATAAGCTGAGTAAGAGTGAACAATTTTTTGAATAATTTTAAAAATTTACTGAGTTAAAAAATTGTAAATTTAATCGTGGACAAGGACGGCGATACTGTGTTATGATGTAATTGCACATTGTGTTCTACAAGAGGGAAAGATATAGGGATATATCCAACTCTGTCCGTATCTTCAAGTTTAGAAACCTATAACTGGCTTATTATTCAATTCATTTTTGATTTTTTTTCAATGCTGGTTTTTAATTAAATTATATTTTACAATATTGTACGAAAAATATCAAAATTTAGGATAAGTTAACTACCCTATATAGTTTCACTTTTGTACCCTGTTATCGTCATTGATCGTCGTAGCGATTTGTTTCAAATGGTTTATATCAACTTACTTGCTACAAACCAGGTTCTTCAAAGTTCAGATATTTCAAAGTATGTATTTTTGTACTACGTAGAAGTTCCAATAACGATGCCAAATAATAAAGTACGCTATAATCTATTTTCTCAAAACATCATATAAAATGTTACAAATGACTATTTTGCGGATAATGCGTGATGTTTCAATACAGTGATCACGTGAACGAAGGCAATGTTAATATAAATTTCAAATTGTATGTTTGTTCGCCATTAATATTGAGACATATTTCATGTGAATATTTATGTAAATGGTTGTTTAAATTATAAAAAATAAAAAAAAGAAAGCGAGATATTACATAAAGTGAAATGGCGAAAGTTATTAAAAGCATACGCTTCAATGATTTTTATCTTCTCTACTTATTTCCGTATCAAATCATTAGCAGCATATCTGAAATAGACTGGCTAATTAAATTCGAAAATTTTGATATTTTCACATGTATATTTAAATTTTTCATTTCTTTAAATTATAAAAGATAAAAAAAGGAAAGCGAGATGTAACCTAAAATGAAAAGGCTAAAGGTATCACAAGCATATGCCTCAATGATTTTTATCTTATCTACTTATTTCCGTATCAAATCATTAGCAGCATATCTGAAATAGACTGGCCTATTAAATTCGAAAATTTTGGTATTTTCACGACATGTAAATTTAAATTTTTCATTTCTTTAAATTATAAAAAAAGGAAAGCGAGATGTAACATAAAATGAAATTGCGAAAGATATTAAAAGCATACGTTTCAATGATTTTTATCATCTCCACTTATTTCCGTATCAAATCATTAGTAAATTCGAAAATTTTGGTATTTTCATGACATGTGTATTTAAATTTTTCCTTTCTTTAAATTATAAAATTAAAAAAGGAAAGCGAGATGAAACATAAACTGAAATGGCGAAAGATATTAAAAAAAATATGCTTCAATGATTTTTATCTTCTCTACTTATTTCCGTAGTATATTAGCAGCATATTTGAAATAGACTGGCTTATTAAATTCGAAAATTTAGGTATTTGCATGACATGTGTATTTAAATTTTTCCTTTCTTCGCAAATAATGATGTTGATATTCATGTTACTGAGAAAAGTCTTATTTTCCCTCAACATAACACAATTAAGCAATCTAAACGCAATCCAAACAAATCGTTATATTTTCCGTACTATATTCAATGTATCAGTATCGTTGCGGTGTCATGATGACATATAAATGATGACATGATGACATTAAATGAAATGAATGATATGATGACATTACATATAAAAATAAATAGTGGGGTTCTTCACAGTTCATTATAACCGTGTTTAGAAAACTATTAGCATTTATATTTAAGTGATTATTTGTTAAGTTCTCATTGATGACAATGGTCGTAATACTCTCTGAGTATAAAAGTCACCTAATTTCTATACTCGGAGTGTATTGATCAAAATTGAGAGGGGTATTTGTTAATTTTTTTTCCACTATTGCGTTACGATTATTATTTTCACATAATTGAAAAGACGTGGTCTCCACATCCAAGTTTTATGATAATGAAACTCGTACATTCAGCGTCAGAGCTAGCGTGTAATATCGTGGCGATCAAGTAGTAAGAAATTTAGGTTATCAGCTGACTAAAAGAGATAGGTATTTTACGTTTTTTTACTAACGCTAAATGTACGAGTGTAGTTCTCATAAATCTTGGATGTGGAAGCTACGTTTTTTCAGTTATGTAAAAAAAATCATATAGTGCTATGGAAAAAGTAATTAAGAAATAGTTTCTTACTTTGACAAATATTATTTTAGGATATAATTCACCTACTTCATTTTTCGTTAATTTACGATCATTATTGTCAATAGGCACATAACATATAGTAATTTAAATAGGTATATATAGTGATTGTTTCCCATATACGATTAAAGTGGCTGGAAGTAACTTCATTATTTATTATTAGATTCAATTCTAATTTTTCCAAACATAAAACGGTTACTCACAATTAAATGAAACTACGTGATATAGTATTATTTCTACCTTCTTTTATTCTTTACCATGACCTGGGTTTCGTTGCATTACAACATCTTCAAGTGGGATATTAGCAAAAGAATATTCCACCTGAAGATGTTTTAATGCAACGAAACCTAGGTCGTGGTAAAGAACTTAAAGAAAGTAGAAATAATACTACATCACGTAGTTTCATTTAATTGTGAATAATGATTTTCTACAAAATTAACGCCAAATATATTCAATAAAACGGTTATTTAATCCACGCTATCTTTACACTGCAATGATATTTGTACGTTAAAGTACGGAAAATGTAACAATTTAGGTTGCGTCGGGTGTGCTTCGGATTCTATTATATAGAATCAAAATGAGACTTTATTTGAGTAGTATATATATCGACATCATTAGTTGCAAAGAGAGGAAACATTTTCTATTAATGATTTGATACGGAAATAAGTAGAGAATATACAAATTGTTGAAGCGTATGCTTTTAATGCCTTCTGTCATTTCACTTTATGTCGCATCTCGTTATTGCACGTAATTCCGCTTTCATGTAGGCAGCCATTTACGTAAATATTTACATCAAATATGTCTCTTTATTAATGGCAAGTAAACATACAATTTAAAGGTTATTTTTATATAGACTTCGTTCACGTGATCAATGTATTGAATCGTCACGCATTATCCGCAAAATTGTCATTTATGACCGTCGTATGTTATATTTGAATAAAATAGATCACAGCGTACTGTATTATGTGAAAGTGTTGTTGAAATTTCTCAGCAGTATAAGAACATGCTTTAAAATAAATCTGGTTTAGTTGCTATGAAACAAAAAAAATTTTTTTAAGGTGCTTCCATTTTAATATATATTCTGTTACTTTCATTTCAAAAAAGCTTAGATTTAATTTTTAAATCTTTGTTAAGTAGAAACTGCCAACGTTTCTGAGTTATAATAAGAATAACAATCGACGTGTGGTTTCCCGTTAGAGCGAATCAATTTTCTAGGGTATTTTCCAATATTCCGTTGAGGACTGTGGTGGATATTTAAATTTAAGGGCTTATATATTAGCATATATATATATATGTATATATATATATATATATATATATATCTATATATATATATATATATATATATATGTGTGTATATATTGGCAGGACCTATAGCAGTAAAAATTAATTTGAAATCACTCCCTACACTAACTTTTCGAAACACAAATTAATTTAGGTAAACATTTTTGTTAAATTGCTGTCAGTCTGTAAAATTTAAGTAACATTTAATTACTTTTAATACATTATCTAAAGTTTACTATACCACATGGATTTATCTCAATTTTTCCAAAAGAGCTGAGAAAAATAAAAAAAATTAAACAATTTTTTTTAGAGTTCAGTGCTAAAAAGAAAAAAAACAGGACCCTTATAAAACACCTCACGTGTTATATTATACATATTAACCCACATAGATTTCAATAGGTAACACTCAACAAAATTGTTATAAAAACTTAGTGGAGGCGATAACTTAGTACTCGAGAAAAGCTACCAAAATTTGTAGGAAATCTGTAGGATTTATTCTAAATGTAATTTTTTAAATAACCATGTTTTACACCTCTGGAAGATACGGCACGCAATACATGCCTATGTTGTGAGAAATTAATATTTGTAAATAGTTTAATAGAAATAATGAGTACTCTTAAATATTTATAAGATCCTAAATGTGTACTCCATCTAGTAGACTCTTATAGTGTGAGTTCTACACGTGGTTAACAGGTTTTTACTAAAAAAAGTAAAGTGTAGACATTTTTAAAACTTTGATTAGCTAATAATATCTGCATCGCATTAAATTTTGCCAGTTGGCTGCTGAGTAAAAGTCGATGAACATTAAAGAAGATTTATTTTTCCAAAATATTCGTAGTACTTGTTAAAAGTCATATTCTAGCTTTCAATTCGAATCTGACCGAACATTTTATGTCTGACCGAATATTTTATTACCAGTCATCGCGTCTTCGATGTAAATCTGTATCGATATAAAGAGTGCATTGGGATTTAGCTGAATTCGAGAGTTTTATTAAAATAATTGAATTGGTGTTTATGTTTGTTATTTATAAAATAATGAGACAAGGATAGTCTTTTGCCTCGTAAACTTAGCGAAAATTATTAATTTTAAAATTAGCTTTTGTTTATATAATTATAGTTGTGATTATTTCAGTGGGTTAAAATTAGTAATTAAATATGAAATAAAATTTCTACCAGACGAAGCAAAAAAAATAAAAAAAAATTTACAAAATTAATTTAATATGAGCGTGAAAAGATTTTAATTTCACCAAACAAGTTCCGTATTAATTTAATTTTCGTTCAAATTATTTTTCGTTTCAATACAAATGTAACAAGCAAGTAATAAAAACTAGAGATGGGGAAGGTGTGCCATTCTAAAATAAAATAAATTATCTTTTCCAAAATAAGACAATGATTTAACAATTCAGAAAACTGAAATGTTTGACACGTCCGTATCAAACATTTTGATATTTTATTAAAAAAAAGTTTTTATTCTGGCCTTATTGCAATAATGTATTAATGCGAGTTGAATTTATTACTAAATATAATTTGTGAAATATAAACTATCGAAGAAAATAACTGATAACATTTTCTATCCATCTTGTTAGATGAAATCTATATATACATATCTCAATAAAATCATTTATAGTGTGAATATGTACACTTTCTTGTAATCCTTATTTCTCAATTAACTGCATCAAAAAACACGGAGACACCTTACTTCTTTTATACGATCAATGTAATTTTTGGTGAATAGGACATCAAGACTCGCTAGTGGAATAAAAAAATTATGACTGCTATTAAAAAAAAGGAAAAATACTAATTTTACACAATAAAAAGAGTAAAGTATCCCCTCTCTCCTTCCTCGCCGAGTAATACGCAATAAACATTACATATTAGCTTGAAATGGAAATTATTAACCTTAAAGTGGTAAATTTTCAATATTCATGTATACGGCGAATACAATGCTATACGCACAATGCTATCCAAATAACAAAACTATAAACTATATAAGATAAGTATTACGTCATAGCTTGGAATTAGTAAAATATTATAATTACCACTAAAAAAGGGAACAGGCTGTGTAAAGTCATCATCGCCAGATATATATACGCAAACACATACATATATGTATATGTATATAGATATATGTATATATATGTACATATACATATACATATATATATGTACATATATATACATGTATTTATACATGTAGCTATAATCCTAGAATCTGCGCATTTTCGCGTATTTTTTTTATTTACAATTTCTCCAAGTAGAACGTAACGTTATGTGGTTTTGGGCAATTTTTTCACGTAATTGTAAAGAAATTTCACGTACTTAAAAAATTACGTCTTTGAAATATTTAATATACGAAACATTTTTTGTTGAATTTCATTTTTTTCATTTCTAATACAAGCACCATAATATTTTAAGCTTCTAAGCTATGGCTACGTATAATTTGCTAGTTACTGGATTTTGATTTTTACGCCCTATAAAGCGGAGTGAGGGTAATTTAGATTTATAATAAATATTTGATCTTTTTATTCCCAATGATATCAAAAGAGAAAGAATTTAAGAACGAAGTCATAAAAATTATCACGAAATCAATTTTGAGTATTTGAATTTATAAAGCCCTATGTATTACTGGCTATTAAACAAGTATTTACGTCAGAATAAAATGAATAGTCAATCTTGGAAATGAATATAGGACAATAAAGCTGTATTAAAAAACATCGTCGGATACTTGATTATTATAAAAAAGTGTTCTTTGAATAAGTAGTGTATGCGTTTCTCGTATCACTCTCCAGATCATTTCACAAATAGAGAAAAAAATTTTTTTTCCCATATGTGAAAAACATAACGAAAAACGCAGACGTGATTTCAAGAAAACGATTTCCAATACTTTAGCAAGTATTATCACACGTTTATAATTGATAACAAGTTTACAATATTTACATCAGTCCTGGAACCAGATTTAAAAATAAGCTATGCAGCTTAAAAATACGTTAATAACATGCAGAGTGTATATACGCTTTATATATAATATACGTTATATTGAATATATTTGGCGTTAATTTTGTAGAAATTCATTATTTACAATTAAATGAAACTACGTGATGTAGCATTATTTCTACTTTCTTTAAGTTCTTTACCACGATCTAGGTTTCGTTGTATTACAACATCTTCAGGTGGTCTTTGCTAATAGTCCACCTGAATATGTTGTAATATAACGAAACCTAGGTTGTGGTACAGAACTTAAAAAAGAAGAAATAATACTACATAACGTAGTTTCATTTAATTGTGAAACCCTATATTAATAAATATAATTCGGATCTGTCCCAGCCAATGGGCTACAAGTAGAGTTTTTTTTTCTGAAGTTTCTGTCGTCAATAATCTTACTAATTTTGTGGATTATGTATCTAGTACTTGTCACACTATGTTATTAAATCTATTTTCCTTCATAAAATTGTTGACGTTTTGTTCTGGCTTTAGTGCAAATTTATTTATGTAAATTTAATTACATTTTACGAACCTTCAATATTATTAAGGGAAAAAACTTGCTCTCGGAGTTTTTCATAATATTAATACTAACGACAATATAAAATATCTGATGTAAAAATAAAATAACTGAACAAACTCAGGACCCGACTTGAATCACTGGCACTTGACGCTCGTGTAAGAGTACTTTTGTTGTCTGCTCTTGCATTTCGCTGTTTGAATATCCTTCGTTTCCTTTTTCATTCCTCTTCCTGACTCCTTCATTAGTGTGATGAAGTGGTCGTTGTCCTCAATCGCAGTATTTCTTAAATGATAATGAGAACAAGAAAATAATTATATCACAAGTGTCTGTATACTGTAAACTTGAAAGAAAGCTCTATTTGCGATTTCAACCATTTAATTTAATGATAAAGAAGAACAATTGTACATTTCGTTGCCATCATAAAACATATATTTTAAAACCTATAAAACGTTCTTTTTTTTCTTAAAATTTAGGCTATCTTTTGTTCCTCGTTATCATCATTGATCGGCTTAGTCATGACCTACTCTTCGCATAATTATGTTAATCAACTCACTATTGCGAGGGTCTCCACAATCTAATATTTTGTTTTGCTGCATTTACCACTTTTGTTCACGATTGATATTTTTAAATTTTATGTTTAGTTTCAAACATCGCCTGTTTTTTACATATAAATAAATAGCGTCATTGTTCTTTATCAGTCCAGCTGGTAATTCTAACATTTACTTGTCAGTGTTAATTAGGAAATCTTTGAAAAATATAATATTAATTTCTTTCTTTCTGTACTTTAATGCATCTAATAAATACATATTACTTATTGCCGGACTTATTGCTACAAGAGCAAACTCTTACAGCCGACAAAATACCAGTCCAGCCCCACTCGACGAGCGGCCGGGAATCGAACCCGGGTCCCCGCGGTGCGCCTCGCAGTCAAAGGCCGTATGCCTTGTGATTAACCCCACATACCACGGTGACGATATGACAATGACGGTGACAGAGTAATCTAATCATACGCGTGATAATATTTTTCCTTTGAAAACTGGATGAGATTCGACTGAAATAAATCCAGTTGAAAATAAACGAAACTAGGAATGATAGACAAGACTCTAAATATTATATTATCTTTCATTAAGTTATTTAATTTACTATAATATTTTTGTAGTACGGACTTTTGTATATCTGAATCTTATTATGTGCGTCTAGCCTTTCACTTTGTTTTGAAAATTTCATTTCTTTTCTTATTCCGAAATATTAAATATTTCTTTTAATGAAGGATTTCACGCCGAACCAATAATTTGATTCTAATATTCTAACCGCGTCTCAATAGTGACCTAAAAAGGTGTTTCAATAGTGATGTGAAAAAGTTTTCCCTAAAATAATTTATCTCTTCTTCTCTTTTTTAGTAATTTGTACAAGATTGGGAAAAATATTATTTATGGAATTAATTCATTCCTTTTCTGTTTATATATCACTAGTGTTTTTTTAAGATATTTTATTTACAAATTGATTTAGAATTATTCATAATTTGTGATAAATAGCAGAGGGAAGAAAAACAATTCTTAATTTTTTCAACATCAATTATTATTAGACTATTTATCTGTTTTGGAATTCTATTGCTATCGTGCTTCAATTCAGGAGAAATATTTGCCAGAGTGAAGTATGAAAAAAGCTTCGCAGGATATTATTGAACGAATGTAAAAACAACTGGTTCATTATTTTTGTCTTTGTTTGTTTTAGTTGTCGATTTGCAGGCTGTGCAAATGGCACCCAAATAAAAAAATTGTAATTCATATTATAGAACAAAACTTGAAAGACATAGTTTTATGTTTTATAATCTGAAGAACGAAGATTGATTTTCGGTGAAAGACTGGCAAAAAGTAATTTTATAATGATGGTTGAATACACGGAAAACAGAAACTGCGTAATTTGTAATGCTTTGCTATCCAGAGTTATGACCTACAAAATAATCATTGAACAAAAGTTTATTGAAATTTGACGCTCCCAAATGAAAATATCTCTATCCATTTTAATATTGAGTAAACTCAGATTAACAAAACCATCAATATTCCTGCGGATTCTATGGGTATTTGCAGAAGTGCTAGAAAAAAACCAAAATTCTTCAGTGTAACATACTTGAAAATTTATGAAGTTCATTTCTTTTTCTTGCAGGTTACGCTATTGCTCTTGCAAGAATTGCATTGAAATAAAATGAAATCTACTGCAAATTTGACGACCTCGATATAATTAAAGAGCTCTGTCCGAAAATTACCGTCAGTGTTATAACGATTTACTACATGACTGAAATAGTAAAATTGATTATGAAATACGAAATATCATTATTTAAGTTAGTTAATCAGTAAGTAAATAGTACTTAAATCAAAGTTTTTTGTTAATTACTGTTAATCCTATTGTTAATTTTTAAAGGTTTGTAGTAGTTAGTTTGTTTGTAAATTTTTATAAAAAGAAATCGGTTTCTATTTTATTATTATGACTTAACTACTAAAAGATTCTAGTATTTTAAAAACACTAAAATAATTTTCGTTTAGGTTAGTAGTTTCGTTTGGTGTGTAGCTTCACAAGTTTAATAATTCAAAACTAAACATTTGCCCTTACTATTTCTTTGTCTATATTTCTTTACTTATTGAATCAAAGATTTAACTTGACAAGATCAGACTTTCAGAAAAATCCTACTAACTAATCTTAGATATAATAAACTTGTTTAAAAAAACTTGCTAAGTTATAAAAAGGCTATTAAAAATGTTATCCATATTTGTTTCTTTTTCATAGTTAATCATGGAAATTAATATAAAATAAAAGCACCGTATTTTACTCTTTTGTTCTCAAGCGAAGCAAATCAATTTTGTGAAGTGTTTTGTTTGTGTTGTAAAGTTTGTTATTATCGAGTTAGCAGGTTTATACTTTAAGCCGACAATACATAACATAAGCCTAAGATATTTACTGCATAGACACATTTCATTCTTATGGTATTTGTGTAAATTGTAATTTAAGATTCTTTGGATATGTAGCTAATAAATCCTTCAGATATATAGACTGTTATATTAAAGCAGAGGAGAATATTCTTACCTCTTTACTCTATACACATAAAGATGATATCAATAAAGGTTCGCCCGACCATATTGGCTTGTGCACCATAAAACGCTCGCTACACGAACCTCGTATAAAATCTACAAGGTGACTTTTATTAAGTCTCGCTAAGGAGATTTACTGGACTCTAGCCTGTTTAAGTTTAAAAGTTTATGAGACATAACAAAGGTGCAATACAGTACGTTGCAGCATATTGGCGAAATTTGAAATATTTGTGTTCTCCTTATGGGTTAAGTGCCATAAAAATAAAAGGAAAGGTTTGCTTGTTTTTAGCCTAAATTAAAATCAAGAGACCAAAATATTTTTTTTCACCAGGTTTTTATTTATTTATTTTTTTTTATTATATTTTTTTTTCTAAGATATTTAGACATTTCTTAACCAGTTGTGCATTTATTTCACGAATTTTTTTTTGCAACCCTTCAATAAATTGAGTAATATTTCTAAGGTATATGTAACAGGTGAGAGGAAGAGGCAAAAGTAGATAAAATTAAGAAACATTTAATACTTCTAAATTTTATGTAACGAAATTATGTACGGGGCCATAAAAATATATCTGCCTTTATGGAACATATTTGAAAATGAGTAAATTTACAGATAAATTGTGTATAACGACGTAACTTGCCAATTTCCGAATAAGTCTAAATGACAACGCAAACTTTAAAATATAGTTTTGGAAAGTTATTATCTTTCTAGTGCTAAAATTATTTATATTTCTAATTTAATGTTACTGGGGTATTTAGAAATAATACACTTAACCCTTTGTAATTTTATTATAGAACGTCCTTGATCTATAGAAATAATATGAACATCTTATCAAACGGTGTCAAATTTCGATTAAATCATTGTCGCATTTTACGAAAAACTGTGTGTATATATGTCTATATCAAGTAAGGGTATTCTTTTTCGAAAGAAACTAAAAATAATAATTACCAACATGACTCTTAATTACCACAGATTGATTAAATTGCAATATTCTGGAACCTATTTATTTCAAAAGCTTTACGGTTGTTTGACTAACAAATACTGAGAGTTTGGAAAGAACAAAAAAATGTAATTACAACCACATATTAGTATATTGTAATTAATAATAAATTATATCATTTTAGACCACTCATTTCCATCTATTTGGCAAAGAATGGAAAGCATGAAAATGGAAAGGAAAATGAAAATTTTTCAATAATTTTTCTAATCGTTATTTATTTATATGTTTTGTGTTTGCATTTAGAATAACGAATATTGCAAAACTGAAAAGAAATTGAATTTAGTAAAACCACTTCAAATCATTTAACTTATACTATAAGCAATATTACTACTTAATTTGACATGTTACAATTTTATGCATAATAATATTCCAGCATTGTAATATATATATATATATATATATATATATATATACATATATATATATATATATATATTTATATATATTGTATATATAGTATTTAATGTTGAAGATGTAAGAAATGAAATAAATTGTGTTTATGTAAGAAATTGATTTAAATCGCGGGAAAATTACGCTGATTTAAATTTTAAATATAAAATTAATTTTGTTTTGTCAATAAAAAGTTATTTTTGTATGTTAAAACCAAAGTTTATAAGCGCAAATAAAATGTATAAATTTGTTTTATAAAGGAAAGGATAAGTGTACATTGAAGCTTTTAGTTTCGAAGTGAAATGTCTTCTTCATAGATTTAATATTAAATTAGATAAACTTATTATCGTCCCAATTATTTAAATTATCTTTAATACAGCAAATAATAAGTATGTATAAAAATTCGAAAAAACAGTTTAATACATATATATATATATATATATATATATATATACATACACAGTTTATACGTGCGTATGCATGTATATGTATATATTCGTTTTGTATGACAGAAATAAAATTGCCGAGTCAAACTTCCTTGGTTACCGTTATTATTTTACATAATACTTTAAACGTCTATCCGCATTTGCCACTTTCACTTCACATTGTTCTTTTTTAAAGGTTCAATACAAAGTTTTCAAATTATATTATAATATATGTCGAATACGATAACGTTTTCGATTTCGATAACAATTATTACTAAAATTTTTCATGTTTTTTTTCATGAATTTTCTCATGCTTTTTTATTTTCGTCCTTCCGTTACGCACTTACCTTTCCAATAGGTTATATTTACATACTTCATGGATAAGTGAACTGTACGTACGTAATAATAATATATAATTCCTTAAAAATATCCATTGCCACTGTTTTATGGCATTTAACAAGTCCATGTTCCCCCATGGCTACCCCATGGTCGCCACGTCACTTATTTTACGTAAACATTTTGAAATTGAATCCATTATTAAATACTTGCCAAATATAATAATTTTCTATACCAAATTAACATAACTCTGTTTGTGCCTGTCATAACTCTCAACCTAAATAATAATCTTTGTTAAAATAGCTATGTGAATATAAAGTTGGGAGGTTCTCTATTATGAACTTATGTGACCGTTTTAGTAGCAATGTGAAAGCGCTTTGTGATTATAAAACCTTTATTTAGATAAAGCTTTATGAATAAATAATTTCATAAAAGCCATATTTCTGTAGATTTTAAATACCCTTAACCTTTTTACGTTCATGAAAGTCATATAAAGATATACTTGTATTGTGTTAAGCAAATCCCTACTTTACATACAATTAAGTAGGACCATAGAAAGATTAATCAATTACGAAGCATCTACAGCGGGTTAAATTGTATGCTGTTTTGATAGTATATGTACGAGTATTAGGTACCTATGTTTTATGAACCTCTTTTTATAGAATTCTAAAAACAACCATATTTAATAAGACAAATTAGGTATTAAAATATTTACCTTGGCGGAGCGAGTAATACTTCAAATAACAAATTTTAGTAAGGAAAAAGGAGGAAAGTAATTTCAATATAAATATCTTGTTTTTCTATTCAAAGTTTAGTGAAATGCTATAGACAATTTTTTCTATTCACTAATATTATTAAAAACGAGGCAATGAACATCGGGGAATGGAGGGATAACTAGAAAAAAGAAGCAGCACAAAATATCCAATGAAAATGGTACGCCTTTTGGATTAAGGTGACAGCCCTGTCAAGCACTTAGAAATCATCGGCTAACAGATTGCAAATTCCTAAATTTTTTTTATTAAGAAAAATAAATGAGAAATATCCGAACGGCTAAATTTTTGATTACTGTATGGCTCGGAGTCATAGAACTTATGAGGAGCAGAAAAATTGAAACGGTTTAAAAAATGGTCACATATCATCTGGAGATACTGGTACCAAGCAAAAATTTTGTTGAAAAGATTCTTCGCGAGCTGCACTTAATGTATTATTGATGTGATATAAAAGATACCTTAATTATGACCGAGCTGAATGATGCCATAATACTGATGAGTGGTCTGAACGCGAAGGTTGGCATTGGCTAAAGAGTATTTTGAACATATTATGGGAGAGCATGGGATTGAATAATTCAGTGATCAATGAGTAACAAATGAGTTGCAGATTATGAAACCGATAATCGTATAACAATTGCAGGTTTCATTACAAGATGCTGTAAACTTATGTAAGTTTGAAAAACGAAGTAGGTTTTTTGACGTTATCATTCTGAGTATTTTTGTGGCTGCAGAATACTTTAAAATGATACTAAAAATTACTTTTACGACTGAACTTAGAAAAATTCTGACTCTTCGAAGAAGATAACATAAAAGTATGTGAAGAACTTTAGTGTTAAAAAAAACTCTTTTAAGAAGGAATGGATACCTGATAAGGTTTTTAATTATTAAAAATTATCAAAAAACGGCGAGCAATGAAAAAGCTCATGACTAAATGTAAGACTAGGAACAAAAACTAGCCTACCGAGGCAAAGCATGCACAGCTGTAGCGTTAGGTAAAGAGAAGTGCACAAAACGATTGAAGGAAAGAAATATAAGATCTTGCCGATAAGACTAAGAAAGCTGCAAAGCAGGATGACATGAAAGATTGGTACAGAGTTACGATCGTCGTTACATATATGTTAAACGTGAATACGTTGTAGGCCATTTGAAAATCTGTAAAGATTTTTAAATTATTACAAATTATTTATAATGAGACGTTTTCTTTTGCTTAAAATAAAATTTTAAAATTTATTCAGAAAATCAAATCTAAGAAAGTCCAGAATACACACCGATGGTTCATTATAAATTGTTTTCATAAACGTCTACATTACCATTAACAAATTATCCATGACCAGATATATTAATAAAGAGCAAAATTAAAAATTTTGAAAAAAACCCACGTAGTCCTTACAATTGAAAAACGATTAAATATTTTTGTGAACACCCCCCATCCGCTTCAAAAAGTAAGAATCTATTAATATAATTACAAACCCAAGAAAATCCTTTGGGGCTACCATGCCCTGCCAATGCCTAACATTTTGCAGTTGTACCAGTTCGTGACTAATTGAAACATTCTTAGGTGCGCAAATAGCTTTACTACGCTGTTACAATGTAATTGAGATTGGGAACGGAAATGAAAATAGCAGTTTTCAACGTTTTAAATTATGACGACTACATCCATCGTGGCTCGTTTTTCAAAATTTTTAATTTTGTTTTTGATTTTATACTTTTTTACTGAAAACTTTAAAATGGGAATGAAATATGGAAGCATTCGTTTGCAACAAAATGTTGCACCGCCCCTTGGTGACCTAACACTATACTATCTATCTAAGAATAATCGCTGATTAGTCCCAAATATTTTGCAGAAAACCGTGTCTCAATCGGTAATTTCGGAGATAAATGGAAACATTCATTTGCAACAAAATTGTGCAGCGCCTCCTGGTAAGCTACATACTACCTATCTGAGATCCATCGCCGATTAATCCCAAATATTTTGCAGAAAACCGTGTAAAAAAAAAATCGGTAAAAACATTTTGGAGAAAAATGGGAACATTCGTTTGCAAAAAAAAAATTGCAGCGCCCGTGGTGAGCTGAGGTAGATGTTATCTGAGAACCATCGCTGATTAGTCCTAAATATTTTACAGAAAACCGTTGTTAAATCGGTCAAACCGTTTGCAACAAAAATGTTTATCGGTAAGTAATTACCATAACAAATATTTAAGAACCATTGTCAATAAATCACATACATTTTACAGAATATCGTATCTAAATCTATCAAACGTTTTGGAGATAAATGGGACCATTGCATTGCACACACAACAAACAAAAAAACAAACAACCTCTCACCCTAAATGCAAATACCTTCTCCATTCTGTTGTGGGTAAAAAGTCAAATGGAACAGATATTAACAATTAGTGTAGTAGGAATAAAAAGCGATTTTGCACGAAATTTAAATCTCTCCATTTTATATAGAGAACTAGACACTAGTGCAGTACGAAGCCTATAATATAAAGAGATCTTATTTAATATTTATATCTGTCTATTTGTTTTAGTGGTATTTATTAATGAAACAAAGTTTAAAACTAGTCGTTTCATCAGACATTTATTTTACGTTTAACATATTTACTGAGTGGATATTAAATTTGAAATCCAATAAAATAAGTATTTTATGATTATCATACAAAAGAACTCAATTCAGGAAACCTTATATTAGCCGTGGCAAGAACCAAGACATCTCAGTGTTACTCTAATGAAATAATGTAGAATTAAGGAATATTTGTCAACTCTTTCGATATAGGTTAGAGTTTTATTAAATTTGTTTTATTGGTTATGTTAGTTTATATTAGCCGTGACAAGAATCAAGATATTTCAGTATTACTCTAATGAAATCGTAAAGAATTAGTGAATGAACTTGTTAACTCTTTCGATATAGGTTTGATTTTTATTAAATTTGTTTTATTGGTTATGCCAATGCCCCTTGCATTTATTTTTATGTAACTCTATCTGTTAAATTTTAGGTACATACATTTCCATATGATGAGCGTTTGTTTATCTATCTATCATATCACATTTGTTATGTTTGTAATATAATTATATTTTATGACACGAAGTAGAATTTATTGTGTGTCAAAATTAACTAGATGACACGTTGTACAAAGCCTACTTTGCAGATTTCTTCCAGTAACGTAATATTATATGATGTTTATTTTCCTCTTCATTTGATATTTCCTCCCATCGTACGTGATTTATTATCATAGGAAAAGTACATGATTTTCGTACTTGAAACTCTCTCTGTAAATTTGCATTTATTTTGTAGGCATCTTTTTCTTTTACTTCTATACGGTATTAAAATGTAAAATTAATCAAACGATGTATTAAAAAGTTGATGATGGGATACCATTATTATGTTGGAAATACGTTTTAGAGATGTATGAAAGTTTCATAAAAGGTAATTCCCATACAAAAGTTAAATTTAGAAATTAAGTAGTCTTACTCTAATAGTTCATGAGTACTTAAGGAAATTATTTAAAATTGATTGTTAAACTAAATCCATTTTCTTTCTCCTTTCTTTGTACTGGAAACAGTAAGGGTCTGTAATGAACTGACGATAAGAAAGAAAACATTTTTAACTTTATTAAACTCAAAGGTTTGCTTAAGAATGTTCGGAACTAAATGATCCAATTAATATATCATTTACCATTTGGTGTCACAAGGAATTAATAAAAATTCAAATATTTTGTAATTTTTAAAAACGTAGTTCTAACACAAAGCTTCAGAAACAACATATTTTTTTATTTTATTTCTTTAATTTTTTTCGCCATATTCTTTTAATGAGGTGGACTGAAGTACGAGTAACAATGAAAAATGTTTTTAAAAAATTTGTTGTGTACAAGAATATCCTTGAACGTAGATATAAATAACTCAGGCAAAATCAAAATTCAATATTACTTTAATATATTTTATCACATAGACCAATAGGATCTTAAGGTGTGTAGTTATGACTATTTCCCAATTATAGGTTATTTTACCAAATTAAAAAAGTCAATCGTTCAAAAATATTCAAAACATTTTCACGAATCCTGGAATTGTTCTGGATATCTTCTCGGTGTGTTTGAATTATAATATGCAACTATGAATTTTTGTTAACTCTATTTCTTACTCAAAATGAAACCGCGGAAGACCCATGATTTTTGGCATCGTCATCACATTTAAAACTGCGTGTGATTTTTCAAATTAATTTGAAAAAATCGTTACAATAGATCAGTTTGAAATAAAATCTCATGGAAATTCTATTTTTTTTAAACAATTATTCATTGAAACTAGTTACATAACTAACTAATATTTTTTTTCCAATTTAATGTACTAAGAAACATGAAAACTAAAATATACCCATTGAATCAATTAGTGTTCTAATATCTAGCAAGTTCAAATGGTTTCATCGTTTTAAGTCATTTAGTGATATATAGCACATTCAGGAATCAGGATGCTTTCATTTACGTGATTTTGGAGTTTATTTACGAGAGAACTAGCAGATCTATTGATAATATCCTCTACCATCTTAATCCCCAGACCGCAGTGGATGTCGTAGGTACGAACGTACCAAAATACGTTAATAAAGCATGTAAGCATTTCATTTTGAATTTGTTTTATCACTTGAATGTTTGAATGACTAGCACAGCCCCACAACTGTTTTTCGAATTCCAATTGGACCTAGAGATTGCTTATATAAGTTCGTTGTAGGTTGATAACTTATAATTATGACCAACCAACAAATACATTTTCGGAACTTAATTTTGAGTTCATCACATTCCTTCTTAACGCCAAATTAAGTCTTGATGCTAAGTTTCTGTATTTATTTCACCAAAGCTTGGCGTCAAGAGTCATGCCAATGTATTTAACTGTATTGGCATATGATAATTGTCAAATGTTTAACACACTTTTCTACTACAATGGTTGTCTTATCAATAATAGCGGTGGACTATATAATGTTATTGGACCATAATTAATGCAAAGCATATACAATACTGGGCCTGGAATACCCTGAGGAACACCAGCTTTAATCAGCTTCAAGTTAAAGTACGAATCTTTCCATGTAACCCGGTAACCCGAAAGGGTCTATTAGTCAGATAATATTTTAGGAGTCGATAGAAGTAATTAGAAAAAGTGATCTCAATTTCTATACCAGGTCTTCAAGTCAAATTCTGTCAAATATCTGCGCTACATCCAAGAATATAATGGAGAATACATTTTTATTCTTCGGATCTTTTAAAAATCATCAATAATACGATAACATCACATTTCATAATAAGCCATTCTCAACCATTTTGGTGAAGGCCTCCTTCAATCTGCACTACTCGGTTTGATGGGTTGTCTGGATCCAGTTAATACGATGAACCTAATTAATTGTCATGGAATTATTTCTGAAAACAAATTGATGGGATGTATCAAGTTTCTTTAATCAAGAATAGGTTTAAGACGCCTTAAAATCAGTGTCTCAAAAATCTAAAATTAGATATCTAATTTACTTTGATTAATTAAGATATTTTAATTTGCTTTCAACAACTGGCGTAGCGTATATATATATATATATATATATATATATATATATATATATATATATATATATATATGTATATATGTATATATATATGTATATATATATGTATATATGTATATATATATATATATATATATATATATATATATATATATATATTTAAGTTTATTTCAACATGTCTGGGTACGCTGCTTTAGTAACTTTTGTTGGTGAGTATGAAATTCTACTTTTTTATTCATTAACACGAATTTGACGTGCTTTTGAACACTAAATCGAAGTGACTTATATATTCTGAATTATTGATTTTAGTTATTAGTGACAAATCCTTTCTTTTATATGTCATCGTAAAGTACAGGTATCAACCATTTTGTGCATTAATTTTTTCTTGAAAGTGTAGAGAAAGAGAAAAAATATGTATGCAATTATACGTGTCATATTTATTAAAGATCTGGCTTCTGTCAGTTCGACTTTATTTGTGCAGTTCGACTTTATTTGCGAGGACTACAATAATGTAGCATATGTATTAATTCAGGCTAAAAATTATACAAATCCCCTTTTTTTAGAATTAATTCGAGTTCAATGGTAATATTGTGATCGAGCCATAAAAGTAAGAAATCAGTGTATGGTATCTCAAAGTAATTACATTGGAAATTTGGGATCTATAAAATGAGTTCGAGTAAGTTAAAACTAACTTGCAGATTTTTGTTACAGAAAATTGGGAACCTAACAAACATCATAAAATGTGGATACTCTCACTCAGAAAATACTTTCGATTTAGGGTTAAAAAGCTTCCATTCACGATTTCACATTTATGCTAACAGTTATGATATACCAAGATAGTTTAAATATATGAAATTAAATACTACAACTATTTTTACGAAATATATTACTTTCATTCTTAAAATCATGTTCTCTCTAAAAACTAACACTTTTACCTCAATGCCGTCTCTGAACTGCGCCATGATCCGCCTAGCTTTATATAAACTCAGGTAGGTGAAAGCTGATTTAATAAAAGTCACCATTGAGCTTTTACTACGACGCAAACATTTTATGGTTCACGAGTCATTGCGGCTTTGATATAAATTTGTGTTGATGTAAAATCGTACTGAGATTTTGATAAAATCTAGAGCTTTACAGAGTTTATTGCGAGCACATTTTATACGCAATAGAATCCAGAATTACTTTTAGCTTATTTCTATTTGTAATTAGTTACAGCAAATAAAGTGGATGGGAAAGTAATAATACTACAAATATATAAATTATTAAATTGGTTAAATAAGTATCATAATATATTGCACTGTAATATACAATTTTTCAAAAGAATAATTCTTTAACAAGTAATGGTTTTGTCTATGTTCAGCATACTCAGTTAACATTTTTAAAGTTTCAAAACTATGAAGTAACTATGGTAAATCATTCTCTAAGATATATTTTTAAGCTAAAGATATTAATTTGCATAAATATACCCAGTTATTTACGAGAAAGTTTTTTATTTTCAGGGTTTCATGCTTTAAATATGCAACTACTTCTATTAGACTAGTTAAATTGTTATGAAGTATGAATGCGTAGTACATTGTCCATAAGTGCAAAACAGAGAACTTTTTTGCATATTGATGATCAATTAATTTATACAAGTTATCCGATATAACTTTGTATCAAAGTAGTCGCTAAATGCCGTTAGCCTTATGTTTAGAGTTCTGTACTTTGAAACGAAAAATAAAATAATTTACGTGTACGTCTGTCGTTTTGCCAAAATTGTTTTTCTCAGAAAACGTTTTAGATAGAAATTTGTATTTTGGTATATCAATAAAGTTTATTGCCATGCACATATCTTAAGCTAATGCTAATTAAATTATTTGGATGGAATTTTTTTCCCAACGGGGGTAAATTTGGCATTTGAAAAATTTTTATAAATTCCGCATATAGCGCCGTTTGAAAGGGTTAATTACAAGGGCCTCAAAACTATTTTTCCATAATATTAGGTAACGTACCTTTAGTACGTTATATAATAGATTTTACTTACTTATACTTTAAAGATAAACTTTAGAATATTTAAAAAAATATGCACCCTTCCCTTTTATTTCCAAAATTAATAAAATATAGTTTTTAATAATTACCATAATATTTATGTATACCTTACTTAAATATATCTAGTATTATTAAATATTCATTTTGTTACGAAACCCATATTAGTGAAAACTTATGATGAATAAAGTAATTTCATATCAAGTGAGGCCTGGAATCCTAAATGCGTGAGTCAGGCCGTTTTGTTTAACTAAATCCGTTTTATTTTCGAATCTTTTCGATTTCTTTATTTTTGTGACAAGCTTATCCAAAAGGTAAAGGATTTACACTGCAAAACACTTTGGAGCTTCAGTATCCTAAAGGAGATGCTGTGTCAGGAAATATTAGGTGGTATTTTTGATTGCATTTTCAAAGACATCTGGATAATATTCCAGTCCATAAGTTTCCGTGAACCTCGCATATTTAATCATATCCTATTCAATAAAGTACAGCTAGATATCTCAATAAAACCTTATTCAATAATGTTAGGGATATTCAGATATCTCAATCAAATTCCATTCAACAAGATTCGGCTAGACATTTTAATATATCCCATTTATAAGTTTCGTAACCCTCGGACATCTCTATAATATTCCATTCAATAAGGTATTGTTTACTTCTCTGCATTTACATAATTTAACTACATCTTCTTGTTTTATTTTATCACAATCGATCGTAAACTATCACGTGATGAATATAATCAGACGCACAATATTAAATTATAAGGTACCGTTTTCTACTTCGGCTGTGGAACTTTAAAAAAATATCATAGATTGTCCAAGTAACAGGTTCGGATTTAAAATTTGGGACATGAATTGAAACTTCGACTATACTGGTATTTTTTTCGATACAGTTTTTCAGCAGCGAATTGCTACATTTCCACAACGGAATTCAAAACAAAACATACCGATGAAAGATCACAAGATGGCAATTATAGAATGAGAATACAGCACTTGAGTAATATTTATAAATATATTTTGGTATATCATGTATACTTATAAGTAAAAGTTTAGTATGGCATCATATTTTAGGGTCCCGTAGTTAGTTATGGAAGACTTATAATTTTCTCTTTCCGCGTGAGTTCCCCTTGCCTGTCACTTTGTCGTATTTTTTATAATTTCAAACCTATGTGCATAATATTTTGCAAGTTAATAAGTTGCAGAGAAAATATTTTTTTATTTTTACAGTTTGATAACAATTGTGGATAAAATATTTTTTATCATGTTCCATTGTGCGGGATATCGTTACTCAGGTCTTTTAAGTTTTATATGATAAATCAAACGAATTTTAAGTTCCGTTGACTACTCTTCATTTTTCAGTCTCGAAATACTATGCTTCAACGTCGTTTGAAATGTGCCTCACTTACTATTTCCACACAATACTATACAATAATAAAGAAAACAATTTAAAATCAATTGTGATGAGTACTTTCAAATAAAAATATTTCAAATAGTTCAACTTTATTCGTTTGGGTGTTATAAAAAAACTTTTAAGTTCGCGTAAACAAAGCAGACGGAAATAACTGGACGAGTGGAATTCCAGTCCTTAATAAAAATGAATATGACTTCTTAAAATATGTTTTGCAATACTTAATTTATAAAAAATGTACAGTTGGACAAAAGCAAGTCCAACTATTGGAGCAGTAGAATTTTTAACCTATGCCTTAATCTACTAAGCTACTATAAACCCCTATGTACATGTACGGATACTACATAGTAACTTTTATTCAGATGTGATATACATTTACGTACGAATTTATATAATATATAATTGTATATTTTGTGAAATAACTACGGAAATCTAATCTCAGCGTTGCCTAGCAAGTACTTAATGAGTTTTTAACATAACACGGTGCAGCAAATATTTAGGATGTTTTGAAGATTTGCTTTTAAGACGTGTATACATTTTTGAATATGTTACAACAAATATTCGTGTAAATATATCGATTTTATTTACTTTTTTAAAAGATATAATATAATTTAATTTAAACATAATGTGACGGTTGAATACAGATGATTTGTTTATACAGAAAAAAACTCTTAACATCAAAAAATATCAAATATTAATTGCCGATTGAACAAAAAAAGTGTACACAATGGAAAATTTTTGACAAAAAGTAATTAAGAGTAACATTTGTAAAAAAAGCCTTGCAAAGCACCAAAAACGAGACAAGTTTAAGAAAGCAAGCAGAGGGAGGAAGTTAAAAAAGTTATCAGATTTTTGGGAATTAATTGACATAATAAATATTTCCTTAATTAAAAATTGATAGGAGTAGAACTTGGCCGACAGAAATTGTTTATGAGGTGAACTTTACTAAGGTTCTGAAGAATTTCGGTATTGTTGGAGTATCTTGTTTATAATGGATTCATGAAAATATTACAAGTGATAGATATGTTAATCAGTAAGATACTAGAGTGGGTTCATATCCACTTAATAGTTTTTATAGTACAACTAGGATAGCGGATTTAATTCCTAACAATGGGATTAGGGTGCAGTGTATATATATATATATATATATATATATATATATATTTATATATATACATATATATATACATATATATATATATATATATATATATATATATATATATATGTATATGTATATATATATATATAAATGACCCTGATGTGATTACACGTTTGTGTAATTTTTTTATTAATACTGTGAGTTTTGTCTCTATTCTTATGACACTATTCTACTGACATATTGCAGAACTCAAATTTGTCATTGAATGAAACTCCGATTTCCATCCTCTATATATAAAGTTATTCCTAAGGTTGTCCTAAGGTATAATTTTAATTATTTATTATGTCCGTACTAAATTTTATGAAAGTCTGTCGAGCCGTTCTTCGTACTTGTTTTCATGTTTAGTTTTTTCACTATACTTTCCTTCTTTCTTAACTAGATTTAAAACATTTTGTATTAATATATAGAAAGCTTTGAAACTAAGTTATAGCGAAAAATCTTCGATATCCGATTGTGAGGATTTTTAATAAGAAAACAAAATGGTTCTGTTCTAGTTCAATATATTTTCTGAACAAATTTGACTGCAATATTTTATAATAACTATATCTTTTTGAAGAAGAATTTGAAAAAAATTTCATTTCAAATGATGACACAACATAATTTGATAATTACATGTTACAAAAGCCTCAGGTTACAAAAATAGCCATGTATCAACAAGTGAGTTATTTTTTTTGGAAATACTATTAAATATCATATTACTTTTAGTATTTCACAAACTAAAGCTTTACTTCATAAATTTGATTTATACTATTAAAAGGAAGAAAAGAAGAAAAATACCCAGGCGGAAAAATTGGGGTAAAATAGGTTCCAAAATAAATTTTTCTAAAATTTTGCAGTTTATTTAAACTCAAAAACTTGTAAAAATTACAAGCCCGTGCTTTGACTGGAAATTTTCTTTATTCAGTGTCATGGAATTATGCACATAACTTATTGTAAATGCTGATTTCAATAATAAATAAAGGTGAAAGATGTCTGTGTTAAATGGTTTTATTGTCAATCGATGATGTACAAAATTCTGTTATGATCTGATCAAAGCTCCTGATTACTGACCTAAATAATTTGCGAGCTTTTGGTATATGATCTTTCAATAATAAAATCGATAAATTTAATTTTCGCTTTTACTGCTTAGAGTGATTTTATTACATTTATTGACTTATTGGAATGTGGTCTAATTTACTAATTTTATATCAGCAGATCATCTAGTCTTGTGATTTGAGTAGGTTATACTACATCACCATCAGGATGAGCAAATGAAAGTTCAATGAACCGGAGTTGAATGACAAATCTCTCCTTAATACCAATAGGTATACTTTAAAAATAGCAGATCCTTAAGTCTCGCGATTGAGGCAGGTAGTGTTTCCACAGAATTTGGACTGAAGGGTTGGAATCTGGAGTTCAATGACAGAGTTTCTTCTTGAGACCCAAAATACTAACTCAAAAACAGCAGATCTAAAAATCACAAGGTTTAGGCAGGCGGTACCCCTGCAGCCTCAGGACTGAGAAGTTAGAAACAGAATATCAATGACAGAGTCTGTTACTCGAGATTCACCATAGTAATTTATAAATAGCCTATACTTGCTGGGTCGTGTGATTTTCGTCTCGCTTATTTAAAGTAAATTAGATTGTTATATTATTTCCTTATTTATTCAGCGCACCTACTCATAATATGTCCTGGCTTTTTGTTCTAATTTTCGTCTCTAGTCATTTCTCAACACTACTCGTTGTCTTTAATTTTGGATAACCAGCTTTCGTAAGTTGGCCTTTAAGTTGTCGAACCAATGAGTTCTATTCTTTTCCGACAGTCTTATCTCGGTACTTTCTAGTTAGCACTTGAAGGCTTGTTAGTCACCCCTTGGTCTCCCATTCGTTGTATATATGATCCTACGTTGTCTTGATGTCTATCACTATTGAAGAGTTATCATAGAGGTTGTAATATTTCATACTATTTAACAATTACCTAAAACTCATTTTACATACTGTATAACCCATTTTGCAATTTGCAACATAATCTTTCTCAAATTTTCATATATGTGATCCAATAATGAAAATAAAAAAAAATTGGAAATGCTCACCTAGTAAACTAATTACTATAGATATTTATATCAAAACACAATAAAAGACAGCAGTTATTTTTCGTTTACTATATCTGGATACACGTCATTTTGTAATTACATTTTTAACGAGCACACACAGTATTCATAGATTTACACACTTCATTGAATTTCAAAATCCTCCAAATAAAATTAATAAACAATATTTTAATCTGTTCCTATATTATCTTTCCTATATTAATACTTTTTACATGATGCATAACGGCCCTTAAAATATATTCATAAAAGTCAAATCTCACCACTATTACAATAAAAGATACATTCAAATCCGTTAAATCCGATAGTCGATTTTACGTGATACTGACAAAAATTTAAAAAAATAGCGTTTTACGTTCAGAAAAGCCTAAAAAGCTTTTTTCACTATTTTAAAATAAAATATCATTAAAGTACACACACACTTCCTTAACAATTTTACAATGACATGGAAACTTATATTTTTAAGCTGCGTTTAAATAAAAGCTACAAAGAAACTAGATTCGAATATGTTCATCATGTAACAAAATAGTATAATAAGTAATTGAAATGTAATGGATGAACTAATAGTTTTGTAGAGAAAGTTATGTTTTTCAATTTAAAATGATCCCGGTTATCCCTACAATGCGTTTAGAAACGAACAATTATACAATTAAATCACATGTAACATATACTCACCTTTATTTTTTCTATTGCCATATATATATATATATATATATATATATATATATGGCAATAGAAAAAATAAAGGTGAGTATATGTTACATGTGATTTAATTGTATAATTGTTCGTTTCTAAACGCATTGTAGGGATAACCGGGATCATTTTAAATTGAAAAACATAACTTTCTCTACAAAACTATTAGTTCATCCATTACATTTCAATTACTTATTATACTATTTTGTTACATGATGAACATATTCGAATCTAGTTTCTTTGTAGCTTTTATTTAAACGCAGCTTAAAAATATAAGTTTCCATGTCATTGTAAAATTGTTAAGGAAGTGTGTGTGTACTTTAATGATATTTTATTTTAAAATAGTGAAAAAAGCTTTTTAGGCTTTTCTGAACGTAAAACGCTATTTTTTTAAATTTTTGTCAGTATCACGTAAAATCGACTATCGGATTTAACGGATTTGAATGTATCTTTTATTGTAATAGTGGTGAGATTTGACTTTTATGAATATATTTTAAGGGCCGTTATGCATCATGTAAAAAGTATTAATATAGGAAAGATAATATAGGAACAGATTAAAATATTGTTTATTAATTTTATTTGGAGGATTTTGAAATTCAATGAAGTGTGTAAATCTATGAATACTGTGTGTGCTCGTTAAAAATGTAATTACAAAATGACGTGTATCCAGATATAGTAAACGAAAAATAACTGCTGTCTTTTATTGTGTTTTGATATAAATATCTATAGTAATTAGTTTACTAGGTGAGCATTTCCAATTTTTTTTTATTTTCATTATTGGATCACATATATGAAAATTTGAGAAAGATTATGTTGCAAATTGCAAAATGGGTTATACAGTATGTAAAATGAGTTTTAGGTAATTGTTAAATAGTATGAAATATTACAACCTCTATGATAACTCTTCAATAGTGATAGACATCAAGACAACGTAGGATCATATATACAACGAATGGGAGACCAAGGGGTGACTAACAAGCCTTCAAGTGCTAACTAGAAAGTACCGAGATAAGACTGTCGGAAAAGAATAGAACTCATTGGTTCGACAACTTAAAGGCCAACTTACGAAAGCTGGTTATCCAAAATTAAAGACAACGAGTAGTGTTGAGAAATGACTAGAGACGAAAATTAGAACAAAAAGCCAGGACATATTATGAGTAGGTGCGCTGAATAAATAAGGAAATAATATAACAATCTAATTTACTTTAAATAAGCGAGACGAAAATCACACGACCCAGCAAGTATAGGCTATTTATAAATTACTATGGTGAATCTCGAGTAACAGACTCTGTCATTGATATTCTGTTTCTAACTTCTCAGTCCTGAGGCTGCAGGGGTACCGCCTGCCTAAACCTTGTGATTTTTAGATCTGCTGTTTTTGAGTTAGTATTTTGGGTCTCAAGAAGAAACTCTGTCATTGAACTCCAGATTCCAACCCTTCAGTCCAAATTCTGTGGAAACACTACCTGCCTCAATCGCGAGACTTAAGGATCTGCTATTTTTAAAGTATACCTATTGGTATTAAGGAGAGATTTGTCATTCAACTCCGGTTCATTGAACTTTCATTTGCTCATCCTGATGGTGATGTAGTATAACCTACTCAAATCACAAGACTAGATGATCTGCTGATATAAAATTAGTAAATTAGACCACATTCCAATAAGTCAATAAATGTAATAAAATCACTCTAAGCAGTAAAAGCGAAAATTAAATTTATCGATTTTATTATTGAAAGATCATATACCAAAAGCTCGCAAATTATTTAGGTCAGTAATCAGGAGCTTTGATCAGATCATAACAGAATTTTGTACATCATCGATTGACAATAAAACCATTTAACACAGACATCTTTCACCTTTATTTATTATTGAAATCAGCATTTACAATAAGTTATGTGCATAATTCCATGACACTGAATAAAGAAAATTTCCAGTCAAAGCACGGGCTTGTAATTTTTACAAGTTTTTGAGTTTAAATAAACTGCAAAATTTTAGAAAAATTTATTTTGGAACCTATTTTACCCCAATTTTTCCGCCTGGGTATTTTTCTTCTTTTCTTCCTTTTAATAGTATAAATCAAATTTATGAAGTAAAGCTTTAGTTTGTGAAATACTAAAAGTAATATGATATTTAATAGTATTTCCAAAAAAAATAACTCACTTGTTGATACATGGCTATTTTTGTAACCTGAGGCTTTTGTAACATGTAATTATCAAATTATGTTGTGTCATCATTTTAAATGAAATTTTTTTCAAATTCTTCTTCAAAAAGATATAGTTATTATAAAATACATACATACATATATATATATATATATATATATATATATATACATACATACATATATATATATATATATATATATATATATGTATGTATACATATATATGCATACATACGTACACGTATTTGTACCGACTGTTGTCTTATTGGTATGGCAAGAACTTTTTTTTGCAATTACTAAAAAAATCAGCCCTTCCGATTTGGTCATTAACTTTACTTGAGTACAATTATGACAGTGCATTAGAAAATACAATGATGGTTTTTCAAATTTATTCAATAAAAAGTACAATTTTTACGAAGACAATATTTTGCCGGATTTTTTTAAATTAGGATGAAAACTCATTCAAAAAATAAATATATTGAATTTTAATTCTGCCATGATCTACGGTGTTACGCTGTTTCATTTTTTTCTTATTTATCCACGAAATACACCACTAAAAAGTATGACTCCATCATGTGTAATGATACCATATTTAAATGCATGATCGGCATAGAAAGTTGGTTTTTTCTTTACTGGAAAAGCTACGCTAGTCACCCCGATGATGGCAGCTGCAAAAAAAAATGAAAATTTTAACAAATTATATCATAAAATTAGTGACAGAGAAAATAATCTTGTCCAGATCGGAGTTTTGTGACAAATAGTGAAGTTACTATTATATATTGGTGAATATAACTATCGAAAAAGCGAATAATAAAAAAAATTATCTTCATCCCCTTGAGCGATTGCAGAGTATTGAATTATTGAATTCAAGTGTCACTAAACTTTTTTACAAAACCATTAAATATTGTAATTTTTTTTCGCTAAGTTCAAAGAGAAGCTTAATATATTTATTAATATCTGGTGTACCCCAAATACCATGCAGTAGTTTTGTAGATACAGCATCCAATAGTTCAAGCTCGTTTTGGCAAATGAAATAATATGACATTCCGGAGACTTTATCTTCAACTCCATTGAGCTAATACTTAAACGTGACATTTACATTTTACAATAATTCTTTAATCTATTCAACGTTCAACAAATAATAAATCATTTAGTGCTTAACATGGGAAGCAAAATTAATAGCAAGTGACATCCTTGCTTATTGCGATCCGGAATTCTCTATCTATTGAAATATGTTGTATACGACTTAGGTTTATTTAGTGAATTGTCAAGTGATCATAGATGTAAATGTTGTTCTATTATTATTTAGAAATAAGATATTCTTTTGTTGGTGTCGAAGCGAAAATGTCTCAAACTTCATTTGAGTTTACTCTATATAAATATTCCATTAAAAATTTTCTCAATTATTTTCGAAATCTTGAATTGTGATATTAATTACGTAATGTAACGTTTGATATAATATTAAAATAGAATTGGTTATGTATTATGGTAGAATTCCTCAAAAAAATATGTCTTAAATTATTTCCCACATATATACTGGTATCACTTGGAATAACTGGACATGTTTTTTTTAATATCAAGCATTATGTAAATAAAACTTTGTCAATTAACGCTATGTTCTGCAAAATTGATATAATTTTCCAGCTATGGATGCCACACAGGAAGAGATACGTTTTGTAATGTAATACGTACCACCTTTTTATTAAGGACTACTAAAATTGATGCTTTTTGTATTCTGGATGGCAGGATGAAAATGGATCGATTAATCTTCACCCAAATTTTGAACCTGAATGTGAAAATTATCAAAAACTCTATATTCCGTTTGGAAATCTATTTTCATACATGTCATATAACCTTATTTTCTACCACAAAGAGTGAAATATGGTTTATAAATAAGTGAATTCTACACGTAGAATACAAAAAATATTGGGATCAGAAAATACTAAATAGCACCCTTTTAACGTCAACAATAAACTAAATGACGTAGCAAATCGAATAGGATAATTGTTTTAGAAATTTCGCCAAATATTACAATGAACAACTTTTTCACAATTTACGAAGTTCTGCTATATAATCACAAACCCATACTCTTCCGTATTTCATATGTCAGTAAAATTTAAATTTCGTCCGCAAGGAAAGAAATAAAATCCAGTGAGAATTTTTTGTTATTCGAATCTCAAAATGATATGTGCATCTTACAAAATATATTGTGTAAAGAAATGCATGATGGAATACAAAATATCTTTACGCTATAATAATTAAAATGATTATCCTGGAGATAAATGAAATTTATCCATAACGCCACCTTATAATTAAACTGAAAGTGGCATTGACCAGCATTTGAACATTGAAACATTGACTCATTGATTGCTCCCTACATATATTACCTTAATGGACCGTGTAAATATCATTTTCACAATAATAATAGAATAAAAAGACAGACCTAAACTAGAAGGAAAATACATTCGCTATTTGAGATTTTCTTATTAAAAAAATTCACGAAACGGGCTCGAAAAATACTTTAAAAATCAACACCGATATAAACGAATAAAGTTTTAAGCGTTAGTAAATAAGGAACAATGCTAATACACTAACACACAAGTAAAGTAGAGTGTGTGTAGAGTAGTAGACGCGAAGCTAGCCGTACTAAGTCGAAAAGAGCCGACAAGACGCAAAGCCAGTCGAATGGCACGTCGAAACGTGCCATCTGGACATTTAACTCCCAACTAAACGCGCATTACATGTATCATATAAAAAAATGGACAAAAAGCGAGGATAAAATAAAAGGCGCGGAAATCGATGCAAATTTTAATACACATTATAATAACTATTAATTTCGAAACATTTTAATTAAAAAAGAAGAAAATTACTGAAATAGTTCAGGAATATACGCATTTTCGGTCTTTATTATTTCTTTCCTTTGAATATACCACTGAAGAGTATAACTTCATTGCAAGTAAGAATGTAATATTGGTACGCGTGATCAGCATAGAAAGTAGGAACTGGCGCCGGTCTTCTAAATGCTGTACTCCTTAACCTTACGATAGCGGCTGAAATGTTTTAAATTTTGATTAGTTACTAAATTAAGCTTATTTTTTATTTCAATATGTAAAAAGTATTTTCTCTACATGTTATTTCAACTGCAGGTTTCAACGTAGATTTGCAAGGAAAATACAGAATAATTTTATTTTTAAAATGTCTAGAGTTTATAGTATGTTTAAAAAAATAACACATGGCTTTATTAATATCTTTACTGCACAAAAATAAACTAAACCACAATATTTTTTATTGTTACAGAAACGCAATATTTTACATATATTAGACAAAAAATGGTTTATCTAGCAAATGAAAGTTTTAACAAATCAACTTTGATTTATCTAGACGTAGCCAGATTTAAAATAACTTGTGTCGATAACTTGTAAACCTAATATAAAAATTAAAATTTATGGAAACTAGGATATCTATAAATTGCACTTCAAAAATCGATTTTACAGTTTACTGAGTATTTAGAAACTTCTATGAACTTTAAAAAAAGTTTTTTTTGGTAAACAAATATCAGCTAAGGTCGAACAAACAAATATTAGCTAAAGCAAATTTTAGCTAAGTAAAGTAAAAAAAGTAAAAAAAAAACAAATATTAGCTAAGTTAAACAAATATTCGTTAAGATTACGATTTAAAAAAAATTAAGTTAATAAATAAATAGTTTATGTTGAAAGGGGGAAGCAAATATAATTAGAGACTAAATATGAATAGAGAAAATTACACTCAGCAAAACTATGTAATTATAAATGAGGTATTTAATATTTTGTAGAACAAACCTATAGAAAGTAAGAAAGTAATTAGAAATTAAAAAAGAACTAAGTTTTAATTATACTGTAAAAGCAAACCATTAGAAAAATAATGAAATTATATTGTGACATTAAAATAAGATTTGGTGAAATATTTTCAATTATATATTAGTTTTCAAAATGTGTTATTTAAGTATCAATTTAAAAGCAAGTGTTTTAATTATTTTAAGTCCAGACACTTCGTTTTAAACAAAAGAGCGTCGAACAAATCTACACGTGGCTTTTTATTATGTCGTTATTAAATTGTGTAGACTTTCTCACGACGTGAAAATTGCATAAGAAAACCTCTAATTGAGTAGAAATGAATATAAGTACATTTTGGATAGAAGAATCGAGGCAAAAATTAAACTAACCATGTTTGTGTTGAGAAATATAAATGGGTTTATTGCGTGTCAAAATGACGTGTACATTCAATTTGAAGTTATTTAGGCACCATTGTAACTGCCACTAAATAACAATAATTTATCATAGACAATAATTTGGTATAAAATTGGGTGATCAGCGTAAAAAGTGTAACTTATCGGTCTGGGTAGTGGCATTGCGAACCGCTTGATAACAGCTGCTGTAAATTGACGAACGATTATATAATTATATATAATAAAATTTAAATACTACACAGAAAATCACTTTATTTATATCAAATATAAGTTTTTAATTAACCTTCATTATTATAACTTTTGTTAGGAGAAATCTTCGGAAATGTCTTAGATAAAATTATTTTCAAGTCATATTTTGTGCGTTTGAACTTTTTATATATGTATTTCGATCGTATAAATCTATTTAAAAGGTGCAACAGTTATACAATTTGTACCTGCATAGTGGAATATAAAATAAAATTGTTGCAAATTTATGCAATTAGGTACATAAAACAAATATAAAATTAGTAAAAACAATTTCAACATGATATCGTTTCAGATAAATTATAGTGATCAGTAATAGCTATGGAAATAAAGTATGACGTTTCACACTTTAGACATTTTGATAAAAAATATTTGTGTGAATCGGTGTGATATTCTATCATATAGTATATCCCATATATTTTGAGAAATTTTACGATCCAAAGCCCTCAAATTCTTAAATGCCTCAAGTTACCTTATTATAAAATGAAAATTTTAACGTTGTATAACGTAGTATGCTACGAATTATATATATGGGGCTTTCACCGTATGAATAACTAAGTGTCTTCAACTAATTGTATTTTATTAAAATTAAATAAATATACAACATTCAGTTTATGATTGGGAATTTGTGAAAGAGAAAATAGTACACTGTATATTTACCATTATTTTGTTTGTAAATTAGAACAAGAAATTGTGAATTTTCATGAAAAGTATAAATATTTAGCTCTCTATTTATTTATTTATTGTAAATAAAAACTCATACTTGCAAAACATATCGTTCCCTATTCGAAAGGAAGATCGTTTCTTTACCTTTTTTTAACATAACTTTTTCTTCTTAATGAATGTCAAGCTCAGTTTTTACAAATTTTGTGTTAAATTATATATTTGTATTTAGTTTTTGTCATTTAATTTTAATTTTACTAAGATTTGTATATAATTTTTTTTAATAGAATATTACTTTCAAATACCATTTCAATGAATCGCAAGATTTGCATTTGAAGAATGCAAATCTTATCTAAACTTCTTTATTAAACGATTAAACAAGACTAATTTTAGAGTACATCAGTGATGTGTAAAATAAGTAAAAATGACGAAAAAGAAAAATCTTTCAATTCATTAAATACCGAATATTAAAATCAGTGAAAATATAGAAAATATAATTTGAAGGTAAATTAAACGTATTGTAATAATGCAAATTTTAATAAACATAAACTGTTTGCTTTGACTTATTTCGAAAAAAAAGAAGAAACAACTAAAATCATTTTTCTAACCGATCTTCCGTATTGATTATTTATTTCCATAAAATATGCCACTGAATAATATGATTCCATTGGAAGTAAGAATAAAATATTGGTACGCATGGTCGGCACAGAAAATAGAAATTGGTACTGGTCTTCTAATTGCTGTTGTCTCGACCATTACGATAGCCGCTGAAATATTTTGAATTTCACATTAATCAATAAATTTTTTTTCTGCTGAACAATCAAAATAAGATTTTCCCCACACATAATTTTATTCTCCGGATTCAAAGTTCTTTATCTAAATAAAAAAATAGTAAAAAATTATAATTATTGAAGTTCCAAAATTTTAGAGCTGAGGTAATTAATTACTTCCAAAAAAAAATCCACACAAAGTAGAATACCGTGATTGTGTGCATATCTCAAAATTGCAAGATAATCAAAATAATTTTATTTACCAAATTCCTCTTAAAGTAATTAGAATATTTTTAAATTTTTAAAACCCGTGGCTGAAATATTATAGGTGAAGGTAAGACGGGGGGTATATATTTCATATCACTTTGCTTCCTTACATTTCGTAAATGGAGCTTAAAAATGAAATGTGGCAAATAGAATCTCAATATCCTTTTAAAAGAATTATTCAAAATTTTTTCACCCGATGGGACACATGAAGAAATCGGTCCAATTTAACATGTATTGAATTATTATTTAACATAAATTTACAAAAATATATATTTTAGGATTTGACCATATTTATTGAGACCTCCATATGAAGCTGTGCTTGCAAAATTTCATGCACAGATATAAAACTAAATAAAATACAAGAGCGTGTGAGGCAGGATTGGATGCCGAATAGACGTAAATCAAACTAACATATTTAAATCTTAATTAATTTGAGGTCATGGAAACATTTAGTGTCATCATATATTTCAGTGTTCTGCAAACTCAATTGTTTTTAAAACATGAAATAAAATCATTTGTTTAGGTCAAAATTTTACGTCGCTTTCGATGTTAATTATTGCAAAGACGTGGCATTAAAATGCATTTTATTCACTGGAACCGGAATGATGTTCCTTTTACAATAATACCACTGTTATGCGTGAAAAAACAAAAAGGCAGAAATATGGCATTTGACCATCTTTGGATATTATCCTTTATTTAGATTTGTGTAGTTTATGGTATGTTGCATTAATAGAGAATGTTTGTCTAAAGTAAGAAGTCAACAGTGATTGTCAAAATGAAAAAAAAAGTTGTGTGAAGAAACTTTACGAAAATAAGTTGAATACCAAAATCATAAGTTGATAGTCTTAAATACGGTAAAATAGTCACACATTTATCCTCCTTCGTATATGCGATAAATCCTATAGCTGAAGATGTATTGTATGAGAAAGATACCAATTTTATTGAAACTAGCTTCATAAGAAAATATCTAAGGATAATCAGCGTAGTAACGGATCTCGAAAAAGTCCAATGCCTGGAAAAATAAAATGAATAAGAATACAGAAAGTCTCATCTTTACGTAAAAACCGTATCTATTTCTTCTTTATTTATAGCTGAAAGGTTTATTAAGTTAACACTTGCTATTTTACCAATTAACGCTTATATTATGGTTTATAATGTTAACGAGTATGTAAGTAGAAAAATTTCAGATGCGCAGTGTATTATATCTAAAGCATCTAAGTATTGTGTCATTAACTATCTTTTTAAAATCATAAATAAAATCGATGGATAACTTCAATTGTGGATGTATGTGAAGGCAGAAGAATTACCACACCACCAAATTCAATAATGTTTGGTGCAGTTGAGGATGTTTCTTTACTAGCCGTAAGTACAAGTACTATGCTTGACCCGGAATTCGAAAACGTTCGTTTCCAAGGACTAATTTTGAATTAATATACATCCCAAAAGCTTCGTCAGCAAAGACATTGATTGCTTCGCTTAAGCACAAGTTAGCTTTTGGTGGTAGCCTAAGGCCATCTGGCTGCTAGTTGCTTCACTCATATATTCCTCAAGAGGCGGTTAGAGTTTCCAGAAATTTCATTGGCGATCAAAGCCGTAATTTTAGTTTGTTTGGGATATAACTCCTAATTAAATATTACACATTTAAATGCCCCCAAAATTATTTTGTCGTGGATGTTATATATGAATTTATGTTTGTACAATGCATTGTGACAAAATCGCTAAGTAGTATACGCACAGAGGACATTTAGAGGACATTTTAGAAACATGTGTAATATGAATTGACAAGACAGGTCTGTCATACGGAAGAAACCCAGTTCAGTTGCTAAAGTTAAAATTTAGTGTAACTATACTGCATGGAATCAAAGAACTAGTTTCTATAAAAGCGACTCATAAATTAATCAACTTTTAATAAATCATAGGCAATACTAGTATTCTTGGAAAATTCCTTCAGTCGTAGAAATACATTTAATGTATAAATTCCATAGGTACTGAATAATGTTCAGTTCCAGTTTTTAAGAAATTATAATTCAATTATATGTAAAGTTTATGGAAATACGCTTACTTGCTTAGGAGTATAGGGAGAAAAAATTTAAAGATATGTTATAATTAGCTTAGATAACGTTTAAATTATTTAAAAAAAAAGGTCAAGGTGAATTAAACATAAATGTATAATCGAAATAAATATTTAATTTACAATTCAATTACGACAAAATACTCCTTCTATCACCAATGTATATTTTTTCAAGATAAACCTTTCCTCAAGACAAATTTTGAAGGTAAACCAAGAGAAAGGAAATGTGTGCTTAATATTTTTTATGAGAGTAATTTCAATGAAGTTTTTAAAAACATTTTTGAAATTTCAGACATAGAGAAATAATTTTAACTCCAATAGTTAAAATTATTTCGGGTTACATATATATTTTGGGTTACATACGGATTTGGTGTATTAAACACGAGAAATGGCAATAGCCTAATTTTCTTAATTTTCCAGTAATCTCCAATAATTGCTGGAAAATTACGGATTTGATGTTTTAAATACGAGAAATGACAATAGCGGAATAAGGAGGAGAGTTAAAAGTTTGGAACTATTTCAAAGATTGATAAAGGATAATTACTACTAAGATAATGTAATTATTAAACGATGGTTTCATTGAAACCATTGCTTATGAAAACATATGTCGGCAGCATTGCAATAAATTAGA
This sequence comes from Druceiella hillmani, assembly GCA_039881145.1. Lineage (NCBI taxonomy): Eukaryota > Metazoa > Arthropoda > Insecta > Lepidoptera > Hepialidae > Druceiella > Druceiella hillmani. The sequence goes on along the minus strand of JAYKKI010000042.1, from coordinate 18,391,835 downwards.
CGTGCTAAAATTTAAAAATCATTGTGATACGTCAATTATTTGATATAACTGCCGTATTAGAAAAAGTCTAATTGGAAACTGTCGTATCAGGAAAAGCCCAATTGGGGCCGAGGAAGCAAAACTGTTTTCTTGTCTTAGTAATATTTCTGCGAAATTACTTGAAATATTTAAATCAGTGTTTCGATTCCTTTATTAAAATTCCTCTTTGAGCTACTGTTTATCCTCTTTGAGCTACTGTCCAATTCATATTACAAATGTTTCTAAAATGAGCTTATTTAAATAAAACTATTAATCTAGAAATTATAAGGAGGAATAAAAATTACGTATGTTTGCAGTAATAGTAAAAAATTGTTTAATTTTTTAATCGGATATGGAACCCACATTTTGGAAAATTTCACTTAGTTTATAAAAAACGAATCGTCTATACAATTTATTGCAGCGATCATCCCGCTATAATAAGTATTAACAAGCCGTGATCGCAAAGCAAAAGTTTCGTAGCAGATATTTTATGGGCTTATATAATTTTTATCGAATAATTTCATATGTTTTTAAGTTTTGATGCACAAAGTGTATCCGTGGTTTTACTGGCTTAAAAGACCTACCTTAATTTAAAAATAAATAACACAAGAAAAATGAAAAAGGGATAATGTGTGAAAAATACAATTACATCCAAGTGTATTCAGTGGCTTTCGGTTGATTTATGAATACACAGACGTTTAACGGAATACTGTAGAAGAATAAATATTACATAAGACTTGAAAGGGAAATAAACGAAAGCAGTACGAATTTATTCTTTTAAAAATATGAATGTAATATTTTACTGTTTTTTAAACTCGATAGGACGTAATAATGGCGATTCAAAATCGACTAGAACCTGTAAAATATATCGCGAATTAGGTAACCGTTATACCTAGAACAGGGTATATATAACAATTGTAGAATTCTAAAAGTTGTATAAAAAATCAGACGACACAAGATGCATTGCTTCTCCCGAAAGTTACCTGAAGATGCATGGTTCAAATTTACATGGTCGGCACACTACATAAACTAATTCATCCTCAAACATTTTAAATTATCCACCATATCCAAATAATCTTAATAAACTGATGCCGATCGAATAAGTAGAACTGAGAAAGTTTGTAGGGGATAAATAGAACCGAGAAAGGCTGTAGGTCCTAGTCTAGAGAAATAATTGGATCAAACTCCCGAACATACCAGTGATTGACTAAACATTGACTAGACATGAGACACTAAACGCCACATCATATCAGATCGTAATCCACTACAAGATTGAGATATTTCGGTGTTCAGTCACGAGCTATTGGTATAAGAAAAATATATGACCGTTGCCATATAATTTTGATTATATAAGTCGTAACTACGCATATCATACATAGAAATATAGAGCATAGGTTTATAATATTTTATCTGAAAATTATAATATAATAAGAAATTACGGAATGAAATAAAAATTTCATTATCATTTTGAGATAAGTTCGTTTATATTTTAGTGCATTAAAGACATTGAACATCATAATCTAGTCCAAAACTTTATCTTTATCGATATTTTTATCCGGAAGCATTTTTCATCTCATTTTCCTTTATAAATACCACTGAATAATTCAACTTCATCCCAGGTGTATATAAAGTAAATGAAACCGTGGTTGGCGTAGAAAGTACGCGGGTAGATACGCGGTCCAATTCTAGCTGATTTAATCATAATTACAGCAGCTGAAATGATAGAATTAAGGAAGTCAGTGTGGTATATTTTAGGAAATGTGAGTTTCATATCTCACGATTTTGAGCTTGCTCTACAGCGACTTGATAATTATTATAAGCATATAATATAAACATTAATAACAGTTTCCTCTGTGTGGTTTCAAAATTCTTAAACTGTCTGAATGAGGATTTTGTATTTAAAGATAAATGTTACAAGCATTAAAATTGACCCATTATTGAGATGAGTCTGCGATGGGGATTTATTTTGAGTGAAAAAAGGCAAGGCATTAACAAATTCGTTGAAATTCCTCCAAAATCCTCGACATCGTATCTGCATGATTTACATTTACTAGATTTGCCTATGAATTTTGATTTCTCGGAAATGTTTAATTTTTCTTGACGGCGATATGACTCGTTGCAAACTTCATTACGGAAAGGTCTGTGAAAATAAACTTTTTATGATGTATATGAAGTGTCATATATTTACGTGTAAGGGGATATATTAGATAAAGCAAAGTAATTGATTCATTAAGAAAAATTCAATTTATGTTCCTAAATTTAACGTGCATTCTCACAGTTTATGTCCACGTCTCTCTAGAGGTTGATAAATTGTTTGTTTATTATTTAATGCTGTTGTCTTCATTGTGCCTTAATCGAGTCAGTTAGATCTTACATCTTATTTAGTTTCCCTTCTAATGGTATTTTTACAGAAACCTATAAATTTTGACGAATATGCATGTTACTTACGTATTTGTTTTAATATTGCTTTCAGAAAATATGAGTACATTTTTCAATATCGGTTCCAATTCAAACAGGAAAAGATTGGTAAGTTGATATAAATAAAATCTTCCTCCTGATTTATTAAAAATAATATTTTTTTCCATTACATATTCCGTTCCAGTTCCAGTACTTAACAGAATATTGTCATCACACATGTACCATAGACTAAAAACCTTTCCTTAAGGAAACATTCTAAGAAGAATTTACATCCATGGTCTATGCTAACAAACTATAGATTTAACTTCATTTAAGTAAAGTTTACACAACGCATTTAAAATGCTTTATTTTAAAATTACCTAAAATAAATATGACGGTATCGTTATGTTGCGATTTATTTTGTATCCAACTTCCACACGCCATTTTTTATTCTTTTTTGCTCGTCTTCTACTCATATCTCGGCTCGTATATTATTCATCATATGTCGCAGTGGAAACTGTCCGATATATTGTTTACACTCAAATTTATGGTAACTTATTTCATAATTTCATCTTGAGAAATTACTTAGAAAATTCTATATGAATATTTTCCCCCATGTTGTGACCCAATTTCAAAAATATCGTCGCGTTGATTGTTTGTCGGGATACGTTATGAACAATTGATGTTACTTAAATAGAGTATTCAACATCTTCACGGGTAACAAAAGCTGGATATACTGTTGCAAAGACAAAATTAAAAAGGAGTTTTTGCAGTGAGCCTTTTCCTTCTTCAGTCTACCAAAGTGAAGAAAAGACAAAATGCTAGAAAAAAGACGGATATTCATCTCTTCAGATGGACGAGTTATCACGAAAATAGGAGAAAAATTATAAGTAAACTGCTATTCTAGAACGGTTTATCGATTATTTTAGAAAAGTTTGAGAGCAATAGAATCTTTCTTCATCACGGCAAGGCCTCTGCACACTCAGCCAGAAGAATGATCTAATATTTGATTATGTTGAATGTAGAATGGGTTATCTTCCATTCAGTGTTGACCTCGCACTAATAATGGATTAAATATCACAAACTGCGAGAAATACGATTCCCTGACATTGAAGCGGTGACTGCCCTAGCCAAGGTCATGGAAGGCTTAGCAAGAGCGAACTGAGTGCTTCCCGCAACGGTTTCATTGAAAAAAATGGTGAATAACGTTCCACAAAGATTATTTTGAATAAATTTAAAACTTTGTAGCAGGTTTTATTTTCGATATACTTTCGTGGCAATTTAAGATACTTGATAATTATATTATAAATGAATGTTTGTTTTTTTTTAATTTTGAAACACTTATAACGAAAAAATTGGTTCTAACATATAAAAATATTTTACCAAAGTCTTAATATTGCGATTCAAATTTTAGTTGTTTCCATATTTCTTAAAATATTGAGCAAGATGTTATAAAAGAATTCAAAAGGTTATTATCTTTAACGTTGCTAATATACTGTTAATAACTTTGAATCCAAAAATCACCGTAAGATATAAAAAGTCGTTTGTGTATGTTGCTATGTGGACTATTATTAAATATGTAATTTGAAATACTGCAAATTATGTTTAGTGATCTTAACATACATTTTTATGGAACCCCAAATTGGATCCTATAATCAAGTAATTTTAACTTTTTCTTAATTTTGAAAGGAGACTTCTTTGAATTTCTTACTAATATTGTTTATTTAGAATTCATTTTAGTATACTTTAATAAAAGTAAGTTTTTGAATATGTGGCAATAAATTTTGGCATATGTTCCAGGTTTGCTTATGAAATAGTGTAGTTCATTCGTATGATTATTGTTACAAGATAATTATAGTGCCATACTAATTGTTTTATAATTTCTTAAAAACATTCCAGGAAACAAAATTGATTACCTAGATAAAAATAACTTTTTATGATGAAACGATATAGGATTTTACAAAGTTGTGTTCACGTAACTCTTTCAAGTCAGCAACAAAACGAAAATAAATTAAGAAATATTTTTGGCACGAGTCATTTAAGTAAAATTATTTGGAAATTTTTAGGATTTATAAATTACATATAATGAAAATTATGTTTTTAAAAGTAATCAATAACAATATATAACGAATAGATTAAACGCCATAAGTGAAAGCTGATTTGCCAAGATTGAATACTGATAACAAAGTCGGATGTAAAATTTATTTGTCTTTTTTTATTTCAAACATCCGAGGATAAAATTGCACTGAAATAAAGTATTTTATTGATTAAAATAATTTAGGATAATAGTTACCAGTTGCAGCAGCTGCTTCTGCTCCATCTTCATTGACTTCTATGACAGCCTTTTGGATAATTTTTGACACATACAATTGTTGTGGTTTTTCCAACATGTAATCCAACCTTGCTTTTGCAGGGTCAAATACTTGTTTAACTCCCAACTTAAACATACGAAAAATTGTACATCATTAGGCAAAGTATGAAATAATTATGTAAAGTCCGTCACCATATAAAGGTCTTGTTCAAAATCTTAACTTGTTTGTTTAAAATCTTAACTATATATTAGCTATAATGCCGCATTGATTATTCAATTATTTGCAGTACCATTTTTTCTAATATTATTTTAACATTTGATTTTTCTGTAATCATTGTAGCGACAAAAACTTACAGCAGATACTAAATATTCATAGAAATTACGATAAAACTGTTATTTTTGATAATATTTTTTTTTATTTGATTTGAAACGGGTTTTTTCGCGGTAATTATCTATTTAATGAGTAAACCTAGATATTATAAACTAAGTACTCACTATGTCCCCGACGTTTCAGACTGGTTGCACAGTCTGTGGTCAAGAGCCTTTCCGTGGAAGAACTTAGTTTATAATATCTAGGTTTACTCATTAAATAGATAATTACCGCGAAAAAACCCGTTTCAAATCAAATAAAATATGTGTTCGAATCGCGAAAGTTTAAAAAAGTCTAATATTATTTTTTTTCAATATTAGGTGATAGGAACAAATTTTAATGTTCTAAATATATCAAAGAAACTCTTAAATAAATGTAAATTTTAATAATAAAAGTAATAAATATAAGGTTATCCATTTTTTTCAGGAATAATCTTTAACAAAGGTTTAATTTTTGGATATTATAAATTGATTTAGTTTAAATTAGTCGATGTAATATAAAATGATTAATATAAACGATAAGTGAACATAAAAATATACATATTTTGAGAAGAAATTATACATTTTAGGATCATACATGTACGAGTTAGATACATATTGTATACATACACCAATTCCTTTTTTTCCATAACTAACCAAAATACTTAAAATAAAATTATTTTAAGATTTGGTAATGCTTATGCTACCATCAATTATCTTTGATATTTAAAGTAGTTGCATTATTTGACTTACTTTTGGCAACAATGCTTTCACATCGATTTGAGTTTCAGTTTTAAATTTAGGTATGCGTATATCCACTTCGACAACTGACAATTTGTCTAAAGCCTTATAGAAAAGACTTGAATCTTTTGCCAACTTTTGGTTTAATTTATCAACTCCCTCGATGTCATCAGGAAGCAAGATTACCATTGACGCATTTCTGCCCGCATAATCCAGTTTTATTATCTGTAAGAATTAATTTTCGTAAAGAATTTTTGATCATTTTAAATAAAAAATTTTTTTGTCAAATTATTTTGTGTTTTTTCTCTCATTATTTTATAAGTAAAATAATTGTTCTAGCATTGATGATAATGCTCTGATATTTCTAATCGAACTACATTTACCATAATGAAATAATAAAGAATTTTTTTCAAAACAATTTAGACATACCTTGCATCCAAGTGCATTGTCCTTGGCGTATGGTACTTTAGCCTTCATGGCCATTGTTGGCAATTGAATATTTTTCTTCTTGTTAATATAGAAGATCCTCGGTTTTGTTGCTTTCTTATTGAACGTTTTTTGCCAAGTTCCCTAAAAATATAAAAGATTATTATTATGGTGCCCAATATGTATAAACCTTTATATAAAGTGACAATCATTGAGCTCTTTCTACCGAATTCGGTATACATATGTAACATACTAAGCCATGATACTTCGACAGACTACTTCAGATGACGGGTTACTCGGAAGAAGTGAGTAACATAAAAAAGCGGGGAATGCATTATTAGGCTTTGGGCGCGGCACGAATGTCACTCAACTGGTTTAGTCCAAGTCTAGTCTTGTCCATAGATAGAACGAGCTAGTCAATCAGGCCCTAAGTACGTAGGAAATATATCAAAGGTTTATCATGTTCCGGAAAGCTGAAATTAATATTTTAATTTCTTATCAGTGAAAATAAAGTTGGAAGAACATATTAAGAAAAAACGAAATGAAATCAGCACAAAAACAGACAAATGTATTGGTTGCTTGGTTGTAATTTTGAGTTATCAATATATCTGTATATTGATTATATTCTTATATTTTATATATCTTTTATTTTGTAAGTAAGCTCTACACTCAGTTTAAAATTATGAAATACAGCTTTTGGAGCTGCGCCAGTAAGTCTAATATCCAAGTGATACAAATATTTCAAAATTAAGTGCTTAAGTCTGCAATTAACGCGCCTTGGTCTTTCGTAACTGTGACCTCCATCACTATCTTGAGATTGAGCTAGTAGAGGACATTATTAGTAGATGTGCTAGTTCTCATCAAAAGAAATTTCAAAATCACATCAACGTAAAAGCGTTCAGACACTTAAATGTGCAAAATATAACTAGATGACTCAAAACGTTATAACTATTTGAACTTGCTTGACATTGAAACACTAAGTGATTCAATAGGAATAAGCATTACTTAGTATATTATTTTGAAACAAATTAATCGTTAGTTATGTAACTAGTTTTAATAAAACTTGAAAAAAAATATTAGTGAGTCACTAATAATTTTATTGATATATTGAAAATGTAATATAGACGCACTTAGGAAGATACTTTTTTATTCATCAAAAGTGTTATTTAATTTTTGACTTTTCCTGACTATAAATTACGAAATTGTTTGGTTATTTATTTTCTAAAAAAATAAAAGCTTTTTTTAAATTATTTTCTATTTCCGTAACGCCAGACCCATTTCTGTCGGTATCTTTTAAATATTAATACAAAGCAGAATGATGTAAATGTAAATGTTTACATATTATTATACTTGACGTATCTGGGATTGATAATAAAGATTAAGTTTAAAGACTGCGTAAAGTAAATACAATTTGTACTTGCAATACATAAGCTAAATTACAGTAATTGGAAATCAGCGCAAAAGGTAATCGATGTGACGGTACAGATAAAGGTTATGCCATCGTACAAAGACAATAAGCAACTATCTATTCAGTGGTACATATATTCTTCTTGAATGTATTTATTTCACTTTATAAATAGGAGCTTTTAGTTGTCAGGAATTTCTGAAACGTAGATCAATAGTAAAAACTAATCTATAACTGTTACATATCCAAAGTCGATGATGTTCAGACTTTCACATAGAAGAATGGAGTACAGACGGTTTTTGAGTGAAATATGTTAGAACATTTGTAAAATTGTACTTTCTACTGCAGCAGGTACTATTAATGGTGTACAAATTAGGGCATATTGTTTCTATTACTTACCTTAAAATAAATTGCGTTTATCAGTACTAGTCTTGTCAAAGCATCTAAATCATCTTGTGATATAAGATTCTTTATTTTATTTTTTGTTTCCTTTTCAACCTGAAATAAAAAAATAATTAAAAAAATATTAAATAAAATGTGGTGTCTACATATTGTTACTTTAGCTTGTTTTAAACGATGAAATACATTTATATCACTATGTTAAAAAATTATGTTATTTCAAATATTTCAAATTTCATAGCTAGATTATGAAGTAAGGTATCCGTATAGAAATAGATAATAGAAAACGTATAATTACCCAAGCATTAATCTTCTTGGCGGCCTTCGCCTTTTGATTGAAGTTAATAGGCTCCACTTCGCTATTCACTGTATCGATAACATCGTCCTCGTATTGAGGATCAAGTTTATATTTTTTACCGGATTTGACGTAGATTTTATTTGCCATATTGAAAGTTACACCTTGCAAGGCAGCCAATGCATCAGTCAGCGCGGCAAACTGGTCAGGAGCCTGAAAGGGATAATAATTTATTCCGGATAAGATTTTATTTATGAAATTCAAAATACCATTGCCAAGTGGCAGTTAAATTTTCTGAGAGGTAAAATGAAGTTGACTTTGTTATTGTTTATTTCGGCACTGTTATTGTTTATTTCATTTTTTAAGCTACTCTAAAAATGAAAACAATAATTTAAATTGGCGTAGCTACGATGTTAACTGGATATTTTTAAATATAATCCAACAGTTTCACGGTAGATACTTACATTAATTCCTTGTATTATTAAGGAAATAATGTATTTGTCTACCATCAAGACAATTAAAAAGAAATGAAATTTTAAATGATAAATATAATTATCCTCCTCCACGATAATTTCAGACAAACAAATCTTTAATCGTTAGTGAAATTAGAAAAATCTAATACTTCATGATATTGAAAAAATATCCATACCATTTAAAACTCTTTTTATGGAAAAATCACCATAGCTGATAAGGTTTTTGTTCAATAGCTTCACACTTTGGCACACGAGAAGATATGTGAAAAATTATCATAGGGAAATAAAAAAATATATTAAGCTTTTGTTTATTTATAATGTTTTGCATTTATATTATTTTGTTAATGTGATGAAACAATTAACCCTTACATAACACAATTATAAAAGCGCTTAGGGATCAAAGGACAATCTAAAATATTTTCTGACTATGGAATATTTTCATAACACGGTAATTGAGACAAATATTTTTTTTACTTAGCTAAATTAATATTTTGTCTTAATTACATAAAGACAAAATATTAATTTAGCTAATTAACAGAAAAGAGTACAGAAATCTTTGACGAGAACCATAATTCAGATCTCTCAAATTATTTTATTCATTTCTTTATCGTAACAGAAGAAGACTATTAAATACATATATAATAACATGAGATGACCAAAAAGGTAGTATGATAAATACCGAAGGAAACATGTAAATTTTTATTAAGTTAATTACTGTTTCATATTATGAAATTAAATCTCCTTTTTATATAACCGTTCATTTAACTCATAGACGGCCCGAGCGCGCGATATCGGGCGCGAGCACAAATTTACGCAGATGGCCCGAGGGTCCAACATCGGGCCTGAAATATATGCAAAATCCAGATTGGGGTCTTCCATCGCTCACAACGAAATATAAGTTTATTTCTGGAGTCCTTGGCGTACCAGATATTATAAAATAACATTTTCTACGTTTAGCGAAATATAAAAATAATATAGTAGTTTCTGATAATATGTAAAGTTTATATATCTGTAGAAAGCGAGTACATATTTAAACTTATTTTTATTAAAATATTGTCATCATTTTTTTTCATTGTATCATAAAAAATTTTCATCTGTTGGTTTCTGTTATAGCTTAGCAATGTTTAATATATCTATTAATCGATAATAAATATTTGTGTATATGTATGCATATGAAATAAAATTAAATCAAATTTTAAAGAAAATTTCGTAAGAAAATTGGCTATTTCTACAATAATGTGACAATACTGACCTGTTTTTTGGGCACACCAATCGAATTAATTATTTCGCATGCTGTTCTTCCCTTCGCGCCAAGGTATGTCATAAACAGGACATATACGACAGAGAGAGGAGAACTTATCACACTTTTACCCTTATTTGCGATGGCCACTTGCTGAAATTTTGTAGAAATTTTAATGTTAATAACAGAAATTTTAATGTTCATACATATATCTACTTATAAATATTTATCCGTTTAATTTTTCTTAAGTTCGTATATATAGGCGAATTGCGCAGTGAACACGCAAATGTTTGCGTACGCGCGAGCATTTGTGTACATTTCTTGCGCGCATACAACTTTTGGTCTACACATGCGCCGCGCACTCATTCTATTTGCATTGCGCATGAACTTCGCCCACGCAACTCGCTTATGGTTCTCGTTCTTCCCTCAGTTTGCTGTTGTCGGTAGTGAAGGAAGGACGCAATTTTTGTAACAATGAAATAAAACGAGGAGACCAGTTTATGTATAATCTAAACTCATAAAAGATTCCTAATAATCGCAGTCAACGGAAACAGATGAATAATTTACCCAATTATGTCAGCACACGAACAGAGCGTGAACTACGTACGCAGATCGCGAGCCTGTATCATGCGTTGACACCTATGCATTAATATAGTGCAAATTCAACATGTGCAGTTTGCGAACCTAAATTTTAGTTTGCGCAATTCGCCAATGTGAACGTGCCTTTTGAGACACACGTATGTTTGACAAATTTATTTTCCCTGGCGATATCTTCCAGCCGATCAGATCAGCATATATTAAAATATGTTAAATACTGGAAATCTCAAAATGAACTACCAGTCAAACCAAATTGGTATGTATTAAATACCGACACGTATTATATATTAATAAGAAAAGGAAAAATAGATTAAAAAATAAAAGAAGCCTGGAACGAAACAATGAATTAGATATCTTTGAATAAGTGGATTTGCAAATAAAAAATAAAACTGGTAAGAGTGTAATTTATTCCAAATGCGAATAACTTATGAAAAGTTGGAGTTGTTAGTTACACGAATAGATATCGTATTTTCAAATACGAGAAGTAAGGATTGTTCAGATTAATGAAATTTTGGTATCATATTTATATATATATATATGTATCCATATATCTAAATATATATATATATATATATATATATATAATATATATATATATATATATATATATATATATATATATATACATATATATATACTCATAATGAAATTGTATGATTGGTTTGTCTGTATATTGAAGATATTTATGGAAAAATGGTTTAAGAGACAATGAAAATAATCGAACACCAATATATTGTTTTTGGAATTTTTGTATTCAGCCTATTTATCAGTTTGTGCGTTTATTAGAACACGCGACAGTATAAACTACTGATTGAACTGGGATGTATTTGCTAGGAAAGAATAAGGATCCACATGAAGTAATATTGAGTTTTATTTATTCGTAATGACTCAGTCAGAGTTTGATATTTCAAAAGATTAATTTATTTTACCTTAGTTACACTATAACATAGATGTAAATATTTGGTGAACCTATATACAAAGACATATCGCTCGAATTTTTGCACTCAGAAATACATTGGTGAAATAGATGTAGCTAGTGGAGAGGTGTATTGTTGCGAGATAGGTAGATGTTTGAGAATGTGGGCAGACGCATGGAGACAGACGTCAGTAGTCTTCCGCACATAAATTTTTCGATGTTTTATGTATTCAATTACGCTAACTTGGTTTCCTAGAGTTGTTTAACATTTGCATCTATTGTCAAAATTTGCAATTTAATTACTTAGATACATTTAGCTTGAGGTCACATACATAGGTTTGGTTATTGCATACTTTATTGTTCACAAATTTAATATAAATATAGAATTTTCCTGTCTCAAAATTGAAGTATTTAAGATAACATTATTTTTTTGGAATTTTTAACTGTTTTTATATGAGTATACTTGTTTGTTCGAATATTATGTAAGCACAGCTAAAGGATTTCGATGAGGTTACACTATCTCAATCTTCGGATTGAGATAACATATACGCTCTTTTATGTTACAATCGACCAAATAAAAAGAAAATAATAGGAATTTAACGAAGCCAAAGAGGATATTTAAAAAATAGTTTACTTTTATATTATAACATATGGCGTTAAGTGTACTAATATTTAGTAATATTTTGTAAAAATCTACACGATTGTAGTTTGGCACCCACCTAGTATAGATTAAATATGAAGCAAACAATTTTTGCACAGTCGATATATATTTGATTTACTTTAAATATAAGTTGTATATTAGCTGTTTTTTCTTTAAACATCTATTCAAATTAGATAAACTATTAAATTTAATATAATTGAATTATATTGCTTGTCTTAAAAGAAGACACTAAAGTCTTTTCCTTTAATTGAGACTCCTTTGTATACCTTCCGGTTTCTATCTTTATTTTAAGCTTAAAATCCATGTGATGATATAAAATTTTGAAGGGTAATCATTTTTAAATAAAAAAAAATTAACATCGGACTGGAATACTTAATGATAATAAATACTAATTTTACTAATTAATAAAAAAATTACTATTTGCTATTGTTATAAGTGCATTTTTACTACCATAACATTTAAAGCCGAATAAGCAGTTTACTTACTTTTTAGCAAACTTACTAAAGAATTGGTCTTTAAAAAAATAGTTACAATTTTAAAACGATAAAGATATATCAAATAATATTTCTGATTAATTTTTAATCATACACAAATTTTCCATTAATTGTGTGATAATAATATACTTAGTGTTAATATCTAAATAAATATTTGGCTTATATTTTTATTTTTCTGATCGATGGTTAAAAAGAAATGTTAAACTAACATTAAGAAATTTAGCAGAGAAGTCGGTAACTCCATATGATAGATCCGAATAATCATCATATTCAGGTTCTTCATAGCCAGCATATGCGCATCCAAGGACTAGCAACGCAAACACGAGTACTGAAAAATGAGAAAAATTAAGAAATATTTCTAAAACACGGTAAACTTGAGTACTTAGAAGGCATTAAATCAAATATTTTTCAAGGTAAAGTTTGAAAATATACTAATACACACACACACACACACACACACACACATATATATATATATATATATATTCCATAACCTTAACTATGGGCTGACCAAGAAATGGAAATCAGTATTTTTTAAGGTAACTATTAAAATAACTCTAACAAAATTCAATGTATGGTTTCCCGTTGAGTATTATTGCTTTTTCATTAATACTCTTTTTCTGTTTCCGACTATATAGCTTATGCTCTTGTGGAAAGTAAAATATTCTTTTATCTAACTATATCAGTTTAATTTGGGAAAACTAAACATTCGATACATATTGAAACAAAAAGGGAAGACACAGAAGTCTGAACCAAAGCTTCGTAAGGAAATAATTTGCACGGAAATAAAACACAGTCCCGTGGACACTACGAGCTTTAACACACGGCACTTAGCCCAATAATTTACGTAGTTATAAATTGAAATTCACAAAAATGCAAAATGCCGCAGATGACATATGACGTAAATTTTTAACGTTGTGGATATTTTGATATAAACTGTTCCGACAAAAGTTTTGATGAACAACAGAACCAGAATAATACTTTTTATTCTAGGTCGCAGAACTAGAACAAAAAGTTCTTATGATCCTTGACATTATAAAAATTAGTTAAAAACCAACATGTACAAGAAAAAATACAGATGAAGGGTAATTAAGTTATATCTTTAAATTAAAAAAAAATCAATACTAACATTCTTAAAGCCATTCGCATATCTCGCTCGACTGGTAAGCAACTAAAACTCTATTTTGAGACGCACCCGACTTGTAACGCAATTCATATGTCAAGCGCACCGCTACCTGTATTACTTCGGTATTTTCTGCATTAAATGCTAATGTTGTAAGAAGACATACGTCTTCCTCCTAAGCTTCGCTACTGGTCATATAAAAGGTAATACTCAGTGCACCGTTCAAAATATTTAATGCAGGAAATATGTCAATAATACAGGTAATAACAATCTCAAAAAAAAAAATTGCAATATTTTAAAATGCTATTACGCATTATAATCCACATAAAGTTCAGCACACATCAGACAATTAGCTAGTCATTAAATCTTTCTGTCGATCCGAAGATCCTCACATAATTGTTATATGTATGAGTATATCGTTGACGATTTCATTCTTACGAAGCTTTGGTTCAGGCTTCTGTGTCTTCCCTTATTGTTTCAATATGTATCGAATGTTTAGTTTCACAAATTAAACTGATATAGTTAGACAAAATAATATTTTACTTTCCACAAGAGCATATGCTATATAGTCGGAAACAGAAAAATAATTTTAATGAAAAAGCAATAATACTCAGAGGGAAACTATACATCGAATTTGGTTAGGGATCCATTTCGAATTTTTTTTCAAATTCCTTTGATGTTCATCAAAAAAAAATTAAAATCTTTAAGTTTTTCTCTGCATTCGCATTTACAAAAAATTATTTGTCTGTATAAAAATATTTATAAAATAAAATAAAGAAGGCAAATGGTTTTCAGCCTAGATGCATAATGGATTTGAAACTTAATTTCTACTATACTCGTAAATTATTTTATGGACATTGGTTCTTTACCGTACAAAAATACACATTAAATCTAATTTAGAATATTTAGTTGATTTATCCGAACAGAAAATTCAATATTGACTTATCCATTTATAACTACTATATCATTATATACTGTGAAAATTAATTTTCTGCTGTCTGAAGAATTATATGCATTATGCATAATCAACATGCTACTCCTACAATTTCATTTATCTGCCTATTCATATTTTCGTTTTCAGTAAAAACAATTTTCCTCGACTATTTTTACGCTAAATAAGCTTCAAGGCTTATTATACCTATAACACCGGGACTGAATATAATATTGATATTATATTCAGTCCCGGTTTTTTACATTTTTCCATTAAACATTTACAGAATACACATAAGAGTTTTTGCAAAAATTTGGTTTAACAAAAAATAAATTTAAAAAAATTATTGTAATTATTCATGTATAAAACATGTGTTAATAATACTTACGTGTTGTGAAAGGAGATGCCATTTTCAAACACTTCATGGGCAAGAACGATACTGATACCACACTGTTCAACTTCGAAACCAGCTATTTATATTGAATTAGTGTATGTAGATATATAGGTTGATTCATTGCGGATGTCGCTCGTGCCATAACTGTATGAAAGTCCAAACATTCATAGGATTCGTCGTATAATTTATATTTTAACATATGAAATAAATTAAAATTATATATATTTCTCAACGTTTTTAATTATTTAATATAATATTAAAACAACGGTAAATTAATATTTGTTTCATTACTTTTCTTTTTTTGTTTGCATATTTTTTGATCATTTGCAACAGCTTAAGCTGAATATTGTTTTGCTGTCTATATATGTTTATGAAATGCTGAAATTCATCAAACCTTCTAAAATCATTGGAAGTCAATGATTTGAGAAGTTTTGATGAATGAGGCATCAAAAAATATATCACGAAAAACTATGACTGTATAAAGTGTTAACATTTCCAAGAAAATTATTTTTGCAGCACCGTATTTTAAACGGCAAATAGAACTTTTAGATCATTTACATGTCCATCCCTTTGTCCATTTGTTCGTCCGTTACAGCCGTTTTGATGAAGAAACTTGAAATCTGGCAAAATCAGAAAATATATTAACATACGTATATTTAAATTAAAATTTTATTTTAACTTTGATTTTAAATTTTATTGTATATTTGTTATATACGGTATTCTTACATCTGTAAGGAAATATGTTTGACAATATATTTATAAAGTGACAAATAATATTCGTATTTGTAAATGGTTCAATAAGGAATACTAGATACTACATATATACTTAGCTACGTAAGGAAACCGGAAAATGTGAATTTTACTCGTACTTGATTGGTATTGTCGCAAATATTATTAAGGTTTCAATGTTATAGTTATTTTTTTATGTGATAAAAGTGTGACCGTAGATTTAAATTAATTACGTCATTTAAACTCGGAAAACTTATTTATTTCCCCACGCCTTTTTTACTTTATGGCATAAAATATAGAATAAACATATATGACGACGTAAATATTTATTATTTATTTGCAAGTGGATAATATGATTAAAATTTGCAAAAAATATGAAATTATCTATGATATATAATTTCTATTTAATTACTTACTTAAATTAAGAATAGAGTTTGACACTTAAAATAAGCGGGTATTTTCTTTTGTCCTAGCTCAGCTCAAATTAAATATACAAATTATACAAAGGCACATTTAATTAAATTAAACTTATATATAATTATAACTAAACTATTATTATAACTAAACTTACATAGTTTAGTTATTTCGGCTACAATGAATCATCTATTTGCTTGATACCTATGTTGGAATCTAGTCTCAAGCAATAACTATAATTATCCAATATTTATGTTTATGACAAATTAAATTTTATGACATATTTAAATGCAAAAAGTGTAAGTTTTATTAACTTCGAAGGAATGTTTTGCTATTTTGGATCCTTGATTTATTGCGTTTTTGAATTACATGAAATGAAAATAAATTAGAAAGAAAATATCTGTCCAGAATGGTAGTGAAGTTTTGTTTAAGACTATTTTAATATAGGAACTTAAGATACCTTAAGAGAAATATTTCGGTGAAGTAACGAACGTTCCAAAAATATAGTCTGGTCTGATTTGATACGTGATTTTACTGTTTATTTCATTTAACGAATAAACGACATATTAAACATGCTTATAAATTGACATTCCAACGTAAAGATAATACACAATAATAATATATTTAATACTTGAATACAATTAAAAAAATGTGTTTTAAAAAAATATAATATTGCTTGAAATCATATTTATTAAAAATAACAAAAAATTGTGCGTGTAGTTATGTATGTACGTTAGAAGCTATGCTTCTTTGGCATCATGCAAGAAAATAGCTTTATTTAGCACGCAAATAATTAATGGAAATAAAATAACTGGAGCGTGGTTATAAATACGGTTGGTAAAATCTAAATTGAACTAAGTAATTATATTTAAAAATTTTAAATTTATTTTCTCGTACAGAGTAGTAAAAGTTTTGCTCTTTTTATCTAAAATTACAATTATTATCATTTGATAATTAAATACTATTATTATTAATTATATTTTTATTATTTTATTTCATTACTTTAAATTTGAATTTGGGTATAATACCAAGTTAACTGAATGTGCTGGAATTTGTATGCAATTTATTAATGTTTAATAAATGATAAAGTAAGAATTTTTAATTCATAATGCAAATAAATACATACCGAAAATTAACCTCATTTAGAGATACACTTAGGTATATTTAAAACATACACCTAAAATAATAAAACTGAAATATAAAGCTTATAAGCACTATTGCTTTAACAAATATTACCAACAAAGAAATGATTCATTTTATGGGCCACTATTAAATTGCAATTAATAAAAAATATTATTTAAAAGCACAGATTTAACATAGATTGGTATGAATATAAAAAAATGTATTGTGTATTTACAGATACCTCAATAACCACCATGAATATAGTTATAGTAACTGCATGCATTTAAATATAAGTTTAGTGTGCAACATCATTCTGTCGATTTTTGTTGCATCGTGCGGGCGTTGTAAAACTTCACTCTAATTTTTTTGATATTTCAAAATATTATTAATAAAGTTAAAATAACCATATTATTATTATTATATCGTATTTTCATTGCAAAAGTACTCGAGAAGCTTCAAAATGTGAAAATAAAAAGTGAAGGATAATTACTTTCGAATCAAACATGAAAAATTAAGACAAACTGTGATTTTCTTCAAGAAGCTTCTTTACAATTATAATTTTAACGTTTCTCTTCTTTTTCATAGTTTGATATTTTGAACAATTCTGCCGCTCAATCTTACTATGAATTAAATGAGCTTCAGGTGAAACTGTTTCTTTTTTTGTTACTTATGTAAAGGTTTTGTTTAATTGTTATTTATTTTCTTTAATGTACAATCATATCAGTCTGTTTTTGGTACACATGGAATTTTTATTAATAAAATAAAGCTCCATGTAATAAAACATATAACATAAGGTTTGACATGAATTCGTGACTATAATAGCAAACTAAATAAAATAGTTAAAACAATACCAAATAAACTATCAAGCTAATAAGAAAAGAAAAATATGTGTTTTAATTCAATTCTGTAAGAGTTTGGATTAATAATAGGAAAGATTAAATGAAACCACGTGATGTAGCATTATTTCTACTTTCTTTAAGTTCTTTACCACGACCTAGGTTTCGTTGTATTACAATATATTCAGGTGGGCTATTAGCAAAGATTTAGTATATAAAAGTTTAGATAAAACTAACGCCAAATATATTAAATAGGAAAGATTTTATCTTTAAAATAACAAGGAAATTCACAAAAACAATAAGTGTAAATTGTTTATGGGCAGCAGAGATACTATTGTATCCTCAAAAAAATATAAGTTCATACTTATATTTGTGTGGAGAAACGTTTATTTTATTACATCAAAATATTATATATTGATATAATAAAGTATATATTTTTCTAATTTTATAAGCAATAGCGCAAATGAGGCAAATGGTCAAGCAAATTCAGAGTAATATTTTTAATTGATATCTACTGGGTTCAAACATAACAAACTTATGTAAATTAATAATTTTACTTACTTAAGTAAGTAAAATTTTTAATCGACATATTACTGTTGTTACAAAAATTAAAAACAACAGCCCATTAACACAAAATATTAAGTGGTCATCATATAAGCAAAAATGTTTCAATTATATGAAGACAGATTATGTACTCTGAAGTAATTTTATATTTGTTTAATATTGTAAACTCACAATGATGAATTAACAAATTGGAAGTTAAAAGATTGCACTTTTGCCCCAATTCATTTTGCGCAGGTATAATTTTAATTTTATCTACCAATTTAAACTATGGAAAGCTATTAGGTATATAATAATTTGGTATAACGTAGAGGATGGAATGTGAATTAATTTACAATAAAGTATGAAATATTTCCCACAGTAAAACATCGCAAATGTCAAGCTTCGTGAAACGAATGAAACGTGAGATGGGGAAATTTTTATATTGACCAAAAAAATTACATTCACCCCATTAAACGAGCAAGCAAGTTTTATTTTTTAAAACATTCGGTAGATACAATTATTTAAAATTATTATGACCATGAAATAAACCTGTTTAAATACTTTCAGTAAAACGCAGTAAATAAGGATTTACAATAAGCAGAATATAAGATTTATAACTGTCACCACAGCTGTCTGCTTTATAAAACAAATTCACCGCTTTTGTTATAATACCGCCGGAAAAAAATCATATGTTCTTATACAGATATTGTCACCATAATTGTATTAATTACATTCATTGGTAGTTATGCATAATTCAACGTCTATTTGGTTTGTCATTTGACATGTTCTTGTTTTTTAAATGTTCTTTTTGATCTTATTATTGTGGCGGAGTCGACGTTGACGTCACGCAGATTAGCAGCGAATTAGCACTTGCTTTTTCCAAGCTAAACTGATAAACACGAATTGAAAGCTGAATCGGGTATATATTCAAAGCGTACATTTATATTTTCATTGAACCTTTAAAACATATGTTTAATATATACCTCACGTTAAAAATTACTAAAAGGAAATACCTCACGTTAAAAATTACTCGGTTAACGGTCGTGGCTAAGCATAGTATTGTAAAATAACGTTCTTTCGGTTAATGGCAATCCCTTCCGCGCTCGGCTATATTATTCGATTTCATGTTACAACACTATATTTAGGGCACACAAGTAAAATTTTTGACGAGCAGCACGGATTTTGTATTGGACGTATGAAAGTTACGAATCTCGCAGGTTTCGTCTACCATATCTCCTATCATGTTGACTTCGTTTTTCTTGTCGACGTTGCGTCTTTCGACTGCTAGAAAACTTTCGGTTGCGTAGATGATGACATCCTATTAAATTGCCTTGACAAAGTCGGATTCTTTCCTCGACTCTTACGTTTCTTTTTTTCGTATCTTGTGGACAGAATTCAATATGAAGGAATAGGTAATTTCACAGTTGATTCTTATTTCACGTGATCAGGTGTCACCCAGGGTTTGAATCCCGGGCTTATATTATTTACTGTTTTGGTAAATAATATCGGTTATGCAGTTAAAATGTACACTATTTCACATATTTACAAAAATTTTAAAATATTTCATTTGTTTTCAAACCAAATCTACACTTCAAAATATGATTTACAGTTCACAAGCACAAAGCGAACGTTACATTCTATTTTAAATAAAACGTACTAACTTCATTCCAATCAAGTTTCAAAAACTCCTAGTTCATAGCTAAAATTTACAAGATTAACTCGGATATATTATACTGAAACAATCCTATGTTTATTACCCACACGAGCACGTCATCATTATATTATAACGCTCTCAGCAAGTGTCGGTGTCATTCTCATAATTATCTCGTTCGTAAGATAATTATATAAATAATTTTAATAGTTTTCCGGTTTTCAAATACAAGGAATATATTTTATTAGTGAAATACTTAATATGCTTTCTTTAGCATTGAAGTTAAGGTTTTATTAGTTTATTTTTTTAACATGCATTTTCGTCGTGAAAGTGAACAAGCAATGGCGACTATTCAATGTTGCTCTGTTAATTATATGATTGAGGTCGGATTTTTCTTTTCACCTTTTAGTGAAAAAAGTATATTTGAGAATGGTTGATCGAAGCTGATTTTGAAACTAAATGTTCCTAATAACTCTAATGTACAGCATTTTCACAGTATTTTTGGATTAATATTGGTGGCTAAACGGGAGTTTCAATTAAAATAAAATATGTTGCTGGCCTTGTTTATTATTCGGAATTGAATATAGTAAATGGAATGAGGGTGGTTTTGATATTTTAATTCTGGTAACAAATTTGTTAATTAAGAAAATATTTTTTGCCCACCGAAAAAGTGCAAAATTTTGGCTCTTCGCTTATGGGAATTTGTATAGAGGAAAACTAGCTATTGTAAATACTAATAGGAACTAGCTATTGTATAAAGATAATGAAAGGATAGATAGAAATGAAAATAATTTAAAAAAGTTAATAGATACTATTATTGAATATATTTGGCGTTAATTTTTTCGAAATTCATTATTTGATGTGTGATGTAGCATTATTTCTACTTTTTTAAGTTCTTTACCACGAGCTAGGTTTCGTTGTATTACAATATCTTCAGGTGGGATATTAGCAAAGATTTAGCAAAGTAACTATTATCAAGGAGAAACTGTTATATTTTCAGATAAGCAAGAATTTTCATGGTCATGATGAAAGTCATATTTCAGTTAGTCGGGATAATTAAGTCGAGATTTTATTGTTTTTGAGTACCTACGATTCAATTATTGAGACACATTTTCAATCTATTACACCTTCAGTGCCATTTCTAGGGTAGTCACGGATGCTTGGTATGTATTTGCATATCTATATAATTTTGATATGTCTCTCCCTTCGCAGCCTTGCCCTTCTCAAATAGCACATTGAGACACATTTTCAATCTATTACACCTTCAGTGTCATTTTTAGAGTAGTCACGGATGCTTGGCACGTATTTGTATATCTATATAATTTTGATATGTTTCTCCTTTTGCAACTTGCCCTTCTCAAATAGTACTGCACGCCACTGGCAGTTTGCAATTTGCTGCAGCATCTCGTCAATGTTGTCTTCGAATAGAAAGTTAGTTTGCGGCTCAATTCAAGCATATTCTCTTTGATAATCTACGGTTGAGCGTGCGCTTCTTTTGAGAATGCATCATTCGTGGGACAGTTTTATGCCGAAATATTAAAATAGTTAGGAGTTAACTTTATTGGGATGTGACATGGCGGATGTAACAAAAAAGTAATACACAACCTTTGGATTTTTATTGAGTAATGATAGGGACTTTCAACGCATTTCCTCAATTACCCCATTACATACGATTTTAGTACAACGTAAGTTGGAAGCTAGCGTTATTATTTGGAGTTCAAATGAAAGTAAATAAAGATTGTTGATTGAACGTATTAAAAAAAATATAGAGCGCATAGTTAGGATATGGTTATTTCCCTCTTCTGTTTTTATCGATTTCTTTTTTAGGTGTGCTAGATTTCCATTTATATGAAAATCTCTTGATCTTCTTACCCAATATTGCGTAGTCAACATATTTTTTATACCAGCATTTAAAACCAAATTATATAGGAATCCTCCACTTTGGTGGACCATTCCTATGTAACCAAATTATATAGGAATCCTCCACATGGTGGAGGCTAATCGCTATTCCATTAGAGTTCCTGATGAGTGAGAGTATACTTGTTGAAGAATGTTAAGTTAATGTGTGGTAATATTATAGAATTAATATAATTTTATTGATATCGTTACTAAAACCTTTAGGTGTAAAAAACATATTATTTACATAACTGTGAGTAAATAAATAAATAAAATAAAACAAATACATTTAATATTTTTTTAAATGTTGTGTTCTACTTTGAAGCTTTTAAGATTAACTTAAATCATATACATTTTCCGTAATAATTTTTATTTTTCAGATATAATTCTTAGTTTTCGTCACGTTCTTGCTATTCAACATTTAAATAAACGTAATTTGTAATAGGTCATATACCTATGTAGGGTTCATAATATCGAGAGACAAGCTTCTCCTCTGATTGCAATTTTTTTATATTTGCTAACTTTCGGATTTAGAGTAGATCAGAAAGTTAGTATCTTCTTTAGGATTCTCCACTTTAAAAGACAAACCTGTTACTATAGGTAATAATTTATTTGAATACCATCTATGACCACATCATACAATTCAAACCGCTGTTTGCAAAATTTAATTATTTTTTAAAATCATAACTTTTTCTCATCTATGATTATGCAATAAATAAAATAGTGGAAAAGAGTAAATAAAAAAAAATGTCTGTATGGGTGTTCGAAGTTACTTGACGTGTAATCCGAATACCTGTACAATGCCCACTAAATGAACATTTTTTTACAAAGTTGGTGACGTATTCGATACTCCTTTACTTACTTCCACTAAATAATATATCTTGATGAGATTGAAATCACAGCAAGTGTCACTGATTCACCGAGTTAGAATTATAATTTCGAAAATTTCGAGACGCCGCAAAACGTATCCAAAATGGCGTTTATTGGATATCAAGTGAAAAGATAATCTGCCTTTTGATATAGCTAGATTGAGTGGATTCAGAATTAATTTATATGAAAACATGTATGCATCTTAACCATCTTACGGTCTTCGGGTCAATTTCGACCCATTTTGGCATTTGGGACATTATACCTTTGGGACATTATATTTTATGACTTTTAATTGTCTTTTTCTTTTCTTTTTAGTTGACTTTTAATAGTCTATGTTAAGACTATTTTTACTTTAACGGTATCCGAGTCAAATTTTTCCATAAGTGTAAACAGTCGAACGGCTACAATAGTACGTTGTTATGTTTTGTTTAGAGAACGGTATTACTTTCCGAATAATCTTTCATTTTATCCTACCGACATACACTCAGTATTATGATAATCATTGAGTGAACTACACGTCGCGTTGTTTGAACTTGTGGAACTATTATTTCGTAAAAATTAGAGATAGTGAAATTGAAACAATGCTGGCAGATGTATCAGATGCTGACTACTCTTGTTCAGAAACTGAAGATAATTATCGGACAGTTTAGAAAGCTTATGGGATGGTGAAAAAGGAAAACCTATTTTCGGGACAGTAATACCACTAAATATGTTTCCAGAGCCATAGGGTTTGCAAACAGACAAACTCTATATGAACGGCGAGTGTTAGAAAAGTTTACTCCAATTCATGATCTGTAGTTGTGAATCAGTGGGTTGATATTTTACCAAAACTTTATAATCCATCTGAAAATGTAAGAGAGGATTATCAACTTGCAACATTTAGAGAAATATATCTATTCCAACAGTACATGCCATCAAAACCAGAAAAATATGGTATACAATTTTGGGTTCTATGTGATTCTGCTTCAAGTTACATAGGAATATCCAGCCTTACACCGGTAAAATAATAGGAAGTGTATCTGAAAAAAGCCATGCGTGTAGTTCTGGTTTTGGTAACTGGCCTGAAAGGTCATAATCTTACTGCGGACAATTTTTTCACATCACACCGACTTGGGCAGCGGCTATTAGAGAAACAGATAACTATAGTCAGGACTATATGTAAAAACAAACTGGACTGGATTACCACCAGAATTAGTTGAAATGAAAGGGAGGCCGTTATATCCATCACGTTTCGCATTTACGGGAGTATCTGTAATATTCATGTGATTTTTTACGTCGCAAAAAAAAAAACTGAAAATCTTCTCAGATCACATAAATGAAGTGAGTGATCGTGTAGATAAGAAGCGATAATTCTAGACTACAATAAATGCAAAGGCGGCGTAGATACACTGGATAAAACCCCCATCGGTTTCACCTGCAAAAAAGACAACACGATGGCCACAAGTAGTTTTTAGTAATACGCTAGATATATCTGATATTATTTACGGCTGCTAATAATGGCTGGAAGGCAGGTTGTTTCGCAAAACGGCGCCATTTTTTGAAAAATGTTGGTATGCATTGTTACGTCGTATATAAAAAAGAGGAAGGTATTGCCGAGAGCACCTTTTTCTTTAGAAATTGCAAAAAATAGGTGATTCCACTGAACAACCATCAATGTTTGTTTTAAGCCAACGTGAACAAAATAAAGTTGGATTTACCAATAAAGCTAGGAAGAGAAGTCGCTGTCAATTATGTGCTAAAACAGGCAATAAAACACCTTTTATCTGTGTTATTTGCAAAAAAATCTAAAACAATTATTTTATGTACTCAGTGTGATTAAAATTGATTTCATAGACTTAATTATATGTTATAATAAGCTTATTTTGCAAATCATAAATAAATGTTAAGAAAACATTTTAGTTTTTATTTTGTCAAAGTAAATATTATATAAAAATGTACGGTTATTTTTTTGTTAATTAAAAACATTTACTCAAATATTTATAGAAAACATTTTAAAACAATTTAACGCAGTTTTATGCCTTATTATTGTAATGCTGTCAAATACTGTTGACGTTAATAATATTAAGGACCTTATGAATGTTAAAATTTCATTGAAAAGTAGGAATCATGTGAAACAGATTTTTTGCATTATTATTAAACTGTGCAATAGCGCTTATTGTCATAGATTACGGTACCTTTTGGAACACCATGCACATTGCTAAATTTAAATGATTCGCGTATGAATTCCTTTCCTCATTGTTAAGTAGATGAGATTATACCTAATGAAATAACTTCATATCCACACTTTCAGCTGTTACAATAAATAATTCATCTCAAGTTGTCTTAGAAGAGAAAGTCCCATACAGGCAGTACTTTCGTTTTTGTAAAAGCCTGTACGTATTTGTAATGCGTCTAAATTGTAAATAAAAATGTAAACTTAATATATTTAGCCGTATATGTGTTTGGACTTTTCAGTGTATGGATTAAGAAATGTAATGGAGTTACAATTCTATACATTTACATTAAACGAAACTATAGCAAAATGAAGCTTGTATATACAACATATACAATTGTGGTATCACTATTTAATAAAAGTTGCAAGTGGGTAATTTTTTTTGTTTCGTAAATATAATTTGTTCCGTCATGTAGTCTACTATTGTGAAGAAAGTATGCTGATATTACGAAAATTACATGTTGTTGAGTAGATAGACTTCGAATAGAAGAGGCCGCTATGTGTTTATTAAAAGATAGATGTCAGAATGAAATATCTTTATTCGTGCGTGGAGTGTGCTTTGATTTTTATCACTGAAACAAAGATATAAATTAATAATATGCTCGGTCAATCATCAAATTAACTTACTCGCCACAAAGCGTTGCTTTGGAAATTTTTTTTAAAATATACTAAAAGTGAAGAAACTTTAGTCTTTTATAAAATTAGAACGAACTTGAGCATTTCAAAGGAAAGATTCAAAAGCTGAAAAGTTTTAATGTTTATATCCGGCTACAACTGAATATAATCGAAGGAAACCTTATAGTGTTATATTCCTGTAATAGCACATAGATAATAAAATTATATAGAAGTATGACTAGTGTGATTACCATAAACAGACTGTAAACGTCTTTATTTATACTTTATTATCATCAAAAGTTTTATTGATACTTCAGGGATACTGTTCTTGGAAAAATCACATTAAAAATTTAATTTATATTCTAACTTAATGAAATTCAGGATTTCTAGTTTTTATGTATTTATGCATTTCTTTTATAAAATACTATTCAATATGAAAAAGAAATGAGAATATAATTACTTTGTCACGAAAATTTATACAAAATATAATACGTAATGGAAAATATTTACATATTGAACACGGAAAATAAGTTACTGTCGTAAAATTAACGAAAAACCAAGCAACGTATTTACTAAATACTTGCTTCTGTCTCTAGAATTCCAAAACAGAGATAATATTAAAAAAAAGAAAAGATGTTATTAGTACATTTCAGAAATATAATATCTTCTTCTCAATACTATCGAAAACCATTAACCTTGCAATCGGTATAATTGCAACCATTTTGTGTAATTTTAATACACGTACCTTAAATAAAACTAGTTTAAAGCAATTCAGTGTCTTACGTAAAATGTCTTCTCAATATTAGATTAATTATGTTATAATTACTATATTTTTTACAGAAAAGAGGCATTTCTCAGGAATACAACACATTTCGAATTTCAACACGTGTACGTATATTAATGGACTGATGAATCGCTATAAAGGTTATTTGGATATTTTCACAATGAGAGAATTGGTGTGTGACCACAAGTGAATTTATGATCTCGAATAAACGTTTTGAATATCGAAAGCAAACATTGACTTTAATTGGAGCATTAAACTCTTTTAGTAAATAACAAGCTTTATCATTCGAAAAACTTGTAGAAATAACTCAATCATTTATATTTTTAAGCATTTCAGCCATTTTGCTTCTACTTCGAAACTTGTTATTATATTCACTTCGAAACTTGTTATTCAGCTACACAGTAATCATGTTGCTTATATTTTTAAGGTAGTTTAATTTATGTGAAACGAATTGTTTATATCTGCGTAAATTTATTGACAAAAAAAGAAACGCACATAAATTGATCTGTAATGAATAACTTTTATAAATTTTGTAATCCGTTTACATATTCATGATTGTTAAAGTTTTATTACCTGTATTTGAAACTCACTCTTATTAATATTGATGATTTCTTCGATAGAAATATTATATCATGCTAGAGCAAAGTTAAAATATAATATAATAAAATTTTACTATCAATTTCTCTTCTGCAGCCTAGTTTGGCGAGTATAATCCAGACCTATGTGATTTATATGAAAATATTATGAAAAACTCGCTGTAAACTCGCTTTCTAATATGTGCACAGTATTGTATATGTTTGATCTTAATTTATGTGTCTGCAACGAATCGAATTTCAATGTAATTGCTTTTTATACGAGTCAAATCCTGTTATAATGTTCACTTAGAAATTTCACCTAAACTCAATTTATTTATAAATTTTGTATTGAAAATTATAAAAAAAACAGATTGAGAAAAATTGGCAAATGTTATACAAAACGAATATATACACACACAGACATATATATATATATATATATATATATATATATATAAATATATACGAGTATCGTCTACACACACACACACACACACACATATATATATATATATATATATATATATATATACACACACATAACTTCGTGCCTTCGTGAAGAAAACTTTCTAATATTTTAAATTTTGAAATATTTCTTCCACAGACATTTTCTCTCAATTACTAAGGTTTATTGAAAGTGTTTATTTTGTTTGCTTATAGTATATATCACTGCGTTATGATGTTGTTAAAGGTACTATTAACATTGAAGTTACTTTTAAACGCATATGAAGCGCATATATTCACTTATAAGTGAAATGAAAAATCAGAAAAATACATTTGGTTAATAAATTATTAATTCAAAACGATTTAGAAACATAGAAACTAGATTGCATTCGAACATAGAAACTAGATTGCATTAATGTCAATAGTACATCCGTTACAAGCTTAAATAACTGGGGATAATATAATAGATTTTTAAATACTTTTTACCACATTCAGAAATGACTGTATTTCTAAATGATGCAATTAAAATTTAACAAATATTTAAAATAATCAACTTCAACAAAATGGCCTTACTCTTTTAATGACGTGTAGGTATATACATTTCTTTTTGTTTTAAATCATATTGAAATATATTATCTAAGAATTATTTGGCGTATTACCGTTTATTTAATATTAATTAGAAATATAACTACAAGGAATCCGTTGTTCTATCCATTGAGAAAGGGACCTACAAGGTGAAAGACAACTACAAGGAACCCGTTGTTCTGTCCGTTGTAAATAGCATCAATACTACAATAAACTAACGTCTCATCCGCAGCATTATTTAATAAAAAGCACATTTTTGAGTAAAAGCTAGAAAACATTATTTTGTTGATTTATGAAATTCAACTATTTCCCGTTTATACATGTATTATTTGATAATATACTGATCATGTATTGAAGGCAAAGGTATGGCATTTTTTTTCTTCAGAATACAAGGTACCAAGGTTTTATTTCAGTTCAAACTGATTGATATGTTTTAATTCACGGTCTTCATTAGGCAAATATAATTGGGTTTCTTCCACTATGTATGAAATATCTATGTTTATTTTTATAACATCGTAAGTGAAATTATTCTTTTTTCAATTCATTCCCCAATATAGCAGACGCAAATTATTTTCTCCACTTAGATTTCTATTTATTCTAGGTACAAATATTATTAAAGTAATCAAACTCCTAATACGTACAGAAACTGTTTTTAATTTGACATTATTTTTAGACATAAGCGAAATAACTCACAAGAGGAAAAACTAGAACCTTTCTATGAAAAAAAAACTGAAAAGCATACGGTGTGTGAAATTCATAACATTACATACCGTAGGACACTCTCTGGATCATGACAAATCTAGGAGCACCATTTCATCATTTGTTGAAATCACTTTAGAAGTTTAGTCTGTACGAGGTAACAACTTACTCATATATATACGTAACTAAATACATACATTATGTATATATATATATATATATATATATATATATATATATATATATATATACACACCTTGTGAAATTCCTAACCTTTCCTCTACTGTAATCGGATATACAATTTTTTATTAAATTTGCAATACGTTTATTCGAATAAATCGAGTTTTGAATGTAATAACAAGGTAAGAAATTGTATTAGTTTTAATAAAAAGTTAAATTAATAAGATTATCTCCAGTGATTAGTTGAAAAAATAGTTCCTATTTCTCTCCATTTTCAAGAATATGAAATCAAAAACTTCTGAAATATTCTTTTTCACTTTTAGACTTCAAAATCATAAATTTATTCAAATAAACTGAGTATTTAAATACTCAGTGTATTCTTAGTGTATTCTACGAGAGTGAATAATATATGCTCGATTTATCCCTGCCACTGAAGTCAGTAATTAATAATTGGTTACCTTTTTTAGTAATATTTTATAATCTTTTCCCTACTGGTTTTAATAAATAAAAATTTCCTGACATCTTACTAAAATAGGAAATTTATATGTAGTCAATCATTTTATTTAAAAAATCTTGATTTTTTTGCGTGGAAGTTGCATGGTAGTATTTCAATTAATATTATTTGAGAATTTGGGCTGAAAAATTAATAACGATCTTAGACTGCCACATGCAATTTATTTGTTAAAAAATTCAAATCTTTAGTTGTTATTAATGTGAAACGGACTCCAATATCTTACATAATCCAAAAGTTTGTTAATTATTTTTTATCTCTGAAATGCCACAACATGCCACAAAATATTTCTACCGGAAATCAATACACCAATAACTCTAACTATTCCATAACATCAGTTAAATCGAGTATAAATGCGGAATATACTAATTTATCGCAAATGAAAATTTGCACAAAAAAACAGCAGGATATATTATATTTGACGTAATTCCATATAAGTTTGTTTATTGTTACTCATTCTTACATGCAGCTTAAATAACTGAAAGGAAGTGGTGAGCTCGAGGTATTTTCGCAGAGGTTCGAGATTTTCCTATGCCGTCATTGCACTCGGTGCAGTTTCCAGTCGAAGTTTGTCGAGTTTTATTAGAAAGTTTCACCAGCGTAGACAGGGCGTTTATTTTATAGAGGAAATGTTCATTTCCTACGTTCAATGTGAAGTTAAATTTGAGAAAAATGGCTTAAATAGGACTTATTATGCAATAGACGAAACTGTTTATAAATATTTTTTTAGAAAGATAAAGTAAAATTTTGCAAATAGTAAATTACAAACATATTAAATTTGCATCTAATAAAAGAAACATTACGATACATGAAAGTCAAACAGAGTATTTCAACTTATTCTCCAAACAATGAAGTTCTTCTATTGTAGTTTGAAAGCATGTGAACAGCTTTGCCAGTTAACGGAAACAACACTTGGGTTCTGTCTAAGTAATAAATTTTAATGTTTGGAAAATTAATGTAGAACGTGGGTTTGGGAGAGGATGACCAAAGATGTAATATTTCCCTCTTTCAGTCTTTAGAACAAGCTTTGACTTTTTATATAGAATTGAATATCACACCCGTTGTTGTGTATATATCCAGTGTTGTTTTGGTTGCTTTTCACTCAATGCGGAATTCATGGAACAAGAATACTCTAATTTATATTCGTGAAATTTCTATCGGTCGTTTGATCTTTATCGTCAAAATAACCTTATTTGATAATTGAATAGAATATCAAATACCGCGCCAACTTCTCAATCTCTGTAAAGTTGTACATACATATAGCCTATGTAATAGAGATGAACACTTCGTAATATATTTATTCAATATATTACGAAGTGTTATACAAGAATGTGAAACACGTCACGGTAACATGTCAGTCTATAACTACCTAATCTCAGGTACAGGTTTTTTCTTAGCAGGATTTCTTTCACTCTATGCAACTCAAATTAATTAACAATTTCCAATTCCATTTTGTTTTAGGAATTTTTTTAACTTAACTTTTTTCCTTTCTTTTAACTTATTTTTTTAAATTTTCGGCGCGAGCCTTAAAATTTTGACTTTATTTATCTAATTGAAATTTTTATTGTTACACAGTTTTTTAAATTTCTTTTTTTTATTGACCATCACCAATTAGAAATTTTTGCAAAAGAAATCACAGATAAAGTCTAGTTGAAAAAATTAACTGTAGACATGGCAACAGATTCACTTCTTAACAATCATTGACTTCATTTTCTGTAGACATAAAAAGTATTTGAAATAAAAAGGATAGGATGTACTCGCTCTTTTGAAGCTAATATCAAATTTTCAACTCCATTGGTCTGCAATTTGGTCTTCAAAATTATCATCATAATATTCAAATTATTTGTTGACCATAAATATATTTAAATAAATTTATAAATTTATTTAAAAATATCTATGTAATTGTTTAATGTAAATTTATTATTTAATGTAAAATAATAACATTAATGTAATTGTTTAAATATATCTATGTTATTTGTTGAACATAGATATATTTAAATAATTACATTAATTTTAATTGATTTTTATAATAACTGATTTTATAATTTTATATTTTTATATACTGGTATGCAAAATAATTGTAATAAGTTTACATTTCTTAAATAATATCGTGGACGCAGATGATTTTATAAAATAAATATCTAGAGTCTGCTGAGACCTTTGCCAATTTATTATTAAAATGTGTGAAGTAGTGGTTTCTGAAGTGGAATTTTTTTTTGAAGCGCATCGTGTTGTTATAATTAAAATTGAATGAAATATACCCATACCAAAAACAGAGACGCAGAAATTAAAGCTCATATTGGAACAACTGTTAGATTTCAGCTATTATAGTATCGACTGTTCTTTTTACTTGAACCTGGACGGTGTATAAAACACTTTGTCTATGAAAAAGTAACGATGTTGGATAGGTGACACATGATTCATTTATTAACCACAAGCCCTAAGTTACAGAAAAAAAAGAATATTATTGCTTTATGTTTGTCGCAGTTTATTTTATTCTATAAACCACTACTTATTGAAAAAAATGATTACTTCACTTGAAAAAATCAGTTCAACCTTTTTATTGCAAAAATAGTATTTTCTGTTAATACACAATTTACCAAGGAACGTTCCGTAAAATGTTGCCTATCAATAAACACGCGACAGTCACACGTCACTCCTCGGATTGTCTCTGTCGGAAATAACCAGGAAAAGCGTGCAATTGAAAACAATTTATTAAATGGAACTCTGTGTACACGGCGGAACAGGTAGCCGCGCACCTGTTCGGAAGCGAGAGGCGTGTGTGGAATTGCGACTCAACTTCCGAATAAACGCTTATGCGTTTTTTTTATTCAATTTTAATGAATAATTTTGTTTTATGGCGTGCTATTTCGAAGCGTTCCTGGAGTGAGGTCTTCTGGAAGCAAACGCCTATTGGTATAGGACGGAATTTATTTATTAATAAATGTTTGCACGTAAAGGACCACAAGCCACTTGTATATATTAGTTATTTTTATATATATACTAGTTATTTTTTATAAGATTTATATACATTAATGTAAGTGTTAACTGATTTTTCATTAAGGATATGGTTTTAATTTTTCAATTTAATATAAAAGGTTGGGAAAATGCAACACTAATGCGTTGCTTCTGTATTTGTTTGCCTGTCATAAGCATTTTCCTCGAAGATTATTTTAAAGAGGAAGGCAAAATTTAGTATCATTACAAAGTTTTGTACAAACATCTGATTTTGATTTCGGAGGCAGTTTTTGTGGACAGAAAAGGAAAAAATATTTTGACGGTCATTGTGTTTTATATAAAATTACATTTAATTAAATATGAATTCATAAAAGATTGTGATATTACAAAATTTTCCAAATATATTAAAACAATTTCTACAATTTCTTGATTTCAGAAAGTATCACTCAAAAAAAATCTAAAAGTTGATCTATAATATTCATGCTCGGTTATAAATTAACAAAATATACAGTAGCCTTAAAAGAAATGGCTCCTTCTTTTTATAAATATTTTAATTTTAAAAATTTTTATATTTTCGTGTAGACATAGGACGGGCAATGTTAAGATTACGCCTTTTGCAAAAGACTTCATCTATGTTTCGATATCTATGTACGTCTAATAATTTATGGTAGGGAATAATAAAAGCATAAGTTAAAATTCCATTTTTTCTTTTTTCCATACCGTACCTAAAAGGAAAACACTGAACCTTAATAAGATCACTAGCGTATCCGTTCTTCCCTTTTTGTATCATTTCCGTTTTTCTCACAAAAAGTACAACCTAGAAACTAATCAACCTGCATATATTTCAATAGGTAACTCTTCAAAATATGTATTCGGATATTTTTGTGAGGGTATATGTAATATATGATTTTTTAAAAATTGTTTTATTTGAAAGAACGCGCTTTCAATATTTCAAAACCATATTTTTAGGAATTATTTGTAAAATAGTTCTAAATATATTGCTAGAAATGTTCACAAGAAATGTGACACCCCTTCCCAAATTTCGAAATCTGTTAAAGTCAAAATTATAAAAAATAACAATTTATTTGTACAGTAATTTATCGAAACTCTATATAGTGTTTACTCCAAAACACATAGTATTTGAAAAATTCACGATGTTTTTACACTGTGAAGGTAACAATAGACAATATATTTACGTGTGTGTTATATTAGACGAAGTACCATGATGTCTTCATAAATGGTAATGAATCAAACGTCCGATATTTTTTGAAGTTCATGAAGGCATTTGAGCTTCCGATTAGAACTAACGTACATTGAAATTTACGGATACAACAATACCCACAGTTTGGCTACGTCGTAGTCGAATAAATATGACAGTGCGTACGAATTCCTCGTAGTGAGAGTTCTATTCATATTTAATAGGTTAATTTTTAACTCGTCAATAACAGGCACAGTTCAACAAGGGCTAAAATGAGTATTAGTTGGCACGTAATTAATAAACTGTAATCAATAAACTTGAAGAAAGTTTAAAATGGGTATTAGTTGCCAGGTAATCAATAAAATGTCATCAATAAAATTCAACAAAGCTTAAAACAAGTATTAGTTGCCAGGTAATCAAACCAGGTAACCTAAAATAAATTAAGGTTCATACAATTTCTTATACATCATTCCTGTTATATGCCTGCGAATTTCTTGTAGTCAAATATGACTAAAACTAAGAGAAAACTTATTAATATTTTGAAATATCTTCAATTTAATATTGAATTTAGGTGTTTTTTTGATTTTAAAGCAACCATTTCGTATGAGGTCATTTGAAAAAAAATACGAGGAGAATTGAACTTTGTTTTTGGTAATCATTAAACGCCGCGTAAAGTATATAACTTAATAATGATTGTATATACTCATATTTGAAACGAGTTAAAAAATGTTTAATATTTGTAGAACAGGTTAAAACATATTTACTATGATACGTAAAGTTTTTAAGGGTTATTTAATTTATTTTTTTAAGCACAACGTAATTTTTGCGTAGTTGGGACACATATTTCCATGGTAAATAGTAGGAAGTGTTTTCACTGCAAATAATTTGTAAATAATAGACTGACACCTAATAATCCCACAATCTCATATCACCAGTATTAGCTAATGTGCTAGCTAAACAAAATTTCCTCTGAATTTTTGAAACCATTACTTGTCTATATTACAGGAGAATAGACCTTATTCTATCGTTTTCCTTATCTTGCGTACTTTTCAGTCTTTTCCCTGAATTTATAAAGCAGAAATGCTTTAAGTTCTCTCTGAAAAATTTCTTTACTCAGTTTGTATTATAATTGTTGGAGCTTAATTTATAACCAAGCTAAGTATTGAACAAAGCTCTCTTTATATACTCTGCTAGAAATATTTGAGAAGTTTCTATAAAATTCCAGAAATATACAAAATATCATTTGGTGAGACTAAGGTGGAACCCCAATTAAAATTTAATAACATGAAATATAGCCTTGTAACTGAGATGAGACTCAAATAATTATAATAAACAGATCTGAAAACTTGGTGTCTGCCTAAAATCTTGACTGTATCAAACTTCAAAGAAGTGTAAAACTATATCTTTTGCTTTGTTTAGATAAACGCAAGCAAGTCAACGCAATCTACACTGGTTTCAATAAGGCCTTTGATAAAGTACCTAAACTATGTCATTTTAATATACAAATTGCAAGATTACAGTATACATGGTGACTTGCTGAGATGGATTTAATCATATTTGGCAGACAGGAAGGTTCGCGTTATAATTAATAGGTTCTCATTTAGTGGACGTGAAGCAAAACCTGACGTACCACAGGGTTTCCACTTCGGGCCAAAAGTATTCGGTATTTTTGTAAATGACTTAAGTAAAGAACTGTTACATTTCAAGCATCTTATGTTCGCAGACGATTTTAAAATTTACAAAATAATAGAAAACGATTTAGATATTGCATAACTTCAAAAAGATCTCGACATTTTATCAGTATGGTGCTCGAGGAACAAAATGCACCTAAATCCTAATAAATGCTCTTATGTAAAATTTTGCTATTCGCTCCCAAACTTTTAATAGTCAGTATGCAGTAGACAATTTAAAACTGGTTCAACATAGTACCATTAAGGATCAGGAATAATTGTAGATTATAAGTTAAAATTTGAAAAATATGTGTATCATATTACTCGTAAGGCTGCGAAGATATTGGGTTTTGTTTTGAAGGCAAATGAGAATTTTAAAAATGTCCAAACCTTGCTTGCATTTCACTTGTACGCAGTCACCTCGACTACGGGTCTGTGGGAATTTTTAATACTCTGAACGCGGGAATTTTTAATACTCTGAAACACTCTGAACGCGTGGAAAGGGCTCAAAATATATTTTTGTACCACGTCACCTAAAAAGTTGGATGGAGCATAAAATTACTCACTTAGTATTTTAAATTAAACACTCTAGCTTAAAGAAGAAAACGAAATGACGGCATATTCCTCCATAAGCTTATGCACAATGCAATTGACAGTATTTCACTTCTTCAGTACTTTTAGTTTAACATTCCACGTAATAACAGTGAAACACATATATAGCGTCCCTTCTTTGTATCAAAGTGTCGTACGAATTTAGAATTTTTGCTCCAGTAAATAAAATAAGCCGTACCCTGAATGAATTTCTTTCAACTATGGGTTTCTTTGGGTCCTCAACTTAATCATTTAAAAATAAACTAATTGAGATAGAAATTGAAATGCTATTTAGTGTATTGTTATGTTCCTATTTACAATAATTCAATTTAATTCCTTTATTAACTTCAACCGTTTGTTCTTGTTATTGGACTCTCTGTTTTATTGATTAATTATTTTATCGATTGTTGACTAAATTCATTACAATTCATTCAAAATTTAACTACACATTTTATTGACTAACTAAATCATTGATAATTAATTAAATTCATTGAACTCAATCGAAATGCTTCTTGTTTGGACTATTATTACATGATAAAGGTAATACCAAATTAATCACGTTGTACCCACTGATTTTTATATTGTCACAAGAAAATTGTACATATATATAATTATGTCTTCCAGAAATGAATTGTTAAAATTGTGACAGTACTTTTTATGTGTCAATAGTAAATAAATCTATCTGAACTCCACGGTTTCTAACACTGAAGGGTGTAGAGAGGAAATTAAAAGTCATTGCCCTATAATACTGGGCCATGCTATAAAGGTTTATAAATATCTCTAAAGGGGGCAGGATAACCAAAGAAACAAAAGTTTAAATCATAAAGTGTTTTATATTATTGATATTATGAAACTGAAACTTAGATAATCAGCAAAACTGAGAAAAATTTGGTGTTATGGAATTTAGTGTTCCTAAGGATTTTTTAGAAAATGTAAGAAATAAAAATCTTAAGCTTTAAAGAAATTCATTTGAAAAATATTTTTGCCGATGGAGCAGATATGAATACTAAGTTTTTTGATCAAACATACGCAAAAGTATTCCATGGAGCGGCTTTTATTTTGAGATCAAGTAGAGAGCCAAGATCATGCGGTTGATCTTCAACAAGATAAACCGAAATACATCTCAAAAGTAGAGACGTATTTAAGCTGCCAAAATCCGCGACCAAAGCCCTTATGGTTAGAAATAGAATGAGATGGATTATCAAGTCAAACATATTAATTCATTTGATAATAGTATTAATTCATGTGATAATATATCCACATTTACTTTATTCACATAATAAAGTAAATGTTACTTATTTACATTACACAAATTTATTGCCAATTATAATTTTTTTTAAAGTTAACCAATAACGATATAAAGAGAGAGAGAGTGTGTTTGTATTTTTGAGGTTATGGTTGTTGTGAAATAATAACACATTTTTTAAAATCGGCAATGAATTTTTTAATTGTTTTTTTCTACATATTAAATATTAGTTTATCGTAATGATTAATAATTATGATAAAACCATTTGAGGTTTGTTATAATTAAGTTTCCATTTTCAGTCCTTGATTATGATGCCAGCTATAAATTGATATTATCGGATCGTTTTCGCGTTTATGACTTTTTAGCAGAGATATTTTATTACATCAATGATTATTTTTAAAGCTAAAAATACTCAATACAAAAAATTACATACAGATGTGGTGTATCGAGGGCAATTTTTGAAAACATCTGCGTAAACAAATGGACTCATGGCATGAAATTTACAATTATGCAAATTTTACCCCTACCAATGTTAAATATAAAATAAAAGAAACATGAAAAGACATATTTTTCATTTGCTAAGACACTGCTTAAGCATAGTTAAAAATGTAGTATCTCAAGCATAATTAAGGCTTATGTTTCATATATTAACAAAGTTGTTAAGTACGGATGCAACTCGCAATACGAAAGTTCTGTGTACAATTAGGAGCATATAAACGTGCGTACATAGTATTTCCATTTAATTATTTACGAATAATAATATAATTTCATACAATGTTAAAAATAGATAAATTGTTAATTTTTATACATAATATGTTTTTTCCACAGACATAACATATAAACGTTGTAAAATGCAAAATAATTTTTTCAGTTCATTTGTATGAAGTTTCTATGAACTTTTTACAGACCCAACTCTATCTTATGAGTTGGTCCACTATTATTCGTAAACGAGCCCGGCAGCTGTTATAATTATCGTTTTAATTACATTATGTTTAATTATGTAGGATTAAAATTTAATTTAAATTAATATTTTCAGAGTTTAAATTATAATTATCCTTTTTTTCAGAGTTTAAATTATAATTATACACGCACGCACATGTATTTGCATACACGCACACGCACACATGAACAAATACACACACATACGCGCACACGTACACATAAAAGCACAACGGCATAAGCGTCCACGCGCACAGGCGCACGCGGGTTTAGTTTTTGTTGGCGTAGAACCTAGCAATTTGGAACGAAGGAAGGTTTTATAACACAAGTCGAAGGAAAAAAATGATTTATAAATCTATAATTAATTATATTGTGATAAAATAAAATTTGTAGACTTTTGTCACACTTAATAATTTTGTCTGCACTATTCGTATTTCAAATGAAAACTTTTGAATATATAGAAATACATCGTGTGAAGTAGATTTTAACTATGGATGGCGTTTTCATGAATTATACATTTAAAGGAGGATAATAAAATTTTTCATGGATTCAACGTCTTCAGGTGGGCTATAAGCAAAATCTTTGCTAATTGGAATGTCTTGAACATTGTATTACAACGAAACCTAGGTCGCGTTAAAGAACTTAAAGAAAATAGAAATAATACTACATCACGTAGTTTCATTTAATTGTGAAGAAGTTGCGTGTTCAAACAAATTTTTTGAAGCATGAAAATAGCAAAATATTTCCTGTTAGTTTTTAATAAGATTCGATTATCCATTGTTTTTGGATATATTTTGAATCACGTATAAATTAAATCACGTGTAGTAAATTTTACAAATTAACAGGATACCAATTAACTTTTTCAGAAATGTTGCATAGGAAATGAAAAGTCGATGGCACTAAGCATAAAATGAAGAATAAGTATAATTAAAAAACAAATATTGTAATCTTGTTTTTCGAGTTTTTTTTAAATTGTTAATTAAACTTATCTAAAGTTTGACGAGAAAAAATCGCCTTTACTTTCTACAAATCTAGGAAGGTAAATATGAACATATTGGTTTTCCGTGACTAAAATATTGTTTATTTTATCGAAGTTTATTTTTAAAGCAAGACATGCGATTATCATAAATATTAAATTTGTTTTTCTGAATATTTAACGGTTTTATTTTTGAATATAATATAAACTCAATTTAACTAAGATAGTTGAATATATCTATTATTTTCCACATGAGAAATAAATAAGAAAGACATTTTTCTTGTAGTCTTATAATAATTTCTTTGTTTGAAAATTTACAATTAAATTAAACTACGTGATGTAGTATTATTTCTACTTTCTCTAAGTTCTTTACCATGACCTAGGTTTCGTTGTATTACAACATCTTCAGGTGGACTAAACATTTATTTTTGTTTTGATGTGAAACACCAAATGGTGTGTTTGCATGGGAGTTGAAATACTTTAATGGCAAGGCGCGCCCTGCCATTCAGCCGGCTTCGTGTATTATCGGTTATTTTCGACTTTATTCGCCATTCGGCCAGCTTCGTGTGTTGTCGGTTCTTACCGACTGAACTCGGCCAACTTCGCGTCTTGCCTGCTATTAGGCCAGCTTCGCGTCTTGTTAGCTCTTTCCGATTTAATTCGATCAGTTTCGCATTTTGTTATTTTAAGTACAATAGTTCTTTAGAAGCCTTCTGTGGAAGGTACAGCCAGATTTTACCGACCGTACTGATCTTTTTGTTGATATAGATAAGCCGTTCTTTCCTTACTATTCCATTCTTCAGGTGGAAGGTGATACATCGAAGGACGAAGGTGTTGACTGCATCCACATTTTGAAAAGTGGAAGGTGATACATCGAAGGACGAAGGTATTGACTGCATCCGTATGTTGGATTTCATTTTGACAATTCCCGCTGAAGACGCAATGCGGAATCCAGTAGCGATATCCAGATAGATGTTCTTTTAAGTAAGCACCTCTGATATTTCGCCTTGAATTGTGAACGTGTCAGTAGTTACTTTATGGATGGATGACGCCATTTGGATGACGCCGTTTTTACCACGTTGTCGACATTTTTACTGAAAAGGCTATATGCCTGTTGTGTTTTCGTTATCGCTTTTAGAAGGAACTCAATCATTAGGTTGAAAATTATTGGGCTCACTGGACAATCCTGTTTGAAATACGCATAAATTTTTATTTCTGGTGTGGGACTAGATTGTCTCTTTATTGTAGTGATATAGTTAATGTGAATTACCGCGAATTACCTGAATAACAGGTTTATTTAGCCCGGCCTATACACGTGAATGAAGAAGATCATTTTACGCGGAACAGACCCAGAAGTATTCGTTAGATCAAGCCACGCCATGACGCACATCTAGCCAATCTGTTTGGCATCAATTAATACGGATTGTAGAACAAAGTTGTGTTCGGTGCATCCATTCACGGACATCAACTTCTTTTAGACATTTCAAATGAGGTGGTTGCGTTTAGCCTAAGTTCCTAGTCTCTCTGACAACACAAAGAAACAGTTTGGCTATGGTGTTACAGAAAGATATAACCGTCAGTTCGATGCAACTTTTTAATTTTTTTTCTCATAGATGAATACTGTGCTGATAGTTTCTATTACATGCATAATGTTGAAGCTTCAAAGTGGCATTTTAGATGAAGCAGAGCATATGGAATCCCCTATCTAATTTTTCCCACAAAACATAGTGGATCCTGTCTGGAGGCAGTTACCGCAACTGCTGAGACTATTGTAAATTTTGAGCCTTGTAATTTTATTGAGGAAAGAATTTTTGTCACCCTATCAATATCGTCTAGTGTCGGGACACAGTCTGGCATTTAAGTCACGGTGGTTGCACGGGATCGGATCATGCGTGAAAAGTAGTCATGGATGTATGTTGTAGATATTGTGCAATCTTATGAGTTTTCATAACGTAGCTGGCAGGCAGGGTCTTAAAACTGAAAAAAACGTTATATAATTCGAAATAATAATAATAATAATAATATTAATAACACATTTAATCATTATTAGCATATTTTTATTTGAACGAAGTAATAACGAAGAAATAAATTTTAACTCTGCAAAAGTAAACAACTACTCAGTCATAATAATACTTTAAGTTGTTCACTTTTGCAGAGTTAAATCAATTTTTTCGTTTTACTTTGACCAAATAAAAATATTTCTATATAAAAATGTTCCACCTCAAAAATTGTATATATTTCACATCTACCAGGCGTTCCGTGATGGAACAATTTTCTAATTTAATTTTCTTTGACATGTTTTGAGCATTCTTTAATTTTATTTTTATTATATACAACTTTCCACTTTGCAACAGCATTTTTTTTTAAATTGTTTAGTTCAAAACGAACACAAAAATTAAAACCCCTCAGTCGACTGAAACTTTGTTCGCATTACGCTAACCCGAAAAATAGTCAGGTATTTTTAAAGGTTTTCACATTGATGCGTTATTAAAAATGCAAATCATATGATATTTCAATGATTTTTATCAACGTTCTTATCTTTATCGTTGAAGTTATTTATCATATGAAATCTTATAATAGTTACAACTTCTCTTTTCTCACAATTTTCTTAGTTCTTAATAAGTATTTTAATATTTAATTTTGCTGTGATTCTTTACTTCTTGTCTCTTTATTGGACAATACGTATTTTTGAACCAATTATTTTAGAATTTATTGCAATAGAAATTTGAAAATTTTCAGCTTGTATACAGAGGAATATTCTTTTTCTGTGTTTCCTTTAAAATTATATTTCCAGCTTAAATGAAATATTCATATTTTACAAATACTATTTACATTTCATTAAAATGACTTGAGTTATAAAATAACAATTATTTTATTAGTTATAAGTTGACAATTTTATTTTAATATATTTCTAATCATATATTAACCAGTTTACAACAAATTCATATTTTTTGACATTCCCTGTTTTTAAATTAATAATTAAAATATATTTAATTTTTATATTGAAATGTTCAAGTGAATAATATAATGCAACAATCTTCTTTTATAGATAGACGATTCTGCTTTTGTGATTTATACTATATCCTTTGTGAATTATGTTATAGCTTTGCAACGTCACTCTGGCTCGCTTATCGATATGGTTCTTATTAAAGTGATGTTTTTTTCGAATTGTTCAATGATTTTGAATTTATTATTATTTTAATTTCTGCATCATAGAAAAAGTTACAACTACCTATCGATTGTTTAGTCTTTAATAAAAATTATTTCATTCAAAGCATACAATTTTTTTTAATAAAGGTAATTATGATTATTTTGAATGATTTAAAATTATTCTTTAATTCTGAGAAGGTTCTCATCAGAATTTTAATATTGGTGAGATTAAATAAAGTAATAACTCAAATAAGTCAAGCAAACATATTAAAATATAGTAAATTAAATAATTCATAATAAAACTAATTATAATTAAATAATATTTAATTTTTGAGACAGTATATATGACATAAAACAGTTTTAAAGAGAACATTGAAGAATCAAAATAATCCCGTGTTAGGGCGACGTAAAGGGATATGAAAATGTCTAAAAATATGTCTTCGACATTTTTCACGTCCTATATTTAATTTTATCTCTCTGAGTAGAAAACTATTACTCCTTTTTGTATTAATCAGTTCATATAAGAAAGTAAAATCCGGTATTTCTCTACGGTAAGGTATAAAAATATTTTCTGAATTCTCTCGATACTTTATCATATCCCTAGTATATTAATAATTAAACTTTCAGTATTTTTAAGACAGATTGTCACTAAATATAAAAAATCCCTTAGAAATTAATTTATCGAGACAAATTGTAGCTTTTATTTTAATCTCAAAAATTTATCGGTATGAGTAATAGATAAATCTATTCCGCATATTTTAGAATTTTGCTTAGCACAAAGATAATGAAAAAAACAAATATAAAAGAGTTTTTTCAGTTTCTTCTTTATCCTATACGTTCTATTGTTATATACAATCGAAGTATTAAGACAGAGTATAACTCGAAGCAATGCTCAGTAATTTTAATTCTATAAAAACATCAAACGTCACCCAATAAAAGAAATAAGAAAAGAGTACATGAAAGCAATAAAGATGAATATGATGCTGTGCTAAGAAAACAGTACTGTATCAAGGTAGTCAGTAATTAACTTTCTTATTTTTGTCCGTATCAGTTATCCACCTCTGGTTATCCATCTCTCATAAGAGCACCTGTGGAAAAAGTGAAAATCTGAATGGAATTAAAAAATGCACATCCGTAGAAAACATAAACACTTAAAGATCTCATGACAATTAAATTAAGAATCACGAAACGGAGCTCACTGAGGTCGTATAATTAGAGGCGTGTCTATTCCATCTTTTTTGTAAATCATTTGTAGTTTTTAATAGAAACACTAATTCATAATGTATTGTATGTTTCTCCGGAAATTTTTATTAAAGGAATTTCAAAAAAAATTTGGCGTTTCTAAATATATCAGTATCTCTCAAAAGTTAATTTTAACATGCTTTCATTAGCTTCACCTGTATGCACATAACAAACCTAGCAAGTTGATTTTCACCCATTTTTAATTACCGTATCAATTTGAAACTTTGAAAATTATGCTATTCTGATTAAAATACAATAATATGGTACCATCGAGCTAAGGTGATCATGGAGGAAACAGGTTATAACAGGAACTTTTTAATGGCTAAAAGTCACCCAGTCGAGTTGGGACTCGTTTGACTTGGATATATCTTTTTACATATTGTAAATAAGAAGGTCTTATCATGTCTAGAGAGGTAGTGGTGTAAATTTTCACTATCTGATAGTAAACTGGTTGAGTTTGGGCAGGTTTTATTTATGTCAGCGAGTCCTTTGGTTACGGAAGCTTGTTTTTCTGTTTTCTTTAATGTTACTTTTAATGTTATGTGTGGCTGTATCTGCATTAGTTTCGAATCCTGATCGAAGATACTAATCGATGCAAATTTTAGATCGAAAACTATCATATTACATCTATAGTGCTTGTCTATATGATAACCTGGCTTTCTTATATTTTTAAGGGAATTACATGGAATTCCTCATGTGAAAATATTTTCTACTTGCCAACTGAATTTTACAGCCGATCTTATTATTTATCTTCAATATCCATCTTATTATATATTATATTAAATAGTTACCTACTTCTTGTTCCTTTAGGAACTGAAAAATACGTGATAAAATGAAAAAAAATTCCCCCAAATGTTACGTTCCAAACATCGATTGTTTAAGATGGGAATTAATATTTAAGTCAGATATTTACAGCAAAAA
This sequence comes from Druceiella hillmani, assembly GCA_039881145.1. Lineage (NCBI taxonomy): Eukaryota > Metazoa > Arthropoda > Insecta > Lepidoptera > Hepialidae > Druceiella > Druceiella hillmani. The sequence continues at coordinate 18,347,109 of JAYKKI010000042.1, read as the reverse complement.
TAAACACTTTTAGGAAATGAAACACTTTTAGCAAAAATAAACGATCAAGTTTTCCTCAAAGAAACATTGTAGATGTCAAGTTTTGTGGTTCTGGGAACCATTCAATCTATAACACATGTAAGTGAATATATATATATATATATATATATATATATATATATATATATTTATATATATATATATATATATGTATATATATATATATATATATATATATATTTATTTATATATATATATAGTTTTAAAGTACGTAGCATTTCATGAAACTATATAATGTATCATATTGTACCATGTTTGAATAATTTTTTTGGCCCTTGAAAATTTGTAATTTTTCTTAAAATTTAAAATTTTCAACCTTTTTTAAAAACTTATTTTTCGTAACAATTTTTTATGTAAATATCATGTATTTTAAGTTTAACCAGTAAGGTTATATTTTTGAAAAAATTAATTCTAAATTCCACAGACAGTTTGTTGAAATGCCAATTTTTGCTTTTAATCTCAGACTTTTAGATAAAAGGTGAAAACGTAAGAAGTGGGACCTTGGTATCCGTCCGTCCCTAAATCATGGCTGTTTATTCAGAAACTACTATTGCTATGGAATGAAAATTTAGAAACCATTGTAGAATTTTCTTCCTCATACTAATGAATTTTGAAGGCAAAAATTTCTTGGAAATATTTTTATATTTTATTTTTACGTAGGACCAAATATATACTAAATAAATTCCTAAGCATTCTCCTAATAACTTGTTTATTCCTTTCTGACTCCTTAATTTCTATACGTAGATATATGTACATTGATCGAGTAAGGAAAAAAATAATAATTTTCAACACCATACATTTTACAAGTATTACTATAACCATAAATTTTTAATTTTTAAAATTATTCTAGCGTTCCTCTGCCATAAGTTTCTTACGTCCGATCTGTAGATAAAAGCGATATTTAGTACAAGAATTATATTATATAAATAAAATGCGTTAATTGCATCCTAAAGTTATTGAGCCGACAGGAATTAAGGTAACGATCGTAATATGTACTCACATATTTTGTAATTATAGGGTGTTTAGATGTGGCTACAATAGGAACTTTTTGAAAGATTAGTATATATTTTATAAACTCATTGCAATATTAAAACGACGCTATAATAAAGGAAAACTCGATTACGTTAAAAAAATTGAAAAGTAGAAAAACAAGAGAGTTAATCATAATTTCACTGAAAGATAATCGTCACTGAATTGTAAGTGCATAAGGGGCCGTCAGTTTCGAGATGGCAATTTCGATTTCCAGTGTCAAAAATGAACGCCGCCTACGGTTTCACAGTTCAGTGATTGTTATCTATCAGTGAATTTATGTTTAATTAACTCGTTTTTCTACTTTTCAGTTTTTTTCGATGCAGTCGGATTTTAGTATTCTTGGTAATTTATTTTCATACACATAGTTCGAAATTGGGTGATTAAAGAACGTTATATTTTTATTATTTGTGCCAAACTTGGCTATTTTTTTCACATTTACGAGATAGTGATTGAAAAAACCTCAGAATTATTTTTAAAGACATGTCGAATGACATTTCGATAAGACACGCGAATTCTTTTTTGATTCTGTTTTTATTGCGCTTCCTCCAAAATGTTTCTTTGTCTCTAAAAACTTAGCTTATGATAATTTTACATTAAATTAAAATCGATTGGATACCTAAAATCGCGGCAGTTTAGCAGTTTTTGGGCTACGATAAAACATCCATACATAGATACGGTCGGGTAAAGATATCCTGGACACGCAACCTATACGAAATAATGTTCTGTAAATGGAACTATCGGCGCGCGAGTTCTATTCATATTAACTGGTTATATTGTTTATTTTAAGCAATGCAATCGTGAAAATTAATTTTCAAATCATTTATGAGTAAAATCGCCTTTCAATCGTTCAATACTAAAGAAACGTGTGGCTTATAAATAAATATACTTATTTACTCCATTACTCGCAATGCCTACGTTGCATCAAATTGTTAGTACATGAAACTAAAAGCTCACTTAATAAAGCTTATTTTCCGGATTTTACTACAAAGCTAATATTTGAATAGGTCTTACGAGCTATTTCACTTTTGGTACATATCTTTATTTCAATATAAACATGCTGTCGAAATTTCATATGAATCAAAAGTTTTATGGAGATTAGTGAGGGAAACTTATATATAAATAAATTGCGTGTGATATACAGAGTCGATCTCTCTTCGAAGAGATCAAGGTCTTCAATGTATATAAAATCTTATGTGGCTGTTTTGGCCAGAAAACATTCTGAAAGAAAATAGGTTTAGCGGAGATTATAATAAATATCGAATTGTAGGTGAAACGTTAATTCTTAAAATAATATTTTTTTCTATTTACATTTCTTTAAGTTTTCGATAGTTTTATGGAGTAACAGTTTGGATGTTGTAAATAAACTTAACCTATATGATGGAAAACAACATATAGAGATATAATTTTAATTACTTTTATGCGGCATTCAAAGAAATTTTGCCCTAAAAACGAATTTCGACCGTAAGAACGTGTTATATAAAGTTCAAATTATAATATTATTAGTAATTACAAAATAAAAAGGATCCCGGAAAAGAAAATTTTTAACCCATAATGTTGGAATATGAAAATAATTATAGTGAAAATCATCGTTTTTCAAGTTGTGAAGAAAGTGATAGTGGGAGGGACATTGTGGTGCGCTCACAATTTGGCGTAATGCAAATTTTTAGTGATAATGATAATAGTGACGATAACAATTATTTTGCTGACACGGAGTATGTACCGGACTGCGAAAATACGATGTGACCTTGATTTCAGTTTCTGTTATAATTTTTGTTCACAATATATATTTCCATAATTTCCTTGTATAAGTTTTTATAAAGAAAACTCCGAAAAAATTATTAAAATTGGATAATTTTTGGAAGAGATACAGTTTTTTTTCGAGACAAGGGTAAATGACATCAAAAACAAAATATTTCTTTGGCATTTATCCGTTTGATAGCGCCTACCCGTGATGGAGGTATAGGTTTAGATAAGACTTGTCCGAAGTATTCTAAAGTTATTATTTTGTTATAATAATACTACTAACATTTGATATTAAAGCCAATTGAAAACTTGAGCCTGTTTTAGAATAACCTTTATTTTATAAATTTTCTACTTTTTAACGACGGACGATTTTACATAAACTGGGTCAAATGTTACAAATTTGATTCAGTTATGTGCTGCGTCCTGATATGAAGCCAACATTTATCATGATCTTTTCGTCGAGTTTACGGTACTGTTATGCAAATTTTGTCATCTACTGTAAAGTATTAAAAATTATTCATTATCATGTCGAATATTTCGTGGGTAGCATGGCACTGTGTTCTTCAAACTACATGTTGTTGAGTTTCGTAGCTACCAGACGAAATAAAAAATAATCAGTTTCTTCTCGTTTGTTTAAAAAAAAGACGAGGCACTGATTGTTCCAATCTGTTGTTCTTTCAGTGAGATGAAAAAATAAGAGGCACTGATTGTTCCAATCTGTTGTTCTTTCAGTGAGATGAATAAGCGAACTGTAAAATTTACGTAAGCCACGAAGTATCTGGCATACAGTACACCAATTTTCGTAATAACCTTAACAATTTCATCACTATGCCCGCAATAAATTTTCCTAAATAAGACGTCCCGTTCTGAAATGTATGCCACAACTCCAAACTAATTAAGTGTGATTACTATGTTACTTTGAGCTTATTTGGAAGTAGATATTACTTCCGTGAGATGCAACCCTAATCTCTGAATGTCAACGTAAGCAAACATATGTAAGGGTGACGGTAAAAGTTTAGTACTGAACACTTAAAAGCACGTTTTACATTTCAATAAATTTTGGGGAGATTTTAATTTAATATTTTATGATATACAAAAAAATTTCGTCTAAAAAAACAAGGGAAAAGTGGCGTTTTCTTTCAGCGATATTTTGAAATTAAATATGTAATTTCTTTCTAAGAAAAAAACTATTTCTTTTTAAACTTAATTTTAATATTCCGTCTATACTTAATTCTAATGAAATCAGCTCTAAGTCAAGATAAATAACTTACTTAGTCATGACCTTCCATTTTAATCCTATTGATAATATCATAAATAATTTTCCACTCTTTAAAATTTAAATCCATTTCGAGTTATGTATACAACTTAGACAGAACTATAATTCTCTTAGAACTCTTCTGATGTGTTCTATAGTTATTGTTTTGAGCAACGGAATAATAATGTGCTACTGCGTAACAATAAAATCCATTTAAAATTTTAACTTATTTCAGGATCATATTCTATTGTTGTACACAATCGCTCTAATTCTTTTTTTGACTGTAAAATTAAATTATATGTCTATACTTCAAGAGGTGAAAGTAAAATAAACCTCAAACAACTTTTGACCAACTGCATATAACGAATACTCGGATTATTTGGCCACAAAGCGCGTAGGTGATAATCTAAAAAAGCTAAGCACAGCGGGCAAAGTAGTTGAAAATTCAATTTTGATGTTCTTTAGAGATAATCGTTATAGTAGTTGTCTACAAAGAGAGCTTTTATTTACAGTCAATTTTCGTCTTTAAATATCTCTAGAAATGATATTGTTTTATTAAAACCATTCATAAAATAATATAATTCTAGTCCCGAAGAAATTGACTCTTGGATATTTTCAGCAAACAATGTATTAAACTTTATTATTGCCTACAGAGTCATGCACATTTATTTGCCAATGCCATTTATTTAAACAAATGTTGAATAATTGGATGAAACACTGTAGTCAGCACAGAACTGCGTCAGAAGCACATTAATTGCATTAAAAATATTATTGTGCAATAAACGGTGATATGAGGTAACGGTACATTTATTGTCACCATTTTTATTCAGTTACCATCTGGTTATTTACAATCAGAGCAATATTCGAAGAATAATTTAAGATTTGGGAATATTTATTCTTACATAATCTTTAATTTTAACTAATATTGGTTTTACCTTATCGATGCTCATTTCATCAGCCTAAAGAATACACGAATAGATTTAAGCAAGTATTTCATCAAAGCAGTTAATAATTTACGTCATATAATAAAGAATAAAAAAAAGCAAATGCACATCGATTGTGGCATATTCCCTTGTGAGCATCTTATCATATACAGCTATTAGATAGATGGAGGCATATTTGTATCCCAGTATCATCAGGAACTAGGTTTTGTTAATATATATTTTTTTATATATACGGTTGAATTTGTTACTGACTCAATGAGAAAATGGCAACGTCACTCTATAAAGAATATGAGGGAATATTAATTCCCGTGAAAATTAATAATACTGTTTTGTAACTATACTGTAGGATTAACCTATATATATATATAGAGGAAATTTGCGAAAAAGTGATTAAGCGACACATAATAAAATTAAGAAAATGGAAAAAAGTGTTATTGGAATTTTTGTCTGTGCGTTTGCTTGAATACGTATCACATGAAAACTAGTAACTCAATCTTGATAGGATTGAGTTTGACGTAACATGTAAGTTATATATTTGATCGGAATTGGTACTCTCAGACAGAATATAGGTGAATTCAATATTTTCAAAAATTAATTTACCTCACATTAGTACAACAGCAAAAAGAAGTGTCCTGTCGCGTACTAATTATAAAAATATATAGCTTACCTATATATTATTTACATATGTAAGCTATGGAAATTTACCTAGTTAATTAATGGATGGCGACATATGCATTTTAAATCGTGCAATTAAATTTTCCATCCGGAGAAATGGGTGCAGCAGGGTTGAAATGTGAATTCTTTTTTGCTTTAACTTTCGCAAAATGACTTATTTGGATACTCGTTATCATTTTTCAACAATAATTTTGGAATTATTTTATTCCTTCATATTATATTACAAGTATATCTCTATTGCTTTTCATTAAAAGAAAAATATCATATTGTCAATAAATAAAAAAAATTGATAGTTTCGTTTTTAATAAATATTCGGCGAGCCGCACCGTAAAATTTAATTTTAGCCAAGGCACAAAAGTTAAAACTAAATTAAACGCTTTACTTATTTCAAACACAAAGTGCTACTGAATCAATTAAAAAAAATGATTTAAAAATTCAACTACAAGTTACAGCGGTCACGTGGTAACCGGGCAAAATTATGTTAGTTTAAGTTAAGTTATTCAATGATTTTTCAACTTTATAAAATGCAATATGAAAAGTGAAAATAGTGAACGAGATTCATTTTTCTTTCTAATATTATATTGAGCATACATAATTCCATCATTGTTAGCAATATGTAATTAATTAAATCTTACTTTAAAGGCAAATAAATATATGTAGATATAGATACCGGTGTATATAATACAATCTGCATTTATTTTTAGATTAACAGTTAAGTTAATAATATGTCCAAGATAACACAATATAAAACGACAAAACATAGCGACAAAATATATTATTTAAAAATTAAAATATTTTTGCAAATATGCCGTCGTAATTGGAATCGACGTAGAGGAATTTGAAAACTGTTTAGGTATTAAGTTACAATTTTTTGAAAATGTTTGCTTAAAAAAGTAGCGCCCTATAGCTTAATATTTGAAAATAGTGTGAAAAAGTTAATTTATATAATGTTTTTTAAGAAATTTTAGGTTTGTTCTCACCTCTCATAAGTTTTTTCGTTACTATTGTGCATGTCGTTTTTTATTAATGATACCCTTCATATATTTATTCCAGCACATGACCCTCGTGTTCGTAATATTTAACCATACCAATTGTGATAATCCAAAGGAAAAATAAGCGTGACTAAATTGTAAAAGTTATAAGTTTCACTACACATCCCAAAACGATATAAACTCTTTTACACACCTACAAGGCTTTAACCCCTGTATTCTCTCTGATTTATTCATTAGAGTAACAGTCACGCACCATTCCCGGATCTCTTTCATTCACCCACGGAAACCACACCAATAAATCGCGTCAATCATTGGCTCACACATAACTTTGCGTCTAACAAAAATATATAGAATTTCCTAATAATAAGATGCCGCTACCCCATTCGTTATCCTCACTTACAGCACACCTTATTTATAAGAAGATTCAAACAAGTATATATTACACGCAGCAGCCGTGCGCTGCGCTAAATAAAACGGTACAAATAATAAATTAACTCCGTAATGTATTTGTTACACAGACCACAAATCTAGCGGACGTGAGACTTAAGCATTTCTACCCTTCCTCGCAACTATCATGAAGAGTAATGCGCGCGCCTTGGTCAACGACGTATTGTTTTGCTGTGCGAGGGAAAGCACGTAGAGAATCTTATTATGGGAATAACTGTTTTATGATTTATGTTTCAGGGTATTGTTGTTTCGTCCGTTTTGTGCGCTACTGCTGTGGAATGATACCGTGTGCAGCGGCGAGTTTTCCATTGATGCCTCGTGAACAGTGACGCTGCATTGTTGGACCGCCCGAATGCTTTGTGCTATTCGTGTCGACATTTCAAAGTTCCGCTGATGCTTTGAGAGGACAGTGTTGGAAATATTTTACGATTGATGGGAAATGGCGTTGATGTGTGTTGGAATGATGTTGGTATTTGGTATATTGTGAACAGTGATAATTATTTAAATTAGCAGAGAAATAATGCAGCATATTGTTGGAAATAGTAGCGCATCTTCGTGAGATATATGTATATGGCAGATATTAATAGATTGTTAGGTTATGGCATGTTGCATTTTATTATTTTTGTAAGCGTGAAAATTATCGTTATGTTTTCAATACAGCAATTATTTTAATTTATCAAGCTGTAATTAAATGTAATAAAACTCCTCAAGGGATGACAGTAGATTGAAAACGAAATACATTTTATTGTCCACCATTTATCTCGCAATAATTATTCTCAATAATTATTAATACGTACTTAAAACAATTCGGTGTCGATTGTAACTGCAATACTTAAGCAAATGAAGATTATTTTTAAATTTTATATAGTCCATAAAAAGCTGGAAGTCGATTTTCCTTGTTACTTAGAATGTAAAAAAGGAAAATTGTTTAATTGTCCATTTATATTCACAATAAGAAAAAGAAGCTGCCCACGTTTACACTTTCAATTAATGTTTTGCGAATTCCCAACCTGTAATCGTTTGTTAAAAATAATGAGTAATTACACAAATAAGCCAATATCTAAGTCGAGTTCACATTATGCGTCTTTGTATCGACACAAGCGACAGAAAAAAAACCTTAGGTTGAAAACGAACTGTCATGAACGTGTCAATCCAGCAGTGCTAAACTGTTTTGTCCAATTTGTCACTTAACTTATTTAACTATCTGTATGTGTGTGATAAAATTAGCATCAATGTTGAGCGTGAAAGGTTAATCAGCTAAGCACAATATAATAACTAAAGAAACATTAATTTTAGCGTGTTCTAGATTCCAGATATAGATATTCCAGTATTGGGGTATAGATACTGGTTGCGAGTAGTTAATGAAATAACACATAAGTAAAGCTACTTTTTCATTTATGTATTTATTTTCTTTTCACTATAATTAACATAATTCGAAGTCTATCCCATCATTGCCATAATAAAGTTAATGGGGTTTCTGACATAATTCAATACAAAATAATATGTAAAAGTGAAATCAAGATATAATAATGTAAGAACTCTAAAAGAAAAATTTCTACACATCTACACACATACAATCAAGAGGATTTTAATTAGACAAATTTCTCTCAAGATTATCATGAATGAGGACGATGAAATCATGTACACAATTTTTTTCTAATACGTGAATAATGACACGGGTAGATTCATTATGTCTACTTTTTCAAAAAAAGTGAAAATTAAAGTTTTGTTTGTAATTTTCGAATTTTCAGTTTTTAAATATTTTTTTGTTAAAATATTTGATAACCAAACCGAATATAATGCAAAAAAAATATTGTCTGTGCGTCTGTCAGATGGAAGAGATTTAATGCAAAAATTACTTAAGGTATGACATGAATTTTAGATAGAAACACTGAGAGACAAGTTAATTTCATTTTATCGTAATATCTTAAACATTTGAAGTTATAATAATGTTGGTTTTGAATTCCACGAAAAATGTCTACACACTCTTATTTTTATAGCTATGTATACGTACCTACGAATACGCGTTGTTTAGCGTATACTGTGTACTTAATGCAGGTTAAATATATATTCAAATACAGTGAAATCTGGAAATTGTCTTGCATGGAACCGTATAATTACTTCGTTCCTTGACCAGTGTTTAATTCTTATTATGAGAATATATCTACATTTTCAATTATTTTCTATATGGCGTAATCTACACTGCAGAAGCAAAACCAAGTACATAAAATATCATCTATAGAGAAGTAACAGAAACCTTGATTATGAAAGCTTTTTGGACGTAATTTAATAGGGCAATAGGGTCTATGGTGCATTAGCAAAAGCCTTGACTAATTATTTATGTTCATATTTCGTTCCTATTATTTTAAAATAAACTACCTTTTCAAACCCAAAACTATAGGTGCAAAGGGTTGCGGGCACAGTTATTTAATAAGGTTGAAGAAATATGATTAGTTTCAAAAATGCATCCAGCATGTATATAACAAATATACATGCTGATCGTTAAATCAAGAATCTGTTTCTTTAGTTTAGATTTAATTTAATAAACTACTTTATATGAATATTGATAATATACTATTTTATTGAAAAAGAAGTAAACTGGAATAACAAATATTTTTCGAAGTTCAAACAAAATATTTTCTTAAATCATTCATCGGAACTAAGATTTTGTAAAATTATTATTATATTTTTTTTATAATGGATACATATCTTAATCCAATAAAGCTAGGTTGTATAATTTTCTGCGAATAATTTAAAGTTAGACAATTTTCCATAACGTAAGTAAACGTTTTTCGGCTTCTCTTTTACCTAAATATAAATTTAGGCTAAAAATAATACAAATAAGTGAAGGTGAGAGGAAACTTTTTTGTTATACCCAAACTAATCTTATTATTATATTACGTTTTATGTATAAAAAGCCTCAAGCAATGATCTCTCTACATAAAAGTACCGGTATACTCCCTTATTGAGGAAAGTTTGAAGTTAATTCAATTAATAGGATCGATGTCGGACGTAATCTTCGAGATAACGTTGAAACAAACTTAACTAGCAAAAACATCATAAATTAGAAAAGACAGAATCGCACAGAAGAAAACAGTGTTTTGATCTTGTTAATCGTGTCTTGGATAATTAGGCAAGGCGGCTTATTTTTTTTGGTCATGGTTTTATTGAGAGATGTAAACTATTTTTAAATTAAAGAAATACATTTATCTAGTTTTATTTTAGAATATCCTTTAATTACGATTTTTTTTGCTTGAATTTTCAATTACGATGGCGGGGTCTAGGACAAATCGGCCCTGAATTACTAAGATTAAGGTGACACCTTTCTCTACATAATGCTAATTCATTAATATATATATATATATATATATATATATATATATATATATATGTATATATATATATATACACATACATACATATATATATATATATATATATATATATATATACAGCGAGTTATTTTTTGATTTGTTGTGCAGCATTTAAATACAGCTGAATATAATTAATATGTAAATTTTATTATCCTGCAAAAACAGTTATTTTTATCCTGCAAGAATTATGTTATTTTTCGCATTAGTAAGTTATGCCCACGCGTTAATTCGAAATGGTGAACTATAACTAAACCATGTATCATGAAAACTTATTCAGCCAGGGTATAATTGGGTAACAAATGTACGAACATATTTTTCGTAATAATTTAATATTTTTAGTATTTTACTTTAAAGAAGCTACAGGCAATATACAGCCTATGTATTATTCTACCGTATAAACTAAACGCGTGTCTGACTCGATAGCGATTAGATGTTTGGCGGTAAAGTTATTAGGTAAGAAACGAACAAACATACTTTTGTATATTATACGAACCAATATTTTCTTTGGAGTCATACAGACATATAATAAATAACACGGGCGTGGACATAAAAAAACACACTTTTGAAATAAGCGAAAATGTAACTGTAAGTAAATAGACGATAATGTAAATACGGATGCATACAAGAGAACACTTTTATAACTAAATTGACTCTCCAAATTAATAAAAAGTCGTTAATATTTAACATCATATAATAAAGTATAAGTAGTATATCACATGAAATAGAATTATTAGAATGTCGTTTATAATTTACATCATATAATATGGAATAAATAATATAAGCATCACATAATACAGAACTAATAGAAATACGTTTATAATTTACATCAAATAATATGGAACAAATAATACAGACATCACATAATATAGAGTTAATAGAAAGTCGTTAAGAGTTTAAATAACTTACGTGTTTTTATAGTCAAAGGAGAAATACAAATGTATTGATTTATAATTTACCACACTTACATATAGAAGTCAAAACTTATAGATTTTATTGCAGTTTCGTTTAGTTTATATCTCTTTCCCATTTGCCATAATTAATCACGATAAATAGTCAGATTTAACATACAGCTTTGTTCCTATGCATTATTAGTACGCAAAGCGATTTCAATAGCAAGTTACCTTACATCTCGGGCCATCTATTGAATTCAGTTAAAAGCGACATTTAAAGCAGGGCATTGTTTTTAACAATACTGCCTACTCCGCGGGTGATGCTTTATTCGACTTGGCCGCCAGCCTTGAGTTTCAACGATGAAGGTAGTTACAACTAGGGTAATTTTACAAGTAATCAGCTTTTGATATGGCTTTTTGGAGAGAGAAGAACTTCCTCTAAAGATAATGGTATTTTTTAATTTTAGTAAAATATTAATAATTGATGGTTGAAAAATCACTTGCGTCTCCGTCCATTGATCTGTACGTATAGTCATACGATGATACGCTTTAAGTCGTAATTCTAGACCGTTAACCGTCAGAATTGAACTGATTTTTGCAATGATTTTTAAGTAGTTTAATTTTTATCAATTATCAGTTTTTAATAATTTTTCACGAATATTTATAATAGTACGGAGAAAAATTATAATAAAATATGAGAGGCTAGAAAATAACACAACGTTTTTACTGAAATATAAGTCTTGCATTATGAAACAGATTTTATTTATATTTTTTTAATATTTAACACATGGTCTTAATAAAATAAATACTGCTTAATCATTTCACTCATTTACAATGGTAGTGGCGATTGAAACAAAACAGGAAGAGGTGGCTAAAAATTACTTTTAATCTAGAGATTGAACCAGGTTATTTTTACAGCTCTAAATTTAATTTATTTTTAAATCAATTTTTCTAATTAGAACATTAACTTCAATAGAAAATGTGGAAGATTCGTACTCACGGTCTGCTTAATTTTTGATAACCGTGGCTAGTGAATCGAGAACCATTTCCGAAATTAAAAATTTAGAACGTTTAGAATCTACTATAATATTTTTCGACATACTAGCTAAATTTGTGTATTAGAAATTTCATACTCATACTTCGTTTTAAAAAGAAAGGGGTTTTGTCGTTTACATGTGCAAATAACAGAATTCTTAATTATACCACTTAAAATTTTATTCTTAATAGTTTATGATATTTAACCTTTTTATTGATGTCTACCTTTTTCAAATTTTTCTAACCTTAGAATAGAACTTTATAACTTGAAAGAAGTTCGCAATTTAATTTATCCGGCGATGAACTAGTTTTCAAAATATATTTTTTTATAAATCAAGGAAGAATCGTGATAAGTAATGAGAAACACTATATTGTAAATACCTACGAGTATGTTAAATCTACGTTTGAGGAAATCCTGGTAATATTATGAAAACGTTTACCAAAACGACGCTATTTAGATTATTATCGAAATATGGTACTGAAAACTTTATATTCAAACAAAGTGATCAACCTATAGACTGAAGATTTTCAAAGAATAAAATTTCAAAAAATGTTTCTTGGTATCGGAAATTACTACTTTTGGCGAAGAAACAGCCTCATATTTTATGAAAACAAAAAATTATTTTCTTAAAAAGCTTGTTCTCAAAGTCACAATGAAGACTGAAAAAAGACGACTTAAACTCTTTAGAAAAACCGAAACTGTATAGTGTAAAACAATTTTAATATACAAGAAAATAAATCAACAACAAGTAGTAATAATAATAAATCAGAAATACAACATTTACACGTAACTATCATGGATAGGAATGGCTAGAAGAATTATTATATTGTAATAAAAGATAAATATAAATTTTCATTTTACTTCCAAAGCAGTTTCAATGCCAATTTTTTCCGAGAAAATTGATGTCTTTTCTTGATTTGATCCATATCATAAGAATGCATTGCGCATTGTTGCACATAAATATTGTAAACGGTTAATTCAAGAAAATATCCAAATGGGATGAATTTGTTTTTGAAGGCTTTCAATAATATTTTATTTTTTTCATTTGTTACTGGTTCTTTCAATGTCGTATTTTAGTTTCAGTAAAATATATATAAAATATGTAATGCAAAGTGTTAAAATTTTATTATTTTAACACTCTGCATTACACATTTTAGTTTATTATTAGAATTTATTAAAATTTAGCTAGTTCCAACTTCAGTCTGAATATTGTGTCTCTGCAGAATGTTTTTATAATATATTGAGGGACAGTGAATTCAAACCAAACATATTTATTTCTCTTTTTGATGTAATATAAATTAAAACTTCTAAATTAAAAGCGTATATGCTATATTTTACCATGATAAAAAAATAAGAGGCACGCGATAAAACCTGACTTGAAAATTGTCATTTCAGTGTCCATTCTCAGTAAATTTATAAATTTCCTTTTATATTATTTTTTGAAAAATGAAGTGTCAGGACATGAAAATAGTAAACTGTAGATTATATATTTCAGGAAAAAAATTTGAAGATTATTTTTAGACTACAGCACGATTTCTTGTGGCAGTATCTACTAATATTGGTATCCATAGCTAATGTTAAAATATTACTGGTGTACTTGCATTTGACGATAATTATATTGAGAGTAATTTATGTCTAAAACCTATTCAGGTAAAACACAACACTATTTAAATAACTTTATTATTGTCATTACGACCTAATGGTATATGAACCGTAATCAAAACAGCGAAATTTCAGATGCTACAGATGGGAGGATTGTGTATAATTTTCCAAACACTGCGCAGTCGAACTTTTCTACCAGTTTTTTTTGCCCAAATAGTTTTTACAAAGCTGAATCATTTGTCTCCGATTCATTAGTTCTGTAAGTTGAACATGAGTTTAGTCTTGTTTAAATTCATACGTAGACCCATTATATATATATATATATATATATATATATATATATATATATATATATATATATATATATATGTATATATATATATATGTATATAGACATAATATATAAATATAATATTTATCATAAGTTCAAATTATATACGTGTTCTAAAATTGATAAAAATTTATAAAATGTGCCACTATCTCAGTGAAAAAAGAATTTTAATATATGGCTGAACTTGAATTTTTCTCTATTGTCTTTATTTGTGTCATTTAATCTATTTTACAGTTAAAAAAATATCGTAAACGATCTGATATATTGAAAAGGTGTCGACATAACTCAGAAAATAAATATCTAAAACGTGTTCATATTCCCAGTGGCACCAAAGAGCTTTTGCAATTTTTCACTTAATAAATATATTGATAAAACGATATCAAGTATTTAAATAATGATTGCTTTTAATCTAAAGCTGCATATGGAATAAAAGATATGTTTTTCCTTTGTTAAAAAAGTATTTTCCCACGTCGTTTGTTAGAAATATGGTTTTGTGAAATTTAACTTTAGTTTTCATAAACTGAAAACCTGCCCTTAACCGATAAAATTCAATTAAATAACTTACAAAGAGTAATTTAAAGTTCGATAACTTATAATCAAGATAATTTTCCAACAAATCATTTGCGATTAAACTTTCATCTGAATAAATTTTGATTAAAAAAATAACAACAAACAAAGAGAAACGGGGAAAACTTATCTGCCATACCCTAAATAATCAAATTAATATCACGCTGAATATAAAAAGCTTCAAGCGATAATCTCTCGAAGGAACAGTACCAGTATACCCCTTTAAGATTTTAAGAAAAGTTTAAAATTAATTCAATCAACAGAACCAAAGTCTGACTTAACTTTCCGAATTCACATTAAAACGAACTTAACTGACAACAACATTATAACTGCAAACAAAAGAGGGTCGCACGGAAGAAAACAATGTTTTGATCTTACTAATCGTGTTTTGGATAATTAGGCAAAGCAATTTGTTATTTTTGCTCATTATTTCGTTGGGTGATGCGAAGCTTTTATAATATTAATAAATAAATATGTTTAATTTTATTTTAGACGAGCTCTTGCCCACAACTTCGCCAGCGTGGACTTTTAAATGAAAATGAAGGGAGTATTGTATAAATTATCTCTGACCTAATGAGATTATAGCAAAATATTATCAAAATTCCTCTAAATAATGCTGATTTTATATTTATTTTTTATTTAATATATGTCCATATCGACCATATTTTGACATACTATGATCCTCAAATTTACATAAAAATATGTTCAAACGTAAATTAAAATCGTAATATATCTATACCAAATTTGAAAATTAGTCTAATTGAATAAGAAATATTCAAAAGTAAAATATGGCCATACGTTAATTCAAATTGTGGTCTATGTTTTTAGGCAATTTCATATAAATATAAATGAGCGTAATTGAATAAATTAGCGTAATTGTAATATATAAGTTAGCGTAATTGAATAAGAAATATTCAAAAGTGAATTTAAGAAATTTAACATAATGGAAAATTAACTAAATTAAATAAGAAATATCCAAACGTGAAATATGGTCATAAGTTAATTTAAATCGTTTGTCTATCTTTATACCAAATATCATGAAAATTAGCGTAATAAATAACAGGAAAATTAGCGTAATCGATTAAGAAATATCCAAACGTGAAGTATGATGATACGTTAATTCAAATTGTGATCTATGTCTATAACAAATTTAATGAAAATTAGTGTAATTGATTAAGAAATACCCAAACTTATTATTCGTGGCATTAGTATTTCTCATGAACGAAACCGTAAACAATAAATAGCCTACATATTATTTCACCGTATCAACTATACGCGTGAAAAACTAAGTGGCGGTTTGATATTTGGTTGTAAAGTTATTCGGTAACAAACAAACAAACTTTTACATTATCGTTCATTAAATGTTTGAAATCGGACAAATATGTGATGATAATTGAATTTATAAAATATATGACTGATAAATAATAAATATATACTAAGGAAGCCTAAAACTGATTACCCTCATTTATGTCACATAAAACACATTCTTCGGTTTTTTTGAACTACGTATTATTAAAAAAAACAAACGGTCAAACTTATACGCTAAAATTTTGTCTTACATATCATTTCACAGCGAAATAAGATATCTCCAAGTAAGAGCACCGGTATTCTCCTCTCCAAGAAAGAAATATCATTTTTGTAACTCAAAATTCTCAACACGGATTTTATTGTAGTTTCCTTCAAGTTATGTTTGAATTTTCAAATTTTTTTTAATTTTACAGTTTTTATTCCCGACCTTATTTGCGTGGTTTATTATTATACAGAGAAATTTCGACCGTGATTTAATTTACGTCTAGCGCCATCTCTTAGAGGCATTCGAAAGCGACATTAAAAGAGTATTATGAAGGTACTTTTAACAACAGTTTAATATTTCTATAACCTATCGATACCATGCATTGATATCGATAGGTTATCGAAATGGTTTTCTGGAGAAGTTGTAAAATATTGAAAATTTCCAAACATACATCTAGAAAAAAGAAAACCAGAAAGAAGATAAGAAACAATCTACTCTTCTTATAGTTAATAATATATTTATACGATATCATATTTAACATACAGATTTTTTTACCTTCACCCTTTTATTAATTTTACAAGTACCAGTTTGTAGCGGAAAGTGTAATTAAATATGTGAGACTAATTCTGCTTTTGAATTATGAGACAGACTTTATTTTATTTCTTTCTATATAAAAATCCAATAAAGTTCACTGCGCATGTTATAATTAAAATTTACACCTTTTAATAATTTCACTCTTTGGAAAAGAGAATAAGAATGAAAGAAAATGCGAAAACTTAAATTGCGGTTTAAAGATTCCTAATTTATAAACCACAAATCAATTTTGTGATATTTTGTCTTCGTAGGTTTTTTATAGTTTAGTCGTGTTTAGAGATGTGAAGTTATATATTATAAAAATATGGGGAATTCATACACAGTCTGTCAAATGTTTACGGATACAGAAAAGTAGCGCGTGATATGAATACTGCTGAAATATAATATTTGGAAACCAAAAATTTATCTGACATAGTTACTGTTACATGATTTTGTCATCTGGAGGTGAAATTTGCGCAATGATAATTTAAAAACTCGTCCTTTGTAATATAACGGAAACAGCTTTGTTGTTGACAGTTGGCAATAACTGTATTCATAATTATTACACATAACATTTTATTATTGATAACTGTCGTGAATAAAACAAGTATTTTGAGGTTTTTTCAATGTCAGAATATTATGAAGACCTACCTGAAAATTTACAAATGGTGTAAAATATTTAATAAAAGGTATAATAATAAAACCCGTTAAGTATGGGGACAACTTGCACCGAGAGTGTTTCGTACACATTTAGGCACTTTTAAATATTTCAAAGTACAGAATATTACTATTGAACTGTTCGCAAAATTAATTTTTCAAAAACTAACTACATTGACTACTGTGTTTTCTACAGACGTAAAAACATAGCGCCTATTTAAAAGAATTATAAGATATAAAATGATTACCAAAGTTAACAAATAAATATGTTTATTCATCAAGTTAGATTTTACCAACCCTGTTTTTGATTCAATATTTTCGGACACGAGAAGAACATTTAAAATTTTGGAATATTATTTGAAAACTTTTTTTCAAATAATTAATATAAAATTATGAAAAATATATTTTTGTATTCCTCATAACAAGCTCTTCCTAAACATATCCCATATACTACTTTAAAAGATATACATATATGACTATTTTAAAAAGTTAGCTAATCCAGTATTGACGTTACTACGTCAAATTTCAACTATTTTAGGTAATATCTAAGAAAATCGGCTGGGAATTTAAAAGAGCACATTTAAAAAAAATTATGATATCTAAAATAATTATTGAAGTTATCCTAATAAATTTCGGGTTGCCTTCTAAAAATTCAAATATGTTATCTTAGTCGGGTAGTTTGGAAAATCGAGGGAGGTGAACATATTCCATTTTGCATGTTTTTGAGTATAAATGAAGATATAATACCTAAAACAATGGAAAAATATTTATGAGTCTTATAACTAGGGTCCTTTTTTAGGGTCCTTTCACATCACATAGAAAATTTAAAAAAATTGGAGCACTTATTACCCTTCTCTCTAAAATTTATGTATTTAAGCTTATTCGTTTCTACGTTAAGCGATTTCTGAGAAAATTGGCCGTGACGGACGGACGGACAGACATGTGAGTCTTATAAGAGTCCCATTTTTGCTTTTGAGGCATGAAACTCTGATAAAAGTGTTAAATAAATAATTTGATCGGTGTTTATGGTAATGACAATCTGATGCCGACAAAACGTTATTTACAATACCTAGATTGAAAACGTTTGAGGAAAATTTATCAAAGCAATAGTCTGTGATGCAAGCAATAGTCTCTACAAGTAATAGTCCAGTAAACAATCACATTTGGTATTAAATTCGTAAAAAAAACTGCCAAAACAAAGAATGAAGATTGAATGATCGAAATTCTGTCGGAAAATGTAATCAATAATGATTTAAGCCCTTAAGCAAGAAAAATTAATACTTACCAAAGATTGCAAAAGTTGGAATGATTGCAAAAGTTTTAATATTCTCGTAAAGGTTACTAGCTTTTCTTTCCCCTACTTTTATCTTTAGTATTGCAAGCTTTCATTCCAGTTTCAAATGCATATATACATACATACATATATATATATATATATATATATATATATATATATATATATATACACACATACACACACACACATATTCAACTTGTTTTTGTAACTTATTAATATCGTCTCTATAAATATTCATAACATTTATAATTATTTAATATATTTTTCTTCCAATATGTTGGAAGCTAAAGAATAAAAACTGTTCGTTATTTTACATACACACTGTGCAGTATTTTACACAAATATTGTAAATGGTTTCCTCAATAAAATACTGGAATGTGATTACTTTTCTCTTTGATGAATTATTACTTAGTTCTTCATCCTATATTGGTTATATGGAAATATATCTAAACCATGAGTGATAAATAGGGTTATATTTATAATTTCTACAGTTTTGCGAGTTTTGACACCTAACTATATGGTTAAGGAGAATGAACTCAACTTAAAAGTTTTTGTTTTTAGCTTTTGAAGTACCTTCCTTATCTATCTTAAAAATATAAATCTATCTATCTTAAAAAATAATGTCTCAATCATATATGGCATACATTACCATAACAAAAAAAATAAGTGATTAACGTCAGAGTCAAGCCATAAAATCTGTTTAAAAGTTATCAATTCCGCGTCTTTTCCTTGTAAATCTATGAACTACTTAAATTATATTTTTTTGCAAAAATTAAAAAAAAAATACAATTTTTTTTTAAAAACGTCTGTCATTTTGGAGCTACAGCGCCCATGATTGATAACAGTTATTTCAGCTTTACGACGAGATTAAAATGTATAGAAAATTTATGGAATCAGATCTTTCAGTAGGTTCTTCTGTAGCAATATTAATGTGGTAAGTGTAGTTAATAGAAAAACATTATTTGTCTTTGACGGCAAGTGTATTAAGATTTATTTATGGTCAAAACTTTTATTCCTTCTTAGAAATAAAATGCATCCTATTAGATCTTTATTATGATAAATATTGCTTTATAGCATATGTATAAAGAAGCGGAAAGTGCATATCTGATGCAATTGATCAAATGCTGCTCATCGAATTCTTTTGCCAGCTCTTTTGTTGATTTTTTGTTTATCCTGCTGAATCATTTGTCTAGAGTAGACGTACGCTTATACAACTTCGATGCTAACTTTATTGAAGTTCACCAGTCTTGGTACGTCGCATGAGCTGAATATGACTTTAATCTGTTATATAAAGACCCACTTATCTGGAAAAAGTGTCTAAGCTGTAAGTCAATATTGATTACAAATATTCATCATCGAGTTTGTTTACATCTCACGTGCTACTGATATATACAAAAATACGCAGGAGATCGATAGTTAATGACTAACTGAAAGAGTGTGTACATATATTTAATGAAGAAAAAAATGTTTTATATCTTATAAAATAAATTTCAATACATTGTTAAATCCTGCATCAGTCCGGAATTGACGTAATACAATAATTTCTTGAGGTAACACTATAAATCCTTCAACTTCTTCCTTTCTAAAAACTCGGCAACACTGAAAGCACTTCCTTACATTTCTTCCTAACTGCTTTAAGTGATAAATTTTCTGAATGCTGAGTTTTAATGGCCCATTAATTAACCATTTTTTGTCATGTGATTAAACGTAAACTTTAATGATTTAAATATGGACAATATCCACTTTCATTTTTCAACAAAAGAATGTCTAATGCCTATTAACATTATAGTTTTAAAAATGTTACATACTATTATTATTAAAGCTTCAAATATATATGCTTCAAATATCATGTTATTAACATTATAGCTTTAAAAAGCTTACGTGTTATTAATATTAAAGCTTTAAAAATGTTTACTAAATGTTCGATAGTCATCAGTTGTTTGGTTACAGATTTATTGGGTAAACAAACATATAAATCCACATTTGAATTAATAACGTTAGTAAAGATTTACTTTGAAATGAAATAGCAAGTTGATGAGTATGTAAACATGAAAAAGGAAACGTTTAAGATAAGCGGTAATGTTTAAAATAACGTGAATTAGAACGTAATGATGATAATGCTTCTAAAATTAACATGTTTCTTGAAACGGATATAAAATAAGTTATTAATTTAGAATTAGTGACAAATGCAAATAGTTATAAAACACAGAAATTGCATTCATGATTAGGAACATGTAAAACGTATCTATCGTTAATTTCGGATTTTAATAAAATTTATTTCAATGTACATCATGATTTTTCTCATTTCTTTTAATTACAAGTAAGCAATTTTGGCACTGAGTTAACTTAGTAAGTTTACCTCCAACTATAATAGCAGGTCAAAACGATATTAAAGAGCATCGAGAAAGAAGAAATCTTCCTCTGAAAAATGATATCATGTTAAAATTTCGTTTAAATATTTACGAATTAAATTTATGTCTGAAAAATACATGAGTCTCCGACCATTAGCTTGTACGTATGTTCTTATGCGGAAAAGCCACAAGTTGCATTTCTTGACTGGTGGCTTTTTTTCATAGATTGGATAAATATCAGAAGAAATCAACAGATTTCTAACCTGTTGATTTTTGCAATCACTTGTTTCTCATTTTTTGTTACCAATTTTTTGCAAAATCTGCCTTATACCATGCTTGACGACTGTTCTCGATCTTCCTTTTGTGCGGATCTTTTGCACACTCTCTCTGCCCCCTGCTTTAAACTTTGACATTTTTTAACTTTTTTATATGGCATATGAAAAATGGCAGAGTAAATATCTTTGTTTCCAAATATATACGCCTGATTATCAGTTATAAATAACCAATATATATTTTCGTTTATTACGATAAATACACTTCGTTTTACTTAGAAAAATAACAGGAGAAAAATTTCAATGGAAGAAAAATAATTATATAATACTTATTAATGTGACACTAATTTATTTTATTTTTCGATGGTGAAGATACTTGTACAATATTGGAAACCTCTTCAAAACCTATTCAGCAGTTTGCCCAAACACATGTAGAGACAAAGAGATTAATGAAAGATAAGTAATAGTTGATATCTTCTTGTAGTTAATCATCTATCTAGTTCATTTCCGCAATAATATATTTAATACGCAAATTGTTTGCCTTCATCCTTTTCCAATTTGTTTTTAAATACGAGTAGGTAGCGTAAAGTATATTAAAATATGAAATTCTAACCTACGAATTGAGTTGGGATATTTTTAAATTTAAATTTAAATTTTGTTTCTCTTTGTATTCAAATTTATAGTGCAAATTTGTAGGAAATTTATCGTGATTTCATAATCACGTTCACTTTCCCATAAGTTTTTATCAATTAAACCTTCATCTAAATACAAATTTAGATTAAAAATTACAAATGATTAGAAGACGCGAGGAAGCCTACTGTCAGTAAATAATTATCCTTATGTATATTACATTTAATACATAAAAAGCTTCAAGCGCTGATATCTCCAGGAAACAGAACCGGTATAGTCGTTTAGAATTATGAGAAAAGTTTAAAATCAATTCAATCAAAATTACAGATGTCGGGCTTAAGTCCTCGACATGACGTTGAAACAAACGTAACTGGTAATAACATTATAAATATAAAAAAGAGAGCGGCGCACGGAAACAAACAGTATTTTCATCTTGCTAGTTGTATTTTGGATAATAAGGCAAGGTTTGTTTTTGTTCCTAATTGTTTTACTGAGAGATGAAAAACTTTTCTTATACGAATAAATAAAAGTATCTAATTTTATTTTCATTAAAATGGCGTGGTCAGCGATAAATTTTCTATAACCTAATAAGATTATCACAAAAACTATCTATAAATAATGCTATATCGTTAATATATAAATGTTACGCCATCTTTTGACATATTATTTAACTTACAATATGTTCAAAGATGGCGTAACCTGTATATATTAACGATATACTCATATTATTTACAGAAATATTTTGCGATAATCTTATTATGTCATGAAAAAATTGTCGCAGACCCCGCCACATTAATTGAAAATTCGGGCGTGTAATTCTAAAATAAAATTAGACACATTTATTTATTTATATTAGAAAAGCTTCTCAAACCTTAATTTACTTAGGTTTACTTAGTGTTCTTTAAAAATAATGCCATATGTTAAGTCAAATCGCGAATTTGTTCAAGACATAACCAAGTTTGGTGAAAGCCTACGAGAATTTACCTGTTTCAGCGCAATTGAGAAACAGTTAACGTTTTGTTATATTAGTATTTGACGTGACAAAAACCCGTAGTAAATAGTGACAAAAACCAGTAGTAAATTGTCTACGTATAATTCTATCGTATAAGCTACACGCGACCTATTTTTTTAGTAGTTAGGTGAATAAATAGGTAATTAGGCAGTAAATAGGTAACCAAATTACAAAGTTATTCAGTAACAAATAAATTAAAAAAATTTCCGATTTAAAATATTAGTAAAGATTTACTTTGCACATTCGAGATAACTTTTTTCATGCTTGTCACATATGTTAGAGAGAAAAGTGTGACAAGCATGAGGACACAAAAAAAATTAACTTATATCAAGATCATGAATGTATGAGATAACTGAAAAGAGAATATAAAAAGGGATTATTTTTATAATTAATGTTTGGAACATATATAAAATAAATCATTTATTTAACAAAAATTATAAATATGAATATTGATAAAGCACAAAACTAACATTCATGATTTACATCGTATCGAATACGACATTGAAAATTTGTTCAGGTGGATAATTAGCAAGCAGAAAGATTGTGAGTTAACTTAGTACGTCTAGCGCTCTTTATTATATTCAGTAGAAAGCAATATCAAAGGAATATTACACTATTATTTTTTTAAACAGAGGAGATTTTCTTCTAAGAAATGATATTTTTTTAAATTTTGTAAATATATCTATCACCTAAATTTATCTCTGAAAATTTATACGTGTCTTCGTCCGTTTATCTTTACGTATGTGTGTATGCATTAAGTATTTTTGGTGTCCATTTTTTTCAGAAAATGGTCAATATTTGGAAACTATTAGAATAGAAGCCAATTGGTTTTCACAATGTAAAACATTTTAATGTCTGTAAATAGTTCTCTACAAAAACTACCTTCTTTTGTGCTCGACCTCCGTTTTGTATGGATCTTTTTGGCCCTTCTTTGTTCTTGCTGTTTCTAACTTTTAACTTTTAAATTTTTAATTTTTTTTATTAGCCAAAAGTTAAATTTATCAGTAATTTTTGCCTGATAACTAGTTAAAAATAAACAATTAAAACTTATTGAATTATTTAGACATTTAAAGGGGAAGAAAAAATGCTCAATAATGAAGTAATATTAATGAACTAGAAAAAAGACACAAAGTGGGCACTTTAAGGTCTAACAGCAATTTTCACATTTCATTAACCTACCAATATGACGCTGTTATAGACAACCGGATGTAACCAATTTGATGATAGGGATAAGGTGGCTGCATAATACCTAGCATAATAACCGGCGACCGCACAAAGGGATTACACGACGGGATATCAAAGAGGTTACTACGTTCTATTTGCAATTCAATATCGAGTAGTAATATACATTAGGAAATGTTGGTGAACGTAGTTAACGTAAATACATCTTATGCATAATCGTCTCTAATGACAATTGTGTTTTGTACACCATTAAGTAGTAGTCACCAAAAAGGTTACACCTTTTTGGATACATTTTAATCTTTAGTATGTATTGATGATTAAAACGTATGTTACACCTTTTTTGTGACTACTACTTAATGGTATACAAAACGTAATCAAAACGGTGAAGTTCGAAATGGTTTAAAAATCGGCGATCTAATGAAATTTCCCAAACACTGTCCAGTGGTATTATTTTGGCTGTTCTTTGTCGAAATCGCTTCTAGTCAGCTGAATCATCTGTCCTAGATAGACGTAATTTTGATGCTAATATTATTAATTGATGAATAGCCTTGGTACGATTTATGAGTTCAACGCGAGTTTGTTCTTGTTCAAGTTTATACAGAGGTCCATTCGCTTCGAAGAAATATCTGATAAAGTCAGCACTTCCATCAATTTCTAAGGCGAGTTTGTCAGGATTACTATATCGTCAGTTGTGAAATGTACTCGCTGTTTACACTGTTGCCCCTTCTTTTCTAGTCCAAAGCCATTAAGGCATCTTCCAACGTACCCGTGAACAGTTTCAAATGTGTAAAATGTCCACGCCTTATCAACCGACTGGTTTGATTTGGAAAAATAGCATTTCAATAATCTCTAGTATAAACTGTCATATATTTCCATTATATTTATATATTAGAAGTATTTGCCATCAAGTGTATTTCGGTCACGGCGTGTGTCATTAACGTGCACAAAAATAAGCATGAGATCGTTAGTTAGATCAAGAAATAAATACTTTGTATCTTATAATATAACATTTTAATCTGTTAGAAAGTGATGTAACACAACTCTAACCCTAAATCTAAATTTTAAAGCATTATAAATGTCACTGTCTCAAATTTCTTTTTAACTGCCTTTAGGCGTTAATATTTCCAGGTTGGATTTCTGGGGTCTGATGGCATATTAATGATTTATTCCTTATCACATGATCAGATTTGAACTTAGTGATATACGTATTACACGATACACATAAAAAATCGGTTATGTTATGTTGATAATGTATCGATATTAATCACAAAATGTAACTATTATTTCGATAACATATCGATATCTACACTGGATGTGTTAGTGCATTGGCATCAACGACATTTATATAATTTTGCTTAAAAAATTAAAACTTAACAAAGAGTTCTAGAAATCTAAAAACTTATAATTTTTTCAATAGCTCAATACGATAAAATAACCATAAGAAATTGATTTTGAAGTATTGTGAATTCTCAGTCGGAATATCGTTATCAAACTTAAATAATTAACAAAATTACACACAAATGAGAATAAACACTTTTTCATCAATTTATTTATTTATATTTTTTTCAACATTATTTGCCTAATTCGCTGTATATTCATTAATTATCACTATATTTGATTACGAAATATATATCTAAAAGTGAGTTCAAGAAATAATAGGAAACCAAATGTCAGGGAATCTAATGAAATAAATATCTCCGACCGTTATCTTCGACTTGACGATGATTTAATAAATATCGTTTTTCTGATGCGTTTGTATAGACACGGGGGAATTTCTGTATGTCAACCGTATCAACACAGATAAATAAAACTGAAATATCTGTTGGTGATTTTCTATTTTTCACTTTTTAAATACTTTTATCTTTGCACATTTATTACTAGAACGAATCTAAATTTAAAAAAATTGTCTGCACGTTTGTCTTTCATGGATTTAACTCGAAAACAACTGAAGTTATAAATATGAATTTTATACTAGTTATAAACAATAACTCTGGGATCAAATATATTCCTTTTTTAATTTACAGTGATATGTTAAATGTATGTTTCGAAGTTACAATTATGTTGGTATAGGAGTCCGTGATGCATACCTACATACCTTATTAGACCGTGGTATTTACACATACGCGTTGCTTAACCCATACCGTAATTTAGAAATTTTCCCGCATGGAGTCATGTAATTATTTTTCTAATTAATCTTTTATGTATATATATATATATATATATATATATACATACATACATATATATATATATATATATATATATATATATATATATGTATATATATACCTGTACACACACATATATATTGAATTTGAAAATCCCTCGTACTATGCAACAAAAAAAGTCAGCATACGATTGTGAAACATACAATCGTTAATATATTGAAATAATATAATCGGGTAAATGTCAAAAATGGGCACATGTCTAGACTATATGCGTGATAGCACTTCATACAGGAATTTGTCAGATTTTACGTTTAACGTGTATAAAAAGGAAACATATGACATTGATTGATTTAATTTGAAATTTTCTCGTTATTTATTGTGAAATACATGTTATAATTTTGTAAGCATTTCAGATTTAAAATATTATCAAATTTTTAATATATACACCAGCCGCATATACATTTTAGAATTATTTTTTTATCCTAATAAAGTTGTAAATCTTTGTAAGTCGTAGACGGTTGCAGACGCGTGGAGTAAATTTTTACCGTAAAAGTAAAGTTGTAGATTTTATACACTTGGTTGACATTTGACAAGGTGTCAGGAAACTCAGCCTTTAGTTTTGTTGAAACGAAATATGTATAACTCAGGAAAGGCTTTTTAAAAATAAACATGTATCTATTAACACATGTATCTACAACTAGGTTGTGAACAATACGTTATAATTAGAAAAATAATTTGCAAATTTCATAGATGTCTCATTATAAGAGCATCGTGACGATATACTTTAATTTTGTTTCTTTAACAGAAAAATGTTAGGTTGATTCGTATTTTAAGATAGTTCAAATTTGTCCCCATTGTGATAATGGGGACAAATTTGAAGGTTTTTCATTCTTACAGATATATAACAATTTATTATCAGGTAAATCATTTCTATTTAAAGACCGCTTTAAAGTTTCCCTTTATGTTATCTAATTTAATATTTTTTGACAGTAGACCCATCCAGGTAAGCAAATTATATAAATGTATACATGGTATATGAAATAATACACCGAAGCATTTTTTTTTGTGTAACACATATTTACTAAATAAATCGACTATCTATTCTTCATTTACAGAGTTTCAAAGACTGGAATCTTAAACCAAAATTTGATAAAACAGACGCACCTAAAAGTTGGGGACTAAAAGAACATAGTCTACTTGGTCAAAATATTTTGACGAAAGTAAGATTGAGTTAAAGTAATATTTAGAACATATTATTACGATCCGAACTGTAAATTTTAAGGAAAGAAACCTTATGACGGCAGCAAATTCGGATTATATTATTACAAATCAAATATATTGACAATTGCACAATCGGATATACTGAATTTAATATATTAATGATTGTATGTTTTACAATCGTGTGCTGAAACTTTTAATGTTTAAACGTTGTTTGTGTATTCTATAGTTTAGATTCTACAATTTCCGGAGACCCGATAAACATTGACTATGTATATACGACAACACAAAGTAATGTCATATTATATTGGGATTTATCCTATTTTGTTTTAATAATCAAGTGTTATAAAAAAATTTGAACACATTTTAAATAAATATAAATAAAGACACAAAATGTTTTTAGTTCTAATTTATTAATATCGCGGACCTAATAACCACTGGACTAGTAATTAAACATATTCATTATTAAACAATGAGTGTCAAAATGTTAGGGGGGAGGGGTGGGAGATTACAGATGGATCGTACTCGTTTCTGCCTGTTATAAATGATATAACATCGTTCTGTTATAAATGATATAACATATCATTTATTTTAAAATTCATAGTCATATGTTCACAAATGAAATGTTACATCGTCTTTTTCTAAATGTTATGTCTCAATCCAACTTCTGCACCAATTAATTGCATAATTTGACATTTTGTGATACAATGCGTTCACGACAGTAACCTATATGGACATATTTATAATATAAATCTGCGCCTATATGCAACTGACGTATTCGACTCTTCGAAGATAGCACGCATGTCGGATTTTACCTGCGTACGGCTAGCAGGGTTGCCCAAATATGTCACATCCAGTGGATATAAGGTCCATGACTATTATATATAGACGAAATTGAAGTTGAGATTGATATGAAAATATTTATATGGACAATGTGTTATCACTGCATTAAGACGCGTCTCTAAATATATTGTGTTTTGATAGACTCCACCTTTTGGTTACGGTTTTTATGTCATTATATATTATCCATTTCTTAATATTGTAAATCTGTGGTTTACTGATCTACTCAATATGAATATTGGAAAATATAATCCACTAAAAGAAAGAAGTAACAAAAATATTTTAGTAAGTTCGAAAATCCTTATGAGATAATTTCGTTGTTCGTCTGTCGGTCTTTTTCTCAGGTAATTTTTCCTCAGTATTACGTTGAAATTAATATCAAATACTTAAGTCTACGGTACTTTGGAGTTGTTAAAAAAATCAAACCTCTAAGTCAACGCAATCAAGAAGAACCATAAAAATACGGTCATTTATTCTACATATTATGGCACTATCGAATAAATAAAAACCTATAAGGCACTTTCTGTTGACCTAGAATCGCGAGATTAGGTTACAAACAAGGTTTTATAGCAAAAGTAAAAGGAAAGGTCCGAAAGTGAGCCTGTGAACGATATAGCTTCATTTTAAAAAATTAAAATTTTGTAAATAGTTTAATAAGAATATTATATACCATTAAATGTTTATAAATGACTAAGTGTGTACGGAACGCTGGTAGTACGAGTTCCACTCGTGCTTGATAGGTTTTTTATAAAATGAAAGCCAATCCTCGTGAGGTAATGCTCAGTTCGGCAATTTTCCTACAATAACTCAATTTAAAGTCATGATAATTTTCCAACTACTCATTTTCGGTTAAACTTTGATCTGAATACAAATTTAGATTAAAAAATAAAGCCAAATAAGGGAAAAGTGGGGAGGAGGGGAAACTTATCCGTTACGCCCTGAAAAATCTAATTAGTATTACGTTGAATATATAAAATACTTCAAGCGATGATCTCTCAAGGAACAGTACTGCTGTATTTCTTTATAATTTGAGAAAAGTTTAAAATTAATTCAATCAACAGGACCCATGTCGAACTTAATTCTTCGAGATTACGTCGAAATGAAATTAACTGAAAATAACATAATTAATATTAACGGGAGAATATCGTACGGAAGAAAACGGTGTTTAGGTTTTGATAATTGTATTTTGAATAATTAAGCAAGGTAGTTTGTTTGTGTTGTCCGTTGCTTTATTGAGGGACGCAAATATTTTTTGACATTAATAAAAAAATATACCTAATTTTATTTTAGACCAGCTTTTGCCCACGTGGATTTTCAATTGGTATGACGGTATCTGTGATAAGTTATCCCTTATCTAATGAGATAATTGAAACACCTTCACGCGAATTATACTGAATTTTTATATACATATATATATATATATATATATATATATATATATATATATATATATATATATATATGTATATATATCATGGGAAAAAATTGTTTTTTCCTGCAGGAATTATATCACGTAATTCAAATCGGGAACTAAGTCTATAGTAAAACCCGTGAAAACCTATGTGTAATTGAATAACAAACATCCAAATATATTTTACGTGGCATTAGTATTTCACGCGACGGATACCGCGAGTAGTAAAGTGCCTGCATATTATTCTGCCAAATTATACGGGTGCCAAACAGTATAAATTAGACATTTAGTTGAATGTTATAAAGTGACAAAAAAATAAATATACTTTTGAATTGATAAAAATATATATCAAAGTCAGACAAACAGATGAGAGCAAACATTCATGTACAAGTTTTAGAATATGCGAAAATGTATGGGATAACTTATTCGTAAATAGTGTCTTGTTTTATATCGTTACATCGTTTATATTGTTAATTTAATTCTTTAAACGAATATATAATAAATAACTAATAAATATAAATACTGATAAACATAGAATTATTATTCACAATATCCATCACGCAAAATAGATACTGTGATTTTTGTGACCTACATCTTATTAAAGAAAAAAACTATCGAATTCGTAAACTAAAAGTTTTGTATTACCTTTTTTCACAGTAAAGATTAAAATGTATTTTTTTTATAAACCTGTAAGGCCTATATTATACTTTATAAAACAGGAAGCACTTTTCTTGCCGTTTTTTTGGTATATATAGAATTCTCATATTTTTGTATTTTAAAATATACATAAAAAACTTTTACTCGCGAAAACGATATTAAGAGAGTAGTGCTTTTATATTTCTAATTATATTTAAATACTTCCATAGCGTGTCAATATTATATCTATCTTATTTTATTTCTGAAGCAGTTGCTTAATATTTAATATTTCCTCAAAACAGTTTAGCAGCTTTTGTATAATGTACATGTACATGTAAACATACAAACAAACCGAGAAAATATCAATAACTGTCGATTTTTTCTTGTAGTTAATAATCAGTCCAACTAATTTCTAGGATAATAATGTCAGGTATGCACTTTTTTCCTTTATTCTTTCAGTATTATTATAAATATTAACACTGAAAAAAATAATTAAGCATGCAATACTAAAAAAAGAACCATGGATTTCATATTATACTAATTTTGAAAATACGAAATAAATCTCATTAACTTGTTTCTTTGCGTCCTTCAAATCAACGGTACTAAGCGAGTTGTGAATAAAATTTTTGACCTTTTAATATCACAAAGAGAATAAGGGTCGAATAAAGTACGCCAAAAAATTAAATTTTGATTTTCTCAAAACAAAAGCTTACGAACAGGAAAAAGTGGTCCCGGACCAAAGATTGTTGAAGTATACTCTCGGAAAACCAACAATTTATCTCACGTATGTTCTGTTGCATGATTTTATGATGTATAAAGTAAATTTACTCAATGAAAATTCAATAGTCGTCATTTATGATAAAAGGAAATTAGCTTTCTTGTTGCCAGATGGAACATACACATTCATAGATATCGTACTTAAAACATTATGCTTAATTATAATTTATGGTGATTATATGAAAAGATTTAATAAAATTTGTAGTAACAATATTTTCCCACATTGTTTTAACATTACCGTTTATATTCATTTAGTAAAAATGGTTGATAATATAATTAAAACATGTGTTATAAAAATTCTACCAAGCACGAATAGAACTCGCA
The DNA here is from genome assembly GCA_039881145.1 of Druceiella hillmani. Lineage (NCBI taxonomy): Eukaryota > Metazoa > Arthropoda > Insecta > Lepidoptera > Hepialidae > Druceiella > Druceiella hillmani. The sequence goes on along the minus strand of JAYKKI010000042.1, from coordinate 18,315,321 downwards.
CTACAAGTGTTCCGTACATATTTATAAGTTTATAAACATTTCACGGTACGTAGAATTTCTACTTTACTATTTACAAATATAAATATTTCACAACGTAGATATGTTGCACACTTTGTATTTCATAGTCATAAAAACAAGGAGTGTATTTAAAAACATATCTGAGAGGGAAAGAGGGATTCCTCATTTTTTGTATAGCTAATACCTTCTGATGACTAATATTATCGCTTCCTTTCTGTGTGTTGTTAATAACTAATTTTAGACAAAGAGGAAATTATCTAAATACTAGATTTGCCCCGGACTTTTAATAAATGTCCAATATTCTAAGGAAGAAATTAACGGACTAATACTTATAGTGCGATGATTCATATTATTAATCATTAAAAATTCCAAAATAAAATATTTTTTAAAAAAATGTGAAATTTTATATTATAAATACGCTTTTTATGAATCGATATCGTACTAATTAGAAGTTAAAGTTTTAAATTTGTATCATAAATTAGGTAAAATTATAAATTTGTTGAATTTGATCGACAGTGCTGGCACCGACTTCAAACATAAGGAACTTAATTATTCATTACGAATAAGTAAGTACCTATGCGGAGTTAATTATTTTTTACTTTCTAGGACCTAAGGTAGGTAGGAGGGAATGTCGAATGTTTTTTAAAATATATTTTATTGTTACTTTAATGAATAGTGCACTTTAGAATCCCTTTCTTTTATTATAACAATATCCAAATTTAAATCGCATTACTGAATAGATTTAAGTTATTTTCTGCCCAATTGTACGGACACAGTGCGGCTATTATGACAGGATTGTAATTGCGTGAACGGAAGTAAATTGTGAGACGGTTAGGTTCCTAAAATGACATTCTTTGTTATAAAGCGTTCTAAATAAAGGTATAATTTAAAAGCATCTCCTAACAATAATGAAAAGTAGACGAAAATAATAGTGTTTCAATTTATTTTTTTCAACATATGCAAATGATGCACAATCTTCTTTCTGTTTTCAAAGTAAAGATTTAAAGCAATTTCCCAAACATTGCCTGTTTATTTCTTTTATCTAATTTGTCGATTTTTTTTCCGATCAGTCAGTGAATCCTTTGTATAACTATCTGATATTTTTATACTTGTTTTGTTCCTCTTCTATATATTGTTTTACAAATTATTTCAAAATAATTAAGAAAAGTAATTATTCAGCCGGAGAGATTTTAAATGTTAATGGACTCACATTTGCATTCGCGTGAATTAATTTTAGTGTTTTTTTTTAATTCAATATAAAAATTGTAATAAATACAGTTTTGAATATTCACTAATGCCATAAAAGACTTGCTGTGATAGTACAAATTTTAAGTGTTATTTAAAATATGACCACCGAATTTATTTCGCTATTTAAATTTAATTCACGTTTTCAATTGGAGTATGAAACATTTGGAGTAAACAATTTCTTGTAAAATTCAGTTCAATCTTAATTTTTGGCTCTTGTTATTAAAACAAACAAACTATATTGCGAGATCATAAATATTTGCATTTCAAAAGCATAATTCAAAATAGCGTCAAATGGTTTAAATGTAATTATAAAACTTCAAATTCTATATCTATGTTCGCAAATCCAAACAATTGGCTTATTTATTTAGGAAATAATTTCACATTTTGATCATATTTTGATCATATTTCGATTTTGATCATATGTTCACATTTTGATCATATTTTTGGTACTTAATAATCTTTATTACATTGGTCGAATTATATGACAATTTCATAAGTTAATTCCCAAAGTATTAAACAAATATTTTTTAACAAAATTGAATCAGGCTTAAAAGTTGATGTGAATAACCAGATAAAGAAATATGAAATAGAATGAAATATAATATTTAAGAATTGCATTTCGAATGATTAAACAACTTTTTTTTTAATTAAATTTTTGGTTAATATTTTGTACGTTCTACAAAAATTATGTCATATGCACTTTTCTTGATTATTTTCATTACTAAGTTCTAAAATTACTGTTATCATTATTATTATTGCCAATTACGTGCCTTTACTTTGTTACCTTGAACTTTCTGAAAAGCAAATTATGTTGTAACCAGCAAACAAAATTTCCTTATAAAAGGAAAGTGAAAATAAAATCAGTTTTACGTATCTTAAATACGTAATTTTTAATTTTCTTATTTTCCAATTAACACCGTAGTAGACTAATAACATAAATCCAAAGTAATCCCATCACCGACTAGAGGGTTAAACATCTCCGACTAGAGGGTTAATAACAAGAGTTATGGATGCGTCCAGACATTTTAAATGCGACAAAGTGATCCAATTTTCTCATTAATCCGAAGTTATGGTCTTTTAAGATAAGTTATACTAATAAAAATCTGTCTTTTAAATTCTTTTTATGAAAAAAGATTTTTTCATGCGTGAGATTTAAAAGAAGCCTCTCTAAATTAATGCAGAACCAAAAAAAGAATTACAATTAAAGATTTTGTGGATATATAAATAAACGAATAATTAAATCAGCTTCTTTACTCAGGGCTCTAGTCCTCAAGATTGAATAGGTATATTATGTAGATCCCATTGTTTATGTAAGCACCGTCATTAAATTTAATTGGGTTTGAATTTTCAAATAATTTTTTTTCTTAATGGAGGCTAAATTTTATAGTTTGGTCATACTCCCTCTTTATTTAATTTTTTTAAAATATTTTCATTATATTATTTAATTATCATCATTATGCCAGTACAGAATCAGTTTTAATCATATCCACATATGAGTGATCGGAAATTTTTGTCATTAGGAATTGAATTACCAGGAAAATGGACAGTGGGAAAGTAGACTTAATTTGAAAAGTTTATTGCTGGGATTTAGCTTGGTAGAACCAAAAATAAATGGAATTAATGGTATATATATTTAGATACAACTACATGTGGCTACAAAATGTACTCTATCGTTCGCTCCTATTGATTTAAGTTAAGCCTATCACTGCTTTGGTTAAATAAATGAACACTGAATATCATAAATATGTCTACATCTTAAACATGGGGTTAAAGTTTATCCGCAAAGACCAATGACGTATCGACTTTGTGTTATCATTCGTTGATGATCAGCTTGTGGCATAAACTAGTGAAAAGCCAAATAGGAATGATCTATTTATCGTACTCAGAAGAACACGGTATCATCATTATCCTGGTAAAGTATACCGTTTTGAAAGACGCATAAAATTGTCCAAACCAAGACTATTGTCGACTATAAAATAGAAGCACTCAAAATTGTGTTGGGTAAGCTAAACTAATATTAAGCAAATGTACTTAAAGCGTTACCAATATATATATATATATATATATATATATATATATATATATATATATATGTATATATATATACCAGTAAATATTCATTTAATTCTAAGAAGCGTGACAAGACAATAATTAACGTAGTTGCCGTGTAAAACGCCTCATCGATAAAATTCACTGAATCGTTGATGAATTATTAAAGTTATGAATATCTAAACTATTTTAAAATTTATATACTGTTTAATTTTCATAAATATTTTTTTACCAGCTATTAAAATGATGTTACATTAACCGTTTGGAAAAAAATTAATTTCAAATAAAAAAAAAATTTAATAATTTTTGGACCTTACTGTTACACAACAGCTACCTTAACAGGAATGAAGAAGCTTTTAAAAATTGCAAAACATTTTTCCGTTTCACTTAAATTCGCGTGCAGTGTATTTAAAATATACCGCAATACCAACTAATCGAAGCTTGCGAACCCCTAAGACAAAAATTTCTTCATTGGTTAGCAGAAGCACATGACAGAGACAATAACGGCAGAGACATAAGCGACAGAGAAGTATTATCTGTTTACTAAGCCATTTCATAAAAATTGTTATGAAATGGCTTAGTAAACAGATAATAATTTCCTGTTGTAGATCACGTGCTTCTGCTAATCAATAAATAAAATTTTATCTTAGCGGTTCGTAAGCTTTGATTACGCAAAATACACTCGCGAATATTTATCAGATTTCAGAGTTTTCCACATATTCAAGCAAATGAATGGTTCTTTAAATTTTTTTAACCTTCTTACCAAAAATTCATTCCAAAATATTTTTATGAAATTGTACAATGTTCTAGAGGGTAAAAAAGTTTACAAAATTAAGCCTTCAGACAATATTCTCCAAGATATAAATGTATATGCCCCCAGCAGTGTGCTGAGAAGTATTCTTGCTCCGTGTGTATATTTATATTTACACAAAGTATTTTGGATATAACACTTAATTACATTTGTTTCACGCTCGTACATCTTGTAGGTGTTGAGGTGTGCTATATTTGACATGCCTTCAACTCAACATCTGTTGGATGTACGAGCATAAAGCAAACGTAATTAAGTAGTATCGAGAGTTTCTTAATTTTATAACTGATGGTTACACTAGTTATCCCAATCCTGGTCTATTTTATGTCGACTAAGGAAATTAAAATTTTCTTTGAAAAAGTTGAGTTGAGTTCAGTGAAGATTCTTTGGAAAAGTTATTAGTTGAGTACAGTGTCGAACTTCTTTTATAAATTGTTTCGTCAAATCTGAATTATTTTTATATGAATTTACTGATATTAACCTTTACTGATAACCATTACTTGCAAATAAATACATTTCATTTCAGTGGTAATTAAAATTCCACTACGTGCGACGTGTTCTAGAAAAATACTTTAATATTAGTCATTTCGAGTCATGGCTACTACGTTCGTAATTCCATAATTCTATCATGGTCATTTCGAGTCATGGCTTCCAATAGATACCCCTACCTTTATTTCACATCACAGAGTTATGTTTCTCTCTCTTAAGAATTATGTATAAACAGTTTAAATAACCCAAATCTCTCTGTGGATTCAATGTAGTTTAGATTTTGAGTGAATATATGATAAAAGTTTCGACGACCTTAGTTTAGCGTGTTAAAAGTGTCAATGATTTTACTTAGCTTTTTGGATCCTCGAAAGAGTTTCTAAATACTAGACATTTTGGTATTAATTAGGATAAATTTCGTATTTCATCAGTACTTAACAGAAAGTCGCAAAATCCTACTGAAAACCTAAATGTAGAAAAAGGCAAAATTTATCTTTAGAACTTTGTGTTTATGCAAAAAAGGGTTGTAATCAAAATAACCGTCAAGTTTCAAGTATTTAATAAGAAAAAACTGGAAATTCATCTAAATTTATTATGAATATTTTTAAATAATTTCATAGGATAAATTGTATATTTTAACTTTTCAAATTTTTTACAAAAAAATTCTTTGAAATTTAATTTTTCCGTTAATATAATGATCTAAGCAGATTTGCGTTTTTAATGGTGTATATACATAAATTACCATAAATTATTCAATAATAAGTTATGTTTTTCATTAGACGTATATTCTAAATAAAAGCACTTAAGAACGAGCAAAAAAACATAGCTCTGATAGGAATTGCATTGCATCTGCTGAAGAATATGAAACTATTGAAAATTACTAAAGTCAAATAAATCTTTGAGTTTACTTGTTAGTAGTAATTATAATAATTATTTAAAACCGAAGTACTCAGTTTTGTTGAAGTTTCTTTAAAATTACTGCAATTCTTTTATGTGCTAACAGCGGTATTTAGAAAAAAAATATTAAACTTGTTTCCGGTTGCATGTACACACAGTGCATAGAATCCTAAATATAGTCAATGAGTCACAATTAACGTGATTGAATGATTGTTGATAGTAAAAGTAACAATAGTTAGCAAGTTTTTCTTCAATTACTTTCATTGATTAATGATTAATGTATACGGATTGATTTAATCGAAGGATTAATCTTTTTTCGTCCTATGCTCTTTAATTATATTGCCAGGTTACGTTTATAGGTTAATTATATCTCAAATCAAATTGTCCACAGTTTTCTCGTATTCAAGTTATTTCTAACTTATTGTAAATGAATTACAAAATAAAAATTTCATAGTTCTTAATCAGAGGGCTTGTGTACAACCATGGGATATCCATTAATTATATTGCCCAATGTTTTCTTGAGAACCTAATTGTTATTAGCTATTCAGTTTTCAAGTTATTTTGTAAATTATTTTCAGTGTATTTAAAAATCACCTTTTCTATAGTTCTTCAAAAGCGAAAAGCTGCTTCTATCTTAATGTGAAATTTCTCTTACATCGTCTGGTAACTTTGAAAAGGGCTACAAAATGGTGACGTTTTGTATGCAAGCGGTGTGTCGCTGTATTTCTGCTATGTATGCACATGTTTTTAATTTGGTATAGCAAGCTGACTTCTGTGGGTTTCTGAGTACAAAATACGATGAATATAGTCAATTTATTGTTTTATTTCTCATCCCGTTTTCGAGACACTTTATTTAAATGCTAACGCAAGGGTTAAGTGTTCTGCAGCACACACACTGGGCGCCGTGTGGCATCATCAAAGTGAAATATCTTGTTTCTCTTTGAATATGTAGCGGTACATGTATTCTTTCAATAAATCAACATCAATTTTGCCGGTGATTCGGCATGATTCGTAATTATTTTCTTTTCATAGAGGTTCTGGTCACAATAGAGAAGCATATAAGCTTGTTTAAGATTAAAAAGTAATGAAAACAAGAAATCATTTCTACGTATATTTTTTAGAGAAATATGAAAAATTCTTGATATGTGGATCGAAGAACATACAAAAGGATGTGTTCAGTAACGAGAATGAAATAGGCAAACGTGTCACATAAAGATGACGGTGGTAACTTCTTTTCCTCTTTCTTTCTATATAATATTGTTGGTTCCACATCTACACTCGTGAAGCAAGTGTTCAACTTGACATGTAAAGATCATGCAAAGGTGACGAACGTAAATATATTGGCATTAATTTTTTAATAATATTTTTCTGATTTGTTCTTAATATCTAATTTAAAATGGTGAACCCTTTTGTTTATTAGTTTTCTGTAGACACTTTTCTCTTTCCCTTAATTGTAAAGTGTTATAACATATCCATCTACTTCTAAACGTTGGCCTCCTCTACAATTTTCTATACAAACTCATCTTAAAAGAGCTGCATCCGAGATACTTCCGCTTTTCTTACAATTTCATCCCGCTACCGAATGTTACGGGTTATGGCTCTTAGGCGTTACGGGTCATGGCTCTTAAGTACCAACTCAAATGTCACTCTGCTCATATTTGATCTAAGATTCTGGAAACATGCTCGGTCTAAGTGCATTTCACTGATGTGGCTTTTTTCATGACGTCGGTTACTTTTATCCGGACTTAAGATTTTTCGAGCATGACTCACTTCAAGACCCTCCGGGTTATATAAAATTTGTAAGGGATCATTTGGGTTAAAGTAGTCGTCTCAAATTCATATTTTGCGACTGGAAACTTACAGGTCTCATAAGTTTTTAGAATGTAATTAAACCATGTATGAAATACATATGGACTGGGTTTTGGATATTTTCTTTTTCCATACACAAATATTTTATAAAAATACCACTTTGGTCTTGTTGGTTATTGTTTTAATTAATCTGCAGTAAAATAATAAGTGTATGTTTCATTTATATCAATATTAGTAAAATGTTTGTGTATTTAGATGTGTCCTTGTTTATTTTATTATTTTGATACTGTTTTTGTCAGTTTCTTTAAGACAATTTAGTCTTCCTCCAGCATATCAATTAAAAAAATTATAAATTAAGTGTCTGTATAAGCTGATTAATATAAAATCAATTATTAAAAAAAATTAAATAACATTTTCTGTCAAGTCAAATTATTATTCTTTTACTATGTTTATCTATTTTGTTGTTACAAACATAACTTTCAACAAAATTATAATTATAATTCAAGGTACGAAACAATGTGTGGATCTTGCCAATTGTACTTTGGCGAATTGGTTGCGGGTTATAAAATTTAGAATTTCAGTACATAACGTAAGAGCAAAAACAGTATTAGTAATTTTCTTTAAATTTGCTAATTCTTCTACTGTGTGATATCGTGGTTGGTTGATAACAATAATTTTTGTTATTAATTTGTTTCATGTATAATTAGTTAAAAGTGGTTTCTAGTCTTATGCATTCACTGTCTCAAATAGTTACTGATTATCAATATTTTTATTCGCACATCCTAGAAATGAATTGAATTGATTTCAGTGACTTCATTTAATACTTTATTATAAACCTCGTAAATTGCTTGCTCGCGGAAATATCTAAATGTGAAATATCCTGAGTAAATGGCCTTGTGTTTTAGTGAATAGTTATATTTTTATCAGGTATGTAGCATATACTACCATCACTTAATTTTGTATTATAAAGAATCGTTATAAATATATTGGTTTTAGTGTAAAATATGTTTTGTGATCCATTAGTATATAAAAGGTAACATTATTTGGCGAAATTATTTAATTAATTATTATTTAATAAATTATTTGAAATTAGTTCCAAATTTAAATGTAACGATATCTACTTATGCTAAAATATTACACGTGTGTAAAATTAATTAATTCAATTTATAAATGCTACAAAATCTCATATAGTTAATCGAAATGCATTTAGAACTTAATAAGGAAAGGCAAGCTAAATGATTTATTTATAAATTTATTAATATTGTCATTTTAATTATATTTAAATATGTAGTCGGACAAATGACCATGGCCGGTGGACAACAATTATTAATTCAACTCTATGAGTTGAATTCTAGCATAAACAGTCAAATATCCGTCGACTAGTGCTACAATTAGCATAAATTTAATATTAATATAGAACATTAGAAAATTATGGACGTAAATTAGGATGAAATTTACATTATTCAGCGATACTTTTAGGTTATTTCTAGTTACTAATTAATCTATATTTATAACAAATTAACGTATTAGTAAATATAATCAAGATGCTGTCAGACAAGGGTAATTATTATGAAACTTATTGAAAATAGTTTTGATTGCGCAAGTAATTATACAAAAGCAACTCATAGCAAGCTATATATAGTAGAAAATATAAGTAGAACCTGTAACTGAATAAACGGTGGTTATAAGTAGGTTATCTGATTAAATTGTTAGAGTTTTAGCCTTAAAGAAAAGATATATTGAAGTAAGTGTAGAACTTTGTCATAATACAATTGCTAAGAATATATGAAGACGAACCTTATTTTGATGATCGAGGAAAGTAAAGCTTGTGAAAGTTATATAATGAAGCACAATATAAAGATAATTATCCCAAATTTCATCGTTAAATTTGCATCAAATAATCAAGTTTTATTCAATTTTTTTTTAATAAAAGCCATGAAACTCATTGAAATATCGAAACAAAACGTGGAATTATATTATTTTATTAAGTGGAAAAATTGTATTCAGGCAAAAATGCAAACGGCCCGCAATAGCTTTTTCCATTTCACGAGAGAGAATAGAAAAAAAGGATATTTTCAAACTATTCTAAACGTGGAGAACAACTTTCACATAGCAAAGCGTATTGAACTTAATCGAAAGTCTTTCGAATTGAGGCGATTATATTTAAAATCTTGCTACGAAGTGTCGTTAATACATATGCTTACAAATAATAGGTTTTCATAGATTTTATAGGTATGATAGGTTTTCCTAGCTGCTCGTATCAATCTTCAACATTTTTTTATTTTGCATAATGAGTATTTCCTTTATGTCTCATGAAATGTTCACAAAAACTACAAATATTTTACTTACATATTCTCATATGTATCAAGCAAAATTATCAATGCTGGTATGTTATTTTTTTTGCTCGTGTAATTCGACAGGACGTGTAAATAAATGCGTGCACATTTTTTCTAAAAAAAGTTCAAAGAGGTCTTTAATATTCTCACTAATTATTTGTTTATTTATTTATCTACTTTAATGTATCAAATTGATACATATGGCTAACTTATTGCTAGGAGAGCAATCTCTTACACCCAACTATAACGCCAGTCCAGCCCCATTCGACGAACGGCCTGGAATCTAACCTGGGTCTTCGCGGTGCGCCGCATTATCGAAGGCTGTATGCCTTGTGATCAACCCAACATGACACGGTGACGACTAAATTATGAAGAGATCGAAAAAAAACAATCATAAGCACTGCATCGTCTGGACGCGGTCGTTAATTTTCGAGTTATATTTGATTCGCCTTAGACTTTTCGGGTACCGAAGGCGGATATAGTCAAAGATCGCTTCGAAAACTTGTGTTGGTGTCACACAATTCGAAGAATTTTAAATTCGTATTATCGATTGCTTAAATGATAAAAGAGACATATAGATCTGACTAATTTATTTCAAATTTACTCCATTTTACTGTCATGTTTTTTTTCTGACACGTTTTCGTCGTACTCTGACCCTTAATATTATTGCTCTTCATAGTAATATTTTTCATCTCGATTACTTTCAAGTACTTCTATTTTGGCAACATTACTTTCAAAGAACCACCTATTGTTCAACTTGTAGTAGTAAATATGTTAAAACGAAACATATGCACAGTTATGTATCAATATTTTCCAATACTGCCTGAAATATTTTAGCACTATAACGAAGTAAAATATAAAATGATTAAATAGGTATATCCGAGACTTGCGCTGATGTAGTTACACAAAATATCTCATTTGGGGTACAAGTGAACCCTGACAGCACTAAATCGTATATTAAATACAAATTGAAAATGACGCGCTATTGGCGCCAAAGCGATAAGGAGAACAATTTTGTAGCCACCAAAAAATAGGTTGAACAAACTATGCCAATACCTTGTTACAAGGCTGGTATACACTAGACCTGTAATAAGGTGCTTTAGTTTTAATTTTTAGACTTCTCATGTCACAAGCGCGCAACAGGCGGAATCACTGCTACTTGTTGTATCGAAAATAAGTTCAGGAGTAATGATTCATAGTGCTGGGGAAGTTTAAGGTTATATAGGTTTAAACTAGGGAAGGATTATGAAAAAATGCACATATTCATCAAATGTGTATATTTTATATACTCATTAATGAAGAATATATTTGCTCTTCAAAATTACTCTACTGTTATCTGTAAATTTCTACTACCTTTAGTATCATATTAATCACGTTTGCTTAGTAGTAATATATAGATATTCTATAAATAATTAGGACGAACTTTTAGATTACATTGTGAGATTTACAGTTTCTTCCACATTTCATTAAGAAGTGAGAAAGTGATATTAGAACTACACAATATTACCTATAAATTTGAGTAATTTCCTCATAACATTAATTTACTCGTAACAAATGCAGTGTGTTAAATTAGGCATCATTTCATAAACCTTTCTCTATTTCTACAGGAATTACTATCCTTAATCTGACTCTTTACTTCGTAACAAATAGCTTGAGCCAGAAAGAATAAATTTTAACATCTACAAATTTAACTAGGTGTGTTTTGGATTTTTTGATTAGAAATTACACAATTACAAAGAAATTAAAGGGTAATGCGAATGGTCATTATATTTATTTTCGTTATTACGCCCAATACAACAATAACAAGTACGCGAGACTCAGTGTAATCTTAATTGATAAGATATACTCTCAGGGCATACTGTCATAAATAGTAAAACAAATTCAAATGTAGCAGTCAAACTTTTAATGTTCTCTTAAAAGCGACAGAGATTGAAGGCGTCAAAGGATTCAATACATGTAGTACCGCCACTTATTACTTGAGATTTGGACTCTACAAAGGTAGAAACAATTCCTAAGTTCATTTTATGCTTCGATTTTATTCTAAATGAAATTATTTTGGAGACATACATCTAAGAGCTTCATAAAGTTAGATTTCTTCTTAGTCGTGCACTCTTGACAGAGTGGTCGTGATCATGATTCGGCCGGTTCCTTCGCCACTGCCGCCCTCGCAATGTGACGCCATGTAGTTCGGTGTTTTGCGGAGTGAGAGCAGTCATTTACACTGGAGTGCGTCGCAGATTTTATTAGGTCTGTCCACCGTGTCGGAGAGCGTCCGCGGGATCGTTTGCCTTCGACTTTGCCTTGCACCACCAGTCGATCCATGGAATCTTCTTAAAGTTAGATTTAGTTAATATTAAATACGCTCAGATGTACTAATTTGTTGCAGGTCTCACACAATTTCTCAACTTTATACATCATTTCACAATCTGTGTTTGACACCATAGTGGTGCGTCTACGCTCATGTGTTAATTTCCGTCATCACGAGCAATATCAGCAATTTAATATAGCCAATTTCTCGCCATCTACAGTTGTAGAGAGTAACAAGATAAGTAGGGAGGAAATATTTACGGGATAATACAATATAATTTCAATTTTTGACCCGTAAATCTTAATGATTCAGGTGCATTGCCTAGATCTATTCAAGATCTACTCTTTTTCATTTCGTATTGTCGGTGTCAAGCAAACGCTTTGTCATTGAACTTCGGGTTTCAATTCCTTAATCCTGATGCTGAAGGGGTTTTGCCTGCCTAAACCGTGCGACTTGACGATCTTCTGTTTTTAAATAGTTCTTTGGATATCAAGTAAAGACTCTGCCCATAAATTTTGTGATCCAACTTCTCATTCATAATGCTGCACAAGTATTACCCGCCTAAACTGTGAGACTTGAGGATCTGCTGTTTATAAATTAGTATATACGGATCTCAAGTAGATATTCTGCCACTGAATGTCGGGTTTCAGCTATTCCGTCTTGATTTTGTGGAAGTACTGCCTGTTTAATCTGTGAAGCAGAGACTGCACGCTAAACTCCGAATTCCAACTTTGCATTGGCTTACTAAAATTTTAATATTTTATCTGCGATGATGCTCGAGAAAGTTCTAAAGGTTCTCAAACATATATCTGTCATTGAACTTTGGGGTCAGGCTTCTTAGGTAGATGTACCTTGAGACTTGACGTTTCGTTGTTTTTAAATAGTACTTTTTGTTCTCAAGCAACCCCTTCATTTTAAATTCCTTAGTTCTGTACTTTAGGAGTACAACCTACCTAATCAGTGAGACTAAAGGATTTGCTATTTTTAAATTAGAATTTTTTATCTCAAGCAGAGACTCTCTCATTGAATTTCACGTTATATTTCCTCAATACTAATCTGAAAGTCAGGCAGCAGCCATTTCGGTCATCCAAAACAGCGCGCCGTAAAGATATCCTGATTTCAAATATAGATTAAGATCTTAAGCAAATGGTCTATTTTTAAACTCCATGTTCCAATTCCTCATTTTTAGTGCTTCGAGAGTACTGCCTATCTAAACTGTGAGACTTGAAAATCTGCTCTTTTTAAATTAGTATTCAGGGTCTGAATCAGACTGTTATTAAATTTTGGGTTCCAACTTCGCAGTCTTGAAGATGTGAGGGTACTGCCTGATTATATCATATCATATGAGAATCGATTGTTTTTAAATAAGAATTATGGTCTCAAGTAGAATTTTGTCATTGAAATTTAGCTCCCACCTTCTCAATTCTGATGCAGCGAGGATGCTACCAGCCTAAACCATGCTGTTTGAGGATCAGCTGTTTTTAAAGTAGTAATTTAGATCTTAGGAGAGACTTTGATCTCAAGAAGAGACTGAGTACTGTGTACTTATACCGCGAGAATTCTGCTGTACTTAAATTAGTATCGCAGGTCACAAGCAGAAACTTTGTCATTAAGGTTTGGATTCGAACCCTTCCATATTGAGACTGTGGAACTTTCCGTATTGAGACTAATCTGCTTAAATCGTGAGACTTGACTATCTGCTGTTTTCAAATAGCATTATGGGTCTTAAACAGAGACTGTCATTAATTCTGGGTCCCTGCTCCTCAATCCTCGTACTGCGGGGACGCTACCTGCTTAATCGTAAAGCAGGACGATTTAAGGACCTGCTGTTTTTTAATTAGTGACGTGGTTCTCAAGCAGAGGCTCTGTTCCCTAGCCTAATGTTGTAATACTACGGTCTATTTTATTTATGTGAATTCATATCTCTGAAGTTAATTAATAGATTTTGATGATTATTTTTTTATTCGTTTTAAAAAAATTCTTGGAATTCCAAAAACCTCTAACAGTAGAAGTACTGTGCAGATTGATTTATATTTGGAAGAGATATTTTACCGCAAAGTTCCAACCGAGCACTCATAACTTCATTATTTATACTTTTTATTTCGCTTCTTTTTCAGTGCATTTGATCTCGGTTCAATTTTTGTCAAAATGTTTTATTTTAAAGTAATATTCATATTTTTTTAGATAATGAGTAGTAAAATTTTTTAATACATCAGAAGTGGGTATCGACTGCTTTTGATGACGTTTTCTGTAGGGAAAAAAGTGGATCTGATTCTTAATACTTGCCATGCATATATTGTATATATTTTCGTGACCCAGTGGACATAATTTGATTAAAAACTATTTAGATGTTTACCTTACGTGCTGCCTTTAAAATACTTCAATGCACGTAATTATACGTCAATTATAATTTTACATTTTTCCATGTTCAAAAAAGCTGAAAACTTTATTATAAATTTATCAAGAACCTCCTTTATGGGGGTTACTTCGTTTAAGGATCACTTCAAATTGCCAAATTTGCATCATAAAATGAGTCATTTCAAAAAATAAAATACAGGTTTTCAATAAAGTAATATTTAAAGAAAGAAAACCAGTCACATCTGAAGTATACCAATATTCTAAATTCTCAAGTAAAATTAATGATTTTGGTAATGTAAAACTCCCACACAATATTTGCGACAATGACCATAACTTCATAGGAGGGAGTAACTCTTTATTATTCCTATGACGTTATCATAATAATGACAATTGCTCACATTATATCATTGAGTAATATCATTTCATCCCGTGAAGAAATAGTGGCACTAGCAGAAAAGAGGTGAGACATGCGCCACTGGAATCATTATATAACTAATAAAGCATTAGGCTTGCAGAGTATATTGTGTGAATGATAAATTAATTAAAACCTCTGTAGTTACTTTAAAAAAAACATAGTATACATTCTATTATCGATGAGTCAGTTTTATCTTTTTTGTGTTCTTTCATAAGATGCATTTTTCTATGTCATCACGTTTTTGGAAAATTCAATACAGTTTGTCTTTTTCATATTTTTCCATGAATATGAATTTATCTACAAGTTCAATACCAATAAAAATTATGTAAAAAATGGTACTTAATTTTTTCAACCGAATTATTTTTGGCTTTTATAGACAATTATACCACTAAGTTTAAAGATCTAAATTACTGTCCTTAAAATGTGAAATAATTTATATTAAAGTTATACAATACAAAGTTTATGGAATATAAATTGAAAGAGAAAAGGATAAAATACGATAGTGTATTTATAGCACCAAAAAGAGTCATTGTTAAATATCTAGACGTTAAATATCTACGTAAAAAAATTTCAGAATGAGAAACCTGTCAATTATCATTTAAGATAACATTTAAAATCCCCCAAAATATTCAGACATGTCATAAAAAAATAAAAAAGTACGAAAAACCGTAAATTAGAGAATAGAATTAACCTGGTATTTATGTCGAAAATGATCATTAAATATTTCGTCATTACTATTAATCTTTAAATGTTTAACAATTATACAAATCAGATAATCATGTATAAAAGCAAAATTAATTAATTATTAAATCATCATAGTCAATACATAATCACTTTTTGTGTGAATTAAAAAAAATTAAAACTAAGCATTGTCTAAACTTTAAGAATGATTATTCAACAAGCTCTTTAATTGTCGTACTGTCATGAACATACTTAAGCTGAAATTACTACGCACAAACTTAACATATACCCAACAAAACAAAACGAATATACTTCGCTGAAATAGGTCGGTTCCATTGACATACTTAACACCCTTAAAAGCTAGTGCGTTGAATAATTCATTATAATTGAAATATGTTTGAAAACCACACATATTATGATTAAAATTCTTAAGATGCCCACTTAACACTCAGCGCGAGGATAAGAGAGAAAGTAAGCGAGGTTTGATAACATTAAAACTACTTTGAATTGCAAATTTATGGCTTAGGGGAAGGTTTCAGATCTTTGGATCATACCGGTCTTCGCTCAGCGAGCTAATGTGTGTATGTGGCACTGATTGTGGTAATCACGTAAGATATGCAGTACGGATCTGAATTTATTTACGTTTTTAAACAATGATAATTATATTGTTTTAAATATTGAACCAACCTAGGTTTCTAATCTATTGACTAGAAACCTATGTTGGTTCAATATTTAAAGACGATATAAAGATTCAATTAATTTGTCCACGCATATTGTTTGTTAGGACGGGGTCTTCAAATTTTAAATAGATAATTTAAAACCAAAAGTAGATATTTATGACAAAAAAGCAACAAATAGTGTACAGTTACAGCATCTGCAATATCTTTCTTTAATTAGATTAATTTTAATCCACTGTAAAAGGTTTCAAATAATTTAAAATAATAATATAGACATGAAGTGATATAGAAGAAGAATAGAAGTTAAAGATAAGTACTAAGACAAAAAATTTCCTTGACATACCTTCTATACACATCATACAGTATCGTAACCGCATTTGTAAAGACACACTTTTGTAGGAAACTATCCTATATGAATTTATTAAATTAAGTATAATAGTTATAGGGAATCACTTATATTTAATTCACGTATTAGAATTATAGGTAGAGTTGGTTTAAAAGTACATTATATATGAAGGAGTAAAACATGTTAAAATTAACTGTCCAATAATAAAAAGTATAATGGGGAAAAATAGCCCACATGATTATTCTTATTGAACGTAAAATAACATTGACAGCGTGAAGTTGACTAAACATAATTAGATTATATCGGTTGAGACTAAATATCATCAAAATACCGAGAAATTTCTGTTTAAACTTCTAACTTTAGAAACATATGTCTTCACTTGCTTAAGATAAAAAATAATTTATGTTGCTAAAAATATTATCACTGACTTTAGAATGTGTAAGAAACTAATAATGAGGTCTATAAATTTTTCGTTAATGCTTTGTTATAAAAAGTTGTCACTTACATCATGCACTTTATTTCATAAATATTTAATTATGTTTGATAGTTATAAAGTGTAATCAATTATATGATTCTTATAATTCTGAATCTATCTGAAATGGTTAAAATTAATTTCAAGTATAACAATGATATAACCTTTACTCTCCATTATCACTTAGTAATTGCATTCTAAAACCTTTTTCAAAGTGCCAGAGGCTTATAAATATGTTTAAAAGTGTAGGTCCCCAACTTTACTCGAATTCAGATATTAGTTTATCACACATTTATACTATGTACAGTACAGTCGGTAATATTTACGCACTATCTCATGCTATTTATCGGTCTCCGTCATATTTAATGTAATAAGATGAATCGATTATGCCAATTATGATAAAGTTCCATAGGCAGCCATATTATTGTATAATCATCAAAATTTCCAGTGTGAAGAAGATAGAAGAATATGTACCTTATATAAAAATAAACCTGTTAAGAAAAAAATATGTGGCATATATAAATTAGCGGTTGGTATTATGAATAAAATAAATGAAATCTCAAGATATCCCGATATTTTGCAATTAATAACTAGTAATTTAAGAATATGAACAAATGTTGAAAGCAATCGTTTGGCAGAATATGTGTTACCAATGTAAGTGAACTAAACAATGCGTCATTGACAGAGATAAGGAAATGCTTTGAGGAAGTAAATTTTGTTTAAAAGTATGTAATTTTATTATTTAAGGAGAAACTTCTATTGTCTTTTTCCGTGTCCATTTGATGGAAAAATTTTAATAATTATTTAATTTTGTAATTAAAAATTTAAAAAGAATATTAACCAAATGTTCATCGTCTCATACATTTATCATTCATTCATTAATGTTTAAATAATACTAAAGATTTTATTGTCACTGTGCACTTTAAATCCGATGCTACGTATTGTATAATTCAATTAAAGCACTTAGCAATGGTTACACTTATGAAATGTTATTTTATATAAAGGGGACATCATTCCTAAAAAAAATTATGACTTCTTACGTACGACGTGTTTACATGTGAACTTAACTGTTTCTCTTCTGTAGCCCATCCTAAAACATTTGTAAAAAGGGCATTTAACTGTGATGGTGAGGTTTTGTTTTGTGAGGATTTTTTTGGTGTGATATATGAGGTTTTGTTTTAATATAAATTTTATTCAATGACGATTTATCTTGCTTACTTTGTAGTATTTATTATTATATATTATTTCGCGTTAAAAAGTAATAGACTTTAATGAATCCAATACATTCTAAAGAAAGTAAGGAGTATCGAATGGTTTATTTATATTATTCATTACATGTATAGTTTTTATTTTTAATTTAGAAAGAAGTGTTAATAATGACAACACAATTTTGATATTCGTAAAAGTATTGAAAAAAATTCAATATGTACAAACTTTAGTCAGCAATGTGTTAGTGTTAATATAAAATAACAAAATAAAATAGTATTTAAGTACTGAGTACATAATTTTGAATCTTGATACAGTCAATACAATATCAGGCATATCAGTTATATTTTGATATTATTTTCAATAAATTTTATTGCAATGTACATTATAAATTAATTAATTTTTCTCGAAATACAGTCATTAATATATTTTAATTTTAATTACTAATTTAATAATAACTACTCACAATGTGTAAAATAGTTCTGTCTCAGATTCTGTTAACAAAGTTAAAATCTGAAACAGTCTTTGTCTCAGATTTTAACTTTGCTTTCGTTTTGTACAGATTTTTTATTATTTCTTGTGGGGAATTCATATTTCTATTCTTGCCCACAATTTCTAAATATTTTACCATTTTTAAATAATATCAAAATAAAGAAAACTAGCGTTATAATTATTAAAATGTAAAAGTAATATTTTAAATATTAATAGGCCATATTTTTCTACACTCGTTTGCTTCTGAAAGATTATTTTCGGATTTCTCAGATATTAAAGAAGGATGACTAAAAGACATAATTGTTTGAACACGTATGAAACAAAATTTAATATTTGTGGAAACCGTAACTCTTCAAAGCGTTGCTGTAAAATATAACCAAGGCCCCATTTAAAATCTTAGCGGGATAAGTGGCAAGTTAGAATAAACAATGTCATAGAAAATTTTCTCCTTTTTTTGATTAATGAGTTAGCTTCACGATTTTACGTAATTTAGTAACTTTCAAGTTTCTCACTATTTGAACAGTTTTGATGTTTGAATTTATGAATGAGCTAATGAATATCTTATCCTAATTCAAGTTAACTGACGCGGTCAAATTTAAAATTATATCCAATAGTCCAAAATTTACAATGTCATGCCAAGAAATTTTTCGGTTTCTGACAAACTTAACAATTTCTTTAACATTTTTATATATTCAATACAACATTCATAATCCACATTTAAAAAATTACCTAACTCATATGTTACATATTTGCTTCGGAAAGTATACTTACATCAATTCATAAGTTTGGAATACAAATTTTTAAAACTTTCCAGAAACTTACTTTAGTGGAAATTCACCATATTCTTTATATCTATACAGCAAGGAACATTTTTTTCGCAAAATAATTCAGTTCGTAAATCTTAAAGAATTAATAAAGAAACTTAAGAAAATTCTAGAACGAAACTGCCTTCAATTGTCTTGGGTTAAGACAACTAATGCCAACTAATTCCTTCCCTCGTGAATCAACAATAAATACGATGTTTCAAACTTCCCCGTCATAAAACTTTAATGACTTCGATTCTCAGTACCTGTAACAGGTACGTTTGTAAGTGATATACGTAGAATGTATACACTTTATTGAAGTCGTTACACAGTTTTATATTGTCTTAAATCAAGAGTGATTAAATTTAACGGCTAGGGAATGAGTATTCTGTTTAATAGCCGAATTTTCTCATGACAAAATGTCAGTTAACGATTTAAGTTATTTGGTTATTCGGGTCTGCTTTGCAGTTTGTTTTGCAAGTTGTAAACGGTTAGACTTTTTATGACATTATCAATTGGTCGTCAAGTACCCATATTTTTAAGCTTGCGATGATGGAAGTAACAAGATGGGACTGAGAATTACGCGCTATTTTGTAATTTGCCATTATATAACTTTTCATTTTTTTAATGCTATGGAAAATATTAGAACTAAATAAAAATTAAATGACATAAATAGCCATACGCATTCATGATTATTACTCATTTAGTAAAATATTAATATTTCACCTAAATAATTATTTATTAGTTTTTAACACATAATTTGTTTTCACAGCAGCCAACTACGGCCGAGGAATACCATTAATCAATTCAGGGGTGGAATGTAAAAGATTATATTATTATAATTTTGAGAAGGAAAAAATCATAAACCTTTTAAATAAAATAAAAATATATATTGTCGTAGGAAAAAAGAAAAGAAGAAGGATTGGGAAAGAAGCGGACATATTGAAAATTATATGTGATAAGGAGTGTATAATTTTTTAAGGCAACTTTTGAAAGTATATAAACAGTTTAATAACTATTAGTGAAGCCGTATTCATGACAAATAATATACATGCTATTTTTGTAAAGAAATTGTTTTGTACCGGAAACCATGGCACTCTTCAATTAATAAAAATTTCGAAGAGCTTAACTTTTTAATTATTCCTCACACCGCATTACCCATTTATATTTATTTTTCGTAACATAGCACGTTTTTCTCCCTCAATACGATGTTGAATTTTTATTTGAATATCTTAATTTTGTTAAACTAATTTTGACTTATTTAATGGCGAAAGTTTTCGGCTTTCACAATTGAAATTCGTGTTCTTCTAGTTTATATTTTAATTATTTCTTACTTTGAAAAAGCTTAATCTCAATATATTCATAATTTTCTTGAATTTATATTCTACCTTTTATATTGAACATTTTGTCCAATGTATCAATATTTTATATTAGTTTTTGGTGCTGACTCTATACATGTAATTTGATTTAAAGACATTGATTCAAGAGTCATTAATTACATTTTTTCCATATGGAAATATCTATATGTCATTATTAGCATGTCAACAGCAAAGATATATAATTGCTCTCTATAATATATTAATTGCTCTAGTAGGTATATTTTTGTATGCTATTATAATTTGGAGGTAATTTGTTCATTTCAAATCTATTTAGTTGCTTGTAGACAAGTGCAAAATTCATAAAGCAAAGGACATTTAAGTAATATTAGTTTAAAGTGCGTAATGAGTTAAGAGCTTTATGTCATCGAGAAGTTTTGTATTACTACAACATATTTTTGCAATAATTTGTTTTTCCTGGTGAAAATTTATTAAATACTTACTTCATGCGCATGCCTTCGTAGGGATAACAACTTCTAATATTTTCAAATAAGTTTTTTTTCGAAATAGATCTAAAAGTACATTCAGGGGTAGCTTTTGAAGTGGTCTTTTAAAGATTATACACCATAAGCCCGAATACTTAAGTTGCAACTGCCATCAATTGGCAAAAAAAATATATTTATAACCTCTTGGTAATATGCTAGCTGATTATAATTTTTGATATAAATGTATATATATATATATATATATATATATATATATATATATATATATATATATGTATATACATATATATATATATATATATATATATATATATATGTGTGTGTGTGTGTGTGTGTGTGTGTGTATATTTCATAAATTCTCGTTTAAAAACAATTTAAACAATTTAATTTTTGCTCCGAATTCGAATACATCCTTTTTATAATACGTTCAGGTCCAGCGACGTTTATAACTCCTAAAGACAGTGAAATGTCTTCCGTCATTGTTTTAAATGATAAACGAAGAATCTTAAAGAGCAGTGACCTTGAGTCCATCAACACAGTTAGTTTTTGTAAAGTAGAGGGTACTGGGGAGACTTGCCACTCTATGCCTGGATAGGATAAAAGAAGCCAATAAGACCATAGATATTAATCCATGAAGAAACCTAGTTTTAAATAGGATCCAATGAAAGAAATTAAATGAATTAGACTTGACTAATTAGAGTGATCGAAAAAAAAATTAATATATGTGTCTTGAAATATGTTTTGTTCTTACTGCTTTAGTAGTGAAACTTGTAATTCAGTAATCCTAATTGTGTAAATACAGAAATGTATGTATACAGTTGCACAATTAAAAAAAAATTCAATTCTCTTCTAAATCGTTTATAGGTGGCTAAATCAGTTTATGAGTTTATTAATTTATATTTAATAAATAATAATAAACTAATAATCAGGCACGTAATATTATATATATTACTATTTATTTTGTACATTTATTAAAGTTTATCTAAACTTTAGGTATATAGGTGGTGAACTTATTGCTAAAGGGGCAAAACCAAACACAAAGCGTCGCGCAAAAGTCTTTTTGTAGCATTGTAAATTGAAATTATTGATATGCGGAATTACTAATAAATACAAAAAATCGTTACGTAAATGAGAAGAAAAATAAGGAAATAATACGTTGATGATAACTAGGGGTATGAATAACATTAGAGTGCGAAATGAAATTAAAAATACAAGCGACACATCAAGGAAAAAGTATCGAAAGAGCACTAGCTATTTGATTTGTAAATTATTATAAGTAATGCAATTTCAGGCAAGAATTTAATACAGACGTTGAAGATACATTTGTGTTTAATTTTTTACATACTTTTTGTTGCGTAAATTATTTTCCACAGAATGCATGTCTGTACTGAGAAATTAGGACGATTATATGAGAATTAATGAAGGACCCATAAGTATGCATACATGTAGAATAAGTATCTATGCGCTTGTATCACCTCACACCATCAAGGCGGTAATAACTGAATACTCTTTAGTTTAAGTATCGGTTTAATATTCTATTATTAAATGAAATTATAACTTAGGTTATTAATTTAGTTGTTTTCATTTAAAGCGTAAAATCATGAATATAAATGATTAGTGACGTACGTCGCATTATCATTTGTATTTACGATTTACGTGAAATCATTCATAATAACGCCATATAGTGATATTTTTTTTCTTCTTAATAATGCCATTTGGTTTTATTTTCCATTTTTTCTTTTAAATAACCATGCTTTAATTTTATAGAGGCCTATTTTCTTTCGAGCATAAAATTAGGACCTTACTTTGAAGTTTATTTGTGAAATATATGATCACAATTGGTTGTATACAAGTTTTATTTATTCTTTGATTAAAAGCAATAACATAAAAAAGGTATTTTAAGCGCTTTATCATTATGGCTAGATTAAGAAAAGTGGAGATTCTTATATTAAACTTATAACACTCGCTCTTTCGCATTATACAAGGTATTTACATATGTAATGAGACTGCAAAGTACAAAGGTATTTTATTACGGATTTTTCAGGGAAATGGAATGAATAGCTACAAAAAAATTACAGAACATAATAGTATTTTTTATGCGATTCTTTATCATTACCTCTCTTTTACCATGTAACACGTAAAAACTACAAGACACATTTGGATGTAGTTTCACGGTTGCGTTTCTTATATAGTTTGTATTGAGCGTTTTTCGAATTTTCATTTGTCGGTATGTGTGTTGGTATATTCGATCGGTATGTGTGATGGTATATTTGTCGGTATGTATGTTGTTATATTTGTCGGTATGTGTGTTGGTATATCACTTAAAAATTATTATATAAATTTAAATGCAGTTTTCGTTGCAATATTAACTTTTATCTAAAACGGTTTAAATGTATTGATATCTCATAAATTTGAGAAATAAAATGCAAAGCATCGGTCGACCAAGGCTACGTAATTAATCATAGACATGTACAAGAGTAATCATAAAAATGTATTTTACTGTCACATACAACTGTGTAAAAAACCTATTCATCACGAGTAGAACTTACACTACAGGATTCCGTGCTCATATAGACATTTAAAGGTAAACTATCTGTAATAAACTCTTTACACAATTTTAATTTTTCATAAAGAAAATATGTTGTCTACTATACCTGTCACGGGTAGAGTAGACAATATATTTCGATATTTATATAACAAGATACATGACAATCGCTATAGTTTTCCTACAACTTTTGCGTAGCCTTTTTAAAATAAAATTTTTTAATAATATTAGGTTGATCAATTCCGCAAAAAAGGCGGGGAGGCACATTACTTTTATGTATTTTTCGGTATATCTCTGAATATATATTATCAAAAATAATGAATAATTCTCAAAGTCTTCATTATTAAACCTTTAAAACGATACCTAACAACACAAAAGGAATTCGTAAAAATTATTTTCTAATATTTAATCTTTCCTATGCGCTAAAATTTTTGAGTGCTAGCTCTGGGTTAATATATTTTATTATCGTGTAAAATTTCAAGTTTCTACCTCAAGCGGTTCCTGAGGAAAAGAGCTGTGACTGGCCATAAAGATACGTGAGTGGTCTAATTATGGTTCCGTTTCTCCTTTTGAGTTATGGAAAACGTAAATATTAAATAAAGTCTCCACCACATAGATGGTGCAGATAATAACGGGCTGAAGTATGTAGAGGAACGGGGCGAGAGTGCGCAAGTCGACCCAGGTTGGATTTACAGTAAACCAATTTTACACACACATATATATATATATATATATATATATATGTGTGTGTGTGTATATATATATATATATATATATATATATATATATACACACATATATATCTCTCAGATTTTCGCTTTTGTTTCTTTTAAAAGTAACTATCATGACATCGATATGTTAAAACTTAATTTTATAATTTTCCACTAGATGGGGATGTTTATATTATTTTTAATAAAAATGTTTAATAACAAGTGCACTTAAATTTACATTTTAGTAGTTCATTATCATCATTATCAGATTCCAGGGTAGTGAGGAAAGCAAAACGCTTAAATATCTGGAAATGAGTGACATAAAAAGTTGACATACGATACGAGTAAGTTTAATACATTGATTATATCAGTCTTGTACGAAATTTTTTGCGGTATTTCTTATTAGCGTTTTAGGAGAAATATTAATAGATGATAAGAGATAGAATTAATAAATATTTAGTGAATTTTTAATATCGCAGTTGAATATTCACTATTAACCTATTTTTTTCCGAGAAGTTTCTATAATACACATCTAGTTATATTGATGTGCCATTGAATTTAAAAATATTTATTTAATTCGCCTAATGGATTCGTCTGGTATATATACAGGAATATATTAGAATTACTAAAGAATTGTTACAAACAATTATCTGAGCTATAGCTTATTCTGCGCTATAGCTTTAAGTCTACGTGCTTTATTGCAAAACAAGTAAAACATGAATAATTCCATGCTTAAAAAAATTAGATTTAAAAGTGAAGTTATTTAGGATCAAGTTCTTCACGATCACGATCTTCAAGATAGTTTATTACATTTTAACTTTGGTTATTTAATATCTAAATTGTATTTTAAAATTGACCACTTCACTGCTAAAATTTACACGCTTTTGTTTTTATCACGAACGTAATAGAAAGTTTTGGACATATACCGGACGAACCCGTACATGATTTTAGTTTGAAGGTTATCCGATATTATTAAAAGTTTAGATGAATTTCATAGAGGAAACTTCACGTAAAGTTTAGATGAGAAACCTTTCACGTGTATACCGTCTTGCCTGAAAGTTTATTTGTCAGCTTTACGTTCATAGGAAATTAATTAACGGAATTCTGAAATTGAAGAAGGCGTTCTTGGTATAAGTAAGAAACCGTGGCCGTGTTCTTAGTTTTGATTTTGGACTTATATTTATATACTAGCTAGGATACCCGGGAGTTTATATGAGATTGTGTGGTAGTTAGAATAAAGGATATTCCTTAAAATAGGAGAGGTAAAAAATGTTCATTCAAAACATATTCTATTTACAATACTTGTGTATAAACAACATGTTTCGGGGTATATATGACCAAATTTTTCGAATTTCCTAATTGAAAGCAAGCTACACATACTTGAGAAGAACAAGATTATTTGAGGTCGATGATGCAATGTTTTAAAGTTTGTCCTTGCTCTTTGTTAATTGTGTAACTTTAGGCAAATTTGATTGAAAATTGCAGTTTTTTAAATTGGAGTGGCAATTTAGTACATATCAGTGGTATTCTGGGGATAATTACTTTGTGTCCTTTGTCCTTTCCGTCATAAATTCAGCTTCGATGATGTTATTCGATAGCTGTTTGACGATCATCATTGTTCCATTACATAGTTTTGGTGAGTTGAGATTTCTGAGTAGTGTGATCGGAGACCCAATTTTCAGTCGAAGACAATGTAATGACATTTTTGACGGTTACTTACAAAGGGTTTAAAAATTCTGTAGGTAAGTTGACATTTTCTTAAAGTTTTACAATCCGACACGATTGAATACGATCGATTTGCATATTCTCTCTTCACCGGGAATTCTTGAAGATAGAATATTTCAAATCTTTCTTTTGAATATTAAAGTTGATATCGTCGACAAGGTTGTTTTTAGTTGCCAAATTTGCCCTTTTCAAATAGCCACTATGGATTAGTATAGTTGTGAACAATATTTGGGTAAATTTGGTCGAAGAGTTCGTTGTCAGCAGTGGCTATGTCGTAGAAATCACTGTTGAGTTCAATGATTTGATGATGAATGAGTAGGATTTGTGCCTTCGCCTATTCGCAATAGTTTTTGAGCAAAATGTGCTGTTGTTTCGTCTTTCGATAGTTCAACTCTCATATTTTTTGTTACAGAACAGTAATTATATGTGCAGCTAGAGATATGATTATTTTGAGCATGTATTTATTTCGTCTGCTGGTGTTGACTTGGAGATAACTGGAAGTGTTTGGTCATTGGCATAATTTCAGAGCTTCCTCTATGTATGGAGAGAAAATTACAGGCTTTGAGTTATTTTTTTATGCCATTGTGCATTCTTCCCAGAAGATAATTTTAGCTTGTTTTAGAAATTGAATATATTTGGCGTTAATTTTGTAGAAATTCATTATTCACAATTAAATGAAACTACGTGATGTAGTATTATTTCTACTATCTTTAATTTCTTTACCACGGCCTAGGTTTCGTTGTATTACATCTTCAGGTGGGATATTAGCAAAGATTAACTCTTAGGAACAACCAACAGCATTTATATATTTCAAACACAATAGCGGAAGACTGCTTTGTTCGGATTTTTCCATTGTTTATGTTAGTGAGTTTATTGCAGGGACGCAGACTAGGTTTTATTATATTACAGAGAGTTATACAATATACCAGTATTCTAGTTGGGGTAATAAATTCAATTGTTGTTATTATGTGAAGTTATACAATGCAAACTTTAGGGTATATGTAATAAAATTAAATGGAAGTTATTGTCGGTAATATATTTGTGCAAAAGCAAGGGTATTTGAAAGTAAGGCCAAGGTAATATACTAATTCTACATATCTTATTATCGGTAATATATTTATACAAAAGCAAGGGTATTTGAAAGTAAGGACAAGGTAATACACTAATTCTACATAACTCCGGTTTTGTGTATTCATATATTTATTTATTTATTTCTTTTAATTTTTTTGTTTTTATTATATATACTTATATTAAGATGTGTATTAGTGCTGAAACAATTTCCAGGGTACTGTAGTATCAATGTTTTATATTTATATTATATCTAGAAGATATTAAGAATGGGTGACGATATTATATTTAGTTGTTCATTTAATATATTGACCTTGATATCTTTTTTATGTCTGTTTATTTCTAATGTTTCTAGGATATTAAGTTTATTGCCTTTTGTATTTATTTGTAATATATAGAGGGCATTATCAGTATGGGGGTGATGGTTATTTTCAATGAGATGTTTAGCAAAGTGAGATGTGTCTGGTTTATTATTACGGCAGCTGGCGATGTGTTCTTTATATTTTGTATTAAAATCTCTTCGTGTTTGACCTACGTATACACTATTACAATCGTTACATTTAAGTTTATAGATACCACTCTTTTTATGTTTATCTATTTTTTCTAATAATAAGGGTTTTACCCAAGTTACTTAAGGTACTATACGTACATGTTATATTATTTATATTTTTATTATTAGTTAAGAATTTTCCTAATTTGAGTGATACATTACCTATGTATGGGATAGATTTATAGTAAATATTATTCTTATTTGGTGCGCCCGGGTATATTTCTTGTATTAGTATTTTTCTTATTTTTTATGGTACAGTTTTGTGACAATTGATGGGTCATAATTATTATTTGTTGCGATTTGTTTTATTAATAATAAAGAAAAATGTTGTTGATCCGGCCCACGGTAACGTTGTAATTTTTTTTAGATAGTCATTGAAATGTGGTTTATTGTGAGCAATGTATTGAAGTGGTTTGTTGATGCTGTAGCTTTTTTCCTTTGTAATTTCGAAGTTTTGCACACTAAAAAAATCTTGTCGCGGTGCTGGCATCCCAAGTTTTAGTAAGGTTTCATTTTTTATTGCTAAATATTTATCTTCTAGGCGAATGAGTGTTTCATTGAAAATGTCGGATGTTCGGTGTATACTCGGCCTAGTGCGTTAGTTTTCATGATTCCTGTATGATCCCCTACTAGAATTCCTTATTTTCGGCGTTGAAAGATTTTTCTTGTTGTGTTCCACGTATAAGACCACGATAGGGACGGCGACATATAGTAAAGTATTCGTGAATAGATCCGTTTGGTATAGTTGGAAAAAAAACTGTTAATGGTGTGTTCTTAGGTGGTTCCTTTGCAATTTTCTGGTGGTGTCTTTTGTGAAGTAAACGCTCTGTCCATTCTTTAAATATACTCCTAGATCTTCCACAGTTTTTTCGTGTTCGTGTATAGGAAAACCAAAAATCCGCCACGCTGCTTCCTTATTGTTTATGGATATTCCCATTTGGTACATGAGGATCGTCGTTTTTGTTTTGTTGTCTGCTATCTTTGGTTATGAAATACTGCTTTTGTTTACATATTTACAGACATATTTAATGGACTTCACTGAATTGTGGTATTATACGTTTAAGTGTGCTTGGAACATTTTGGAAAGTAGTGATTTATATGGTTCTAATCCATTGACTATCTCATATTTGTATTTTTACTGTGTAAGCACCTTTTTTGGGTAGCCATCATCTCCAGTTTTTATGTCGACCAAGTATGGTTTTGGGTAATGTTTTGTACATTTTCCATCACTCATACATGGCGAATTGGGATTTGGTCCGTGAATCTTGTTTTTCACAACTATGTCATATAGTTCCCGATCTTCTTGTTTATTGAGATTTTCTTCTGATTCAGTCGTATATAAAGCGTCCGTTCTGCTTCTATTTTTGCATACATATCAACCAGGAATTGTTCAAACGAACGGCGAGTGTTGAGAATGTGATTGTATGTTTCATTGTCTCAGATAATGGAAATTACTTTTTCGTCAGTTTCTACGTCTGTTTCCGGTTAGATTTGTTTCACATTAAAATTATATCCATTCTCTCCGTGCAGAAAGATTACTGGAAATTGGAGGGTATCATATGAACGGTGTGTCTCTGCAATGCGTTGTAGTCATTTCCTTCTTCGTTGTACAATTATATCACCGCTTGTGTTTTCATTGTTCACTATTACGATGGCGACTTCGTCTATCTAAGATTAATTAAATCGAGGTTCATATCCTCCAGGTGGTCCCTGCTCGTATTATAACTTTATAGTCATCAGAAATTATTTGGTCTAGTGCCGTTTTGAATATATAGATAAGTTGACTGTATTTGTGTAAGATCTTCTGTACATTTTGGATTATTTCTCGTCTCAATCCATTGATGTTTGTGTATCGTTGACCAATTTCTATTTCTCTGTTTCCGAAAAAATATACTTGCCGAAATTTATAGTCTTCGTTGGGTATTGTAGCATCCCATTTTGTGATAGATTTGTCTTTGGGTGGAAAAAAACGTAATCGATTTCATCTCTGTTAGTATTGGTCGAAGTGACATCGAAAGAAGTTAATTGGAAGCAGGCGTTGTATGCTTTTCCCCGATCATGTAGAAATTCCTGCGGAGGTGCTTACAGTGGTGGTAATCGAATTTTTCCTTCCTGACGTTTCTCTACTGAATTTTTTCGCATTGCAAAATTTTCAGATTATTATATTCTTTCGTTGGGTCGTAGTGGAATGCTTTATTTGTTAAGTTGTGCAGTTTACTTGTCCTTGTCCGCGCTTCTCGTAGGGTGATATTTTCGTGGGTGGCTTGCGTTCGGAGTCTTCTATATACGATTGTGTCGCAATTCTTGATTCTTCAATTCATTCATTTCGTTGTTCTTCTGCTTCTCACGGTCCTTATTCTCGTTCATTGGGAAGGTAAACGTATTTCGCACTCTTCGACTATTTCGTTTTTTGCTGTTCTTTTTGTTTTAGCCGTTTTGCTTCAGAACTTGTAAGATCTCTTCCTCTTTTACATTTGGGCATTATACAAAATATAAATCAAATCAACTTTTTTTAAGAAATACACTAAGTGCACTTTAAATACTTTTCACGCTTTTTTTAGATTTATGTTCAATCATTGTATCACTTTGATTACTCACTGTTTGTTTTTATTTACTTCCTGTAATTCACTGATAAGAAACTGATGTTCAAACCGACGAAGGATCTTGCTTTATATACCCCTATCAATGGGTAGTCGCACCTATGCGAAAAATGTTTCAAATGGTTCACAATATTCCAGTACATTCCACAACATTCGAGAGTGTTCTAGTATATATTATACACAATGGTCTGGGATATCCCGGGATATGTTCGAATGTTCCAAAATATTCTCAAACATTCCAGAATAGTCCGGGATGATCTCGAATGTTGTGGAATGTTCTCGAATACTTTGGAATGTTTTGGACTGTACTAAAAATTTTTAGAGTGCGAAACTTCCAGCCCTTAAGCACGCCCTTCAGGTAAAAAGGGAACCTTCTTCATGGATCATGGTTAGAGGGCTACCACACCATATCACTTCCTTGATCGTACCGGGACTCGTTTCTGTGTTTTAGCGGCACGGACATTGCACACTTACTTTTATAATATATATTGTTTAATTACTCAATTTTTATTTAACTTTCGCTGTTGTTTACTAATATTTCTTCAAGTTCATTGAGTTAATAATACAAATAAAGTTTCATTTCATTTTTCCAAAATGCATAAGCGTACGAATAAACTACATAGTATGCAAAAACCAAATAGATTAATTAACTGTAGTTAGAAGTAGTTATACATCCCATTTTTCTCTGGTGGTGTAATCTTCAAATGGTAATCTTTAGATATATTTATTTATTTTACATTATACTGGAATCATGAAAGTAAAGTAGCTCTCATTATAACCAAAATGCGTGCTTTTTCGCCAACAATTTAAGTGTTGAAAAGAACCAAGTTAAACGTTAAAACTATCTTTTTTGTAATATAAGATTGTCATATTCCTTAAAACTATAATTTACATATATATTTTAACGAAGTATGAATTATTTATATACATTTATATATATATATATATATATATATATATATATATACATATATATTTTTTTTAATGAAAATAATTATTTATTATCACTAACATTTACGTGCTCCGGTTGTACCTTTTATGGCCCATATTATTTTATTGACACTCTAGCATATAAAACAATGCTAATTTGTTTACGATGATATTCACATTATATGTAGCTTCAAACACAGAATTTATATTTAAAAAATCTGTCAAGTACGAGTACAACTTGCATAATGAGTGCTTCGTACATATTTAGATAATTAAATATATTTATAGATTTGTTATTTCATTACACTATAGTATTTATTAAGCTATTTACACAAAATATATTTTTTCCAACAGAAGAATAGGTACATTAAGTTAATGACGTATTCAGTTCGTTTATACTTTCTAATGAGATATTTCAGCACTTTAAATAACTTTCAATAAAAGTCTTAAATGTAAAGTTTAAAACTAATAAATTACCTACAAAACAAAAAATATAATCCGTGAAGCTTCACCCCAACATTCAATATCAAAATGCAATGGGTTACGAAATTTGCCACGTGTAAATCCACGCGTGCGACACACTCACCCACTAAGCGATATCAGTAATTCTGACACTTTCTTCTGAGCCACAAATTTGCAATTCAAAACAGTTTTATTGTCAGCAAACCTCGTCTGCTTTCGCACTTATCCAAGCGTCGAGCTATAAGTTGGTTTCTTAGATATTCTCATTACAATGTGACTGGAGTATGTTTTAATTATGACGCGTTATTCGACCTTCCCATTTCGTTTTGTTGATATGTGATATTTGTAAACCAATATAGGTTTAAGTAAATTTGAAGGGCACAGTTTATTGAAAAGGTTGGTAATAAACAGCAGTTGAAGTCTAGACTTGTTTAAATATTATTGTGTAAACAACGTTGTGTTATTTACCACATTGCACAACAGTTTATATTTTATCTTAAAATTATTACAAAAAAATATAAACTGTTATATAATATGGGTAAATAACTTAACATAACACAACAAAATATTAGTAGCTAAATTATTAATTAATGCAACTAAAAATGTAACAACACAGCTGTCATTAAATTAAGTAACTAAAATTATTAGTTATTTAATTGATTAATATGGTACAATTATACAATTTACCTTCGTTTGTTGTAGGTTATTTAACACTCCTTCCGTACCGTAAAATACTTTTTCGCTGCTTTATCTGAAATAGTTATAATAATGTAATATAAAAAGATAAGCTAGTATGGAAAGCGTGAAACTTACGATTGTTTATATCAATTTATCATAAGAAAACATAATTTTTTAAAATATTACTAGGTGCAGTATCGATTTAAAGAGAATAAAATTATGACTTGATGCTATCCCGGACATTCATTAAATTACTTGTGAATTATTTTACCCTGTGAGCGTTCAGTGATATATTGTTTTATTTTAAAAGAGGTTTTCTTATTTTTTATTTTATGGAAATTTAATTGAAAATATTTGAGAAAAATAAAGTTCCATCTGTACTAAGATAGTATAGTAATAAAATTTAAGAGTTTGTTAGTCCATGGAAATTACGAAAAACTACACAATCGGTTTCAAAAATACTTTAATTCGTGGTTAGGTTAGGCCTTTTACATGATTTTACATGGACGGGGTAGCGGAAAAACTGGTTATAATGATAAAAAGCAGAATAAAAATTATTCATAAAGAGATGTCTGATCTATTCGATATAATAACTTACACAAAAGCTGCAATGATGGGACGTAAACAAATTAAAAATTCCGAATTATGGTTTCGATTCACGATAGAAGACCAAGTGTTTCAAAAACTCTCTCTTTTTGGTGTATTATGATTCGGGGGTGTCTCAAAAAAGGCTCTCTCTTATATAAACTTAAATTATCTTCTGATTATGCCATCTAAAAATTGAACCCCTCCTGTCTGCCGTTGCCAACTAATCCACATCTGCCCATTCGATCCACTCGCAACATGTGCGCTGCGCACCGCTCGCCGCCCGCCGTCATTTCTGCTGCTCCTGTAAACGGCACGATGTGACTGAGCCTTGGCAGAACAGCGGGCATGGTCAAAGCACATATTCCGCCTGTCTTGATGATTTTGACCGATGACCATTCAGTTTCCAACGGTTGTATTTTTTGGTAAAAATTCTATTTAGTCTCTGGTTAAAAAAATATCAACAAAATTTTTCTAAATAATTTAATCGATTTAAGGTCAGTGTTCTTTTCTGATGCATAATTAGGTGTCTCATAAATAGCAAAACAAATGTAGTTATACAGTACAGAGAAGTTCTTACCAATTTAAAAATAAACATTTAAAAAAAGTCAAGAAAACATATATGAGCGATCATAAACATTTTTAAAACGATCAAAAATGAATTAGAAATGGGCAAAGATATGTAAAAAATCAATCTGGTCTCTCATTACGGTAAGTTAGGAGACGGTGACGAACAAATTTGAACAATATCGTAAAATATATATTTTACGAAAAAGCTATAAAATATATCTAAACAGGGAAAAATGGAAATTAATTTTCCAGACTACAGTTTGTAGGTATTTTTATGATTCAATATATTCTAGTTAGATCTTCTGCATGTCTATTTAATTTGAACGAATTAAATAATCCAATAAACGATCAGCATAAGGAATTTGGTGAGAACATTTCCCTATGTACTTACTTAAAGAAAACGAATTATATTTTAAATTGAACTAACAGGCATATCTACAAATATGTGAATTCAACTCTGGCATATCTGACTACAATCTACACAGTTGACTAGCGATGAAATGTTAATTATTTTTTTTGTATTTGTATGTATATTTATTCAGATATGTATCAAAAAATTCACTTAGTTGATTTGGACTATCTGTCAACTAAAAAGCAACAGCTGCTATAATATATCCTAGTTGTAATAAAAATTACGTAATAAAATAAAAAGGGAATCAAGATGAAACCGATACGTACGAGTTTTTGATTAAACTGATTTTTCGATGAATACTTATCATACATATGAAAATATATATCGCTCGTGTGTATCATGATTGAAGGGTTTATATTTAAAATGAGAAAGTTTAGTAGAATAGCGATGATTATTTCGGGAAATATTCCATATTTAGCTTATTCGGTCACGTTTTCAGGGTTTAGTAGCCAAATTAGGAATATTTATAGTTTTCCATGTCCGTCTGTATGTTACAGTCATTTAACTCGCAGATTATTGATGACATAAAGCTGATTATACAAATCTATAACGGCTACAAAGTAATATAATAATAATTATAAAAAAAGGATTTCAAGGCAACTGAATCCTTTTTTATATCTTTTTTATTGTATTTAAAGTGGAAGTGATTTTTCTCACATGCAATACAGTGTGAATAGGTCCTGCACATACATGTGTGAAAAACCTATTCACACATATGATTACACATATTCTACTTTACGAATAGGTCCTGCACATCTATAAAACCTACTCACACATTATATCTATATAATTTTCAACATTTTTCAAAAAATTATTTTAAAGCTATTGTGTATGGCAAATGAAATGGAAACTCATTTAAACGCAAATTCAATCAAATATATGACATATTTTCTTCGAATTATTTTCACATTTTTAGACAAAAACGCTTTGCTATTTGAAGGATCGCTCCGAAAAATATGAAAAAATCATGAGAATTTGGTGTAGATTAAATGAAAGTTATCAGGAATGAAAAATTATTTTTTATAAAAAATTGAATTGTTTAAAATTGCTCAACCACTGGTTTTAGAAGAAAAGTATTTCGGCAAAAATATGGCTCAGAATGGAAGGAACAACTATTGTCCAACGAGAGGGAATGGTACGATTATTTGATAACTTATACTCACAAAAAAGACGTCGCAGATGAAAATATTAGTAAATATTTTTGATTGCATTTCAAAATATCTAATAACAATTCGATAGTCTGTGGAAAAAAAATTCCATGTTGCAATCGGATATTGTTTAAAAACCTTGTATACAGAAATATAATTTATTGCCACTTGCTTATTCGTAAAATGCATTATAATCGACCTTAAATTATAAGAATTATAGATATTACAGACGGAAGATATTATGCATTCGCGTAATTCTACTGCATCTCCTAATAAAATTTCGTTTTTATCAGTAGAGAAATACAATACGGACGGTTAGATGAACGTGATATAATTATAACTATTCCATTTTTTTAATTTGGCTACCAATCTTTAATATTATTAACACGGTCTGCCATATTACCGTTATAAATATATTTTAATAAATACGGAGAACTATAACGGTGTCAAAAGTACTATTTAATAAATATCTGTAAATATTTTATATGGAATTATAACAGGTTGAATTTTCAAAGTCAAAATTAATAATAAAAAATAATTAAGTAGGTAAATCAAATGTTGCTTTACACATTTTCTGAAAAATATTGAAACAAACTAAAAATGAAGCGTTTTTAATTAAATCGTGTTTCTTATGCGCACTTCATGATACGTTGTAGGTACTTCACTCGAGAATTCCTTAATACCTCATACGCTCACGATAAGTACGAAATACGTAGATTATACATCCTCCAAAAAGCTTATATAGACATTGCTAAGTGCTACATGATTAGAGAGTGAAGAAATATATAAGCAAATCTTAATTCACAAGAAGCCGCTTCACACCTAAGATAATGCAAATATACCCCTATTCTCCATCAATTTACGTAATCGACAATACCAAATTAGGCCTCGAAATGATTTAATATGAAACAGAATAATATTTACTTTGTGATACTTCGACGAAAGCTAATGCAATTAATTTGAATTGTAAATGATGACTTAATCTCTTTGTTGACAGACTAATTTCATGTATCATCAGGGTACAGAGCGATCCACTTTAATGGAAGATGAACAGAATTAAGCTCGGTGATTCTTACGTGAGTCTACACGAGAGCTTTGGCATTTGTGCGTAGATAAGTTTACGTAGAAGCTTTTTGGAGAGTGTGTAATCTACGTATTTCGTACTAATTGTGAGCGGGCGAGGTGTTAAGGAATTCTCGAGTGAAGTACTTGCAACTTATGATGAAGTGCGCATTATGAAACAGGATTTAATTTGAAATGATTAATTTTTAGTATGTTTAAAATGTTTTGTAGAAAATGTGTAAAGGAACATTTGATTTACCAACTTATTTATTTTGTAATAATAATTTTGACTTTCGAAATTCAACCTGTTTTAATTCGATATAAAATATTTACAGATTTTTTAAATAGTGCTTTTGGCACCGCCATAGTCCTTCGTAGTTATTAAAATATATTTATAACGGTGATGTGGCAGACCATGGTAATATTATTAAAGATTGGTAGCCAAATTCAGGAAATGGAAAAGTTATAATTATAACATGTTTTGTCTATCTGTCCGTATTGTATTTCTGACTGATAACTACGAAATTTTATAAGGACATGCAGTAGAATTACGCGAATGCATAACATCTCCCGTCTGTGATATGTATAACTCTTATAATTTAAGACCGATTATAATAAATTTTACGAATTGGCTAGTGGCATTAAGTAATATTTCTCTATAAAAGGTTTTTAAACAACTTCCAATTTGAACATGGAATTTTTTTTCCACAGAATCTATCTAGAGAATTGTCATTAAAGAGATATTTTGAAATGCAATCAAAAATGTCTAGTAATATTTTCAGCTGCGATGTCTTTTTTGTGAGTATACGTTTTCAAATAGTCGTACCGTGCTCCATCCTTGCCAATTTTCCTAAGAGTATTTCTATTTCCTAAATGGTTCATGCTTGTTCATCTTTTTCTGAAAATTCTTTTAATATATACGCCACTGAGTTTTGGAATTCATTGGCTCGTAATATTAAATATACGCTTCCAAAAGTCAATTTAAAAAAAAATTTCTGCGCTACCACTGCCGATCGCCCCCAGAGCCGTATCAAATCGACTATGTTGTTATATGTGGATATAATAAAACATTTACTTATTTTGAATATTTGTAATAGAAATAGTGCTTATAAGCTTTTTAAAATATACCAGTATGGTAATTGGATTTCTCTAAGTGAGGTAGAGTTTCCGTAAGTATTTATTTATACTATGAGTTATTACCTCACAATTTACTAATTATTTAAAATAAATAAATTACAATTATTGAATATATTCGCCGTTAATTTTGTAGAAATGCGTTATTTACAATTAAATGAAACTACGCGAAGTAGTATTATTTCTACTTTATTTAAGTTCTTTACTACGACCTTGGTTTCGTTGTATTACAACATCTTCAGGTAGGATATTAGCAAAGATGCTTTAGATCTTTGCCCACCTGAAGATGTAATACAACGAAACTTAGGTCGTGGTAAAGAACTTAAAGAAAGTAGAAATAATACTACATCATGTAGTTTCATTTAATTGTGAAATTACAATTTATTTTCAGCATATTCATTTATTTTCATTGTAAATTAAATTTAATATCTATGATTTTAGTAAATAAAATAATTAATTTTTTACATGCGTTTATGTTAAATTTAATGTTGTGTATTATTTCGCATTATATACAGACACACACACACACGTATATATGTATATATATATATATATATATATATATATATATATATATATACATATATACACACATATATATATATATATATATATATATATATATATATATATATATATATATATATATCTACGGAACGGAGACGGACTAATAGGTTAAAAAAGGCATATACAAGTAATCCAATCATCTGTGAATGAGTAGAATGAGTAGTGTGAATGTAGTATCCAATCATATTGCTGATCATGTTGGTGATAGTCCACACAATTTATCATAATCAAAATTATATTACTGTAAAAGCTGAAGTGCGTATGGAAAATTCATCTGTGCTATGTAAACGTTGTACAACATTGATAAAAGTTATTATTGTATTATGCCAAAGGAGTATAACTTCTAACGCGCGAACATAAGTACATGCGCATTTAATTTTTTTTTCATTGCCCAGTTTGCTATGTGAAATTAATCTCCAGTATACAAATTCAGTTCTTAAATTTCATATCTATAATTGTGTTTATCTTTGCATTAAATTTCATATTTAAAAATAGAATAGTCTTCGAGAAAATCGCCTGTGACAGAGTTTAAAATAAATACTAAAGTTTCGATGCGGACTAAATATATTTCTACGATTTAAATTTTTGTGGCCATAATGTTGTCATAATGTAATTTTTTTATACGTATCTAATCTAGATAATTAAAAAAAATTAATCTACGCTCAAAATATTTACAAAGAAATTAAATAAAATAAAAAAAATCGTCTAACGCCAAGTCGAGAAACCACGCTAATTTATTAATATTATTAATTTAAAAAGAAAATCAAGTCACTATATTTGTTTGCAAAATGAAAATGTATAGTATATACATAGCACATCTTGTTTTTTTAAGGTAATCGGAACTCTCATCTTGATAGTTTACTGTGATAATTAATATAAAGAAGTTTCTTCAGAATCTGTCTTACCTTTTATCAATTGAATGTATATTCCACCGTGTTTTTCCTTGTAGTCTGTTACGTCAATTTAAATTCATGGAAATATAGGAAAATTTATAACACTGTGTTTATAGTATATTGTCTATGTTATTGCCTATATCTAAATCTCCTTGCAGTATCATTCTCAATATCTTAATATATTCACTATTGAAGCAGCATAGAATTGCAGTAAGCTCATTTTGTACACTAAATTAATGAAACAAAGACTTTTGTATTAATGAATCAAATTATTTTTATTAGAAGTATTGAAAGCTTTAAAGCATGCAGTGTAACTCCATGTAAAATTTGATTTACATGGACTGATTTTTATACCAAATCATATTGAATATGTTTTTCCCGGTATGCACTACTCAACTGACACGGTTAGAGCGATAAGCTTATCTCCACGTGGGTAAGGTGAGGTCGCTTTTACATCACTATTAAATAGCTATCAGTGCACATTGAGATAAGTTTGGTCTACATTTTATACCCAACATATTTGAATGGAATTTGTGAAGAAATATTTGGCGATGAGAAGGAGAGGTCGCGAGAGATTATTTTTTAGGTGGATAACTAGGTTGTCGGTTGACTCGAATTGAAGTGTGATTAAAGTTTCTAGATGAAATACATAAAAATGTTAAACATGTAGAAATAGATAAAAATTAAAATACATAAAAGTACTACAATATTACACAAGTTTTGTGTTTTTTTCGTTCCGTTTTCTCATAAATTTTTTTATATGTATTGAATATATATATGTATTGAACATAGAGTGTAAAATTAGTTTTTAGCAAAGTAATAGCTAATGAACCCCAGAAACACTATATATTTTTTGGGTGGACAATTATGTTAATATTTAAGGAATCATTTTTTTGACAGCCAAATGACAGATATAAATAAATTACCTTTATTTTTTATCATTTATCGATCATCGAAATATGCTGGATTGTGTCCTCTTATTTGAATACATTATCTTTTCAGTATTATTTGGATTGAAGTATCCATATTTTAATAACATATGAGATGAAGTTGATAACTTCATTAATTTTCAAATCAATTTCTTATTATTTTATTACCTTGCAATATTAAATTCATTGTGAAATATACTATGTTTAAAGTTTCTACGTGAATATTTAATGAGTGAAAAAACATGACTATGTTTAACTTATAACTTTTCAATTTTTATTCAAGTTTATTCATTTATTTAAATGATTAATTGTGCAATTGACTTAATGAAAAAATAGAAATGCGACAAGAGAGAGTAAAAAAATACGGCTTAATATTTCTGATTCAACCGAAGTGTTACGTGATCGGTATGTATATGCATTACACTGCATAGGTACTAACATATATTACTATGCTAAATTTCATGTTTCTGCATCGAATTTCCGAGAAAAATGGCTAAGTCAGGCAAATAAACGATATATGAATAACCTTATCCTTTTCTTTTCTTTTGATGTACGGAACCCGTATAACGAAACAGTGAAATATGTGGTGTTAATTAGAAATAAGGATGTGGATTAGCTTTCTGCATATTTCTCTTTTTTTACAAGAAACTTGTTTCAATTTCTTTGTGATTTAGGAAATAATTCATCTATTCAAGTATCGTCGTATATATGGTTATTTTAAATAAAAAAATAAACCGTTGAAAATTCAGGAAAGAAAATATCATATTTGTGTGACATGATATTCATATAAAGCAAAACTTTGATCAGATACATTTTTTTATATTTTAGATATGGAAATATCATATGGTAATAAGTAACTCTTTATATTTTTTTGGAGTGTACTTAAATTTTGCTTGGGAAATGTTGAAAAATTTAAACATAAATTTATTCTAACTTTTGTTCTATAATTATTATTCCGCATTTCCCATTCAATGGCAACCGTTCATATCCTTTGTTATTGCTTATAACTTCATCTAAATGGGTTTTGAAATATGGCCTATAACATTTATGGATCAAGACTCATTTAAACACTAAAACAAAATGTTTATAGTAATATGCTATATACTATATGGTATATTCACACTTAAACAAACAAATTTATCATGCAACTTCTTTAGAAAAGAGAAATATCTTGAGAATTATATTACGACTTTCGGATTTCTTCTTTTACTTGTTCTGCAAGATCTTATTCTTGCCAAATTTCATGATTCTAGGTCAACGGGAAGTATCCTATAGGTATTGATTTATTTACGAGTGTCAAGGTATGCGTAATAAATGGCGTATGTTTTCATTGTGCTGTCTAAAAAGCTTGTTTTTTTACAGCCCCTAGGGATTGTAGAGCTAAGTATTTGATATTATTTTCAACTTAATACTTCCACGCTTTACCCAGAAAAAGGTTTTTGAGCGATAGATAGAAAGACAAAGAAGTGAGGGTCTCTTTTTCCTCTTAAGGTGTAGGACCCTAAAAAAAGAGGATACAGTGAGAATATAATTACTCTTCTGATGGTTTCGTACCGTTATATAATATTATCAGAATGCTTAGTATATTAGTATTTTATAAGTGTATAGAAGAAAATAAAAATCAACAATTTTTTTGCCACGTGATACTTCCATATAGAGCAACTTACCATACCATATACTTTCCAAATTAGTGTTTTAATGATTCGGTACCAAAGAACATAACATTTGATAGCCCGTATCTCTTTATTATAATGAGCTAGAAGCTTGATTTATTACGTGGGCTATAGGTTTTAAAGTACTCATATATACTTTATAGTAGTTAATACTATAGAATTTTACATAAATTCATACATATTAGTTTTGATCGTTTCTTAGAAAAAAAAATACTTGATGTACAAGCAGACACT
This sequence comes from Druceiella hillmani, assembly GCA_039881145.1. NCBI lineage: Eukaryota > Metazoa > Arthropoda > Insecta > Lepidoptera > Hepialidae > Druceiella > Druceiella hillmani. The sequence goes on along the minus strand of JAYKKI010000042.1, from coordinate 18,273,615 downwards.
GATGGACAACATACTTATCCTACAAATGTTCCGTTTTTTTTCATTTCGAAATATGGATCCAAAAAAGCGATAACCAATGACATAAGATTTAATAGTCTCACTTGTGTGTTTCGAACAGAAAATAATCCAATTTTGTGAAAGAAATATTCAATTTAAATAATTTGTATGATTCAATACGTGTATGAATGCTATTGATCTGTTTTGAATATATAAATTATTATACGCCCTAATTTTGCTTGAGAAACTATATTTTTCAGTACGTTCGACCTGTGCCTTAGAATATGAAAAAATACATTTTTTAGATCGACTTTACTATATAATTCACAATAACAGGGGGTACCAGAAGACTATTTTGTGGACGAAATTGTTTTTAAAAATTATGCGATACAAAACATAAATAACATATCTTTTTTATCATTTGTGGCTTATTTAGAGCCCTTAAAAAAGCTAGTGTTATAAAAAAAAGTCTATGCTATAAAACTGTAAGGAAATTTTGAAAATTGTAAACCTGAAGAGAACTTAATAATATCATTACGTAGCGAGCATTTATATCGTAGACCATTGTGATTCAGTACTGGAAATCATTCTCGGCCACGTAAAACCCCAAAGCCGTCTAAACTTATGTTGTAAGGTCTATGACTTCTAATATTAACGAATCCGAAGAAGAAATCGAACATAGACATTCTATAATTACTCTGCAATAAGTAGACTAAAAATATTTGACCAAGTAAATTGCTTTATGTGCAAAAAATGCTTTATGTTCTCGATTTTTTATACCAAATTAAAATTTAGACCAATGATTCGCAAAAGAGTCCAAAAGTCGATTTCAAGTCCAGTGTCTGCATTTTGGTTTATAGTAATCTTTTGAGAAAAGATGCTGTTTGGGATAATGAGTCGGGAGAAAATTTCTACATATTTTTCCATCCCTCTAAACTGCTCCCATAATGGAATTTTGACTGCTGATACATAACTTTTGTACATTTTTTTGTCAAATAATTAAGTTAAATATTAAGCGTTTCGTTTTCTAACATTATTAATTAAAGGAACATCTTTAAAATAATTTCATATAATGTTGGTATAATTCGAGTTAAAGTATTATAAAAAAAATCACTAATTTCACTACAACAAACGGCATGTGATCCTGTACGCGCGCAAAAGTTATTAAGAAATAAAATCTATCGTATGCAAACAACTCCGCTGTTACCCGGAGGCCACGCTTTAGGAACACTTCAAAATTGCACGCCATAAAACAAAATCCTTCATTAAAATTGGATAAAAAAACGCAAAAGGGTTTACTCGGAAGTCGAATCGCAATTCCACACACGCCTCCGCTTCCATAAAGCACAGGTGCGCGGCTACCTGTTCCACCGTGTTTAACGAGTTTCATTTAATAAATTGTTTTGAATCGCATGCTTTTCCGGTTTATTTCCGGCAAAGACAATCCGAGGACTGATGTGTTACTGCTGCGCGTTTAGTGATTGATAACGTTTCACGGGTGTAATTGTGTAACTAATATTTATTCAGTTTCCTAGTTTGGTCCAAAAGATGTTTGAATCTAGGATAATTAAAACCTAATAATACATCAATTTCCATAACTCCTTCTTTAGTGGTGATAGTTGTAGAAAACCTGAAACTCTACAATAAAGATTCACAGGTACTTAGTTACGTGTATGGGATATCGATAGTAAGTAAACTCCGTAAGGTCATAATATCTTTATGTATTATAAGATCTTTCATAATTCTTTATCTGCTAATATTTATGTTGATATTATCTATATACTGACGCAATAAGCTGAGAAATTTCTCATTAAACATAAAAATAAATGTGGACTAACTTTTTGCAATTTTGTTGACATATTACTCCTTGCGTCAAATGTGCCTCAAAATCTATAAATATAATAACATTTTAAAAGAGTGATTTCATTAATTTAGTGTAAATCATGATAATAGAAGCCGGAAAATTGTTTTAAGAATTTTTGTCTGTATGTCTGTCTGTATTTTACTTTGTTTGACAACCACGCGAAATCTACTGGACAGATTTTGACGGAATTTGGCGTGGTAAAAGTTTATATCCAAGAGCAACGTATAAAAGAATTTTATAACTTTTCTTATTCTAAATTTTGCGCGAACAAAGTCACAGTTAGTATGTTAGGATCGTATTGATTATAAAGTACACGTTTAGGATCGTATTTAATATAAAGTACACGTTTTTACAAAGTTACAGTTAGTATTAATATAAAGTACACGTTTTTACAAAGTCACAGTTAGTGTATATCCAAGAGCAACGTATCCTATTTAATATAAAGTACACGTTTTTACAGGATCGTATTTAATATAAAGTACGCCTTTTTACAAAGTCACAGTTAGTTTATATCCAAGAGCAACGTATAAAAGAATTTAATAACTTTTCTTATTCTAAATTTTGCGCGAACAAAGTCACAGTTGGTATGTTAGGATCGTATTTAATATAAAGTACACATTTAGGATCGTATTTAATATAAAGTACACGTTTTTACAAAGTCACAGTTAGTATGTTAGGATCGTATTTAATATAAAGTACACGTTTACGTACTGATCATTTACTACTCTGGAACAGTACGCTCTTATAGTTTCTGTCCAAATCGACTCACATTCTACTGTGTAATGAGAAATTTTCATCGAAATTGTTAATTTTTGTCATGATTGTAAATAATTATTCCGGTAATGAATTCTATTCAGTGTAAATATACAATGGGCTCTCGAATCTATATTATTATTACATTACATTACAAGTGACTTTCAATTGACATAAAATGTAAAACAAGCTATTCAGTTTAGATTAATAGATCCACATTTACTTCAGTGATTGAAATTCAAAAATATTCATATAAAAATTTTAATGGGGTAGTCAAGTGATTCATATTTGTTTCCACATTTCATTTGTAATATGGGGCATTAGTTGTAAGAATGCAACAAGTGATTGAAATTATATTAATTTAAAATTACTAGAGAAGTTATGTGGATTGCAATACTATTTTTTGGAGATTCCACAAAAATACATTCCGCTTTTTCAGTTTCACCCCTCTGTCTTCAAAACTAATAAAAACAAAATTAAAAAAAAGAATCACTAAAGAAGTATATCTAGATTTTACTGTAAAATTTTAGCAATAATTGTAATTTTTTTGAGATTTTCACCTTTTTTTATTTAAGGGAGTGTGCATACTAGGTAATATTTAGACTTGATCAAAAATATGGTAATAAATATAAATAATTTTTGGACAACATTAAACGTCCTCAAATATTTAAATACGCTCAAGTCAAGATGGGACTCTCGTAGTATGAATTCAACTCCTACTAAACAGGTTTATTCATGTTAAATGTATTAACATTGCCATGTTAATTAGTCTTTATAATATTTTAACTTTACTAATAGTAGAAAACCTAAACCTTTACTAATAATACTAAATTAAAATTCGAGAAGCCAAATTATTTAGAGAGGATTTAATGAAAAATAATTAAAACCAATAATGCTTCGCAAACATTTTCTTAATTTCATCAAAATATCTTAATATTATCCCTTTTCATTCTTGTGTTTTCTCACAATCTCTTAAACAGGACATATTTTTTAATTTTTCTCAATTTTTATGGCTCTGTATGATATTGTCTATACCCTGATCATCAATTAGATCCAACTACGTATTTTTACACCACACCCATTTGCTGAAACTTAGTCGCTATTTACATGATAAATAATTTATTCTAAAGTTTGACGCCGGTACGCTCATTGACATTCTGGGAGCATTTAATCAAAAATACAGCGTTGCTTATTCGACTCCATTATTCGAAATTTATTTTTTGCTTTGTTTATTGGTCTACAATTACTTTTATTATACCTGAATTAATTTTATCATTTTTATAATTATGTTGGTTGTTTAATTTTTTGGCACTATTCGTTAATAATACTATGACGTCATTATTTGCTTTATTTGTTTCATCTTTAATTCGACATAAATGTACACGCGGTAAACTTATTTCTACAAGAGAAATTATTTGCAACAGTGCTCCGATGCAATGAATTCAATAATCGGCGATCGAAGTGGGGAAGAAATATTTATAAAAATATGAAACATTTTGGGACTGAGAAATATACGTAGATTTTCTGAATTGAAACCCGGGCTATGGTTAGACTAGTTGATGAATTGGGTACTGAACAAAGTAGTATACGTATGGGGATTGTTCCAATATATATAAAGCAATGCAGGAATTTTTGACAATACATTTCCAACTGCATAAATTAATAAAAAAATAAAAGCCACTACTTTACACGTATTAGTATTAAAAAGGAAAAATGCTCTGCAGCCTTCAGACATTAGTATTATCATACGTCACTTGCATCATATAATAGGTTATTCAAAAGGTCATTATAAAGGTTAGCAAACTTATAATAATAAATTTGCTTATCCATATATATAAATATTTAGGTAAATACAGTATGTTAAATATTATAATAATATTTCTGACGGTTTTGCACTACAATTGACTGATCAATACTAGTTTCTAATGAAAAAGTCGATTCTATTTTTCCTTGTATAAAATATTTTAAGTATTTTTATGAAAAGAAACTGATGATTGTTAAGAAGTGAATCTATTACTGAATTTCTTTTTTTAAATTTTTAATTAAACTTTGCGATTTCATTCGGCAAGATTTTTAATTGGTCAATTACGTTGCTCTTATTAAAATTAAATAACACTAAAAATAAACAATAAACAAAAAGACATTAATATGCTTACAACTTGTGTATAAGACTTCGTTTTCATAACCGTGAACCATAAGGCAGAACATCGTAGGTTATATATTAGACAAGTGAAGTAAAACGTTCAAAAACTTAATAAAATCACTACCTTTGCAATCGAAATTTCTCAAGATTTCAATTAATTAAATTTTCCTCAATATTGTGAAAATGTTTTTTATAAATTGTGTTATTGAAATGAAACATATTTCAATCTTGATAGTTTTTTAAGAATCTAAACACTATAGCATCGTAAACATGATTTAATAATTTTCAGTAATTTTTGACTGATATTGGTAAGAAATAAACAAACACAAATTATTCCTCAACTTGCACTTGCACTGCACTTCATATTATTTATCATTGTTTATGAAATCTAATTGAAAAATTTTACCTAATTTGTTTTATACTTTTTACGCGATGAACAAATAAAAACTGAGTAAATTCTTTTACATAATTAGCCTACTAAATAACACCTCATAAAAACGAGAATCTGATTCATATTATATATGAACAAATTTTACAACTCCATTAAGTAACTGCCAGTTGTTAAGTAACTGCCAGCATCTTTATTAGTTTTTTATAGCATCTTGCGTGGAAAAGGAAAAAAAATGCGGTAAAATTAAACAAAAATTTCCTTCCAAATAAAATTTGTATGTTAATATTGCAGAAAGTCAATTCGTTTCAGATGCATCGAATCATAGAAATGGTATTAAAGGGAAAATACAATATCTTGCAGTAGGTAGATTCAGGCTGACTCATTGCCGTGATGTGTTATTGCATACTTAAGTTTAAGCTCTTATTCCTGAGGCGATAATTAATTTAATCCCGAACAAATCAAATCCATTTTAGACTAAATAAGTAATATATATTCATCTTCCTGATATAGGTTATTTATAGAAAGAAACTTCGCGGAGATTGGTTGAAAGTTTATTCGGCATTAAATTTTCTATTTATTTAGCAACTGGTTTTCGGCGATAAAGTACGAAAGAAACGTGGAAATTTCACAAAAAAAATCACTCGTTTCATGAACTCCGCGTAGGATCAAAAGCAATACACTCAACACGCTATAAATGTACAATGACGACTGTAGGCATTGGCTTCTATAATATAATCAAGCATTCGTTCCACATATTGAAAGGAAAATATTTGTATCACTAATTTTTCTCACCCGGGGCTACCATGCACATTACTTTAGATGAAGTTAAAAAGTCATCATTTAAAGAGATTCCAAGTGAAGTTTCTATTGAATAACGTAACTATTCTCGTGCTTTTACATTGCAATTGAGGAATAACTCTATTGTTTGTAAAAAAGTGGAAATATTTTGTTTTACTCCCATGTGAGTTAACATTAAATAATAAGCTTTCATTAGATAATAACATAATATTTTTACAATTTCCTGTTTCTTCTATTAATTTTTTTGAAATAATTAGAGAATTATAATAAGGAAATTTGTTTATCAATTTTTGGGTTAGACGCTTTTGATTCTTCTACCTACTTTAAAGGGTTTGGTATTTGATAAGTAACTACTGAGTAAAGTAATTTTAACAGAGATTAATGAAATTTGCTTCTGATCTAAATTTTTCACAACAAAGAAATTACATACTTTGATATAAATATTAAATTTTTTTATTAAAAGTTGCATCCATGGTATCATAAATCTCATTTAAGTCAGTCTTTTCCAAACTGAACTTCAAATTTGACGTAAGAAATGTACCTTTCCTCTATAAATTAAACAGCTGGATGTGCTGGCAAAACTTTGTCATAAAACCCGGCAAGTTTGACTGAAATCTTCGTCGAGTATAATGACCGCATAGGAAAAACTTGTTCCTTCACGGAAATGCTTCCAGCTTGTTACTTCCATCCAAATTGCTACAGTTACGTGCAAAAGGTTGGGCAACTTTAAACAAAGTTACCCAGAATTGTATTAAATATAAATAACTTTTGTAGTTTATTTCCACTCAACTTCTTCCATTGCCATAAATTAATATGTTTCGCTGTTCTGTTTTATTGAAGTTGGGTAACAGTTTAAGTTGCTGGTGTTTTGGTAGTAATATAGTACTATGCAGCATGTATCAAAGATAGTTAGTAAATTGTTGTGCGGAATATTGGAGTTTGGTTCACATGAATAACGACAAATTTTCCTAAAGTGTACACATAGCAAGTCAGCAACATTGTAGTTTGGCCGATTTTACAAATATTACCATCTGCAATTCTATTGTTCAGCTTTTTCTTAGAATAGTCTTATATTTCTGTCTCATTCGGTCTTGTTAAAAACAATGAGTATTGCTAAAAACTATATCGCAATCCAACATTACTATTTTTGTTTAATTGTTAAGTTTAAACCTTTAAAACTTGATCAATTTTTAATATTTGTCAACTTTTGTAGCTAGAAAATATGATTTATGAGATAGAATACTCGTAATAAACCAAATTTTACATGGACTATAACCAAGTAAAGTATTTTCATTATAATTGTGAAATAAGGCATTTCATGCCATCTGCTGGTAGCAGCTGTTTCTTTATTAGCATTCTGGACTTTAGATATAACAAATTGTGATATAACAAACTTTTAGATATAACAAAATATGCTTGTCAATACGTTTATTAAGTGTCGTTAAATTAGAATATCTTAGATTTTTTTATTCAATAGTCTTGAAAATTAAGCATAAAATAAGGTCGTTTTTTTAATAATTCCAATGACCAATTCACAGTAAGGAGTTCAACGCTGTAAGTAAAAACCCAGTTCGAAAGTGACATGAATTGGAAAATGTCAAAGAATATATTCTGCTATGGAAATATATTTTCATGAGGAAGTAAAAAAATGATGCCTTTTTGGAAGAAATATGTTTCTGAAATTATAGTCTTGAAATTCCAAATCGAAATTTCTAGGGCTGTTTGAAAATATTTTATTAGCATAAAAAATAATTCGTTAAATTTGTCAATTTATGATTTGGAATGGTTTATAAGACTGTTGTATAGAGAGTTTCGTTTAAGAAAGACTTCTTTGTCTTCATTAATTCACTAATAGTCATGCGAACAATTTAATTATATAAAAATAAAATTTTTAATAATTTTGTTATATTTATATAAATAAAATTTTTAATAATTTTGTAATATTGCCATCTGTATTTAAATGTAAATTTAATGTTCCTTTTCAGCATACATTTTCCATTCTGTGGAATAAAATTTGTGGAATTTTACTTTTTTTCTTAAAACGGTTGTAAATTTTAAAATACGATTTTTAATTTTTAATGTTATCATTCTATCTTCGTTCAAGACATTATTATATGTTTTGGTCGATGGGATCTACGAAAAAAATCACTCTTACTTTACTCACTTACTAAAATCACTCTTTGGATTTAAAAAAAATTATCTATGTTTTACCACATATTATTTGATATCTCTACATGAAGAATCGCTTGTAAAATTATATGGATTGTAGTCGTATGGACAGACATGACGAAATTATAAGAGTTCATTATTTTGTTACGGGATATGAGAGTTCAATATAAAAGATCAATATATAAGGAACAAAGTTATGTGATGTGACAGGAAGAATATGAAATGAATTAGTGCCAAAAATGGAGTATGAAGTGTGTTTTGGCCAATAAAGAAGAACGGTGAACATAAACTGAATGCCAAATATATTAAGTTTACACGTATTTTGACATTTAGTTGAATAATTTAATTTTTCACAACTAAATGAAACTACGTGATGTAGTAATATTTCTACTTTCTTTAAGTTCTTTACCATAACTTAGGTTTTGTTGTACCACAAAATTTTTAGGTGGGCAATTTAGTAGAGTTCTTTACAAATTACCCACCTGGAGATGTTGTTAGACAACGAAACTTAGGCCGTGGTTAAAAATTTAAATAAAGTAGAAATAATACTACATAACGTAGTTTTATTTAGTGGTCAATAAAAATGAAGTGATAATGAATTTTTACAAAATTAACGCCAAATGTATTCAATATTTAGTTAAATGTTAAATACCTTAGTAAAAGAGAGGTTATAGTGGAGTATAAGAGAAACAAATTTACACAACAAATTGAATAATTTGTTTGAATATATTGGATAAAGCAATCAATGTTGATATATTTTAGCTACGTTAAACATATCAACAGAAAAACCGTATAGATAGAAAAACAACGTAATTTTTTAGAAAGCTGCAAAAGTTGAATTGGGGAATTTATGAAAGGTATAACGTCTGGGACTATAAAAATTTAAGGTCCTATATGTAAGCATGTACAAAAAAATCTTAAAATTAACGAATCATGTCCTTACACAAGACTACTGGCAGGGAGATAGCGTATAGATATAAATAAATGATAATTGGATTAAAAATAATATTAATTCATCATTTTTCTAATATGATTTTACAATACCAGAATAATAAGTTTTCAGACAACGGGATTCAAAAAACACTTTCATCTGCACCGTTGCCGATAATCATCAGTAGGTGCAATATGATGTTCCGTTATTACTGCTAAAGTTGCATTAACTGTAGCGAGCGATCACTTGGATACAATAATTAATATAAACATAAAATGCTACTAGGCATGACATGGGTTTTTATGGATGGGTCTGCAATATTTGGGATATTTTAATTGACGAAATTGATAATAAAAAGAGAGCGTCACCTTTTATGGAACAAAATCTGGAGATTAGCTATTGTGTGCGTATATTAATTTAAATGTGCGTAATTAACTTTTTATACTCGCAAATATAATTCGACTCTTTGAAAATATTGAATATATTTGGCGTTAATTTTGTAGAAATGTATTATTCTCAATTAAATGAAACTGCATGATGCAGTATTATTTTTACTTTCTTTAAGTTTTTTACCACCACCTAGGTTTCGTTATATTACAACATCTTCAAGTGGGCAATTATTGTTAGCAAAGCCTGAAGATGTAATACAACGAAACCTGAGACGTGGTAAAGAACTTAAAGAAAGTAGAAATAATACTACATTAATATATGTTAATGGCTTAATGGAAATATTCTGTATCCACATATGTATAAAATCTTCTATACAAATCTATTGACTATACAAATCTATTGACTACTATCTTTCACTGGTTTCATAATAAAGTGAATTTCTCAAAAATTACGAGGTTCACGTTAGGGTTATATCTTTAATAATATTGCCAGTAATGGTTTTTTTTATAATTTTCCGGTTTAGCCGTTTTGAAGATGAATGGTGGTGAATATTTTTTTTAACATTTTCAAAAATTTCTGTTGAATTATTTTAACTAAGATTTAAAAAAAATATAGATTACACTAGTTTTTGAATCCACATAATTTGCAGAATTTCACTTGTCTACATCGCGAGTGATCTTAAAATGAATCTTTCGTTGAGATAGGAAACTTTAAAAATATCATTTATTAAATTATAGAAAATAAATTCATAACCAGGCGCGTTACACCAACGTTTAGCACTACTGTGTATCCAGTGTAATGGAGGCTGTGTATCCAGCTACAGAACCTGATCAGGGTTTATTGTTTAACCCTGAGATAAACTTGTATACTTATTAAATTTACGAAGATCTGTATCTGATTCTATCTAAATTGAAATTTTTCATATCATGTGGTAATTAATGGGATATGTAATAAAATGTTGATATAAAATTACTACGTTAACATTCCTTCCTAATTAGAACATCTCTGACAGGTGTAGTTTCTCTATACATGATAAACTTACATAGATATTGCCTCTTCAAAACTAAACATTCAAATTAATATAAATATTTATCTCTCAAATTATCTAAATTTGCATTTATATGTTATGTATCAATTTTAATTGACTTATATCTTATTCGATATTTACATTGACATACATAAATAAATTATTCTACCCGAGTATACCTTTATGAGTCATGTATCGATTTAGATGAAAATAAACTTATATAATAACCGTTATTTAAAATTTAATTAAATTAGAAATATATACCTTGGCTTTTACTTTAGATTATATTTTATATATAATATACCAATTTGCATTTTACATATTTTAAGATACATGTTGACAGATTGAAAAATTATCCACCTGTCCTGGCATTGAACAATGGTTGTAAGATTTAACATCTATGGGCATCATACTAACAGATCTGAGATTGAAGCTAACGATATAATAAGAAATGTTATATAATGTGTATAATTTAATTACATTCAAAATAAAAGGGGTTAATTTTGCATTGATGTTCAAGAACTGACTTTCCATTGTACAACATCACTTCAATGTTGAATAAAGTTGAATAATTGCTTAAATATAAAATAATTAAACACTGACCAAAGTTGTTTGAGATTAGGCAATTTTATTTATAACCAAGTGTTTCAATCTTTCTTCTGTGACTTTGAATTTCTTTCTTTCTAAATATGTAGGATGTACATTTATGATTCTGTTAGTCATTTTTATTTCACGTCTCTATATTTTTTGAGAAATTCATCGCTTTAATTGCACTTATAGCCCTTTTTTTACCAATGTTTAAACATATAGCTTTTAAGTAAACTTATTCAGACCACACAATAACTGCTTCAACCATATCGCCTTTTTAGTGGCCTAACAGGCTGTAATGAACACTGCTTCAGTCGTAAGTAGGATCTTATATTGTGGGAGCTGAATGGACCAGATGATAGCTGCTCCATTTTTCAGAAATGTGTATCCTCAAGAATGAAATAGCTGTCATCTGTCAACTGGGCATGGGGTTTTAATGTCATTTGCATAGTCTGCATCATGCAAATAGCATAATCTCATTCTATTATATTCTTTTAGATATTTTCTTTATTGACTGTAAATTTGTGATTTATTATGACTGTGTAAATACTTATGTACTTTAGTTAAATACTTATGTACTTTAGTTACTACATAATTGCTTCTAAAATAAACTTTTAAGAGATTTCTTTACAACAGGTTTCAGGAAGGACATTTTTTGTGTTTTCCCGTTCTCTGGTAGCAAATTTATTGCCAGATTAACTAATTACGTAAAAATTACCTTTAAATGGAATTTAATTGAACTGATGTATGGTATTATATATATCCAAATTTATTTGATCTAAGCCCTTCTTTTTCGACGCTTTGACATCTGCCGTTTTAATTTTATGATAAGTGGCCTCTTTTCTGCTCTTAAGTTGCAGCGGCTTTTCATTTTTCTCTGTGAAAGATAATTTTGTTTTTCCATACGCATGGATACACCCCAGTGTATATCTTGGTGTTCTTTTACTGAAGTTATAAAAGCCGTAGCGCAGCTTATATTTTCATGGTTTAAACTTATTTCCCGTTTTTGCTCACTAAAGTGATATATAGCCAAATCTATTGGAATTGAAGCACGGACTTCTCAGAACTATTTTTTTCCTTTTGCGTTTAAAATTTTCATTTGCCGCGTATGCTTAAATAGCAGTTTTGGTTATTTCAACGTCTTGTAAAATTATTACTTTGACCGAATCTCTAATTATTTTTGTACTAAAACTTTCCAATATAATAATCATTGGTTTGGTTTTCGATAAAGTTCATAACTTCAAGTCCAGGTTCAAGTCCTCAGAGTAATTTTAGTTACTAACTTCGTGTCGAGTTGAGTAACTAATTCCGAGTCACTCAACATCTACATTATATAATACAATGTTTCAGACATTAGGCACTAAGGTGATTATTCTGCTGAAGTTGTTTTCCATATTTTGATATCTTGCAGGAGTTATTGTACACAGATCTCTAAGTAAATTCATTCGGCGGATTAGTTTCGAATAATCGAAAGCACGTGGCAAGTTATTTCAAATTTCTTTGGCAATCTGAGTTTATTAAATATGAACATTATTACGAGTAGTAAAATAATATAGGCCTTCGTCTGTAAATTGTCCATCAAATCGACCATCTCTTTACTTTCAATACAATTCCATATTTGTTTCATATTGGAGATAAGTCTTGACGGCGAATCTCCGGACGGGTTGTCCTTACGACGGGTTCACTTTTCAATTAACGTTAAAGAACAATTTAAAGTTATCTTACTTCCTTTTAATTTGTTGCTAAAGTTTGACAATTGCTATGTATAGATTATTCCGTCTTGACGTCTTTCGTAGTTTTTATTTGTTGCATTATTTTTGAGCTAAGGGTTACTGGACCATAATCCGTTGAATTAGTGTTGTGGAGAGAAATTTATGAGTCATCCTTGAGTTATTTCTTGGTAAGTAATCAGGACAAATATCTACCTTAACTTTTGATATATCTGAGCAGAAAAATTAGGAGAAAAAATCTGGCGATCGCACATGAAGGGGCGACATTACTTTAGTCTAATATTTTTACAAATAATATCTCGAAATTTATTATCATTCTTTAGATTTATATTATTGTAAACTGTGAAAGTATCGAGCACTTACCCCTGAAAGATTAGGAGAAAAACATTTTTAAAAACAATTACTTTTTTTATTGACTACCATATCGACCAAAATCTATTTTGTCGGCGTTCTCTTTTCCTTTTAAAGAAGACTCTTAAAATTTCGCACTATTTTAAGTGTCTATGCCTAAGTAAAGAAAAAAAACACGGTAGTTTTTATTCATCTTTTCAAAAAATTAATAATAATGTCTGATATAAAATTTAGCACCATTTTACTATTTTTAATTTTTGTTGATCCAATCAACTGATGACAAATTTTTGTCTCATTTTTAATATGTAGGTTTTTGAAGACATAATTTACTTACCTGTACATTGATAAATTGCATCCAGTTGATGCACTCATTGATTAAACGACTGGTTTACTATAATAACAGTATTTAATAACATCTTCATATAATGTAAATAAATAAAGTTAAGGCATTTAATATACGTTGCAAATAAAGCAACTGTAAAATAATTAAGTACATAAATTTTGACACTAATGAAATAATGATAAACGATGTCAATATTTTACATAAATATCTAAATTTTTTAACTAGTAACTATTTCACTTTTTTACGTATTAGGTTCACTTAGTTTTTATTCCGTTTTTACATATGATTAATTTTTAAATTGTGAGAAAATTTTTGTATAGTGTATGTTTATTTCTTCTTTACTTTCTACCTTACTCTAATATTATAGCGACAGTGGTTTAGTAAAATTATAGGGGGGCGAACAGAAATAGTGGTATTGCCAGTGAGAGTGAAAGATAATCGAGTTGAGTGAATACGATTTTTATAAAAATAAACAATTCGGAATAGTCGTATAAAATGTACTATTTTATTTCCCATGAAATTAATATTATGAGTCTTAAGCAAAGATTTGTCATTGAACTTCGGGTTCCATCAGTCCTAATTCTATACGAGTATTGGCTGTCTAAACCGTAAGACTTGATGTTTTGCTGTTTTCATATTAGTATTTTGGGTTTCAAATAGTGACCTTGTCATCGACTTTTGGGTTTTATCTCTTCGTTCGTGAGATGTTGGCAGGGTTGCTGCTAGCCTAAACCTGAAATTTGTGGGTCTGCTGTGTTTAAAACGGTATTTTGTGTCTCATGCAGAGATTGTCATAGAACCCCGGGTTCCAATCCTTTTGTCTTGATGTTGCAAGAGTATTGCATGCCTAAACCATGGTACTTAATGATCTGTTTTTTTTTGGTAATAGTATTGTGAATCTCAAGCAAAGACTCGGTCTATAATCTTTGGGATCCAACTTCTTAATCCTAATGCTGCAGGAGTACTGCATGGCTAAACTGTGACACTTGAGAATCTGCTGTTTATAAATTATTATGTTGTGTCTCAATTCTCACTCTGCCATTAAACTTCGGGTTACAACTACTCCGTCATCACGTTGTGGTGGTACGGCCTGCATAATCCGTGAGACTTAAGGATCTGCTGTTTTTAAGTTAGTATTTTAGATCTGAGCACATACTGTGCATTAAACTCCGCAGTAATGGTACTGTCTGCTAAAATATTGGGGCTTGCGGATTCGCTATTTTTAAATGAGTATTATGGTTCTCAAGCTAAAATTCTGTCATTGAACTTTGAGTTTGACTTTTCAGGCTCAACGCAGTAGATGTACTACCAGCCTATAGATCTACCTACTTACCTTGTAACTTGACGATATGTTATTTTTAAAGAGTATTTTTGGCTTTAGAACAACCCCGTGTTACACTTCCTCAGTCCTGCTGCTCTAGGAGTACCACCTGTCTAAACTGTGACACTAAAAGATTTGTCGTCACCGTGGTGTGTTGCGTTGATCACAAGGCATACGACCTTTGACGATGCGACGCACCGCGGCGACCCGGGTTCGATTCCCGGTCGTTCGTCGAACGGGGCTGGACTGGTGTTATGGTTGGCTGTAAGAGATTGCTCTTCTAGCAATAAGTCCGCCATATGTATCAATGAGATACATTAAAGTAGATAAATAAATAAATAAATAAATACAAGATTTGTTGTTTTTAAATTAATATTTTGTTGATCTAAAGCCAAGACTCTTTGCTTGAACATTGGGTTCCAAGTTCTCATTTTTGATGCAGTAGCAGAAGTACCGGCGTCCTAAATTGTGCGTCTGAAAGATAACCTAATTTCAAAATATTATTTTGAATCCCAAGAACGTACTCTGTTTTCAAAGCCCATGTTTCAACTCTTCATGTCTGATGCTATAAAAGTATTGCCTATCAAAACCGTGAAACTAGAAGATCTGCTGTTTTTAAATTAGTATTCCGTGTCTCAATCAGAGACTCCATCATTCAACTTCGGATTCCAACTTCTGAGTTTTGACGCCATGTAAATACTGCAGTTCTCAACTGAGCGCCGGAAAGATACGCTGATTTCAAAATATAATTTTGACCCTGAAACAGACACTCTGTTTTTAAATTCTGTGTTTCAATTCTTCATTCCTGGTGCTATAAGAGTAATATCTATATAAACCGCGAGACTTGAAGATCTGTTGTTTTTAATTAATATTCTAGGTCTCAAGCAAGAATTTCTCAGTGCTACGGCGATGCTGCCTACTTAAATCGTGAGATCTGAAGACCTACTGTTTTTTAATTGGCCAAGTGGCTCTGTAGTTGAGACTCTGTCATTGAACTACGAATTTCAATTCCTCAACCTAATGTTGCAATGTTAAGTCCATTTTTTTATATTATAACGCGTTAATCAATAAATTTTGATAATTTTTTTTAGTTGAATGAAATTAGTATGGTATTATTAAAATTGTTTCGAATATATTCAAACTATATGAATTGGTTTATGTTTGTAAACGTTATTTTACCGCCAAAGTTCCAGGTGAGGACTTGTAACTTCATTATTTATATTTTAATTTTAACGCTTGCCCTGCATATTTGGTATGTGTTCGCACTTAATGGACATAATTTTATTTTAAACTAATACGGTTTTCACTTTATGCGCTGTATCAAAACATCTTCTTTATAAGCTGATTACCTATATTCCACAAGTAAAATGCTATATTTTTCCGTAATTTAGGAAGTTGACCAATTTTATTGTTATTAACTTTTCATGAACCTTCTTTATGAGCAATACTTGTGGTTAAGGTTCATTGCAAATTGCCAAACTTACATCATAAAATGATTAATTAAAAAAAATCTAAACCGTAAAAAACTCGGATTTTCCTATAAAAAGCAAGAGAAATTAATTCTATGCCATTACCTAGAGTAAGACCTTCTTTAAATAATCATAGTGGCTCACACTATATCATTGAGTAATGTCACTTTATCTCATGAATAAGAAGAGACTGGCCAAAAAACGGTATGACATGCATCATCGGAACCATTATCTAATCAATAAAATATTAGGCTTCATAAGTATATTGGGTAAACGATAAATTATTTAAAGCCTTTGTATGTAAATAATTAGATGATAAAATAAAAAAAAAAGTTTATTTTATTACCGATGAGTCAGTTTTGTCTCTTTCATATTTTTTCATGAACATGGATTTAGCTACATCATGGAGTTTTTGGGAATTCAATACCAACAAAAATTATGTAAAAAATAATACACAATTAAATGAAACTACGTGATATGGTATTATTTCTACTTTCTTCAAGTTCTTTACCACGACCTAGGTTTTGTTGCATTGCAACATCTTCAGGTAGGCTATTAGCAAAGATGTTTGCACTTGATATAAAAAATAATACTTAATTTTGTCGACCGAATTATTTTTGGCTTTTATATACAATTACTCTACTAAGTTCGGTGATTGAAATTGCTAGTATTGAAATATGAAATAGCTTTTAATAAAAGTTATACAATACAAAGTTTAAGGTATATCAATTAAAAAGAGCATTCAGTAAAGGGTTAAATACATTATTGCATTTAAAACTTCAATAAGAGCCATTGTTAAATGTTTAGCTTAATAAGCACCTTGTGTTATTTTTTTACAAAAATATTGATACATTATGTCACTTTCTTACGGATTCAACATTATGAATTTTTGTTCGAAGAACTACTGTTAATTTACAATAATAATAACCAAACAATTTTAAGAAAATCTATTAATGTTATAGTCTATATATTTCTGGTAACGAACAATACTCCTTTTTAATATTAAAAAGTGTGCCGTTATGAAGTAATAGGCAAAACTTGACTGATGAAAACGTCCATAATAGTTGCTCGCCTGGGATGATTACTAAACACAAGGCTATTTCATAACAATGCTGATGCTTTTATTAACTAACTGTGTAAGTTTAAGATTTTTTTGAGTACTAAAAAAATTACAAGAAAAAAATATTCTAAAAGAGAAAATTATCTTTATATATTTTATGTCAATTACAACTGTCAAGTTTTATTTAGGATAATAAGTAACATCCCACAAAATATCCAGGAATGTTATAAGTGAAGACAAAAATATGAAAAACTGAAAATATCAAATGCATTAAAAATGATGTTTATGTCAAAATGAATCATACGATAACTGTTATATCATTTCTGTTTAATCATGCGATTTTTGCAATAGTCGTTACACCTTACCGTGGTTAACGATCGCTCAAAACAGCTTGTTACTATAAAAGCAAAATTAATTTATTACGTGATATTATTAAATAATTTTTTCTCAATATGTAATCACTTTTCTGAATTAAAAAAAAAATAAAAGATAAACATTCTCTAGAATTTTAGAATGCTTAGTCAACAATCTCTCCAATTAATCTCACTCTCATGAACATACTTAAGCCGAAACTGCTGCGCACACACACACTTTGTCACTTACCTAACGAAACGGATACACTTGCGCTGGAAAACGTCGCTTCCATTGACATACTTAAACTTTAAATGCCGGTGCGTTAAATAATTCATTATAATTGAAATATGTTTGAAAATCACACACATTAAAATGAAAATTTCTAAGATGTCTACTTAACACTCAGCGTGAGGTAGGAGAGTAAGTAAGCGAGGTTTAATAACATTAAAACTATTTTGAATTGCAAATTTATTGCTCAGTGGAAGGTTTCAGATCATACCGGTTTAGATCATACCGGTCTTCGCTTAGCGAGCGAACTTGTTGTGTGTATTTATGTGTGTGGTATAGAATGTGATAACTCTGGTGATGTCACGTAAGATTTGGAAGTATAGATCTGAATTTATTTATGCTGAATTTGTTTATAAAGCTTCATACAAAGAAAATTATATTTTATTCAAAGATAAGGCAAACATAGCTTTCCAGTGAATAAGTTTACAATTAGTTTGCCCTGGCGCAATGCTTGTTTGGAGATGGGGTCTCATCGGGAGGAGATGGGGTCTAGGGGATTTTTATATCGAAAATTTAAAATTAAAGATACATTTTTACGACAAAACAACAAGTAATATACAGTAATTTTATTCTACTGTAAAAAGGTTTACAATAATATTAAATAATGTAAGGAAATAATGTTTCATGCAATATAAAATAACAATGTATACATGAAAGAACATAGAAGAATAAAACTTATTGAAAAGAATTAATAAGGCAAATTTTGTTGAGAGATATTTTGAAAGAAATTGCAAGAAAAATTAAATTTTTTTTATTTCTCTACAATTCATAAATATCCTATCCGTATATCCTTCATAAATATACTATCGTATAAACACACGAAAAAGTGTGACCGAAAAACGAAACGTAAATGGGAAGAATATGCCATGTTATAGGAAAGTATCGAAAATCAATTTATTAAATGAAGTGTATTATGTTTATTTTTTAAATGTTAGATATGCATATACTTTTTAGAACAATTCCTTATTGTTTGATTGTTGATGTGGACGAATATGCGTTACTACATTTTAAAAAAATTTTGATAGAGATTATTTATCGTTCAGAGCAGTTAAAATGCATTTTATCGGATTTCAAAAATGAAGAAGTCCTGAATTTAATATATTTATATATATATATATATATATATATATATACATATATATATATATATATATATGTGTGTATATATATATATATATATATATATATATATATATACTTTATATCTATATATTCACTCCTAACTGTTTACTAGTTACAGTGTAAATAGTATGGAATACTTCTCAGGTTGTTCTATATAAATAAATATAGATATAGTCAGGAACTAATAGTTAACTCTAAATATATATAGATAAAGCGCTCAACGGATTAAACACTTTGGGTCATTTAAGACCGTATTTGAAATTATTAAATTATTTGTTCTCTATTTATAAATAATTTATTCACACATGATGACTAGGTCGATTAATATATATTTACGCGCGAATTTATCTAGGTATGTAAGAAATCTTTATAATTGTTTAACATTTTATATGGATATCTTAAATGTTAAAAATTAAACAAATTATAAAACAATAATTGAAACGACTTCATATAGCCACCGAGTAAGAAACACACTGAAAATTATAAAATAAAGTAATTAAAAAAAAGATTTTAAAATAAAAAGAAAAGAAAAATATTACCTTTTTTATTGAAAATACCTCCTATGATTAATAATTTAAAGGTAGATGAAAACAGGCTAACATTTACCAACTTATCTATAACTTGCTTTTAATATTCTTTTTTAAGTCGGTGCCAAAAATTGTTACTTTGGAGCTATTTTGGTGTAGGTCAATTTGAAATATGTAAAAAGTCGTGTAAAACCCGAACAGACGTCGAAGAAAAGTAAAGTTGGTAAACTAAAGTTCAGGAAACGCAACAATGATTGAAATATATAGTAATGATAGTCCAATCAAAGAAGCCGAAAAGTATATAAAGATAAACTCCAGCCGTAAATTTTGTTACGAACCTGAATTCATAAATATTGTCAGTGATAATTAATTAATATGAAAAACCTGTGTCTTCAATATTTTTTTAAAAAGTTATGTCGTATATAAACCAAAAACAAACTAAAAAAACCTTTGGAAGTATTAAATATGAGAAAATATTTTCTGTCACACAGTTGTAAAAATATTAAATGTCGTCATTCTGATTTCTCTAGCACACTCTTTCGGGAATGTTGTAGGAGTCATTGAATTGCTCAAATCAATATGACATTTAAGCTTAAGTCACTTTAAATATAAACGAATTGTAATATGTAATACACTACACTGTATAAGTTCTAGTTTTTATAATTCTTACGTCAACCAAGAAGATTGATATCATGCAAGACAATTTTGAAGAGAAATTAACTATTGGCTATTATATTACTTTTTACAGGTTCACATATGTAAAAAAATGTATCTAATAGAAATTTATTATATTTTAAAATTAAATATTTATATTAGAAAAAGCGAATATTTCGCATAGTTTAAAAATACATGGTGATTTTCCTCTATTCAAATATAAATAAAATAAAACCGAATTTGTTTAAAGTACGTGCTTATGTAAAAAAAATATTTTAAGACTAAATATAACTTTCAAAAGTTTTTCATTTAAACATTTTGTGTTAAAAATATGTCAAATTAGGAAAGCATGAAAATAATATAAAAGACAAGCAACAGATTAATTCAACCCAATTCTGTGTCTTTCAAATCTTTCAAAGTTTTAGATCGTAAAACTTTTACAATATCCTCCAATCTCCGGTGCTTCTCATTATACTGATATCGGGATACTGTACTGAAGTTGTTACATCGTTTTATGGCCACGTTTGCCAAGAATAATATAGTTGAACGACCAGAGAATAGGTATTAAGTTTAACGACTATAAAAGTTCGTGGTGGCAAAATGTAATTTAACCATTACAATTACTTGATTATTTGAATCTATTGACAGGTTAAATTTTAAATTATTACTATTAAAAACGAAGCCCTTTCTAGCTTTAAACTTAGTTTTATTAATACATGATTAATGTTCCAATTTTTGCTTTGTAATTTGAGTAGCCATACATGCAATTTTGTACGCGCAGGTCATTGAAAAATGTACTGCCGTTTTCATAATTATAGACCTGGTCTTGGACCATGTCCAAAACGAAATAAAAAAAAACAAACACAATAACAAAACTTCAATTACAAGTAGTTTTCTTTCAGTCAGGTTCACAACAATCAAGCTTTTCTGTAAATATTGTTAACGGAAGAAGCACCATAGATGTGTTAATAAAAACTATAGGGTTGCTACACTTTTGGACGATAGATTCCGCCATCCAGTTTTGGACAGCAGAACAATTCCCATTCCACTTTCCTATTTTGTAATAAATTAGCTTTATGATTCATGTAATTTTATAACTACAAAATTCTTCACATACGAGTATGTCACTATCTGAAATATTTTTTTATTGGAATACTCAAAACGAGTAAGTAAATAAATATCTTGTCTTGCAGATCTTATCGTAATTCAAGTTAATTGACGACACTGTCAAGTTTACAATTATATCCAAGAGCCTAAATAGCCACAAGTATTTCACGTAAGGGATGGAGTGTCTGATAGCGCGGTATTGTAGTTTTTCTAACTTGGTGATGTGATGCCGTGCTAAGAAATTTCTCGGTTTCTGACAAACTTGGAAAAATTTGCTTCCGCAAATCGTATCGACATCTATTCATAAGTTTGTAACAAAAATAGCATTCCTTTGGAAAACCTACACAAGTTTAGTATATTCTTCAAATAAAATAAGGAATAAACTTTTTTGTAAAAAATTCAGTCCGCAAAAGTAAATTGTAAAAACGAAACTACCCTCAATTGTCTTGGGTTAAGACAACTAATGCAAACTAATTCCTTACCTCGCCAATCAACAATAAATACTACGTTCCAAACTTCCCCGTCATAAAATTTCTTTAATGTCTTCGATTCTCAGTACTTGTTACGGTACGTTTATAAGTGATATACGTAGAATGTATATACTTTTCTGAAGTCGTTACACAGTTTTATGTTGGCTTAAATCGAGAGTAATTAAATTTAACGGCCAGGGAATGAGTATACTGTTTAAGAGCCGCATTAAATTTTATCGTGACAAAATGTCATGATTAAGTTATTGCTTGATTTAAGTTATTTGGTCACTCGGGTCCGCTTTGCAGTTTGTTTGCAAGCTATAAACGGTTAATTTTTTATGACATTGTCAATTGGTCGCTAAGTACCTATATTTTTAAACTTGCGATGATGGAAGTAACAAAATAGGATTGAGAATTACGCGTTATTTTATTATTTGCAGATTATATTAATTTTAATAGTCATAATGCTATGGAAAAGATTAGAACTAAATAAAATTTAAATGTCATAAATCGCGATACGTATATATCATTATTACTCATCTAGTAAAATATTAAAATGTTATCTAAATAATTATTTATTTATTAGTTTTAAACATATAATTTTTACAGTAGTCAACCAGGAACGAGGAATATCATAATTAGTATAGAGATAAAAAATCGTGAACTTTCCGAAATAGAATGGGAATATATACTACCGTAGAAAAAAAGGAAAGAAAAATAAA
The DNA here is from genome assembly GCA_039881145.1 of Druceiella hillmani. Classification (NCBI taxonomy): domain Eukaryota; kingdom Metazoa; phylum Arthropoda; class Insecta; order Lepidoptera; family Hepialidae; genus Druceiella; species Druceiella hillmani. Next base: position 18,251,046 of record JAYKKI010000042.1, on the reverse strand, counting down.
TGTGAAAGAAACGGCGATATTAAAAATTATATGTGGTTAGTTAAGAGGTGTACAATTTTTTCAGACAATTTTGAAAGTACAAAATATGGACAGTTTACAATACATTTTTGATATTAGGGTCAAATCAAATCTATATCTTACTAGTCTAAAAAATTAAGGGCTTTTCATTAAAGGACGAATAATGTTTAGGAATGAGAAGAATGTGTAAGTTTCAGAACGACAATCAATATCGAGTCGAATAGAAGGTAAGAAGGTGAAAGTTGATTATTCACCATATTATAAAGTAAAAAAATGGGGAAATTGTGCGAAAAGACCATTTATTCGAGTCAAGTGCAAATTCAAAAATGTGATCCAAAAAAGCCAAACACGTCGCGGATACAAACAATTTGAAATTTTTCCACTTTCTTATATAATGGTAGATAGGTAAACCGTCTCCGTAGATAGCAAAGGTATTAGAAAAGTTTGACATAAAAGTATTTTAGTTTTGATATGAACGAACCTTTAGAGAAATTTTAGAGATTACACCCTATCACAGAATGGACGACTGAAATAGTTTACCTCTTACTGTAAATTAAGATTTTGATCGATAAATGAACTCAGATTTATTACAGTATTAGAAAATTATATTGTACCATTGTTCGATGAAAGCTGTGGTATATTCTGGCTACCAAAAATAATACCTTTTATTAAATTTATTAAGAGAACCGGTTTCTATCAGGGGCATTCGGCGGGCGCTTGCACGCGTTTGTGTACATCTATATAATTTTCTTATATATCTGTTCCTTAACCGCTTGTTGTTATATAAATATATATGTCTCTATAACGTATTTAATAAATACGTGCCTACTATCACTGTTTCTTTCTTTGACATATTTTTGTTGTTTTAATATCGATATATTCGCACCAATTTTTCCGTCACTGAGGTATATTTATCGTTTTGTATCAAAGGCTGATTTTTGTTCAACAACTAACGTTATAATCTTAATGGTATTCATATGTAGTTCGTTCTGTGAAGAGAAATCATTTTGTAGAAATTTAATTTTGGTAGAAAATGAGTAACTTAGTGTGGTTATGCGTCTAAAATAGGTCTTTAAAAGGGGATTCTGGAAAGGACTGTTATTTATAATAAGGTAATATGTATTGAATCCTAACACATTTGTCAATTGAGAATAGATAAATAGACAAAATTAATGAATCCAGTTTACTTATTTTACAATTTTTACGTAAACGGAAATATGCTCCAAATATATTTTTCATAGTTGACCTAACTTCGAAGCGTGGATTCGCAATCTGGTTTTGAAAGTATTTGAAATAAATTAAAAACAAATACATTGATATACAGTTGCACTTATTTTGTATAAATACATACACACACACATACACACACACACTCACATATATATATATATATATATATATATATATATATATATATATATATATAGTTTATAGATAGATATATTCAGTTTGAGATGTAAATATAAAAAGTTAATTGCGGTTTCCATACTTTTCAATTCTGTTTGGTTGTGATATTTTGCAGATCTTTTGCATAAAATTGATAATTTCTATGGAAGTCTCTGACTGCACTGTCAATATAAATAGAAAAAGAAGATAAAATGTATACATCCCTGTAGTACTCAAAAAATATACTTGATGCTTGGACAATCCACTTACGGCCGACAAAATAAAATTAGAACCATTCTAAAAAGTTTGTGGTATGACAAATTATTTCAAGCAAACTAATCATGGAATAAAATGCGCTACTGAAATCAAGCGGTTGGGGGATAGTGAGCTGAGTATTTTATGTGGCTCGACGTATATCATAAGTGAAATTATTGAAAGCTGTAGATGTGCTGTGATTTGATTTAGGACGGATATATGATAATGAATGAACGACTTATTAGTATACGTAAATGCATAATAAGTATCGTATAACCTTACACCATTGACGCAGTAATAACTGAGTGCTCAGCTGTCTACATATCGATTTAACATCCTGTTTTTAAAGAAAATGTTTTATTTTGTTACTAATTTAATAGTTTTCATCTAAAGCATAAAACCATGAATACAAATGACTGGTGATGTAAGCCGCCATAACGACTTGTACGTACGCTTCACTTGAAATAATTCATAATAATACCAAGTGACACTTTTTTCTCGTCTTAATAATGCTATTTAGTTTTCTTTTCCTTTTTTATTTATGAATAACGCCGCTATAATTTTTAGAGGCCCATTTTATTTCAAATATGACGCGATTAAGAAAATTCGAGCTCCTTACATTAAACTATATCACTCCCACTCCAGCATAGTATATGGTATTTACATATGTAATGAAACTGTAAAACATAAAGAGATGTACCGTATGTACTTTTCAGGAAAATTTTGATGTAAGGCTACGAATAAAGTACAGAATATAATGCCATTTTATTTGGGCATTGTTATCGCTCTGGCTGTTTGACAGCGCAACATGTAAAAACTGCAAGATAGATCACCGGCGCATTCCTCATATGAGTTGTATTGTGCGATTTTGGAATTTTCATTTGTCGGTACGTGTGTCAGTATATTTTGTTGTTGGTTTGCTCCTGCATCACTAAAAAATTACTATATGAATTTAAATACAATTTTAATTGTTATCTAAAACGATTTATATGTATTGATATAAAGTCACAAATTTGAGCAATGAGATGAAGCGTTGGGTGACCAAATCTATATGATAAGTCATATACATGTATATAGGCTTAATCATAGATACGTATCTTACTGTTGCCGACATGTGAGTAAAAGAAATTATTCACTTCGATAAAATTTTATAAAATATCGTTGTCGTTAAAAGAAAATTATACGAAATATAAAATAGTAGTGGCTGTTTGTGATTTTTGAATTCAAACCCTCTAAAGTATGAAATTACAAAAAAAACTATCGAGCAGATATAGAACTCACACTACGAAGGTCCCTAACTCTTATAAACATTTAAGTGTTCATAGTATTTCTATTTAATTCTTTTCACCGTTTAAATTTTTCACAACATAAATATTTTGTCCACTATATCCGGCACAGGATTATAAGTATTGTGCATATTTACATAACAATAAAACCAATGATAATCGCTTTAGTTTTCTTACAACACTTTTTCGAGGCTTCCAAAAACCCTATTTTTCAATAATTTTGAGTTGATTGGTTCCGGCAATCAATGGGAGAGGCACATCACTTTTAGATATTATTCAATATATCTGTGAAGGTGTATTACTTATAACCATGAATTTTATTGAGGTCCTCTTTGTTAACCCTTTAAAGCGATACCTCACACCATATAGGGAATTTGAAAAAAATATTTTCAAATATTTAATCCCCCTCCCTCTCTGAAATTTCCATATAAATATTTTTGAGTGCTAGCTATAAATATACGTGTGGGTTAACATGTTTTGTTGCTGTACCAAATTTCAAGTTTTTATTTCAAGCGGTTTCTGAGGAAAAGGGCTGCGACGGTCATATATATTTATGTGTTATAATTATGTTTATGTTATAGTGATGATATATTTATATATATATATATATATATATATATATATATATATATATATATATATATGTATATATATATATATATATATATATGTATATGTATATATATATAGATGTATATATATATATATATATATATATATATATATATATATATATATATATATATATATATATATATTTATATATATACGCGTACGAAGTCGTAAGCATAGCTAGTTAATATATATAAATTTACACATATCATACTTTTGGCTTTTATTTCTTTTATAAGTAACTATCACAACATGGATATATTAAAACGTAGTTTTATCATTTTTCTCTATATTTTATGTTCATTTTTTTAATAAAAATGTTGAATACATGTTACATTTATATTTATATATTATTAACTTCATTATCATCACTCTCTATCATATTCCAGAACAGTGAGGAAAGCAGAACGCTTGAAGATTTGGAAATGAGTAACATAGAAAAAGTTGACATAGGAATACGTGTAAGTTTATTACATATGTCACGTCAGTTTCGATAAATACATTGGATATTTACACTATGAAAACTCTTGCGATATGCCTTATAGGCGTTTTAGAAGATATGTGATATGTGCCTTTTTGCCGTTGCATTATACGTGCCTTTTTAATATTGCAGTTGAATCTGCACTTTTAACCTATTTTCCTCCAGAAGTTCCCATAACATATATGTAATTACATTGATGAGTTATTTTAATATACCAATATTTGTTTAATTCGTCCAACGGATTCACCTGATTTTGACAACGAAAACTATTAAAAAAATAAAAGGAATATTGAAAATAATTATCTAGCTAGCTTTCAGTCTATGTATATTATTGAAAATGCCAATAGAATTTGAATAATTCCATGCAACTGCATGGAATTATAAAAAAAATATAAAATAAAAAATATTTATAAAAATGAGAATTATAAGTCAAGTTATGAAAGACTAAGTTAATTAACATTTATAATCAATACCTTCACGATGGTTTATTACATTTTAACTTTTGTTTTTTAATATCTAAAGTATATTTTAAAATTGACCACCTTATCACTAAAATTTATATGCTTTTTGTCTTCTATCACAGATTTAACAAAAACATTTGTAAACGGACAAAATGAGCCCATACATGCTTTTAGTTTGAAGTTCAGCCGATATTATTGAAAGTTCATAAAGAAAATTTTTATAGAGAAAATTTCACGTAAAGTTTAAGTGAGGAACCTTTCACGTGTCAGCCTTCTTGTCTAGAAGTTTATTTCTGAGTTTCTCGTTCATAGAAAATTAATTAATGGTTCCTGTAATCTAGGAATGCGTTCTTGGTATAAATAAGAAACTATGACTATCCTGGGTTACTTTACGTTTGCATTATGCAATATTGGTATTAGTCCACTCTACGTTTGCATTATTAATAAATAAATTTCATCGAGTTTTAAGTTTCGGCTAATATTTATATACTTCCTTATATCTAACAAATTATTAGAGGAACATTTTATCACTCATCCACTATAACTTTTTGTTTTTTTACTTTTAAGTTTTTTTTGACAGTTTTAACTAAAAATGTTAGTACTATGTATTTCTTAATTAATAAGAACTTTTTATTATATTTATCAACATTTCTTGAGTTTCTTTTAGTTCTAAATAAACAATAAATAAAATTTAATTCCATTTCGCTAAAATACATAAGTCATACGAGTAAATTGTATGTTATGCTAATATGTAAAATACCGGCTAACTGCGGTAAGAAATAAATGTAAACCCCATCTTGTAGCGCAAACTTCAAATGGTAATCCGTAGAAAACCTCAATTTATTTCCATGGAATTGTGAAATAAATTAGATTTTATTATGACCAAAAAGTCGCTATTTCGATCACAATTCAAGCATAGATTTTATTATAACCAAAATAATCTTGAAACTACCTTTTTGGAATCGAAGGTTAACATATTTCCTAGAACTATGTTTTAATTAAACATTTATTTTCCATTAATATCATTTACTCTTTCCCGTCCTGGCTTTCAAAAGCCATAAAATAAAAAAGTTTATCATGTATAGTATAACTCGTACTAAGAGGGTTTTGTACAAATTTAGGTACTTAAATATATTTAAAGGTACATAGTATTTTATTTAAAATATTGACAAATATAATTTTTTCCCAACAGGCAAGAATATGTATTTTAAGACGATCAGATACTTATTCCGTATTTTAGCACTTTAAACAACCTTTAAGAAAAATCATAAATGCACAGCTTAAAACTTATCACGTAGCCTACACAATAAGGATAACAATCCATAAATTTTCAGTCCAACATCCGTTATCAATTCACAAAGGGTTACGAGATTTGTCACATTTGCGACGTACTCATCTACTAAGAAAGAATCCATTACACCGAAGCCTTCTTCTGAACCACAAATTTGCAATTCAGAACAGTTTTATTGTGAGCAAACCTTGTCTGCTTTCTCACTTATTTCAGTTTCGAGTGACAAGTTGGTTTCCTAGATATCTTCATTATAATGTTAGTGGACTTGGATTATGTTTTAATTATAACGTATTATTCAACTTTTCCATTTCGTTTTGTTGATTTGCCATGTTTGTAAACCAATATCGGTTTAAGTGGATTTAAAGGGCAAACTTTATTGAAAAGCTTGGTAATAAACAGCGGTTGAAGTCTAGATCTGTTTACTTATTATTGTGCAAACGTTATGTTATTTAGTAACATTGCATAACAATTTATATTTTTTCGTAAAATTATTACAAAAAAATATAAACTGTTATGCAATATTGGTAAATATCTTTACATTGTTTACGTATTTAATAAAATAATTATTGGTAACTAAATTATTAATTAAAGTAATAAAAACGTAGCAAAACGGTTGTCATCGTCTTTAGTGACTAAAATTATTAGTTACTGAGTCGATTAATATTTTGGAATAATGCGATTGGTCTTCTTTTTTTGTAGATTGTTTAAGGAAAATTCTATACTGTTTACTTATCATAAAATGCTTTTTCGCTTTTTTTAACTTAAACAGTTATAAAAATGTACAATAAAAATATGTGTGCGAGTGAGCGTGAAAAACCTGCAACTCGAGATTGTTTACATTGATTTCTCATTTTTTATATCGATTATATCTTTCTTTATATCGATTTATCGAAAAAAAAGTTAGTTTTTTTATTATTGATTGCATGCAATATCGATTTAATGAGAGTAAAATAATGATTTGATGCTATCTCATATATTCCTTAAATTATGTCTTCAGTGGATTTCTGTTTTTGTTTTAATAGGGTTTACCTTATTACTTATTTTATGGAGTCTTAATTGAAGATATTTGAGAAAAATCTGTACTTAGGTTAATTTGTACTTAGGTAATAAACGATTTTAATGGGGTCGGAGGGCTGAAAAGGCGTATGAAATTAAAAAAAGGCAGAACAAAAAGTACTTATAAGAAGATGCTTTGTCTATGCGACATAGTAATTTAGAAAAAGGGTACAAGGGATGAGATGTGTAGAAATTAATAATTTTAAATTCAGAATTAAATAAAACTACGTGATGTAGTATTATTTCTACTTTCTTTAACTTCTTCCCCACAACCTAGGTTTCGTTCTATTACAACATCTTCAGGTGAGCTATTAGCAAAGATTTTTCACGTAGTTTCATTTAAATGTGAATAATGAATTTCTACAAAATTAACGCCAAATATATTCAAAATCTAAATTAAGGGTTACTTTATAGAGGAAAGGACAAAATACAGTTTTTTGTGGTATATTTTGATGTGAAGGGTGTCAGAAAAAACGCCTTCTCTGGTATAAACAAACTAAAATAATCCACTGTTCATGGTCTCTATAAATTGAACCCCTCCTGTCTTCTCTTCCCCATCCACATCCACACACTCGAACCACTCGAAATATGCGCATCGCGCACCACTTGTCACCCGCCATCATCCATGCCACTGGTGTAATGCGACTGCAGAACTGCGGAAAATGCCGCGTTTCGTGATGATTTTGATCGATGGACATTCACTTTTCAACAATTGTATTTCCTGGTGAAAATGTTATTTGGTTTCTTAATAAAAAATTTCCAAATGGTTAAGTCGATTTCAGGTCAGTGTAATTTTCTAAAAATCATAATTATACTGCACAGATAAGTTCTTACCAATTTCTTACAAATAAGCATTTAAAAAAAATATAAAAAATGTATAAGCGAACGTAAAAACATAAAAAAAACCATCAAAACTGAATTGGAAAAAAGTAAAAATATATGAAAAATAAATCCGTTTACTCATTAAGGTAATCTAAGATAAAGTGACGAACAACTGGAGCAGTCTCGTAAATTACACCAACAAATTTTTAAAACATATCGAAACCGGTAAAATGAGAATTAAGATTCGTTTTGTAGGTATTTTTATGATTTATTATAATCACTTTAAATCTCATGTATGCCTACACAATTCGAAAATAAGCATTATATATTACTAGCATTATGTTTCACTACGTATTTACTTAAAAGAAACAGATTATATTTAAAAATTAAACTAACAGCCAATATCTATACCTTATAGACTACTGGCATTGAAAGGTTAGTAATTTTTTATTCAGATTTATTTAAAAAATATTTTTGGAGTGAAAACTTCTTTAGGCGCATAGTGCGCATAGGGCGCATATCTGAGCACTGACCGAAACTGAGCCATTACGCTGAGGTCAGTGGTGCTGAATCGGGTAAACTCGGCTTCCCTCCAGATTGGTCAAGCGAGTTCACTATGCAGGTTAACTCGGCTCCTTTCGGCATCGGCTGAGCGAGTTCACTGTTCAACACGGGGTGCATCGTTTCAAAAATTATGTTTTATTTTTTATTAATATTTTATTTGAGCATAATTTAATATAACATCGTATGTTATTTTATATTTACAGTACAGTACAGTATATAATATTTTTTGAAGTAGTTTGATATAATACGCATATGTTATTGTATTTTTTGTTTTTATTTCGTGAGTGGGTTCATTTAAAAGATCTGAAATCCAGAAAGTAACACCGGCTTTAAAATATTATAACATAATTGTAAGAATTAATAAATGGAAGAAAAAGTGAATCAAGATGAAACCAATATGTATAATTTTTTGGTAACACTAATTTTTTTATAAATATTAAACCTATGAAAATATATACCGTTCGTGTATGATACGAATGAAGGATTTATTATTTCAATTAGGAAAAGTTACACGTAAAAATATTTTTTTGACATCATGTTTAGGGAAAATCGTCGATTATTTGAAAAATATTCAGCCTTCAGCTTATTGAGGCACGTTTTTTGGGTTCAAAAGCCAACCTAGGAACTTTATAGTTTTATCTTGTCCGTCTGTATATCACAGTCGTTTTACTTGAAGACTATTGATTGACATAAAGCTGGTTATACATATTTTTAATATCTACTGAGTAATGACACAAAATATATTTAAAAAGGTTTTCAGGTTACCTGCTCTACATGTAAAGTGAAGGTGATTTTTTTCACATACCTTACTTTATAGTCATCGAACAGGTTTTTCAAAAATATTGGGATATGTCACTAAAAGTTCTTGGTTATAGGCATCCATTTACGAAATATTAAGATCTAAAGTGGTTATTTTTTGTTAAAGATACTAGCTAAACCGTTATTTTTGAATATCTGAAAAATATTCACAACAGTAGTAGCACATGAAACATACAATTACATAAATTAATATTTACCTATATCTTCATTGAAGTATATATATATTTATATTTATATATATATATATATATATATATATATATATATATATATATATATATATATATATATATATATATATATATATAAATAATAACTCTTAAATGTTGAAGCCTCGTAGTGCAAATTCTACTCGTCCTTGACAAATTTGTTATTATTCGGTGGAATATCGAATATTGAGACTATATTCGGACAAATACCGAGTTAACAGTGTATTTAATATTAGAGATATAATTTAATATTTTTGATATCATCCTACAGATTCATTCAATATAATGATCAAAATATGAAAGCGGTTGATTATAATGTAGGAATGTTAACTTTTTAACCTACTGGGAAGAAGCCTATGCTGTTCTTGTATTCCAATATTGTTTCAAGGTGCGAATAAATTTTTCTGTACTCTATTTACTGTAAGCGGATTATAATTTCCTGTGTATGTGTGTGTGTGTGGAGAATCACTTTGGGCCGGAAGGGGTTCTTCATACTCCATTTGCTTATTTCATAGTTTTTATATATTTTAGCTACCATCTAGTCACACTAATACTAGAATGATGTACGGGTTGTCGGCGATCATCGATTATCTTCTATTTGACAACAGTGGTTGAGCTTGAAATTTCTTCACTGCTCATTTTACAGCATGACAATACCTTCGCTTAAAATGTGCTAGTGGTCTTTAAATAAAATCTTAAAAAAGGTATTTTAATCCTTGTCTTACACTAATATTGCAGGCTTTAACTTGCACGTGAGATATGGAGCTGTCATTACAATTATATTTCATAGTGACAACATACGTAGAATAATTAAGATATGAATATTTAGTTTGTCAGAAACTACACTATATACCCCATTTAATATTCAGTTTAAAACGAATAAACTATTTGTTGTGATTCTAATATTACCTAAAAAAATATCTAACGGAATTATATATTCTCCTTGATTATGATTGAAGCAAACAGCACACTCAATTAATATTTGCAAAGTAAATGTTGCATGTCATGTAACATGTCACCAAAAAAAATTACCGTGTGTATACAAATAGAAAGTCGCCAGTCTAAGCCTAGAAAATATTCAAGGAAGGTATGAGATTCGTCTACATAAGTGCACGGATGAAGTGAAACTTCTTTGCACACATACGTTCACTACACTATTGTGTGCGTACTATACTATTTACTGTGATCTAGTTTGTCCGTTTTCTTCTCAGGCATTGGCCTGTACCTACGCCCCTTTCATTCTCCCTCTTTTAAGCATTATATAATTTTAATAGGACAGAATGACATAGACGTCGCTAAACAAGTTTAAATTCAAGGATATAATTACATAGTTTATATTGAAATTTATAATACGTACGTCATAACTTACTTTCTGAATTTAAAAAAAAATGGGTTCATTCCTTTGGAAGATTCCTCAACATGTTCATTAATTTTGAATGTATCTTTAAATCAATCCACCTAAATCAAGATGTAGAAACTTAATAATAATATAATAAGCAATCTACTCATGGGATACAAGGAATGGAACTAAGTCATACCACTGCAGTGGTATGTTGCGTTTTTATAAATTACTATATTTTGTATTTTTATGAGAGCATAACTGTTCGTATTCTTGTAAAAGGCATCAGCTGCTTTAAGCGCACTATATCATTCGATCTCTGGAAGATAACGTGGAGATATAAATATATAGACATCGCTAAGTGTAAGAAGATAACGTGGAGATATAAATGTATAGATATCGCTAAATGATACGTGATTAGAGAGTTAAGAACTATATTATCAAATCTTAAAACACAAAAAGCTGCTTAGCACATAAAATAATTCAAATATACCCCTATACTCCATGAATTTACGTAATCGACAATACAAATTAAGCCTGGGAGTGGTTTAATATTTAACATAATAATATTTACTTTACGATACTTCGACGAACGCTAAAGCAATTAATTTGAATTGCAAATGATGACTTAATCTCTTTGTTGACAGACTAATTTCATGTATCATTAGAGTAAAGAGTAATCCACTTTAATGGAAGACGAACAAAATTAAGCTCGGTGATTCTTACGTGAGTCTACACGAGAGCTTTTGCACTTGTACGTAGATAAGTTTACGTAGAAGCTTTTTGGAGAGTGTGTAATTTACGTATTCGGTACGTATCATACTAGGGTGAGGCGTTGAGGAATCCTCGAGTAAAATACCGACAACTCATAATGAAGCGCGCATTACGAAACAGGATTTAATTTAAAACGCTTCATTTTTAGCTTGCTTCAAATTATTTCGTAGAAAATATATGGAGAGGTGATTGAGTTAAATACTGGTATTATTCATGTTGACTTTATGCAAATTCGACTTATTTTAATTCCATATAAAACAGTAACAATTTTTTTTTTAAATAGTGCTTTTGATACCGTGATAATTGGTTGTTATTATTAAAATATATCTATGTTAGTAATGTGGCAGACCGGGGTAGTAATATTTAAAATTGGTAGAAGAATTGAAGAAATGGAATAGTTATAATTATATCATGACCATTTGTTCGTTCGTATTGTAGTTCTGGACTGATAATGACGAAATTTTATTAAGACCATTATGAAGAATTTTACAAATAGGCAAGTAGGATTAAATTGTATTTCTATATACAAAGACAACATATTTCGAATTTTTCTTAAATAACTTTGTAGTTGAACTTGGATTTTTTTCTCACAGGCTCTGTCCAGAGGAATGTTCTTAACGATATATTTTGTCGCGGCGTCTTTTTCGTGAGATCTTTTTCCTTCAAATAATCGTGCCGTGAGAGGATCCTTGCTATTATTCCCGCAATTGCTTCTCATTCTCGATTAATGAACATTTTCGAAAGTCAACTAAATAAAATTTACTGCATTCCACTTCACCACTCCAGTGCCGTACCGCACCGCGTATGTACGAAGCTGAGTGAAAGGTTTTGACAGAATGAAATTAAAATTTTGGGAAAGGTGTAAAGAAAAAAGTTGTTCCTTATATCATAAGAAATATCGAAAACTTTTTTTCTAAATAGTTCAGCAGTCATGAAGAAGTAAAATAATAAATTGTTTATAAAAATTAATCTTAAATTTTCATTAAATCTACACCTGATTCTAGGTGTTCACAATTTTTTACAGATTTTTCTGAGCGATCCTTCGGATAGCAATTTTAAAGGGTTTTTCCAAAAAATTGTCATATACTATTTACTTCTATATAAATAAGAAAATATTTAAGTTCATGTCATTACACATAAAGTTTAAATATGGTTAATTTGCGAGATAAGTTTATACCACGTGGCAAGAAATTTATATTTTTTCCCAGGTGACAAATATTATTTGGGCGAGTGTCTGAAAACATAAAATATTCTATTTTTTGGTAATTTTTAAGCACATTAATGCGATATTTGTCTTCTTTTTATATTATTTACTGATATTGATTATTCTTTTTTTATTAATACATATTTATGTCATAGCGTGCATGTAAATGCATAATTTTTTATTCCTTTTTTTTGGAATTTGAATTTTGGTGCCCATGATAATTTAAATATACACAATATAAAGAAAATTAAACAATGTTAAAACCATTAAAAATAAAATAAAATGAAATAAAATAAAAAGTATTCATCCAACTAAAAGTCAAGAAACCACGATAATTCATTAATACCAATAATTATGAAAAAAAAAATGGAATAACTATACTCGTTAGGAACATGAAGATATACTTTATATAGCACAGCTCTTTTTTTTAAGAAAATCAGAGTTCTTATCCTGATACTTCAATAATTAATAATATTAAGGTGTATCCCCAGAATTTCTCTAACCTTTAATTTATTAAACGCAATCTCCAACATTCTCCTCCTCGTAGCATGTTACGTTAATTTAAATTTGTGAAAATATAGGAAAATTTACAACGTTGTGTTTATCGTGTATTGGATATGTTACTGCCAATATCTAAATCTCTTCGAAGTATAATTTTCCATATCGTTATACATTCACTATGGAAGAAGGAGGAATTTTCATTAAGGTCATTTTGCACATTATATTAATAAAATATTCTTTGAAGTACTAAAAGTTTTAAAACATGTGAGGCAACTCAATGACAACACTTTATATTGATTCATGTGGATTGATTTTTGTACTAAATAACATCGAACATATTTTCCCTGTGTGAACTATTCAACCGACTCTGTTAAAGCGATAAGCTTATCTTCACGTCGGTAAGGTGGGGGTCGCCTTTACCTAGCTTTAGTGCATATTGACATGTTTGCACTACTTTTTGTACCCAACATATTTTATTAGAATTTGCGAAGAAATATTTTGCGAAGAGAAGGAGATGTTACTCGTAGAAGGAGATGTAGGCTCGTAAAAAGGCGTGGTCTAGGTTTCTATATGAAATATATGAAAACAATTCACATATGGTATAAGTTTAGTGTTCGCAAGAATCGTTTCTTCATACATTTTTTTTTAATACACTGAGTGTAAAATGGGTTGAGCAGAAGCATTAAGTTATATTTTATAAAATAATGACCTTAATAACGTTTTAAATTCAAAAATATCTTAATGATATAACTTATGATTATTTTGTAAAAAAAAAATTTAGACAAATTAATAAAAGCTACTTAAACTTTCAATAATATCAAGCGCGCTCTTTATTGTCTTTCTTGATTTTATTACTGTCGTATCACCTAAAATATTTGAAACTACTTTGATACGACATTTCTCAACACTGTTTATTTGTTAAGAAATCAGTAACAGTTGTACTTTCGTATTAAATTACTTCACTCAATTTTTTATACTTACCCCTTTACATATTATGTACTATTGAAACGACAATTATTTAATTCCAAGGTTAATATATATGCGTAAATGAAAAGGAAACAGATGACTTAATAAATTATGTTCAAAATTATAATTAAAATATCCTGTTTACATTCTTTCGTTTTCTCTTAAATTATTTGTTTGTCAAATTGAAATAGATAATTAACATATTTCAGTGTGATGTTCAAAACAACAGTCTTTATTTTTAATCTATGATTGGATCTATGTAAAACTATTTAAAAAAAATATAATTACTTTTTGTGTTAGAAGAATGAATAGACATTTCCGAACCACAGAACGACGTAATGTAAAAAATATTGTTTCATTTATTGATGTGGTCAATTTTTTGCTATTTTAGGAGTAATTTTATTGATAGCCAAATAACTCCATACTTACTACACGGGAATGTGAAATAAAAGCCGATAAATTAATAGAAATGGAAAATCTAATTTTATAATATTGAAAATATTATTCCCACTTTTGTATTTTGTAAAGCTACAGAAAAAAATCTAAAAAGCATAAGAGGTTGAAAAAGGAGTCAGAATCGAAGAACATTATTTAGGATTCCCTTTAGCTAGATATTAATAAATTCTCATTATTTTTTGTCTTCTATCTATCATTGAAATTTAATAGATTGTGTCCGCTTCGTTAAATTCAATACTTTTGGATTAGCATTTACGTTGATGTGTGCATATTTTAATAACTTGTACAAAATTAAGTTAATGATCTTAATCATTGTTTAATTAATTTATTTTTATTTTATTACCTCTTAACTGAAAACTTAAATTTATCTTAGTTAAAGTTTCTACGTAAATATTTAATGAGTGAACAAACATGAACACGGATAATTTAAAAATTTTCATTTCTTATTCAAATTTATTCATTTATTTAAGCGATCCGACGTGTAAGTTACCTTTACGAGAAAATAAATACACAACAAGAAAGTGCGAAAGAATACGATTTCATATTTTTTTATTAAATCGAAGGATTACGTGATCGGAATCTATATGTAAACTTTTTCATTATAGAGTTGTCTAGGACAAAATTCGAAGTTTTTATTAAACTTTTCTTAAAAGATTTATTTATGGTTTACAAAGAGAAGCAGGAAAAAACCTGCAAATATGGATAGAATTCATAGCGGCATCGCTACGAAAGTCCTACCCTTCCGCCCTTGTATTAGCACAGATAGCGGGTGGAAATTTGCCGCAGTACGCGATCTCCACTGTGGATCTCCATTAATACTTCCACGCATGTTCCGGACTGACCAAATTTACCGAAGTGTATCTCGACACCCGAAGTGGTCGATTTAGGTGAACGTTTTTTTCCCTCGAAACGTTCCAAAGGTACAAAGTATACAATCGCCTTCGTAGACGTGGCAACACCACCTTCGCCGGAACCCGCTACTCTATTTAGAAAAATGTATGTTATTTTTCTTACCCAGACTTGGTGGGTCCGGGATAATATAAAGGTAATATTTTATCACATTAAAGAAAGAAGTTATAGCAATTTTATTTTTCACCACAAAGTATATTTATATAAAAAAATACTTTCCTAATTATAATAATAGATGGTGTCGTATCTATTAAAGTTAACTTGATTATTATTTTTTCGAAATCCGCACTCGAATAAAGTCGCGGGTACAGCTAATCTTACATAATATTCTGAAAATAATTTTAGTATCATTTCAATGGTTTCTTTGAATCGATACTATAAATAAAACGATAAGGGAAATAAAAAACAATTGAATACTTAATTCATCGCATATACTATATTCCTATGCTAAATTTCAAGTTTCTGCATCTAATAAATTCTAAGAAAAATGGCTGTGTCAGATAGGTGGACGGATGTGTGAATAACCTTATCCTTTTCTTTCGAGATACCGAACCCTAAGAATGAAACAGTGATTTATGTTATTTTAAATTGAAATAAAGATGTGAATTAGCTTTCCATATATGTTTATCTGAAACAAGAAACTTATATTAAGTAAAAACTTCTTTTTAATTTAGAAGATAATTAATGCATTCATTTATCATAGTATGTTTGGTTATTTTATTTAAAAATCACTCAGGAAACGAAATATCACATCCAACGTGACTTTGATTAGATAATAACATTTTTTTTATATTTTAGGTTTGGAAAAATTACATATTAATAATACCTTTCTATATTTATAAGGAATATACTTAAATTTTGCTTGGAAAATGTTGGGAAAATTTAAATTTTAATGAATCTAAAATTCATTCTAACTTTTATTTTTCAATTATTTTTCTGTTTCATAAATAGCACTGCAAATAATTCATTTCTCTTAACAAGTGTCTGGAAATATTTCTTGAAATTCTTTTTAACTTATTAAGTGATTGCCCACGCCTTCATACAAATGGGATTAAAATATGGCCTATGATATGGAATGATCCAAACTTAGCTTAAAAATAAAAACGAAATATTTTTCTTTTTTCACATTTAAAACAAAACAATTTTCTCATGCAACTTTTTTACAAAAGAAAAAAAATTAGATTGGAAACTTATAACGCGCCATCTCTGTACACAAACTTTTCATGTGTTGTTAATTATATAAGCACCGCCATATTAACGCTTTAACCCGATATTTAACACTTATCGCCAACGTGTAGGCAGAGCTAAAGTTTCGTTCTTGTTGAAATATCTGGGCCTTTGACTGAAAAACTGGTGAAGTTCCATTTTTATATTACTTTCTTCTTTCAATTTGGCGATGGCGAAAGATCTGGAGAGTACGGTGGATGGAGTAGCATGCTCCATCCAATTGAAAGTAGTTTTTTACGCATCCCTTTTGCTACGTGGGGTCGAACATTATCATGTAAAAATGAACTTTGCTTTGATTTTGAGGAAGTTTAACGACGACTTTCCTCAATTGTTCTCAATAGATCTTAGCTGTAATTGTAGTATTGGCTTGGAAGAGTTGTCAATGAATAACTTCATTTATACTCCACCCATGCACTCAAAAGTGTCTTTTCTCCAATATTGTATTTTGGTCTAGGTGCTCCCTTTTTCTAACTCCTAGCCACTGGCCTTCACGATAAATATTAACCTAAGCCACCAACTTTTCATCTCCTGTAACCAGATAATTTAGCCTCTCGTTTGTACGATGGGAACTCAGTAGCTCCAAGCACACATTAGCGTTTTTCTGAAGTTGAAAGGTGTTAGCTCATGAGTTAGCCAAACGAAATATTTCCATTTCATTCTCAAAGCGTGAAGTTGTTTCCCATTGCAGTAAAAGAGTATGAAAATAGCTCTGCCAAACAACGCAAACTTTATTTGGGATCTGTTTCAACAAGGCTTAAATTTTTCTAAATCCATTGTAGGAGGTCGCTTTGGATAAAGTTTATGGTATTTCTTTGAATCTCTGGACACAGTACTTGGCTATGTCGTGAGAAGACAAACCTTTTTCCATAATTGTATATAAATTGAGTGATATTTTGCTAGTTTTTTGCCATAAACGACATTCACAAAGAAAAACCTCTAAGTTTAATTCTATCATTTTTAATTTATTCTTAACACTCTGATTATTTTTACAAACTGAACAAGAAGTTTACAATTGCAAACTGAACAGAAGTTGGAATGTCGCACTCTTTATTTACTCTACAAGAAATACTCTAGAAGCTTCTATAACATTCCGGAAGTCGATCGAAAAAAGTGGGGATTCATAAATTGCCAACCCAATATCTTAAGAATTGTATTAGAACTAGTAATTCAATTATATAATCTTTTAAACGCATTATTCATGAAAGATGAATTCATAATGAAAGCCTCACAGAATTTTTTAAAGATATGTAATACAAACACAACCCGTGAAACGCTTTTCATGTCTTTGAAATTTGAATTTTGGACAATAAGTATTCAGTCGGTATTTACGTGGTAAATGGACTGTATCTTCTTAACTTTATGTTTCTATGTATAGTAGTTAATATTGACATATCACTCAAAACGAAAAAAGAAATAAAAAAGTAGTTGGGGTAAAAAACAATTACTGCGGTGGTAGTTTCGTATCTATAATATCATCAGAAGCAATCTCCCGCTTATTCTATTTTAACGGAACTTTGCTTTTTCTGTAGATCTCTTGAATTATTTGCAGAGTTCAACCATTTTAGAGTATTCTACAACAACTCGTGGTTAATAGAATTGAACGCCTCAGAGTACTCAATAAACATTATCTATAGCGGCAGTTTGTATTAATTAAATCACTTTACTAGTTGAGTTATTGTAAACATGGAATCAATTGTGCTGTACTTTGTTTAAATCCAGCTTGTTCTCTTGGTTGGTGGAAGTCTATGGTTACCCTAAGTCTTCTTAAAAGTATATTTGCGAGCAGTTTATAAATACTTTTCAATATACTTATTGGCATGTAGTTACTGATATCCATTATTCATGTGATCAAGTATTCAAATATTTCATAGAAAATAATCATTACTATTGCAGATACGGTTTCAATACTAGTTTATAATTTGTCGTTCGAGGTTCCATCCTGCTTTTACTTTGCTTTCTAAAAATGGCTTAGTATTTTGTCTATTTTTCATGTTTTTGGGTTAATTTTCAATATAAATTGTAATATTATGAGGTTTACTATACAATTCCTCACAAAAATTGTTTTCATAATTGCTAGTCTGCTTCTATTTGTAATCTTGATCCCATCTTAATTATTCAGACAGATAATCCGGTCTCTTCTCTTATTTAATGCTTTATTGGAGCATTTAACTAAACATTAGTTCCAGTTCTACTTCAATAATTTTATATTTTACATTGGTTTTATTTCTAATAATTAGTTTCCTGATCTTATTGCATAGTTTATTCCACCCCTTTCTCTCTCCCTTTTTTTGTCTCAAATATTTATTTGAAAGAGAATCTAAAGAAAGGGAATAACTTTAATTAAATTTTTCAGTTTAGGTATAAATACAAGTTCGTTTTCGGTTTAATTTTTCCTTTTGAATAGTTGTTTTTATACTTTCTTTAATTTGGATTATTATTTCGTTGCATAGTTGATGTGTATTTTTATTTTATATTTAGTTTTTTTTCTCAAAGCAGTAAAAAAAATTCATATTCTTTTCCTCAATCTTTGTTCTGATGGAGTGCTCTCGAACGACATTTTGTTTCTTTTTATCTTGTTTTTTGACTCTTGATTAGGCATTGGTTTGACTGAGAATTAGATATTGGTTTCAGATTTTTTAATAAAATGTAGTCAATTTCGTTTTCATTTTCTTTTCGAGAAAAGCCATATCTACCGTTTATTTGGTTTCTTTTTCAAAAAAGTATTCGTTATATAAGCTGGTTTCCCCGACAATATTTTATTAAAGTCTGGCCTCTTTCATTTGTTGTGCCGTTATCTTTACTGGCTATCCATTTTTTGGAGTAGGTTATCCGATTTTAGCATGAAGTCGTCCAGAACTACGGTATGCCGAGAGTATCTTAAAGGTATTTACTTAAGTCATTGTAGAATTTTTGTTTTTCTTCCTCAGTACTTTTTGTTGTTGGCGCACAGACTTGTAGAGTTGAGAGATATTAGATTTTAGAAAATTAATAATTCGGTATGTGTGATACGCTCGAAAAATTAGTTAAGATTATATCGCTCTCTATAATATATTAATTGTTCTAGCAGAAAATTGTATACTATTTTAATTTGAAAATAATCTGTTTATATTAAAATCTACGTCGATGCTTATGGTCGATTAAAATCTACGTCGATGTAGACAATTTCAAAATTTGTAGAGAAGGGTCATTGCAGTAATATTAGTTAAAGTAATTAATGGGTTAAGAGCTTTATGATCATCAATATACATTATTTTAAAGTGATTAATGGGTTAAGAACTTTATGATTATTAAGAGGTTTTGTAATAGTGCAACAAATGTTTGCATTATTTGGTCTTTCCTAATGAGAATTCAGTAAATATTTGTAATAAGAAATACTTAGGAACGAATGTGCGTAAACGCCTTCTTTCCTAGAGACGATGAATTCTAATAATGTGAAATAGGTTTTCTTTTTCGAAACAGCCCTAACAACAGTTTCGTGAGTAACTTTTGAAGCCTTTGATTAAAAATGTTAATTTCTTGGAAATATGTGTGCATATATATATATATATATATATATATATATATATATATATACATATATATATATATATATGTATACATGAAAAATTCTTATTTAAAAAGAATTGACTCGTTTTTTTCATCAATGTTAGTGTATCAAGACACCCTGCAATGAAATAAGATTTAAGCAATTAATAAATTAATTGCTTACATTTTTCTCTGATATCGAATGTATTTTTTTATGATTCGTTCAGTTGCAGTTTTATAGCTTCTAACGACAGCACAGTTATTGTCTTAAATGACAAAGCTTATATTTTATTATTTCAAATGAATCACTACCTATGGTAAACTACGCGGTCACCTTAGGTGCGGTTACATCTTAAAGAGCAATCGCCTTGATTCTGTCAAAAGATTTAGGTTTTATAAAGCAGAGAACCGCGAAGACTTTCTTCTCTGTGGCATGATAGTATAAAAGAAGACTGAATACTGAATATAACTGACGTTAATTTCGTCGAATTTTATTATTCACAATTAAATGAAACTACGTGATGTAGTATTAGTTCTACTTCCTTTAAGTTCTTTACTATGATATATTACTACTTCTTCAGGTGGGCTATTAGCAAAGATATTGCTAATTGCCCACCTGAAGATGTTGTAATACAACGAAACCTAGGTCGTGGTAAAGAACTTAAAGAAAGTAGAAATAATACTACATCACGTAGTTTCATTTAATTGTGGATAATAGAAGACCTTTGGTCGAAGAGTTTTAACCTACTAAGAAACCACTTCATACTAACTTCATACGATCAAACGAAAGAAACTAAACGCGTAGTGATGAAGAAAAAGAAAAATTATTCTTAAAAATTATTATATGCAATTTTCTGTGCAATGTTAATTTTTTATATAAAACGATTCATATATATTGATATAATGTCACAAATTTGAGAAATAAGTTGCGAAGTGTCGGCGGATCATCGCTTTATGATTAATCATAAATATATATCTTACTATCACCAAAAATGATTTTCTTTTAACTTCAACCATACTTTATGTTACTCGATTAGGTGAACAATCAAGTAAATGATTCACCTAATCGAAGTCACATAAAATATCGTTGTAGTTAAAAGAAAATCATACAAAAAATAAAATAATGATGTCTGTTAGTGATTCTTTAATTCAAACACCTTAATCTGTTTGAATATTTTAGTACCGAAAAAATCTAACGTAAAAAATTAAAATAAATTGTCAATCACAAGAGAACTCTCGCTACGCTGATCCTTTATTATTATAAACGTTTAAGGAAATATAGTGTATCTAATAAACTCTACAACATTTTAATTTTTCACAACGGAATTATGTTGTCAACTGTAACTTTCCCCGGTGTATTTTAAATAATCGTAAGATTTATGATAATCGCTATAGTTTTGTTACAACCTTTGCAGAGGCTTCTAAAACCTGTTTTTGATTTATTTTTTATTAAATCTGGAAATGAGACGGGGGAAACACAATACTCTTACATTTCGGTGTATCCCTCAAGATATACTACGTAAAATTATAAAACATTTTAGAGATCCTCATTATCGCACCATTTTTTTAATTTAAAAAAATATTTTCTAATATTTAAACAAGACGGGTGTTTAAATATTTCGGAGTGTTAGATATTATGTAGGTTAATATGTTCTACTGCTGTGCCATTTTAAGTTACTAAGGCAAGTAGTTTCTGAGGAAAAGGCCTGTGACGGACAAACAGACACGTGAGTGATTTTACAAGGGTTCCGTTTTTCGCTTTGAGGTATGGAACTGTAAACAGTAAGTAAAGTCTCCGCCACAAGGATGGCGACACTTAGGAGTATGCAGGGGAACGGATGTGCAAATCGGACCGCGTTGGATTAATAATAGACCCATTATTTGTGTTTAATATGAGAGAATAAAAAAACGAATTAAATACTAACACTTCAATTTCTGAATTCAATGCAATTGATGTTATTGGGTGTCACTAGTTAATATATAAATTTATGCATATGAGATTTTTGCTATTGCTTTTTTTAAACTGTCATGACGTCGATACATCAAAACGTAGTTTTATCATTTTCCGCTAGGTGGTGTGTTAATTTTTTTTAATAAAATTATTGAATAACATGGTACATTTATATTTATATATTATTAACTTCATTATCATCACTATATATCAGACACCAAGGCAGTGAGGAAAGCAAGCCGCTTAAATGTCTGGAAATAAGTGACACTGAAAAAGTTGAAATAGAAATACGAGTAAGTTTAATACATTTATAACGTAAGTACACTACAATATTTCTTACGATATATCTTATAGACGTTCTAGAAGAATTGTTAATATTTCCATTATATTTCGTGCCTTTTTAATACTGTAGTTGAATCTTAACTATGAACTTATTTTTCCTGAGGAATTTACATAACGTATATGTAATTATAAAGATGGATCTAGAATTTAACAATATTCATTTAAATCGTTTACTGGATTCGCAAGATTTTTCAACAGAAAATTATTAGAAATATAAAAGAATTATTAAAAAACATTATCTATGTTTTAACCTGATGTAGCATACATAATGAGCGTTAAAAGTAAACTTATTTAGGATCAAGTTAATTTATACTCGCATTGAATACCTTCATGATAGTTTATTAAATTTTAACTTTTGTTATTTAAACTGTTATTGGAACTATCATGCTATCATGCTAGTGTAAAGGTTAGCTGACATTATTAAAAGTTTAAACGAATTTTATAGAGCAAACTTCACGCAAAGCTTAGATGAGAAACCTTTCACGTCTAAGCCTTCTTGTCTGGAAGTATATTTGTCAGTTTTACGTTCGTAGGAAATTAATTAGCGGTTTCTTGGAATCAGAGAAGGCATTCTATGTATTAATAAGAAACAGAAGACACTCATCGCTTTTTTTTTCATTTGTCAGTACAATTGTTTTGTTAGTCGTGTAATCATACATTTTTTATTTGATATGAACTTTCGCTTTTATTTACCAACATTTTTCGAGATTCAATGAGTTTTATATAAATAAAGTTTGACTTCATTTTACTTAAATTCATAAGTCATACGAGTAAAGTGCATAGTATATAAATACCGAATATATTGACTAACTTGAGATAGAAGTATTTATAAATCTCATTTTTGTCTGGTGGCGCAAATTTTTTAATGGTAATCTTTAGAATACCTCCATTTATTTTCAGTTTGTATTGGAATTATGAAAATAAAGTAGGTTTTATTATAACCAATATATGCGTTATTTAGATTATGATTTCAATGTCGATTAAAACAAAGTTATTCGTTAAAATTAACTTTTTTTGTAATCCAAGATCAACGTATCCGCTTGTGTTGTTGCTTTTATGATTCATATAGTTTTATTGACACTCTAGAAGATAAAAGAATGTTCATTCAATGATGACATTCACATTATCTGTAGTTTTAAATACCTAATTTATGTCGAAAAAATATGTCAAGTAGGAGCACGATTTGCACTACTTTAATATATTAAAGGGTACATAGTATTTTTTTTAAATATTTACAAATATACATTTTTCTTAATAAAAAAATAATTACTTTAATTCGATGACGCACTAGATATATTGAGATAATGAAATATTTTACCACTTTAAATGACTTTCAAGAAAAGTCTTACATGCACAGTTTAAAATGTATTAGTTTGCCTACGCAATAAAAACTACAATCAGTGCAGCTTCACTCCAATATCCGTCGTAAATCTTTAGTTTTACGAGATTTGCCACGTGCAAATCCACGCGCGCGACACACTCACTCACTAAGCGAGTCTATAGCAGTAACTCTGAAGCCTTCTTCTGAGCCACGAATTTGCAATTC
Organism: Druceiella hillmani; assembly: GCA_039881145.1. Lineage (NCBI taxonomy): Eukaryota > Metazoa > Arthropoda > Insecta > Lepidoptera > Hepialidae > Druceiella > Druceiella hillmani. Next base: position 18,227,046 of record JAYKKI010000042.1, on the reverse strand, counting down.
AAAACAGTTTTATTGTCAACAAACTTCGTCTGCTTTCTTACTTATCCCAGCGTCGAGATAATTTGGTTTCTTAGTTATTCTCATTATAATGTTAGTGAAGTGGGAGCATGTTTTAATTATAACGCATTATTCGACCTTCCCATTTCATTTTGTTGATATGTGATATTTGTAAACCAATATTTCCAAGTAAATTTGAAGGGCACAGTTTATCGAAAAGCTTGGTAATAAATAGCGGTTGAAGTCTAGACTTGTTTAAATATTATTGCGTAAACAACGTTGTGTTATTTACCACATTGCATAACAGTTTATATGTTATCGTAAAATTATTACGAAAAAATGTGAACCGCCATAAAATATTGGTAAATAACATTGTTTATTCAATAAAATTATTAGTAGCTAAATAATTAGTTAAATTTACTAAAACGTAATAAAAGAGCTGCCATAAAATTTAGAAACTAAAATGATTAGTTACTAAGTCGATTATTATGGTGGGATGATATGATTTATTTTCTTTTGTTATAGGTTGTTTAAGGAAAATTCCATACTGTTTTCTTATTATAAAATGTTTTTTCGCTTTTTTATTTGAAGTTGTTATAAAAATGATAATGAGAATTTTTTTACTAAATTGGTAGTTAGGTGTAAGCATAAAACTATAAAGGAATGATATATTAACATGAATACAAAAAGGAAAAGCCATTTCTTTGGTGTTTGTGAGGTAATCGAACAAAACAAATATTTTGATATTTCCTTTTGACATAAGTGTTATTTTTGTGTAACTATTAAATTTTAATGTAACCGTTACTTTTCATTGTCAATTAGTCTTTAGATTTTAAAACCAGAATTTTTCACTGTGCCATTGATCTATATATTAATATGCGAAGAGAAAACTTCCTATCCTTTTTAAGCATATTGCATTCGTGAAGAAATGTAAGATTTAGCATAGTAAAGTTTATATGAAGAAGAGATGTCTATATATTAATACTTGAAGAGAAAATTAGCACCTCTTTATGAGCACATTGGATACACGGAAGAGCTTGAGATTTAGCATAGTAAAGTATAAATGAAGAAGGAGTACAGAAATGTAAAATTGATTTGTAATATGTGTTACAAATATAATAAATTATATGTTACAAATATATTAAAATATTCATTGTTTACGTTAATAATGACCACTAGTTTTTATAAATAAATTTATAAGTTTAAGTCCGCAACTTCACTAGTTTATTAGATATTTTTACTACGTACAGTATAGTAGCGAATCTCATTGCGAATGCTATTTATATGCTTCCATCATATTTAATGGAATGAGATGAAACAAAATTGCCAATCAAAATAAATTTTCATAGATAGATCGGCAGACCCAAAAAATAAAAGTTGTTTCCATATTTTATTATAAGCGACCGGAAGAATATTTTTGAGGATTTTGAAAATCGTTTCGTTTAACTCATCAGTCAATATTCATCATTGTGACATATATCGAATATTCGAAGGTGATATTATAAATATATGAGATATTATATAAGTTACTATTAAAATGTAGAGACCTGATTTATTTGTGATTAGAAGCGCATTGCATAGTCATTAGCTTAGTTATCTTAATTATGATCTTCTCCCCCCACCCGCCGCGGTCGTTGATTGCCTCTGTTCCGTTTCCTAATTGATACAGTTATCAGTATCGAAGTTATATTGGAGGAAATATTCGGGTCGATTCATCAATAAATAAACCGATTTCTCTCTATCTAGAACTTTTATTACAATATTCATCATTGCACTACTATGAATCGTAGGGTGATATTATAGCCTATCGACAAACAAACTTTACCGCCTTATACATCAGTATAGATTGTTGGCCTTGGCTCTACCTGTGCGAACGTCGTTAATGCGTTGCAAGATGTAGAGGCGTACTAGCGCGGAAGTTCGTTATTATCCGCTCTATAAACTTGTGAAAGTTAAACTCTCTTTTGGTATTAGCTTTTCATTCATGTATAAGAATTTTACTTATTACCAGCAATAAATCTAATACACTAATTGTAAATGGATCAGTGGCAAAGCATGGATAATTTTTTCCTTGATTCATATTTACTGTCGCATTCTCTATAAATTAATAATTATAAAATATAGATTATAAAATATTAAAAAACCCGCTTTATCTTTCTTGGAACAAATATAACGAGCTCAGACTTGACAAGTTGTTTGTCAGACATTGCGAATTTCCACAAAGGCCTTCTCCATCATCAAACCTTCCTGGTTACCATAACTAGTCAAATGAACGAAAACATGATTGATTTATTTACAATAATTGAGAAGTTCTTGTGAATATCTCTCACCTCCATCACAAGACTCATAGAAAGGAGTAAAGGCCCAAATTCGACGAGTTTAATGTTAGTCATAGGGAAGTACCTAAGACTACTTCCCTTTTCCGTCATTGTAACAGCTCGATTATATCTTATTATTGTATAATCATCAGAATTTGCAAAATTTAAATTCGTCTTGTTCTGATAAGAACGTGCACTCATGCCAAACATGCGGCACATGCAACAAGTGCAAAACATGCGGCACATGCAAATTAGCGGTTGGTAATTGTGAATAAAAAGAACGGAATCGTTCGATTATGAAAAATTTGAAGATATCTCAATTTTGAACAATTAGTAGTTAGTTATTTATAAACATGAATTAATCAATGACGGCGTTTGATAGAATATACGTTATTCATATAAGTGAAATAAACAGTATGAAAATGAATGACATAAAAAATGCTTTTAGGGCTCAAAAGCCAAACAAGGAATCTTTATAATTTTTCCACGTCCATGTAACTTACAGCCGTTTTACTCCCAGTCTATCAGCATTATAAAGCTAAAATTTGGACGATGATACATATTTATAACGTTTACAAAGTTTTAAAATAAAATATTTAAAAAAAAGTTAGGGTACCTACACTACATACAGGGGGGGGGGGGTGAAGGGGTGACCTTTCCACCGTATGCTCCTTTGTATTTATTATATTTATTATATAAGGATTGGTTTACAAAGTATTCATATTAGACTTTAAAGTAATCAGTTTTGTTTGAATTACGTGTTCGTACATATTAAAAGATAAACCACCATTTTCGAATATCTAAATAGACACATCTCTAACTACTACACTATCTCTATCTACTCTAAATGTCACAATTGTAATATATATATATATATATATATATATATACATATATATATATATATATATATATATATATATATATATATATTTATATACATGTATATATAACAAAATTAAAGGGAAAATAATTACGGCCCGTTTGGATCTATTAATTTACGAGTAATAGTTGATCAACTTATGACATGTAGTTGTATATGTAAAAAGTTCATAGAAACGTCAAACAAATGACTTAAACCTACTGCGAAAATAATTTCGTATTTTAAAATTAAGATTTATAATGACTATGAAAGATATACTAGGTATTATGATGAACATGGTATGATGATGAAGGTGAAGGATGAACTCCTTAATGGTGACATAAACTCCTTAATGGTGACGAGTTAACCCATCGAGTTTGGACTTGTTTGATTTGATTTGACATGAGCAATAAAGTAACAAAATGGTTAGATATAAATAGGTACATCCAAAGGCATAAAGCATTCACTGTCGTGAAGCAAAAGGAACAAATTTTTTTTTATATCTACATGGATATGTATATGATATGTAATAAGTAATATGTAGGGGTGCATGAATTCTGTGCAATTTCCTAACATTTTATATAAACATAATAAACCCTGTACATTAAAAATAAAACAAAATATAAAACAATCGTTGAAACGATTTCAAATAACCAGTGACTAAGAAATGCACTGAAAATGATAAAATACAATGACGTTTAACAAAAACAAAGATTTCAATATACAAAGAAATTAATAAGTAAACATATATTAATAAATACTATTTTTTATTGAAATTCCTCCCTCTTGTTGTTAAATTAAAAGAAGGTGAAAATAAGCCAGTATTTCCAAATTTATCTGTAACTTTCTATTTAACATCCTTTTTGAAGTCGGTGCCAAAAATATAAGGCACCGACTAAAATAAATACTTTGGAACAATTTTGTTGCAGGTCTACCTCAAATATGTCAAAAGTCACGGAAACCCCTAGCAGATATCAAATAAAATTGATTTTGGAAAACTAAAGTATAGAAAACACAATTCAGATTAAAATAGATAGATATGATAGTCTAATCAAAGAAGAAAACTATATAAAAGTAAACATCAGCCGTAAATTTTTTATATATTCGAATCTTAAAAAAATACAATATTTTCATATTTTCGAGTGGAATGTCATTGGTGATAATTAATAAATATGAAAAACATGTTTTCTTAATATTTAATTTTGAATTATCTAGTGAATAAATCACAGACCAGCTAAAACATTTATAACTATCATACAAAAAAAATATTTTTTGGTCAAAACTAAAATTGGCAACATAATGTCAACATAATACGTACGTAAGGGTATATAACCTTACTGCAATTTTTAGGTGCTAAATAAATTGAATAATATTTCCACTTCCTTATAATTGAATAATAATTCCACTTCTTTATAATTGAATAATAATTCCACTTCTTTATAATTGAATAATAATTCCACTTCTTTATAATTGAATAATAATTCCACTTCCTCATAATTGAATAATAATTCCAAATTACTAAATAATAAATCTTTATAATTGAAATTCCATATATTCAAATATATTTATGTTCAAATATATATAATAATATTAAAACTCATCATTGTGATTCTGTTAAGCATTGCGATTCCAGCGCTCTCTTTCAGAGCTGTAGTCGACGGCGCGAAGCTGCTCATATCAGTGTGGCGTTTAAACTAAAGTCTTTTTAAATATAAACGAATTATAAAATGTAAAATTATCTACTAAAATGCCTATATTCTAGTTTTCATTATTCTTATATCATTCAAGAAGATGGACGTCATTCAAAACTATTTTTAAAATAAATTAATTATAGGCACGGAGATATATTGAAAGAAAATGAATTTTTTTTTAAATTAAATTTACATATCTTTTGGTTGAACAAACCGATTGTAAGTAAATAAACTATATATTATGTCAAGTTAACTATTCTGGAAACGTCATTGGAATTGGTTGTTAGTTTTTACGCAATGAGTTCACAAAATCACAGGCCAAAAACAAATAATTATTCCTGGAATGATCTGAACGCATTCTGTCCCTTATGCTTCATGACCTCGATTATTTTAGTACATTTAATATGCAGATACATAAAGTTTATAGTTTATTAACCACATAAAAATAAATTTGTGTAATATTTGACAACTTTAGTTTCTTTGTTTTGTCGAGAATATTCGATGAACAATCTTAAAAATTATTGGAAATTTCAATTAACTATTAAAAAAAGTATATTAACCAAATTTTTATCATCGAATACATCCATTATTACATAATTGATGCTTACAGAATGCTGACTATTTTATTTTCACTGTACACTCTTAATCCGACGCTACGTTTTGTATAGTTTAATTAAACGAAAGTAATTATGTATATAAGTAATTTTTTTTAATTTCACTTATATATTCGATTTTTGCGATTTTTCCATCACTTAGCAATTAAATATTATTTTATATAAGGGGAATACTATTCATAAAAAATATTATCACTAATTAGGTATGACATGTGTATGTGTGAGTTCGCTCCTATTCCTTCGCAGCGCATCACAGAAGAAATTATAAGAAAGGGCATTTAACTCTTCTGTCGTTCTTATATATTTAAAAAAATTATTAATGCTTGGCTACTTACAATCAGCATACGAATCTCAATCATTTGGTCTGCTGGTATATGGTCGCCATTTCTTCATTTCAAAACATTTTTTATGAACTTTTGTGTTAATTTAATACTAATTCAATGATTTTCTCTCGGTTGTTCTTTAGTGTTTATTATTGTTTTGTGTTAAAAAGGGATATATTTTAATAAATTCAAGAGAATCCGGGAGTTTATTGATGTATTATTTTATTATATAGTTTTTATTTATAATATAGAAAGAAATGTTGAAAATTACAGTATAAATTTTATATTCGTAAAGGTCAACAATATATTGGTGTTGATAAAAATAATAAAACAGAATAATATGTATGTATTGAATATTTAAATTTAAAACTTTATTCAGTCAATATAATATCCGTAATATTTATTGATGTTCAGTAATATTTTATTAGTATTTTCAATAAATTATATTGAAACACGCCTTATAGATAACTTTAAAATAACTTTTCACGAAATATAGCTCAGTGAACTCCGTAAATATATTTTAATTAAAGAAATTTTAATGACATATTTTGAAATAATTTCTTATTACGTAAATACTTTTCTGATATATTTTTGTTACATATTTAACTAAGGATCAATTGTGCATACAAATTAAAAAAAATATTTTTACCATTTCTATTTTATTGACAAATAGAAACAAGCGTATCAAATAAATATACAATGTTCCTTTAATAATTTATCAAACATTTCAGTAGACAAATAACCGTAGTAGATAAAGTTAAAATAAGAAATATTTAAATTTGTTTATTTATGCAGTATTCTAAACTTCTGCTTCAGATTTTAAGTTTGCATTCGTTTTCTACATAGCTTTTAATATTTTTTGTAGGCAATTGCTATGTACAGTTACGTCAAAATTTTCCAAATATTTGTAAATTTTAAATAATATCATATTTTACAAAACCGATGTTAAAGTGATATTTAAAATATTGATATGCCTTTATTTTTCTATATATTTTTGCTTCCGAAATATTATTTTTGGATTTTTCAGAAATTAAATGAGATTGACAAAAAGATAGAATTTTTTGAAGATTTAGGAAACAAAAATGAATAGTTGCGGTTAACCATTGGCGTAAAATATTGTCAAGATCTTATTTAAAATTTTGATCATGAAAAGTGGCTAAGTTAAAGTAGACAAGTTTATAGAAAATTTTCACGTTTTGTAGATTAGTAAGTTAGCTTTATGATTTTACGTTATTTTATAACTTTTCACGTTCAATTTTGTTTTCATTTTATCAATTTATCTGTGTGAATTTTCAAAACGAGCTAATATATATTTTATCTTGATCTTATCATAAATCACGTTAACTGAAGACACGGGAAAGTTTTGAATTATTCCCAAAAGCCCAAGTAGCTATAAGCACTTAAGATAAAGGATAGAGTGTCTGACAAGGCAGTGATTTTTCCAACTTGTCAATAAATTTCTCGGCTTGTGACAAATTTCGTTAATATTTTTATATATTCAACAAATATATTTAAAATTTTTATACTCTAAAAAAATAAAATTGTCTAATTCTTATATACGTCGAAACAAATGTGTGTTTCGATAAATTGTATTTACATCAATTCATAAGTTTGTGTTTACATCAATTCAAATATTTATAGAATAGAAATTTTAAATATTCCGTCAATAAAGGAAGGAATAATTTTTTAAATTCTATCCTCAAGTCTTGAGACGTAAATTCGAAAAGAAACTGCCCTCAATTGTTTCGGGTTAGGGAAACTGCCCTCAATTGTTTCGGGTCAAAAGAAACTGCCCTCAATTGTTTCGGGTTAAAAGAAACTGCCCTCAATTGTTTCGGGTTAAGACAACTAATGCAAACTAATTCCTTCCCTCGCGAATCAACAATAAATGCTATGTTTCAAACTTCCCCGTCATAAAATTTCTTTAATGCCTTCGATCCTCAGTACTTCTTACGATACGTTTGTAAGTGATATACGCATGAATGTATATACCTTACTGAAGGCGTTACACAGTTTTATGTCGGCTTAAATCAAGAGTGATTAAATTTAACGGCTAGGGAATGAGTATTATGTTTAATAGCCGAATTAAATTTTCTCATGACAAAATGTCAGTTAACGATTTAAGTTATTTGGTCACTTGAGTCTGCTTTGCAAGCTGTAAACGATTAAACTTTTTATGACGTTATCAATTGGTCGCAAGTACCGATATGTTTAAACTTGCCATTGTGACGATTTGGGCAGCATCGAAAATAAATATGATGGAAGTAACAACAGAGGATTGGGAATTATTTGCGTAAATTTTTTTTTTGTGTGGCTATTTTTATTTATTATAACTAAATAACAATTAAATGGCTTACATAGCAATATATATGCATGATTAGTATTCATTAGTAAAATATTAAAATTTTAATTAAATATTATTTATTAATTTTTAACATATAACTTGTCAACCATTATCACGATCGACAAATATCAGTTAATTCAGAGGTGGAATATAAATATTATATTATTATAGTTTTGACAAGGAAAAAATCATAAACATTTTGAAACACAATGAAATAATATATTGCCGTACGGGTAATGTTTGAAAATTTTGATAATTTAAAGATTATAATAATATTTATTTCTTTTTTTATTGCATGGGAATAATATTTATTTTAAATATTAATAAAATATCTTAAATATAATTTTACCGCCATCTGTATAGTCAATGACATTACAAGTGTTTTTGTATAATCAATGACGTTACAAATGACATAACAATGATAGTACCTTTGTCAAATGAGTATATAATTTAATATGATATATTGAATATATTTGGCGTTAATTTTGTAGAAATACATTATTCATAACTAAATGAAACTACGTGATGTAGTTTTATTTCTACTTTCTTTAAGTTCTTTACAACGACGTAGGTTTCGTTGTATTACAACATCTTCAGGTGGGCTATTAGCAAAGATTCTTTGCTAATAGCCAACCTGAAGATGTTGTAATACAACTATACCTAGGTCGTGGTAAAGAACTTAAAGAAAGTAGAAATAATACTACATCACATAGTTTCATTTAATTATGATTAATATGATTTGTTACTTGTAGTAGGCAGCCCATATATTTTGTTTGAATTTAAAAATTGTAATATTTTTGTATGGCTTTTGCAGTGTTTCAGGGCCAGTTGTATTTAAATTGAAATTAAATTTTATACAAAATAATATTTTTGAGGTATAGAACTTTCTCGAAAAAATATCTGTCCAAATTTTTTCATTAGTATTTTTGAAGTTTTTTACAAGAATACAATCAAGTCTTGGTTAAACTCTTGAAGTGTGAGAATATTTAATTGTACATACTAGTCGTAAAGTTCTGACTCGTATCTAGAATAGCCCCTTCAGGTCATTAGCTGGTTGAGCTGCTGAGGACTTCGAGATCCGCTTTCTGTATCGTCAAGGTCAGTAAATGTATTGGTTCACACCGATTTTTTCTGAATTTTTGTTAGTCGCCAGAAATTATAGAGTATTGGTTTCCTTTAATTAGAAACGATTGTTTCGTAAAATATTTTTTAAAATTAATTATCATACAAAAACATAATTATGATAATTAATTTTAAAGATATAAATGTATAATGTGTATAAAAGAAAGAATACAAATGGCATATGCAAATAAAATCATTTCCGGCCGTAACTAATGTATTAAAATTTTTTTTTAAAAATTACTTTCATAAAAATGTATATTTCGATAAAATAAACAAAGCCCAGCCCTGCCCAGCATTATATACAGCAATGCTGACATTTTTATTATTAATAAAAATAATAACAAAATGATAAAAAGGAAAAAAAATATGTGAATTTAATATATATTTCAAATTTAGTCAACTACAAAGTGAAATTAATACCACAAAATGTACAAAAAAATTAATATTACAATAAAAATAGAGTTTATTTTTTCCTGAAAATTATGAGAAAAATGTAGTTTAATTGACAGTTAAAAAATATTCAATTTTGTTAATTAATTTTTATTAGAAATATTTCATAATTCATAACAAATTATGCTTTCAATTGTGTAATAAGTGGTCCATCGCAAACAAATCATCAGGTACAAAGTTTTTCAAATTGATTTTTTTTTTGTAATAAATAATCGTCAGCTGCAGAATTTCAGATATATCGTTTTTAACGTATATTCTTTCATATGGTATCAAAAAAATGGCCAAAAAATGCCTAGTTCTAAACTGCATTTACACCAAAATAAGCTACTCTTTCTAGATGGAATTTTAAATATTAACTGCAAAAAGGAACGTTTGTTTGCACCTATGGTGCAGTTACACCATCAGTCATTAGAAGTAAAGAATTATAATTCGAGGAAAAAATGAAATGTTCATGCGAGAGTTGGGAAGGTTGAATGAAGAGTGTTAAATGAGAAATCAATTTGAAACTATTATGGATAACATTGTTGATTGCGAATTAGCAAAGAACTCAGATGGTCTACCTAATTATAGCGCGTTAGACGCATTTGATGACTTGTATTTAGGAGTCAAACATGTTCTGGATGTAAGCTTTCAAGCCACTAAACCCTCATTATCGAATAAATCATCAACTGATGGTGATAATAAATGCTTTATTAAATTACCGCCGATCGAGTTACATACTTTCAATGGAAAGGTGGCAAATTGGCCTGAATTCTATAAGTCATTTAAATCAAATATTGACGGGAATAGTAAGTTAATCGACTCACAACGCGTACAATATTTAGTGGAGAAACTTATAAAAAGCGCTTCAAAGATTATCGCTGGAATCGTATCAACTGAAGAAATGTATTCGATAATTTGGGGTAGTTCGGTTAGCATAGGTTCGGATAGCAAAGATCTTTGCTAATAGTCCACCTGAAGATTTTGTAATACAACGAAACCTAGATCGTGGTAAAGAACTTAAAGAAAGTACAAATAATATTACATCACGTAGTTTCATTTAGTTGTGAATAATGAATTTCTACAAAATTAACGCCAAATATATTCAATAGTTTGGTTAAGAAACACCAGGACAGGATTGCATTGGGAGCGTTTTATTTGAAAAATATATTAGATACTAAAGATTGTACGAATAATGCAGAATCTTGATTCTTTCATCGAAAAGTTTTCGACATCAATTTCTGCGTTAAAGCAATTCAAATTCAATCATTTAACGGATTTTATTCTTTGCATTGGGCTATAAGAAGGTAAGATTCGCAAAAGGTACAAGCATTTCGATTATTGGTACAGAATGATGACGTTCCTGGGTGTAGCGAATTAATTACATTCGTACCAGGTCATATAAAAATATTGGAACGGTCTAAACAGTTGAATTCAGTTCAGACGGTAAGTTCGGCTAGTGATCGATTTTCGCGTTCCAACGATAACATTCATTAGAATCATACATCGATAATATTCATATTTTTATTTTTAATTCGCTTAATAATAAGGCTGCATTTAAAAATAGCCAAGACCGTAATTTTTTGATTTATAAAAAAAATTTATCTGATGTAGATTAAGTTCGATTAATCAAATTTATATAAAATTGACAAAATTAAAAGATATAGAAATTAAAGAAATCAGCAGCATATTTCAGCTGACCGAATAAAAATGTACTTTTTGAACTGAACGATAGTGTGCTTAAAATATCAGCTGCGCAATTTAATAACTTAAAATTAATAAATATGTATATATATATATATATACATATATATCTATATATATATATATATATATATATATATATATATATATATATATATATATATATATATATATATATAAACGAGAGCACGCTGAAAAATCTGCATTGCAATTTAATAAAGCAAATTAAAATATATTTGATGATAATTATCAATGAAATGGTTTTTGAAATAGCGTGAGACTAAAAACAATTAAATCAACATTAATAAATGTACCGTGTAAGCTAACTTTTTTCCGATTCCAGTAATGTTAAAAAATGGGTATAATATTTGATCTGTAACTTATTTGCATGTATGCTTATTTTATTATTTATCCAAAATAAGCAATTTTTACTCATTTTTATTTATGTAATAAATATCTAAGATTTTCTAACAAAACATTAACACAGAATCAAAATATGTTAACGAAACCAAGTAATTGTCATTTCGATAATCAAAGAATATATGAAATCATGTAATTTCGTAAAAAAAAATTTAAAAATCACCAAGCTACTTGTAATAATCAGTTAAATCGCGATGAAATGTTCAATGAGTATAGATGTATGTAGCACATAAAACTTTTTATATGTCATTTGAAAAATAAAACGACGGCGTGTTTCGATTTATAAAACATTTATCCGTATTTTTAGTTTATTCTAACTTATATTTATTATATTCATTCTACGTTTCAAGTCTGTTGTTCTTAATTTCATAAACGCAAAATATTTATTTTTAACGCCCCGTAAATTCCAATAGAGCTCGATACACAAAAAAAAAAAAATTTTTTAATTTTTATTTTCTCATGCTCCAACGAAAATTATTTTTAAATTATTTGTCGCTATAGAAATTTTTGTCAGTATTCGTGGAGTTATAGCTATTGTGTAACTTATAAATATAATTTAAAGACATCGTGTTTTGCAGAATGCTGTCGATTATTTGCTAAAATATTTGGTATTCAGCTTATTCCGTTACGTTTTTACCGTTTAGTAGTCAAACTTTTTGCATGTTCAAATCAGGTAATACATTTTTATAACGTCAACAAGATTATGAAATAAAAAATATGAAAAAGATTTTTAGGGTAGATTTTACTTCTCCTATATGTAAAGAGGAAGTGATTTTTTTGGTATACACTACTGTGTTAAGTATCGTTGAATAAGTTTTTCAAAAATATTGGGATATGTCATGAACATTTTATCGTTGCAGACAATAAAACAATTTGAATAAAACAAGTTGAAACATTAAGGGTTAAAGTGGTAATTTTTTTAGAGATGCGTGCCTCCATTTTCTACCCATTAAGCCGCTTTCTTTGATATATTTGAAGACTATTCACAGCAGTAGTAATATATATATATATATATATATATATATATATATATATATATTACTACTGCTGTGAATAGGATTGTACATAACAAATTTAAAGAAAATTATCACAGTTAAATAGGCTTTGCTAATTTACGAGTAATAGTCGACAACCTCATAACATGGTGTTGGGTCTGTAAAAAATTAATATAAATTTCATAGAAGTGACGTAAATTAACTGAAAAAATATTCTTATATTTTAAAAGTTATATTTTATAAATCTTTGAACGATATGCTAGGCAACATGTTTATAAATTTAAGGGATGAGGAACAACGTTCTTTAACCATGCATCTTCTTTTTACGTCAAAAGTATAATAGACGTTGCGAAAAATTAATATTTATAAATAGTTTAGAAGAAATATAAGGTATCTAATGTTACTGAATATCTATAAGGTTGATATGAATAATATATCATCCTTATAGATTGATCTAATATAAAAGCGGTTGACTATTAAGCAGAAATGTTAGGTTTTTTATCTGACTGGGAAGAAGTCTATTATTTTTTATGCGGATAAGAATTTTGCTGGACTTTGTTTACTGTTTGTCAAGTAAGCGGACTATTATTTCTGTTTACGTTTTAGCTGCGCATGGAAGTTATCACGTTGTGTTTGGAACGGAATTCTTTATATTCTACTTGATTGTTCCATCGTTTCTCTATATTTATGCACCATCGCGTCACAGAAATATCAAAATATTTTTTTAACTTTGCTCATTGATTATCTTCTGTTTTTAACAAATAGGGGTTGAGCAGTTCAGTTTCCTCACTGCCCACTTTACAGCATGATAATACTTTGTAATATTAATAATTATAATATAATACTTCGGTTTAAGGCGAATAAATTATTGATCGTAATTCTAAGGTTCACTAAAAGAACTCTAAAGAGTTAATTCTAATGTAAACACCCATTTTCCTTAATTACAATCGAAGGAAACAGACACACAATTAATATATGCAAAGTAAATAATAATAATAATGCAAAGTAAATGTTGAATATGTAAATAAAGTTTAATGTTGGGTATGTTATAAAAAAATTATCCTATGTGTGCAAATAGTAAACCGCCGGTCTGATCTTAGAACACGTCTGAAAGAAGGTGTGAGCTTCATCTACATAAGTTCACGGATGAAGTAAAACTTTCTTTGCAGACATACGTTCGAGTATGCACTATACTATTTCCTATCATCTAGTTTGTCTATTCTCTCCTTAGACACAGACCTTTATTTACGTTATGCCTCTTTTAAATTCTATATAATTTTGATAGGACAGAATGACCCAGAACATAATGACATATTTTCATTGATATTTATAATTTATATATTTATATATATATATATATATATATATATATATATATATGATCATTAATTTTCTTAAAGTAATATTAATATAAAAAAAAATTAATAAGGTCATCTCTTCGGAAGATTTCTTATAATTACATTGATATAAGTGTTAAGTGATAAGAGAGTGAAGGAACATATTATCAAATCTTGATTTATAAGAAGCTATTTCATACATAAGATACAGCGTGGGTACCTACGCTGTATCTTATGTATCAATATTCCAAAATTTTACGTAATCTACAATACAAGTTAGGCCTGAGAATGGTTTAATATCAGACAGAATAATATTTACTTTACGATACTTCGAGGAAGGTTAAAGTAATTAATTTGAATTGCAAATGATGTCTTAATCTCTTTGTTGACAGACTAATTTAATGTATCGTTAGGGTACGGAGTAATTCACTCACTTATACATTCATAAGCTTACGTAGAAGCTTTTGGAGTGTGTATCGTGAGCGGTTTGGCGTCAAGGAATGCTCGAGTGAAATACCTGCAACTCACGATGAAGTGTGTATTATGAAACAGGTTTTTAAATGCTTCGTTTTTAGATCAGAAAACAAATAGAGAAATTATTGAGGTACCTCCTGGTATTATTTAATTGACTCTGTGGAAATTCAATGTATTTTAATTGTGAATAAAACAGTCACAAATATTTATTTTTAAAGCGTTTCTGATACCGTCATATTTCTCTGTGGTTATTAAAATATATCTATAACAATAATGTGACAAACCGTGGTAATATTATAAAAGTTCGTTCTCCGTACATATCATAGTTGTGGACTGATAACAATGAAATTTTATAAAAAAATACAGGTAAATCACATTAATGCATAACATATTTCCGTTTGTAAGTCATAGAAATATCATTCTTTTAATTTCAGATCGATTACAAAGAACTTTACAAATAGGTAAGTGGAATTAAGTTATACAAAGTATAAAGTAGTAAGTTATACAAAGTATTTTTTTTAAATAAATTCAAATTTGAAAGAGATATTTTTTTCTCACAGGCCCTATTCAGTGGGTTATTGTTAAAAAGATATTTAAAAAAAGAATCGAAAACATTGGTAACATTGTCAGCAACATTTTCATTTCTTTTTCATGAGATATAAGTTTTCTAATAATCGCACCGTTTCCTCTCCTCTCTAATTTTCTTCAGCGTGCTTCTCATTCTTAAATGTTTAATACATGTGCCTTTTTTATGAAAATTCTTTTACTATCTACGCCGCTGACTTATGCAATTCAATAGAATTCATTTGCGTCGCTACCCGTCGCTGACCGCTCCAGAGCACTCAACTCACATCGAATATGTGCGGAGCTGAGTTGGGAGCGTCGACAGAGTGAATTCAACATTTTGGAAAACGCATAATGACAAAAGTTGTTCCTTAAATCGTGAGAAATACTCTTGTCGATAGACTTTTTCACCAAAACCAATGATTCAGTAATTATAAAGAAATACACAATTTAATTGATTACAAAAAATTATCACTCTGGATTTTTCAAACCTGGTTATTTTCATTTCATTTATGTTCAATTTTCGATATTCATGATTTTTCTTAACGATCCTTTTGACAAAAATTTTTAATAGTTTTTCCCTAAAAATGTTTAAAAATGTCATATAAAAATGTGTCTAATATATGGTTGAATTCACACTTCAGTAAGCTTTCGTTTGACACCAAACGCATAGCATTGAAAGATTTTTTTCAATTTTCAGTTTACACTCCGAAATTAACACTCAGAATCAAAATTCATGTTTTTATATTTCACATCTATAATTGGGCCATCATGTCCTTTCTTTGTGTCAAATTTAATATTTATATGTCTAATAGTTTTTGAAATAAACGCCTGTGACAGAGGAACGGAGGACCCCGAATTGATTCCATTAGTGTTCCGTTTTGGCAATTTTGACACGAAACGTTAAAAATAATATATATATTATTATTATACGAATTCTATAAATATGGTACTACTTCTTTTTATATAAATAAGCTATTATTTAAACCAGGGGTTCCCAATTTTTTCAGCCGTCGGCGCACTTACAAGTTTAGTATTTTGTCACGGCGCCCTACCCTAGCTGGCTACTTGATATTGATACAGTTGAAAGAAATAGGTACCTACTATACGATAATAACAAGTAGAAACAACCTCAATATGAATCTTAATTTTTTATTATATTTATGAGAATTTAGAATTGGAACAGAAAACAAAAAATAAAATTAAGAAAATCAAAATAAAATAAGTACAATAACTTCTTAGTCAAATCAATGTGACGGGTGAGCTTGGTGATCTCCACGCAGTTTTTTAAAATGGGGAAAAAAGCTTGACAGTACTTTTCTCATTTCCCGCTCCACATTTATCCTTGAGCGATATTTTTTCTTGATTACAACTACAGCTGGAAATCCAGCTTCAGAAAAATATGACGTTGCAAACAGAATGCATATTTTTAAAGCTTTTTTTGGATATTCATTTTGGACCGATAACCAAAACTCCACCAAATCGGAACTGGTGAATTAGTTTTAAGGCTGCTACCATAAGAGAGTTCAATGAGACTCTCTTCCTCTTGTGATGTGGACTCTGGCAGAGCTTATGCATTGAAATGGAATCGAAACATTTGAAAATTTTTCGATATCATCATCTGCAAAGTATTTCAAAAATAATTCGATGAGCTTCGAAAGGTGTTCGAAAGACTATACTACTACTTACTATACTTCATAAATTTGTCAGTTTTAGCATAAAATGGTTCAGCAAAGTATCTGGTGTTTTCATAACATTCCTGTTGTAAAAAAGTGCAAATTTCTTCGTGTAATTCGAATACACGTATGTTCAGGACCCATATCTATGCACAGTTTTTTGAAAAATCTGGTCTTTAGTGGCCTAGTTTTTATATAGTTTACTGCACCACTGACACCTTCCAGTACTTGATTCAATTCAGAGCTCATTGACTTTGATGCAAGAGCTTTCCTATAGATGATGCAATGGGTTCACATAACATTCGGTGGTTTTTTTACGTATAAACGCTTGTATTCCTCTATACTTGGCAGACATGGATTGAGTACCATCAGTACATACACCGATACACTTTTCCCAATTCAAAAATTTGTTTGCTATAAACTTGTTAGGAATTTCATTCTGTTAATTGGAAAGTGAGATCCTCGGCTATATCATGAATTCTTTGACTGATAGTATTGTTAGATAAGGGTACCTTGGAAATCAATTTTCCTGCCGATTCCCTCACCATAATATTCGCCATGTCGAGAGCAGCCGGTAGAATAAGTTCTTCTGCAGTAGTATGAGGTTTTTTGTATTTTGGCACCTGTATGCCACCTTGAATGACGCCAACAGTGTGTTGTTAGGTACTGAGGCTAGCTGTGTGAAAATATTTTTTGTTTTTATTAAATTTTGTAACTTCCGGTGAAAAAAATCCCGCGATTCTTCAGCCATAGTTGGATGGCTTATCTCGAGATGTCGCTTTAACTTATTCAGAAGGATATCTTCGGATGATAGCGTTTTCAAAAAAAGCACACATTGCGGTTTTTCTTCATTATTTACTTCTATAGAAGTAAAACCAAAGTTCAAATAGCTATCATCGTATTTACGATATTTTCGCTTCTTTGCTTCGCCTCCGCCACTAGTAGATGCTTTTTCAGTATCATTTAAACAATAGACTTGTGACTTGTTATTTAGTAAAAATCTGTCCATTTTGCATGATATTTTTGAGGGGAAGGGTATATAACGGTTATCAAGCGCATAGATAGGTACTTATCAACAAGTGAGCAACGGCGACGCGACGCGCGACGTAAGTAAGTAGGTAACCTACGATGCGAGCCAGCGAGCGCTCAAAATTTATAAGTTCTCGCCAAAACTTATGGTTTCAGATATTGATAGAGGATTGACTCACGGCGCCCCTCTTTACTTTCTACGGCGCACCAGGGCGCCGCGGCGCACACTTTGGCAACACCTGATTTAAACACATCTGTCATTACACAAAGTTTAAATATACTTATAACGATACTTTTTTACCAAGTGGCAAAAAATATGTATTTTTGTCAAGTGACAAATAGTATTTTTTTGAATTTTTAAAAACAAAATATTCTGCTTTGCAGTAATTTTGTAAGCAGCTTACTCCGATTTTTTTTATCCTTCACTAATATTGTTTATATCCTTCCTTATTGATATATATTTTTGTCATAGTATGTATATGTATAATTTTTACTCCTTTTTAAGTTTTCTTTTATTTTACAGTTTTAAAATATTTTTGAGGCATTTAGTAGCTAATAATTATTTCGAGGCTTTTGCAAAAATGTAAGCTAAGCAAGTGAAATGCTAGCTAAGAAGAGTTGGGTATAAATGTAAATAAATACTAAAATTTTTATGATAAATAAATGGATTTTTAGAATGTTAGTATCTAGACGCCCATAAACCAAAAATAATAAATCCATATTTTAAAACTTTAAAAAATGTGAAATAAATAAAAAAAATATTTATCTAACTTAAAGCCAAGAAACTACACTAATTTATTAATGCCATTAATTATGAAAAGTGAATCAAAGATCATATTCACTAGGCATTTGAGGATACACTTTATATAGTACCGCTTGTTTTTTTTTTAAACAGAAGTCTAATCCTGAAAGATTACTTCAATAATTGATATTAAGAGATATCCTCAGAGTTTATCTTACCGTTAATTTATTAAATATAAACTTCACCACATTCCTCTTTGTAGTTTGTTATTAAATTTATATTTACGAAGATATAGGAAAATTTTGAAAAAAAAAATGTGTTTAATTTTCTTTTTCATGAGATATAAGTTTTCAAATAATCGCACCGTTTCCCCTCCTCTCTAATTTCCCTCAGCGTATTTCTCATTCTTAAATGTTTCATGCATGTGAATCTTTTTATGAAAATTCTTTTACTATCTGCGCCACTAACTTATGGAATTCAATAAAATTCATTTGCGGGGCCACCCGTCGTCGACCGCTACTGTCTACCCGTCGTCGCTATTGGCTACTGTCAATATCTCAGTCTCCTTGAAGTGTGATTCTCAATATTGTTATAAATTCACTATGGAAGCGGCGGGAATTTTCAGTAAGCTCCTTTTGTACACTTTATTAATAAAATAAACTTGTTTTATTAAAATATCGTTTGAAGTACAAGGCTGCACAACATATAAGGGTGTACAACGCTACAACTTGATTTACATGAACTTTTTTTTTACAACATCATATCGAATATATTTTTCCCGGTATGCACCATTCAAATGACGCTGTTGAAACGGATTAACTTATCTTCACATGGGTAAGGTAAGGTCGCCTTTATGTGGCCATTAAATACACATTGGTGACTTTCAATTGTTAGTAATGACCTTATATTTAGTTTTCCAATGTACAGTTTCCTTCTAAAGGAGGATTTTGGTCCAATACCCTACGCGACTACCCGCAGTAAGAGCTGTTTTTTAAAGATAGTATTTGTTTATGTTTTTTGCAAGGAGGGACCTTGCTCATGTTTTCCTCCCAAACTTTGGTGATCTCTCTGAATGATATTTTCGTATCCAAAAACTGGTAAATTCCTATTTTGTTCTTCTTATTTGTCGACATTATTCTTAAGTCTTTTAGCAAGTGCATCTTAACTCTTGGTGATTCTCATAGAGCTATTTTATAGTTATTTTGTCCCACGCAATCTTTCACTAATGCAATTTTATTTTATTTATCATAGCTTACTTTTGTTCCTTAATTTTTCTTACTTCCATTTAATATTTTTCGCTCGATTATTGCTTTTTGTGCGTAATCTTTTTTCATATAGTATTGCGATCCATTCAGTGAATTCCTCTTCTTAAAAATTTGTATTTTCTTGCTTAAAGTACTGGAGTTATAACTATTTGTCTTGTCTTTACCTTTCTTTCCAATTATTTTGAGATATACTGTCTCCAATTGATTTAGTGTTACTTTTAGAATTGTTTTTATCAAGCTAGAATTTATTTTTCTGGTTCCTGGTATTTCTTTTCTTTTCCTTCGGTGCCGATCAGCACTATATTTTTTCCTTTTTATTTGATTTTCTATTTGGTCAGTTCAGTTTTCTTGTTCCTTCACTTTGTTCTTCAATTCTTTGTAATTTTCTTCCATTTGTTATTTATGTTATTGTTCATAGTTTTTGTTGTATTTCTTTCCAAATCATTCAACTTCTTTTTTTAGTTTACCATTTCAGTTGGCATGTTTTTTAATATTTCCGTGATCCCAGTATCTTCAGTAAATTCTGATATGTTTAGCGGCGTCTAGTATAGTTTTTGGAACTAGTGCGTATATCAAATCAGGCAGCTCGACGTTAGGAGAAACGATGAAGTTTGCCGGTAAAAAAATAACATTTGCCAGTAAGGATAACCATTTATTTCGAAAATGAGTATCGCTCTCTATGGATATGAAACTGGGACAGAATCGTTGTATCAATTCAAACACCACCATCGTTTACTTATTGATTCATAGATGTCTATATTTTTGTCTTTGTTTTATTGTTTCAATTAATGTCCATGATTCCGATAAGAACAGCAATTTTGAGGATAATTTTCATTTCAAATATTTCATTTCCACTTGTTAATATTTTATGTATGGTCTATTGTACTTAGCTTGAGAACTTTGAGTTTACCACGACACCACTAGTTCAAATGGCATTTCTTAAATTAACGCTCTTGCTGTTTTTGTCCTTTTATTTCACTTTTTCTGTTTTCATTCTTAACTATTTTAAAAGTAAAATTTATCACTTTTAACTATTTTAAAAGTTACAAATAATACAAGCTACTTGATCCTCGTCGTACTTCCGTACCTGCCTCAAAAACCTCTAAAAATTCTTAATAATTTATTAAAATGATAAGTTTCCTTTTTAACTGACTTGAAAAAAGGACGAAATTACCAATTCAGGGGCATATTTCTTTGCGTATTTTATTTCACTTATTTGGTATTATTCAACAAATTTGGATAACTCTTTTATCTTGAAGGGTATAGTAATATTATGAGCTCCTAATAATTTAGTTTGAATCTGACCATGGAAATAGAAGATATACCAATGGGTTCAAACTTCTTAATCTTAATCCTTCGAATGTACTGACTGCTCAAAGCTGGAGAATTGAGGACCTGATATTTTTAAAAAGTGTCGTGTGTCTCAAGAAGGGCTTTGTCATTAAATTCAGGGTTCCCACTTCCCGCCCTTGATGCTGTAGTAGTACTGCTTAGTCAAATCGAGACTTGAGGACTTGCTGTTTCTAAATTAGTTTTTTAGGTATCAAGCACAGACTCTGTTATTGAACTCCTGATTCTAATTATCAAGCTAATACTGCAGTGGTTCTAAGTATTTTGTATATGTTAACTGAAATCTCTGGCATTCATCAACAGCAATTTTGATAAATGGCAACAATTATGATGATTCTAATCAACAACAATTCTGATGACTGGCAACAATTCTGATGATTCTTTTTTTGGAATGACCCATATTATAAAAATAATGGCACCATCATGAAAAAGTTGTTAGAATCTGACCATCAAAATTAAAGATATACCATAGAATTCCGCATCATTGAACAGATCCGGAATATAATATAGGTGTAATGAAAATATAATAAGACACGAACACCATAACGGATCCGGAAATTGTTGCCAGGAATCTTCGGTAATGAAGGGTAAACTAGTCGAGTTAGGCATTTTTTAATTTATTTTGACGTAGAAAGAAAGTAATAGAGTAAATAGGAAGGTAAATACAAACTTATAGAAACATACAATATAATTTCAAGCTTCGATCTAAAATATTGAAGCTGCAGGTGCCTGCTTCCTCAAATTATAAAACTTCAAAATCTAATGTTTTTAAATTAGTATTGTGGATTTCAAGCAGAAACTTTGTTATTTAACTTCGGATTGCAGCTTTTCATTAGTTACATTAGAATTACTATTCTTAAATTAGTATTGGAGGTCTCCGGCAAAAACTTTGTCATTGAAGTTCGGGTTCCAACTTTTCACTATTGAGGCTGTGAAGATGCTATCGGATTAAATCGTGAGACTTGAGTATCTGTTGTTTTTAGATAGCCTTGTTGGTCACAAGTAGAGACTATATAACAAAATTCCAGGTCCCTATCACCCAGTTTTCCTGCCACGGGAATGCTGGTTACTTAAATTATGAGACTTGAAACCCTGCAGTTTTTCAAATAGTAATGTAGTTCTCAAGCAGAGACTTTGTCATTGAACTCTGTAATCTAATTCCTCTGTCTGATACTGCAGGTTTACGACCTATTTTCTTTATGTTTTAGTATATCTCTAGCGTTAATATATAAATTTGAAATTTATTTTTAATTTAAACGACCATAATGCAGTATTATTAAAAATTGTTAGGTATTCCAAAAACCTCTAGCAGTAATAGTTCTATGCATATTGATTTATATTTGAAAACCATATTCTACCGCAAAATTCCAATTGAGTAATCATAACTTCATTATTTATACTTTTTAATTCGCTTCTTCTTCCGTATTTATTTACTGTCGGTTCATTTCTTTTATCAAAAAAGGTTTATTGTAAAATAATTTTCTTATACTTGTAGATAGTTTTTTAACACATCAGAAATGGGTGTTAACTGCTTTTTGATTATATTTTCGATATTATCAAAAAGTGGATAAGACTCCTAATCCTTGCCGTGGATATTTGTGTATGTTTTCATCACTCGATAGACATTGATTTCAAACTAATCAGGTTTTTACATTATGTACTGCCTAAAAAATATTTTTTTATAACCTGGCTAGATTTATCCATCAATTTTACATTTTTCCATATTAAGCGTTATTTTCGGTTCGCTTTAAATTGTCAAACTTCATAAAATTATTTATTTTGAGAAATAAAATAAAATTATTAAAAAAATAATATTTAAAAAAAGAAATCCAGTCACATCTGAAGTAAACAAATTTTCTAAATTTTCTAAATGGTCTTATGCAAAATTAATATGATTCTAGTAATATAAATATCACATACGATATTTGCGACAATGACTAAAATTTTTCTCACCCTTACAAATTCCGTATGAAATTTGGTATACTTATTAAATATAAGGCTGTTTCCTAAGAATACTATTACTTTTATTATTTACTCTTCTAAATAAAAGACTTTTTCCAATACAAAGAAACTTACATGAGAAAAGTTTTCAGAACGAGAAAATTAACTTTATATTTTAAATTTCCATTAAAACTGTAAAATTTAATTTAAGAAATAATGTAACACCCCTCAAAATATTTAGACACGTCTAAAAAAAGATAAAAGTATAAAAAACCTGTAATTAGCAAATACAATAAATATGGTATTTATATCGAATTTGATCATACAATATTTTGTCATCACTGTTAACTCTTATGTACTTAACAATTGCTCAGATCAGCTTATTATTTATAAAAGCAAAATTAATTCTTTATGTAATATTATTCAATAAATATAGAGTGATACGTAACTACTTTTCATCTGAATTGGAATATAACCAAAAGCTAAACATTGTCTAGACTTTAACTATGCTTATTTAACAAGCTCTCCAATAATCGTACTGTCATAAACTTACTTAAGCTGAAATTACTACACACGACCTTATCACATAGCCAACAAAACAAAACGAATATACTTTCGCTGAAATACGTCACTTCCATTGACATACTTAACACCCTTAAAAGCCGGCGCGTTGAATAATTCATTTTAATTGAAATATGTTTGAAAATCACACATATTATAATGAAAATTCCTAAGATGCCCACTTAACACTCAGCGCGAGGATAAGAGAGAAAGTAAGCGAGGTTTGACAACATTAAAACTACTTTGAATTGCAAATTTATGGCTCAGGGAAAGGTTTCAGATCTTCGGTTCATACCGGTCTTCGCTTAGCGAGCAAGCTTTTTGTGTGTGTGTGTGTGTGTGTGTTTCTTGTGTGTGCGCGTGCGTGTGTGGTGTAGAATGTGATGATTCTGGCGATGTCACGTAAAATCTGTAAGTATAGGTCTGAATATACCGTATTTATGTTTTTAAAGAATGAAAATTATATTTCTTTTAAATGTAAGAGAAACAGATTTTTCTAATGAATAAATTTTCAATTATTTTGTTGAGGCGCACTATTTGTTTGGCAGTGGGGACAAAATTTTTAAATTGGTAATTTAAAACCATAGGTAGTTTTTTGTGGCTAAAATACAACAAGTAATATACAGTTATAGCACTTGCAATGTCTTTCTTTAATTAGCTTAGTATATATATATATATATATGTGTGTGTGTGTGTGCGTGTGCGTGTGCGTATGTGTGTGTGTGTGTGTGTGTGTGCGTGTGTGTGTGCGTGCGTGCGTGCGTGCGTGCGTGCGTGCGTGCGTGCGTGCGTGCGTGTGTGTGTGTGTGTGCGTGCGTGCGTGCGCGCGCGCGCGCCTTTGTGTGTGTGTGTGTGTGTGTGTGTGTAATAATATAGAAGGAGAACAGATGATGAATCAGAGAATTTTGTTAAAAGATATTTTGAAAACAATTGCAGAAAAATTATGTTATATTTTTCTCCCCTTCACTGCATAGAGTACCGTAACCGTATTTATAAAGACAGCAACACGAAAAAGTGTGTCTGAAAAAACGATCATAATATTGTACATACATTTATTAAATTAATAATAATGATAATAATGTATCATTTAGATTTAAGTCACGTAACATAATTTTAGATATAAAGTTTGTTTATTAAGTACATTATATATGAAAACGTAAAATATGTTAAAATCAACTGTCCACTAGTAGAAACAATATTGTGAAAAAATTTTCAACGTGATTATTATTAATACACGTGCAATAATATTGATGGCGTGAAGTAGACTAAAGTTAATTACATAACATTGAATAAGACTAAATCCCAGTTGAAACCGATAAGTTTCAAAATAAAAACCGATAACTTTACAAAAATATATCTTCACTTGTTAGAGTTAAAAAATGATTGTTGTTACTAATATAATTATTGGCATTAGAATGCGTAAAAAATTGTATTAAAGTCTTTAAATTTTTCGACTATACTTTTTTTCGACTATACGGATAAGTTTATCTCTAATTATGTATTCTATTTCATGAAAATTTTAAATTAATTTGATAATAATGAAGAGTAATCAATTATCTGATTATCGTAATTCTGAACTCACTTGTAATTGTCATAACCCTTAAATATAATTTTAAATTCCCTTGGTATTTTAGAGTAGTATAAAAATATATTTCTAGGTAACTCAAATGAAATTTGGTGATATTATACAAGGAATGTATAAAAGGAACATTTGGTGATATTGTATAAGGAACCTGTAACGAAATAAGAAAGAACAATGGAATTAATGATTTCCTCTGATGATGAAAATTATGTCATATCGATGCTGAATGAACAGATCAGTAATATTTTGGGAAAGAATATCAAAATCTTTCGACATGGAAGAAATTATTTTTCAATCTTATAGGGGATAATACGATTATTTTTATTAAATTGACAGTTTTTTTTGACGTATGTTAACATGTATTTAAAAAGGAAAAATCTACTTCTTTTTTGTTTATGAATTGATCAACAAAGACACTAGTTTGTTAAATATTTTTACTATATACAGTGCAGTAGGTAATATTTTTGTACTATCTCATTGTAAATGCCATTTATCTACTTCCATTATATTAAATGGAATGAGAAAAAACATACTGACAATTATGATAAAGTTTTGTCATAATCAGACAGATCGACAGACTCGATCAAGACTCAATCAAGACAGATCGACAGACCAAAAAAGGCAAGTTCTTTCCGCATTTTATTATTAGCAACCAGAAGACAATTATTGAGCATTTTTAAAATCATTTGGGGCAACTTGTCAGTCAATATTAATTATTTGAAAATAAAATGATTAGTTGAAGATAACATTATAAACATAATAGATAATATATAAATTGTTATTAACATGTGGAGACATTTGTGAAATTTGTGGCACATTTATTTGTAACTAGGCCTTGCCTCGCTTAGAGTTATCTTAATAATGACACCCACGATCGATAAAGTTCCCGGGAAAATCAGTCTGTAAATAAACCGGTCTTTCCCTGTTTCCCAATTTTTGTTTAAATTTTTGTCATTGCTCTGACACTACGAATCATAGGGTGATATTAGCCTACCGTCAAAAAAGACAGATTGTTGTTGGCCTTGTCTCTACCCGTGCGAACGTCGTTTCTGTGATGCGACATGCAGATGCGTGCTAACGCAGTTCATTATTATCCACGCTTTAAACTTGTGAAAAGTTAAAGTCTGTGTTAATATTCTTTTTTTGTTCATATACAAGAACTTTATTTATTGCCAGCATTAAATCTAACACGAACACGAGTCAGATCCTCTTGCTTAAAATATTTAACCAAAATATTTATGGAAAGAAGTAAATTGAGCCCAAATTCGACGGGTTATTATCGGGCATTGGGAAGTTATTAAATACCATTCACTTCTTCAATCATTATAACAGTTCGTTTGTAACATATTATTGTATTATTATCAGAATTTCAAAAGTTCGATTTTGTCTGGTTATGAAAAGGATGTACACTTTATTTAAAAACAAACCTATTAAATACAAAACATGCGGCACATATAAATTAGGAAGGTAGAAACGAATGAAATCGTTCGACTATGAAACATTTCAAGATATTCCATCTTTAGCAATTAATAATTAGTAATTTACGAATGTGAACAAATGAATGACATCAACCAGTACACGTTATATACGTTACGGATGTAAGTGAACTAAACAGTGTGGCATGAGATAAAAAAAACTTTTAGGGTTCCGTAGCTAAAGTAGGAACTCTTATCCATCTGTCTATCCGTCTGTATGTCATAGTGCATACAGACAAATAGACAGATGGATAAGGGCTCCTACTTTAGTTGCATAACCCTAAAAGTTTTTTTTATCTCATGCCTTATAGATATTATGCATAGGCTATTCATTACATACATACATGTTTATTTACGAGGTACCCTATGAGGTATGTACTACGTACGCTTAAATGTTTATAAGAGCCTAAGCGTGTATGGAATTCTTATATGTTCGTAGCGCGAGTTATGTTCGCACATAACAAGTTTTTTATTTCATTCTTCTGAACAAGTGTCAGTTTACGGTCCGTGTCAAATATTAAACAGTTGAACGAATGTGTTGATTAAATTGATAGTACTTGATGTGGATTAGAATGAACCTCAAACATTCAATTATGACTATCATTAATTTATTAGCTTTTTAATCGTTTGTCGAAATATCTCTTTAATAGATAATTCGATTATGGAAATTACCGTAATCGCTTATCACTAATATAAACACAAAAGAGGTATAACAAAAGTTGTATTATACTATTAACAAATATTAATATTTTTTTCACCGTGTAATGATATTACTTATAAGTTATACACTTTAGCAAACTTAAAAATTAAACATTTAGCAGCCCTAATATTTTCATTATTTTGACTTTTCCAAGATTGGTAAGGCAATATTTTTGTAAATATTTTCAACAATACTTCTAAAACTGTCTGAAATAAAATAAATGGAAATATTTGAACAAATATTTTGTATATTTTTAAAAATAACTCTTTTTAATTACATCCTACGTGACACAAGAAATAAAGCGACATATCGAATATTTTATGTGCCCTTACAAAATTTAGAAATTAATATGTTCAAATATTAACTTTCGAAATACATGGGGAATAGGTTTTACCTTGTCACTATATTAAATTCCCCGTCAAACGGTTTTTGAAAAAAACGTGCAGACGGACAGACGGAAGGATACGTGAGAGGTCTTTCAACGATTACATTTATTAGTTTTAGGTTATTGAACCTTAAAATGAAACTCAATAATAGTAATCGTGGCTCCGGTCATGGCTGATATTTTTAAAACCTCTTTGACAACTGTTGTTTTCCCCTTGGAATGGAAAAAGCCTATATTGTGCTCGTACCTAAAATTTTATTACCTACGCAACCCAAGGATTTTCGGCCCTTATCTATCCTACCGCTTTTATCTAGTCTTTGTACGGTCATAGTCAACTCGTTACTTTCTTCAATGCTCATAAGTCTTTAAATCCACTTCAGTCTGGCTTTAAAGCTGGCCAGACTAACTCAACTGCCCTTATTAAGGTTACTGATGATATACGCTTGGCTATGGATAATCCACAAGTCACTGTCCTTGTGCTTTCAGCAGTGCGTTCAACTCTGTGGACTTCGATATTCTTCTTGCCCGCTTGAAATATTTTAATATATCCCAACATTCACTTGTGTGGTTTAGTTCATATCTCCATGGACACAGGCAATGTGTTAAGTTGTCATATACGTATTCTGAGTGGACTGACCTTACAGCTGGTGTACCTCAAGGTGGAGTTCTATCTCTTCTCCTCTTCTCCGTATTTAGTGATGATGTTGTTAAAAATATTTCTAGCATTTATTATCTCTATGCTGATGACCTACAAATCTATGCGCAATCAAAAATCCATTTCCTATCAAAAACCATCGACATCCTTAATCGAGATCTCGCTTCAATTGGTCAGTGGGCTCATGAAATGGGTCTTTTGGTTAACTCAAGTAAGTCACAAGCTATCATCATCGGTAGTCAAAGACTGACTTCCGAAGTAAACCTACCTAGTTTACCAAAATTAGTGCTAAATAGTACAATAATACCATACACATCAACTGTTAAAAACTTGAGCCTACTGATCGATCAAAGCCTTAGTCGGCGGCCTCAAGTAAATAATGTTAGTCGTCGTGTTTTAACAGGATACACTCTTTGAAACGTCTTCAAAATTTTCTACCGACTAAAATGAAGATCTACCTTTGTCAAACACTTTTATTACCACTAATTGATTATGGAGATATGTGCTATCCTGATCTTAATGAAGAATATTTGTACAAGTTAGAATGTCTTCAAAATTTATGCATCCGGTATATCTTCGACCTCAGAAAATATGATCATATTGCTGAATACATGTCACTTCTCAAATTGCTGATGATCTGTGATCGACGCCAACTTCACATACTCACACTCTTTAGTATATTAAAAAATCCTCATAGCTAAAATTATCTTAGTGGCAAATTTAAAGATTTATCAGCTCACGGCCTTGGGCTACGAACTTGAAGTTCATTCATCCTACTTATTCCTAAATATACTTCTACCACTTACGAAAAATCATTCACTGTCCAAGCAGCAAAAGTTTGGAATCACCTGGATCCTGACATCAGGAAAATCACGTCTCTAAATATTTTTAAAAATCGAGAGAAAAAGTTCTGCTTCTCCTGAATCTTTTCGTCTGTGTCTTCCTTTCCTGTATTTCCTATCCCAAATCAAGTCAATAGTTCTTTTTTTTTACTTTACTTTTGTATTTCTAAAATTTTTTTTTTGTCTAATGTGCTTTAAAGAATTTTCATTTTAAAATCTCTTGCAGTCTACCAACTAAATTTCAATACAAATTGTTATGGTTGACTGGAAAAGATTGCTCATGTAACAATAAGTCCGCTATATATACTATACATAAAGTTAATAATAAACAAATAGAAAAAAATGATTTAATGCTATGTGACAGTTAGGACGACAGATGAGCATAAATACAACTTAGCAGTCACAAAGAAGTTGAAGAACTGAAATATTCTTCCACGACACGCTCTTTTAAATACGAAAAATTGTGGCCAAGAACGGAGATAACAAACTATAAAAAGCGATAAAACATAAGGCTAGAGACAAGTATACAAGACTTTTCTTGTAGAATATAGCAATCGGCTGCCTCACGTGTTCATAAACATAACTGTACCAAAAGCCGATGATCTCCGAAAGGAGTGAACATCCTGGATGCCTGCTTGACTGGGGTACAGGGTGTTGTCTAGGATCGCCGCTTGTTTAGGATGGAGGCAGGCGTCGTACAGTGCGTGTCGACACTCGACTTTTTTATTATTTGATTGTCGAATGTACTTTTCTTTTCAGAACAATTCCTTATTGTTTGATTGTTGGTCGGTGTTGACAAGTATGCATTTGCAGTCTTCACGGTAGTCATTCAAAGTATTTAATATGCATTTTAAAGCACTTCAAAAAAGAGAAAGTTCTCAATTCGACAAAAGCATATATATATGTAATTTACATTAAAATAATATAAAACTTTAGGTCGTTTTTCAGTTAAATATTTTGTGCTAAAGTTAAGGCAAATCAGGAAAGTGTGAAAATAATACAAAAGGCAAGGTAATAGACCAATTCAGCTCAATTCCGCTCAACTAAAATAAATGGTAATTAATATAATTTAAACTTCTCGATCATACAATACGTATTTAATATTATTTAAACTCCAGTATTTAGCATTATACTGATATCGACATACTGTACTAAAGTTGTTACATCAATTTATGGCCCCTTTTATCAAGAATAATATACTTGAATGACAAGAGAATAGGTATCATATTTATTGACTATTAATATTCGTGGTGATAAAATTTAATTTATCGATTACAATTACTTGATTATCTGAACCTAGTTGGCAAGTTATATTTTAAATTATAATTGTTTGATAATATACTGCTGAAAGAATAGAGCTTTTTAACTTTAAGAATTGATTGTTTTATTAATACGTAATTTATGTTCCAATTTTTTCTTTGTAGGACGAGTGTTTTAGCTATGAGTTCGTACTCACAGATCACTGAAAAATGTATCAATTCCATTCTTAGAAGTATAGTTCTGGCCTCGGATCATGCTCAAAATAATGCAAAAAAAACACAAAAACCGAATTTCAAATAATAGTCGTTTTCTTTCAATAGTTACTACAATGAAGCTTTCCTGTAAACAGTGTTAGCAGAAGAACTACCATAGATAATAGATATTGCTGGGTTTCTACACTTTTTGACAACATATTCTAATTTTAAACAAATTTGGGACAGAAAATAAAGTAAAAAATAAATATATCGACAATATATACAGAGAAAAAATTTATGCACGGAACAAGAACGTCAATACCGCACAGTGCCTCGTTTATGTTATATGGATGAGATACATTCTTAGTTGTCCAAAAGTCGATCAATTGTCCATTTAATAAACATTGGTAAGCATACCAATATTTTTGATTATAGCTATTTTTAAATATTATCAGCTAAAGTCGTATTAACATAAACGATAAAAAAATAGTGTATATCCGTATCTTTCTATGGCCAGAATTGCCATTACTACTCTATTGGCGAACTAGTAATAAAATGAAATATTATCCGGCACATTATTCGTAAATAGCTTGGCTAGCAATATCTTTAATATATAAAGAATCAACATTTTCATCCAATCCACTGTTATCAGCAGTAGGAGAGGAGTTTCTATTTTTTCCTTTGCATTTTAATACAAAACAATAATAAGCAGCATACGCAATATTTTGCAACTGTTTTAAGAGAACTTTGCATCAATGTATAAAGTAAATCCTTTCTCGTCGATGTATTGTTTTTGTGCCTTGTCTAGCCATTTTGTCTTCGTAAAGTAGATTTTCATATTAACAGAAATTTCAGGTGACTGTGGGAGTAGCAACAAAGGGAGCAGACAAAGGGAGTAGAAACAAAAGGATTTATCACATCTTCAGCAACACGACGACCGTTTGTTCGCATATTGGAACGGTATCAACTCATGAACTTTCTTCCCCTTAGCTAACTCACCACATTTTTAAAACAGTTTTCTAGTATATCTAGTATTTAAGCCAGTTTATTTCCACTTTTATTAGAAAAACTGTCACCATCACCAGGAAGGCTAGAAACCTTAACCCCTTCTTCAAGTCATTTCAAAAACTTCTATTATCGTAAGGAATATTATCTAAGTAAAACTCTTAAAATCCGTAATTGTTACGCGAACATTTGTGAAGTAGAGACTAGGTATAATCATTCCTAAATGTGAAACATCAAACATCAGAAATCTCCGAACATCTCAGTCATAATTATTCTCTTTTTTGTATTGTTGTACTTACGCGCAGTAAATTAATTTCCTGAAAAATTAGATCTGCATATCTTTTGACTGAATAAACCGGTTGTAAATAAATAGACTATACATTACGTCAAGTTAACTTTTCTAAACAAGTCATTTCAATTAACTTTTTGGTTTTTACGTTATATGTGCGTAAAAAGGCAGTTAAAATAACATATAAGAATTCCAAAAATGATCTTAACGCAGTCTCTCCCTTTATGCATATACTTTATACGTCATTGTCCAATTACTTGTTTAACAAATATTTTCCATGTACATACATGTAAAGTTTATAGCTTTTTTAAACGCATAAAAATTACTTATTCAGTTATATGAGGACAATTTTAATAAACCTTTGAAAATTACAATTAATAATTAAAAAATTATGTTAACCGCATTTTTATCATTGCACACTTTAATCATTCCTAAATTAATGCTTAAAAAATATAAATTATTTTATTGTCATTGTTTACTATGAATCCGAGGCTACGATTTGTATAGTTAAATTAAGCTAAAGTAAACCAATGAATGAGTACATAAGTAAAATTTGAAATACAAATTTCTTCAGCACTTAGCAACGATTAAACTTATAAATTGTTATTTTATATAAAGGGGGTACTTTAAAAATTTCATGACTACTTTGTATAACATGTTTACGTGTGAAATTTGCTGTTCCTCTTCTCTAGCTGATCCCAAAAGAAGTTATAAAAGGGGCGTTTAACTGTGAGTATTCTGTTTTTTTTATATATTTGTGAATAAAGAACTACATTTTAATGCTTGCTTACTTACGATCAGCAAACGAATATCATTCCTTTGACCTGGTGATACATGGATGTTATTTGTTTATTTCAAAACATATCTTGTTGAGGTTTCATTTTAATTTATTTTTATACCAATAAATTAAATTTTTCTCTTGATTATTCCATAGTATTTATTATTATTTTGTGTTAAAAAGGAATAGACTTTAATGAATCTAATACAGAGTATTTCCGTAATAAAATAATATCGAAAGGTTTATTTATATATTATTTTATTTTGTAGTTTATACTTATAATTTGGAAAGAAACGTTGTTGATATTAATACAACATTGATATTCGTAACAGTTGCGAAAATATTTGAATACGTACAAACTTTTACCAAAAATATATTAATGTTGATGTAACATAACAAATTTAATTATTATGTACTTCGTATTAAGTATATGTACTGAATATAAAGTTTTGTTCAATAACATTTTATTAGTGTTTTTAATAACTTATATTGCAATAAGCATTTTAAACAATGTAAAGAAATGATTTCCAAAATATAGCTCGTCGCACTCCGTAAATACATTTTAATTTTAATTGCCAATTTAATTATTCCTAATGACAATTTTTAATACAGTGTCGCAATACGTAAACAGTTTTCCAATATATTTTTGTTTAAATATTTAACAGAGGATTATATAATTGCACAAAATTTAAATAACTTTTTAAGCATTCCCTTTTATTGACGAATTTAGTACAAAATAAATGCACAATGTCAAACATTTCAATAGGTAAATAAGTTTCTATGGCCAGAATTGCCATTACTACTCTATTGGCGAACTAGTAATAAAATGAAATATTATCCGGCACATTATTCTGCAGCAACACGACGATTTGTAAATACAATAAAATAATACTTTATCAAACATTTCAATAGGTAAATAAGAGTAGTAAATACAATAAAATATTACTTTATCAAACATTTCAATAGGTAAATAAGAGTAGTAAATACAATAAAATATTACTTTATCAAACATTTCAATAGGTAAATAAGAGTAGTAAATACAATAAAATATTACTTTATCAAACATTTCAATAGGTAAATAACAGTAGTAAATACAAGTTAATATAAGAAATTTTCAAGTTAGTTTCTATAATATTATAAACCTTTCTCTCAGATTTTTTTGGTTGTATTTGTTTTGTGTACATTTATTTGAATTTCTTTTAAGCAGTTATCATATGTGTATTCGCATCAAAATTTTTTAAACATTTTATAATTTTAAATTAAATTCAAAGAAAAGAAAACTTGTGTGTCATTATTATTTTAAATGTTAATATGCCTTCATTTTTCTATACTTGTTCGCTCTGAAATATTATTTTTTGATTTTTGAAAATTCAAATAAGGTTGAAAAAAAAACAGAATTTTTTTGATATGTACGAAACAAAATTGAATATTTGAATAAATACTGTAACTCTTCAAAGCCTTGCTGTATAATATTATCCATGTTTTATTTATAATATTGGCCTTGAAAAATTTTCATATTTTGCATATTCTTCTTTGTCAGTATTATAGTCTGGTGCAGGCCAAGGTTTTCCCAATCTGCTCCCTCCAAGCTGTACGACTTGATGTAAGGTTTCTCCACCTGACTTCCAAAATTGTTAAGTCTTTCTCTATACTGGCCAACTACCTTCTATGTGGTCTTCCGCTTCTCCTTGTATCTTCAATCTTTACGAACGTCAGTTTTTTAACAGATCTTCCCGTCGAAAAACGTGTCCCGACCATCTGATTCTATGGGACTTGATTACTCTCAAAATGTTTGCTTGCCCATATTTAGTATAAATATCATTGTTATATAAGATTTTTCATATACTATTTTCTTTGACCGCTCCAAAAATTTATTGAAGGATCTTTCTTTCAAATATAAGTAGCCTATTCTCTTCTGCTTTATTGATTGCCCAGGGATCGCTACCATACAAAATGACAGGTCTGATAAGAGTTTTATTTTGCATATTAGTAAGTTAATTTTACAGTTTTATGTAACGTTTTAATTTTGAAGTTATTCCTATTCAGATTCTTCTCTATTTGAACCTTTTTTACTTTAAATATTCGAAACGAGCTAATAAATATCTTATCTTCAATATGTTATCGCAATTCAAGTTAATTCAATTAACTTAAATCTAATTACTTAAAACACTTAAGGTCAGTCAAGTTTAAAATTATTATAATTAAACAATAAAAATCATTATTAAAAAAATAATTATATTCCAGTTTAAAATTATTTAAAATATAAGCTCAAAATCCTAAACAGCCGTAAGCATTTCAGATAAAGAATGAAGTATGTGAGAGCGCGGTATTGCGATTTTTATAACATGGCGATGCAATACTGCGTGAAGAAATTTCTCGGTTTCTGACTATCTTTGAAAATTTTCTTTATAATTTTAATATATTCAATACAATATTTATACTTTACATTAGAAAAAATCTCCTAATTCGTCGGTTACATATTTCCTTTAATAAATAATAACTACATCAATTCATAAGTTTGGAATAAAAATAGCATTAATTTGGTAAATTTGCCAAAAGAAAGAAAGTAAGGGCGAAAGGTTTATTCACATAAAATTTTTTTTTTTTAAATTCTGTCGGAGAATTCTGAAAAGTACATTGTAAAAAACTACCGAAACGACCCCCAATTATCTTAGGTTAAGACAACTAATGCAAATTAATTCCTTCCCTCGCGAATAACGCAATAAATACGATGTTTCAAACTTCCCCGTCATAAAATTTCTTTAATACCTTCGATCCTCAGAACTTGTTACGGTACATTTATAAGTAAAATACGTAGAATGTATATATTTTACTGAAGTCGTTACACGGTTTTATATTCGCTTAAATCAAGAGTGATTAAATTTAACAGCCAGGGAATGAGTACTATGTTTAGTCATGATAAAATGCCAGTTAACGATTTAACTTATTTGGTGACTCGAGTTTGCTTTGCAAGCTGTAAACTGTTAAACTTTGTATGACGTTATCAATTGGTCGCTAAGTGCATATATTTTTAATCTTATGATAATAGCGATTTGGACAGCATCGCAAATAAATATGATGGAAGTAATAAGATAGGATTGAGAATTACGCACTATTTTATTATTTACCCATTAAATATTACTTTTATATTTTTATTTTATCGATTATAACTAAATAAAAATAAAATGACATAAATAGCAATATGTATACGTGACTATTACTCATTAAATAAAATATAAAAATGTTACCTAACGATTTTAAATTTATTTATTACTTTTTAACATATCATTAGTATTCATAGCAGTTAACCATGACCGAGGAATATAGTCAATTTGTTCAAAGGTGTAATGTAAAAATTATATAATTATAATTTTAACAAGGGAAAAATCATAAATTTTGTTCTATAAAATGAATATAAATATTGCCATAGGGAAAAAGGAAAGAAAAAGGAAGGAAGAATGAAGCAGACAAATTGAAAATTATGTGTGATAAGTCAAGAAGTGGGTAATGTTTTTAGACAACTTTTCAAAGCTTAAAATATGAACAGTTTAGAATAAATTTCTGATATTAGGGTCCAATCAATTCTTAAACTTAGTAGTGTAAAGAGTTAAGTGCTTTTCTTGGAAGGTCGAATAGTGTTTAGGAATGAGAAGAATGGGTAAGTTTTCAGAAAGTTAATCAATATCCTGCAGAATTGAGGTAAGAAACCTACATGGATTGTTCAAAATATTATAAAGTATATTATGAAAACCGGATAAAAATGTGAAAATTGCGCGAAATACCGATCTATTTATACCAAGTCTAAATTCAAAAATATTATCGTATTTTTTGAGGCCAAACACAAAGCAGGCAAAAAGAGTTTGACATTTTTCTACTTTGTTCTATAATTGGTTAGTAGGATCTCGAAAGCAAACATCTCAGTAGACAAGTAAAGGTTTTAGAAAAGTTTGACATAATAGAACTTTAGTTTTGATGTGGTTGAACGTTTGGAGACGTTTTAGAGAGTTCATTCTTACGCAGAATGAAAGACTGACATCGTTGTAAGCTAAGATTTTGATCGATGAATAAGCTCAGTTATGGTATTAAAAAATTGTATTATAGCATTGTTTGATGAAACCTGTGGTTTATAATTTTTTTGACTCTAGAAATAAGCTTCTGGCTACCAATAGTAATTCTCTATATTGGATTTATCAACAAAACCATCTTTTGATCCCATTGACTGATCAGTTTGAGGTGTAAATCTATAAGTTAAGTGCAGTTTGAATAATTTTAAATTCTGTATGTTTGCAAATAGTCTGCATAAATGCGGTCGTCGCTGTGTGTGTTGGGTTGATCACAAGGCATACGGCCTTTGACGATGCGACGCACCGCGGCGACCCGGGTTCGATTCCCGGCCGTTCGTCGAACGGGGCTGGACTGGTGTTGTGGTTGGCTGTAAGAGATTGCTCTTGTAGCAATAAGTCCGCCATATGTATCAATTAGATACATTAAAGTAGTTAAATAAATAAATAAATAAAATTGATCATCGTTATGGAACTCTCTGGTTATACTGTTAGTAGAAAAGAGAAAGCAGACCGCCTTGCGGTACTCAGAACAGATACTTGATACTCTGAAAACCCAATTACGTCCGGTAAAAAAATTTGAACCATTTTCAAAATGTTGTGGTGTAATAAATTTTTTCAAGCAAACTAAATATGAAAATTTTATAAAATTATTCTATTAAAATTCATATTTTTATAATTTCTTCCTTGAAAAAACTTCGATTTTAAAATATCCAGAATTCTGTATTGGAATTTTACCTTTTTTATTGAACACGTTTGTTGTTTTGTTCAAATTATCAATATTTTATATCTCTGTGTTCCTGATTCTTTATATGTAAATTGATTGAAAAAAGTTGATTTAAGGGACAGAAGTTGGTTTAATTTTTTCATCGGATCACACATAATTTTCAATTTGTCTGCTTCATATCGGTATTTTTACTATCGGTAATTATGAAAAATATAAAAATATATTATCGCTTTTCATAATATACTAATTAATTTAGTATGTAGATTCTGATAATCAATTGTATGCTATTATAATTTGAAAGCAATCTGATCATATTAAAATCTATTCAGATATTTACCGTGACTGCAGAAAATTGAAAATTGCGTAGAGAAAAGTCAATCCAGTGACGTTAGTTTAAAGTGAGTAATGGGTTAATGTTTTTATGATGATCCGGAAGTTTTTTAATAGTGCAACAAATATTTGTATTCTTTTGTCTTTTACTAGTGGAAATTAGGTTATTACTTGCATTACGCGCATCTTTTCCCAGGGATAATGATTTTTTTCGAATCGGAGTTAAAAGCAACTTCAGGAGTAGCTTTTGAAGCCGTCGTTTAATGATGATACCATAAGTCCTTTAAATTAATTTTCAAATGCCGTCAGTCGGAAAATAAAAATAGTTTTCATCTCTTGGAAATACGTAAATATCCTTATATATATATATATGTATAACGTATAAATATATAGTTCGTTTAGTTAGCAATTGTTATACTTCTAATGACAGTGCAATGTCTTCGTTTGTGTTAAATGACAAAGGAAAAAAAAAAAATTTATATATATATATATATTGAAAATTGCAAAATTGACATTTCTGTTCTCTTTTAAATCGACTGTAGGTTGCAAATTCAGTTTACGATTTTATTGATTTATATGTAATAAATAATAATACATTAATAGCCGGGAACATGACAGTTAATATATTTTATACATTTATTAAAGTTTACAGAAACTTACAAAAAGTATACGTGCACATATTTTCAGAGGATCAATCTGTTACTACTAAACACAAAGCGTCAAGGTAAAGCCATTAATAGCGTGATAGGTTGAAATGATCGATATAGGGAAATATTAATAAGTACAAAAAATACGTTACGTGAATAAAATTAAAAAAAAAAGAAATAACACAAAGATGGAAATTAGCGATACGAATAACATTAATGCGAAATTAAATGAAACAATACAAGCGTGACATCAGCAGGAACTAGTTGATCTGTAGATTATTTAAGGTAATGTAGTTTCAGGCTATATTTAAACAGATATCGAGGGTACATTTTATTAAAATTTATTCTTTACTTTTTGTGGTATATACGGTAAATTATTTTACACAGAATGCTGTTCTGGCTGAGGCATTAGGACGGATATATGAGAATGAATTAACGACCTACAAGTATACATAACATATATTTATGGCCTCGCATTACCTCACACGATCGAGGCAATTATAATTCAGTAGTCTAAATATCGATTTAATATCCTGTTTTTAAACGAAATTTTCATTTCTGTTATTAATTTATTAGTTTTCATCTAAACCATAAAACCATGAACACAAATTACTAGTGATGTACGCCGCGCATTACGACTTCTACGTGCGTTTTACATGATATCATTCATAATAACGTCATTTAATAATACTTTGTTCTCCTCTTAATAATGCTATTTAGTTTTATTTTCCTTTTTTTCTTTTAAATAACACCGACTTCATTTTATAGAGGTTTATTTTATTTCGAACGTAAAAATAGGGCGTTACTGTGAAGTTTTCTTGTGAAATATATAGTTGCAATTGACTATGTAAAGGTTTCATTCATTCGTTGATTAAAAGTATCAACATAAAAAAGCTATTTTAAGAGTTTTGTCATTATGGCCATATTAGGAAAAGTTGAGCTTCTTAATCACTTTCGTATAATACATGGTAATTACGTATATAATAAAACTGTAAACTACAAAGGTATAAAATATATTAAATATTTTTCAGAAAAATTTTGATGAAGGGCTACAAATAAACCACATAACATAACGCGATTTTATTTGTATATTATTATCGCTCTGTCTGTTTGACCGCGCAACATGTAAAAACTACGAGATAGATTTCGGTGCAGTTTCATCGTTGCATTCCGTATGTATTGTACTGAGTGATTTTGGGATTTTCATCTGTTGGTATGTGTGTTAGTATATTTTGTTGTTTGTTCCGGCATTACTTAAAAATTGTTATATAAATTTAAATGCAGTTTTCCGTGCAATATTAATTTGTATCTAACACGATTAACTTGATATAACGTCGCAAATTTGAGAAATAAAATACAAAGTCAATCATGGCTATATGATTAATGTGTCTGCCAATCATGATTAATGATATATATATATATATATATATATATATATATATATATATATATAAAGGCTAATAATAATAAACATGAATCTTATTGTCACCGACAACTGGGTAAAATAAATTATTTATCTAAAGGAAGTCACATAAAATATCATTGTCGTTAAAAGAAAATCATATAAAAATGAAATAGTAATATCTGCAGAGAAGATATTCCTATTTCACTTTTTTTCAAAATTTAAATTTTTCACAAGAATATATTATCCATTATAACTTTGAAAGGTGTAAAATCATGGTGTATTTTTAAATGACGGTAAGACCAATGACAATAGCTTTATTTTGTTACAACCTTTGCGGAGGCTCCTAAAACTCTAATTTTTGATTATTTTATTTTATTTTTAGATTAGTTCCGGAAATAAGGCGGAGGAAGCACCATAATCTTATATTTAGTTTTATCTCTCAAGATATACTACGTAAAATCATGAAACAATTTTGAAGTCCTCTTTATTAACCCTTTAAAATGATTCCTCACACCATATTTGGAATTTGAATAAATATTTTTTAATATTTATTCCCCCTTCCTCCTATAAATTTCCATAAAAATATTTTAGAATATGCGCTATGGATATATGTGTGGATTAATATGTTTATAACTGTGCCAAATTTCAAGTTTCTATCTGAAGCGGTTCTATTTCAAGCGGTATCTGAGGAGAAGAGCTGTGACGGACAAACAAATACGTTAGTGGTCTTTGAAGGGTTACTTTTTTTGTTTTTTTGTGGTATGGAACTGTAAGTATTAAATATAAGTGTGTAGGGGAAATGGGGAGCAAGGTCCGAAAGTCGGCACACCTTAGACTTATAGAAACCAATTATACGTGTCTAATATGAGAGGAAGAAATAAACAATTCAAATCATTGCACTTCAATTTCTGAATTCCATGCAATTGAAGTAGCACAGTATTGCTAGTAATTATGTAAGTTTATACATTTACTAGTGGATTTTATACATTAACTGGTTTTTCTTTTTCTTTCTTTTAAAATAACTATCATGACATCGATATATCAAAACGTAGTTTTATAATCTTCCACTAGATGGGGGGTGTTTATTTTATTTTTAATAAAACGTTTAATAACATAGTGCATTTATATTTACATATTAATAACTTCATTATCTTTATTATCTATCAGACCCCGAGCAGCGAGGAAAGCAAAACGCTTAATGATCTGAAAATGTGTTATATAGAATAAGTTGACCTAGAAATACAAATGAATTTAATGTATTTTTAAAGTCAGCCTCGAAAAATACATTGAATATTTATACAAAAACATTTCTTGCGTTTCATTTAATGCATTGAATATTTACACAAAAATATTTACACAATTATGTCTTAATGACGTTTTAGAGGAAATATTAATAGTTGCATTATTTGAAAATGTTAATATTAACTCACTTTTTCCAGAGAAATTCCTATCTTATACACGTAAATATATTGATGAGCCATATGAATCTAATAATATTAATTTAATTTG
This sequence comes from Druceiella hillmani, assembly GCA_039881145.1. NCBI lineage: Eukaryota > Metazoa > Arthropoda > Insecta > Lepidoptera > Hepialidae > Druceiella > Druceiella hillmani. The sequence continues at coordinate 18,185,444 of JAYKKI010000042.1, read as the reverse complement.
TCTAATGGATTCGCCTGATTTTTACACAGAAAACTATTACAAATATAAAAGAATTATTAAAAACAATTATTTAAATAGGTTACAGCCTACAGCTTTAAATCTCTGCAAATAAAATATGAATAATTCCATACGGTGTATTTAAAAAAAACCAATGTACAGTTATTTAGCACCATATTAATTAACATTTATCATTAATATCTACACGATAGTTTATTACATTTTAACGTTTGTTATTTAATATCTAAATTATATTTTAAAATTTACCAGTTCACTAGTAAAATTTACTCGCTTTTTTATCACGGATGTAATAAAACCTTTTGCAAAGCCCAAACGAACCCATATATGATTTTTTTTAAGGTTATCCAACATTATTTAAAGTTTAAATGAATTTTATAGAGGAAACTTAACGCAAAATTTGGATGAGAAACTTTTCACGTGTCAGCCTTCTTACCTGAAAGTTTACTTGTCAGTTTTTTGAATTGAAGCATTCTTGATATATGTAAGAAACCGTGACTTTTTAAATTCGGACTAATATTTATATAATAGAGGGAGAAGAACTATATATAGTATATCTATATATAGTTCCTTATATCTACGTATGGATTATAAAATGAACCCTTAATTACTCATCCGCTATAACCGCTTGTTTTTTTTGCAGTCCTGATTATAAATTTATTAATTACTTATTTTTTTTAATGTAATTTTTGAGGTTCACTGAGTGCCTAAGAAAAGTAAAGTTTGGTTTCATTTTGCTAAAATACAAAAGTTACGCGAGTAAGGTACGTAGTTTGCAAACACCGAATATATCAACTAACTGCAGTTAAAAATAGTTATAAATTCCATTCTTCTTTGGTGACGTATACTTAAAATGGTCATCTTTAGAAAATATCTATTTATTTTCACGTAACATTGCAATTATGAAACTAAATTAGGTTTTTCATGAACAAAATGCGCCATTTCGATCACGATTCAAGTGTCGATAAGAAAAAAGTTAATCGTTAGAACTACCTTTTTTTAATAAAAAGTTAAAATATATCTTAAAATGATATTTTTAATAAAGATATTTAGTTGTAATTACTCTTTTTATGAGCCATATGATTTTACTGACACTCTATCAGATAAACAATGCTCATTCAACTCCATTGACGATGACGACGAAGATTACATTTTTTTATGAAACTATTTACAAATATAAATATCTTCCAATAAAATAATCGGAACTTTAAGGTGATACTTACTTGGTTTGTTCTTACCTATTTTGTTTATACCTTATAATGATATGTTTTAACAATTTAAGGTAGATATCGCGTGAAACGCATTGTCGACGGAATATATGGAATTTTTGATATATCATTCCAATTATAAATATCTAACATATTTTAAAATTTTTTACCCGTTAAATTTTGGTAAAAATTGTAAAATCAACACTACTAGTATACGGGAAAGTTGTAAATTCACCACACTTTTCATTTTATTTAAAAAAACGCGTCGAGCGATTTGTTTAAAAAACTAAGTCAATGTAAAATTAGGTTATTTTGAAAAAAAGACATATTTACCGTTTAGTTTTGGTAAAAATCGCTCTCAAAAATTATACAATTAACATTAGGGAAAGTAGTAGTTTCACACACAGGGAAAGTAGTAGTTTTACCACACTCCATTTTATTTAAAAAAATAGAAAAACTATAATTTTTCTACAAGCTGTTAAAATGAGGCTATATTAAAAATTTGGGAAAGAAAAAAAAATAATTTTCAATATATAATTTTTAGACTGACACGAGACAACTACTTTAAACAACTTTCATGAAAAGGCCTAAATGCATAGTTTAAAACTTATTTGATTGCCTGCGCAATGAGAATAATAATCCGTAAAGCTTCACTCCAACATCCGCGGTCAGTCTACAAAGGGTTACGAGATTTGCCACGTGCAAATTTACGTGTGCGACGTACTCACTCACTAAGCTCATCCGTAAGTCTGGAGCCTTCTTCTGAGCCAGAAATTTGCAATTCAGAACAGTTTTATTGTCAGCAAACCTCGTATACTTTCTCACTTATCCCAGCGTTGAGCGATAAGTTGGTTTCTCAGATATTCTCATTATAATGTTAGTGGAGTTGGAGCATGTTTTAATTATAACGTATTATTCAACTTTTCCATTTAGTTTTGTTGATATGCTATGTTTGTGAACCAATATCGGTTTAAGTAGATTTTAAGGGCAAAGTTTCTTGAAAAGTTTTATTATAAACATTGATTAATGTCTAGGATTGTTTAGTTATTATTGTGTAAACAACGTTATGTTATTTATTAACATTTTATAACAGTTTATATTTTAACGTGACACTATTACGAATAAATGTAAACTGTTATGCAATATAATATTGTTTACTCAATAAAATTATTAGCAGCTAGATTATTAGTTAAGGTTACTAAAGACGTAGTAAAACAGCTGTCATAAAATTTAGTGACTAAAATTATTAGTAACGTATTCGGTTAACATTATGGAATAATACGATTTATCTTCTTTCGTTGTAGGTTATTTAAGGAAAATTCCATACTGTATTCCATACTGTCTATTCTTATCGTAGAATACTTTTTCGCTTTTTTACATGAATAGTTTATATTTATATGACGATTAGTGAGCATGAAAAGTGTGAATCTCGAGAAAAAAAACTAATGGTTTTTTAAATATTAACTAGTTGCTGTATTAATTTAAAGAGAGTTAAATTATGATTTTGTGATATTTCGTATATTTATTAAATATATAATGTATAATAAGTATAATTTTTTATCACTGATCTTCGTCAATAGTATTTGTTTTTGGTTCAAAAAGGTTTTTCTGATTGTTTATTTTATGGAATCTTTAAGATATTTGAGGAAAAGAATGGTTTATCTATCCTAAGATAGTAAATGATATTTGTTAGTTTAAGGTTATTACGAAAAACGACATAATCGGTATAAAAAATTCTTTCATTCCTGATTAGGTCTTACATTTTTTTTATTTTATATGTGTTAAAAGGTGGTAAGAGATAAAAGGCCGAATAAAAAGTACTTATAAGATGTCTGACTTAAGCGACATATTAGCTTATAGAAAGGGTGCAAGGAATGAGACGTGAAAAAGTTAATTATTCTAAATTTAGGGTTGGTTTTAAGAGGGAATGTAAATTGTCTAGAAAAACAGCTCTTTGTGGTATATTTAGAGTGCGTGTTGTCTCGAAAATAGCGTCTCTGGTGTATACTAATATAATCCTCTGTTAAATTGAACCCCTTCTGCCTGCCTTTCCCCCATTTTACTGTGTAATTTTCTGATGGGAAACAAAATATTGGATTATACCGAGAGTGATTCCATAAAAATAGGCATATTTTACACTCGTTGAATAAAAAAAATATAATTATACTGAAGAGAGAATTTTTTACCAATTTATGAATAAAACAAACATTAAAAAAAGTGAGAATCATGAGAAAATATATGAGCCAACATACAAAATTAAAAAACGATTAAAAAAAGACTTAGAAAAAGGGAATAATATTTAAAAAATAAAATCGGTCGCTCATTACGATTATCTAGGAGAAAGTGACGGAGAAAATCGAAAAATGTAAAATAAATAAGTTTGCCGAAAAAACATGTAAAATATATGAAAACCGGTAAAAATGAAAATTAATCTTCGCGACTATAGTTTAGTAGGTATTATTGTAATTCATTATGATCTATTTAAATCTCCGGTAAGTTTACTTAATTCGAACAAATGGAATGGTTCAATATGCGATCATCGTAAGCAATTTGTTGAGAGCATTATATTTAAAAGAAACATATTATATGTTATATTGAACGAAAAGCCAATACCAACAAATACGTGAATTAAACTCTAGCACCCCTTACCACAAGCTGCATAATCGACTGGCGTTGAAATGTAATAATTAACATTTGTATTTGTTTATATATTTATTTATACTTAGATTTACATAAAAAAAATCACTTGATCGGTCTAAAATCTAAAAAGCAACATTAGCTATGAAATATTAAATCATAATTGTAAGAATTAATCAATATAAGAAAAAGAGAATGGAAACGAAGCCGATATGTACGAGTTTCTGATAAAAATGATTTTGCAATAATTATTATACACATACGAACAACACATACCTTACATATTGTCTGTTTACGATATGAAGGAAGGATTTATTATCTCGAATGAAAAAAGTTACTGGAGACTTAAAAATATAAATTATGGACATTATTTTGACTAGAATAGCGTTGAGTCTTTAAATGCTAAAATATTCCGTATTCAGCTCATTCGGTTAGGGTTCACATATTTTGAGTTCAGTAACCAAACTAGGAACATATGGTTTTGGGATTATGTTTGTTTGTCGGTCTGTCTATATGTCACAGTTGTTTTACTCGTAGACTATTAATTGATATAAATCTGGTTATACGCATCTATCACGTCTACAAAGTAATGAAATATTATACACACACACACACACACACATATATATATATATATATATATATATATATATATATATATAATATTTATTGTTTTTGATGTCACCGATGCATTCATTTAAGACTACAGAATGATATGACAACGTAATTTCTGTTAATGTACTGCATATATAATACCCATTTTCTAAAAGTATTACTAAATTGAAAAAAAAATAATATAAAAAAAATTTTAAAAAAAGAAAAAAAAAAGTAAATATGTATATATATATATATATATATATATATATATATATATATATATATATATATTAGTAAGTTCATCTCTTAGGAAAATTTCAAATAATTTTATTGGGATGTTTAAATCAATCAACCAATATTAATATATAGACACTTAATAATCATATAATATCCAATTTATTCATGCAATACAACGAATGCAAGTTACACACACAACTGCAGTCGAATGTTGGGTGTATTTCTTATAATTACACGCATTTAATATTTTTATGGGTATAAAACTGTTCGTATTCTGTGAAAAAGACATTAACTGCCTTAAGTGCAGTACATCATTCATTGGAAGATAACGTGGAGATATAAATATACAGACCTTGGTAAATGCTACGTGATTAAGGAGCAAAGAAATATATTAGCAAATCCTAATTCACATGAAGGCGCTTCATAATTAAGATAATGCAAAGATACCTCTATACTCCATAAACTTACGTAATCGACAATACAAATTAGGCCTGAGAATGATTTAATATTAAACAGAATAATATTTACTTTACGATACTTCGACGAACGCTAAAGCAATTAATTTGAATTGCAAATGATGTCTTAATCTCTTTGTTGACAGACTAATTTCATGTATCATCAGGGTACAGAGTAATCCACTTTAATGGAAGACGAACAAAATTAAGCTCGGTAATTCTTACGTGAGTCTACACGAGAGCTTTTGCACTTGTACATAGATAAGTTTATGTAGAAGCTTTTTGGAGGGTGTATAATTAACGTATTCTATACGTACCATGAGCGGGTGAGGCGTTAAGAATTTTCGGGCGAAATACCTGCAATTCACGATGAAGTGCGCACTATAAAATATGATTTAATTAAAAACGCTTCAAATTGTTTATAATAATTAATCGGCCTGAATTTATTCCCGGTAATTTCATATTAAATTTATGTTTAATTCTCGATATTCATAATTTTTCTTAACGATCTTTCTGATAGCAATTTTTAATGTTTTTCCTTAAAAATTAAAAAAAAAATTTTATATTAAAATATAAATTATGTCGCTGAATTCGCACTTCAATAAGATTTTATTTAACGCCCTATGCGATACCCCTGAAATAATTTTTCTTTCTCATTTCTCAGTTTATCTACAGAAATTAACACCTAGAATAAAAATTCATCCTTTTCTATTTCGCATTTATAAGTGTGCCACCATAGTCTATCTTTGCATCAGATTTCATATTTATGTGTCGAATAGTTTCCGAGAAAATCGTCTGTGACAAACGGATGGAGGACACCGAATTGATTCCATTAGTGTTTTGTTTTGGCGATTTTGCCACGGGATACCAAAAATAATATGAATATTTTTAAATAGTAAAGTATATGTGTATTTTGCATTATGCAAGTTCTGCTTATAATTAAGGGATATATTGCTAATAATGACACTACTAATTTTTATATAAATATGAATATACCCATTATTATTTAAATGCATCTGCCACTATAAACAAAGTTTGAATATGGTTAACTGGCGAGATGCGCTTTTGTAGCAAAACATATGTATTTTTTCCAAGTGACAATTATTATTTTGTTGAATTTCTGAAAACAGGAAAACAAAATTAAGAAAAAAAATCCATGTTTTTTTATACCATTTGCTGATATTGTTTTTGTCCGTTTTTTATCGGTACTTTATTATGGTGTGTGTAGGTATATATATATAATTTTTATTCCTTCTTTATATTCCGATTTGTTTTACACTTCCAAAATATTTTTAATGAATTTTATTATTGAAACATAATTTCAAGATTTTTGGAAAAAGTTACATTAGAAACTTCTAGAATTTACAATAGCAAAAGTGTTGGGCATAATTTTAAATAAATACTAAAATTTCGATGATAACTAAACGTATAATTTGAATTTTAATTTTTGTGTTCACGATAATCTAGTCACGCATAATACAAAGAAAATTAATCTACGCTCAAAAACGTTAAAAAATTAAATAAATAAAAAATATTCACTTTATTCAAGGTCAAGAAATTTTGCTAATTCATTAATGTCATATATGAAGAGAGAATCGAATGATTATATTCGTTAGGGATGTGAAAATATATTTGATATAGTGCAGCTTGTTTCTTTTAAGAAAATCAGATCTCTAATCCTGATAGATTACTTCAGTAATTATTATTATGAGGATTACTCAGAATCTATCCAACCTTTCATTTATTAAATGAAAATTGTAAACTACTTGTGGTCTGTTACGTCAATTTAAATTTGTAGAAACATATGATAATTTACAATACTCTGTTTATAGTATATTGGTTATATTATTGCCAATATATAAATCTCTTCGAGGTGTCAAATATTCAATAAATAATATATTAATCTAAATTTTATACCCAATATATTAGATTGGAATTTGTGAAGAAATATTTGGCGAAAAAAGGAGAGGTTACGTGAGATTATTTTTTAAATGGTTAACTAAGCTGTCTTTAGGCTCGAATGGAGGTGTGGTTTATGTTACTATGTGAAATGAATGTAAGCAATACACATGTAGTATAAATTTAGTGTTAACTCTTTGATTAATTTTTTTTTGTTTTTGATTAAACTTTTTGTTCCTGTTTTTTTATTAAATTTTTTTTAATACACTGAGCCCAAAGTGAGTTTTTAGCAATACCTAATGAACAACAGAAACACGTTATAAAAACGTTCTCTAGTATTTATTTAAATTGTCAATTCTGTTGAAACTTTAGGGGTAATTTTATTGATAGATAAATGGCTAAGCCAAACAACTTTGGTTTCCATACTTATTACATTAAACCTGATACATTAATAGATATATAGAATCTAATTTCATATTCTTTAAAATGTTATTCCCATTTTTGTATTTTGAATGGTAAAGAAAAAAAAACTAAAAAAGACTCGACGGGTTGATGAAGAAGTCCGAATAACACGAATATTATTAAAAATTTAGTTTACCCAGATATAAATAAATTCAATTATTTTTTTATCGATAATCAAAATATGCTGGATTGTTTCCGCTTCGTAGGAACAATATTTTTAGTGTTATTTAAATTAATACCTCTTAACTGAAATCTTAAATTAATTCCGAAATAAATCTTAGTTAAAACATCTACGTGAATATTTAACGAGTGAACAAACATGAACAACGTTAATTTAAACATTTCAATTCTTATCCAAATGTATTCATTTATTCAAGATTCAATGTGCAAGTTTGAAAGAAATACAATTTATACAAATACATATATATATATATATATATATATATATATATAATATGCGACAAAAGAGAGTGAAAGAATATGGCTGGGTATTTCTGTTTCAATCGAAGGGTTACGTGATCGGAATCGATACGTATATTGTTTTGGTTTACAGTTGTAGAGGAAAATATGCAAGGGTTTTATTGAAATTTTCTGAAACAAATAATTTATGGTTAATAAAAAGAAACAGGAGAAAACCTGTTAACATGCGTAGAACTTCTGTAACCATGCCTGATATAGTGGGTGGAAATTTGCCGGACTGTGCGATCTCCATTGAGGATCTCCTCCATGAATACTTTTTACGGCCGTTGCGGGCTCGTGAAATCACCATTACTGGTATGTTGAACTGTGTCCCAACACTAGATGAGATCGATTTAGATGGCCGTTTTCCTTACCTCGAGAAATTTACAAGGTGCAAAGCATATAATCGCCTTCGTATATGTGGCAACACCGCCTCCGCTCCAGTTGGGACCTATATAGAAGAAGTCTCCACAAGACTCCAGGTTTACGCTATATAGAAGAAGTTCCATATGGTATGCAACAATCCTTGGCTTATTGACAATGTCACTACAAGACTGTAATATTATCCGGGTGCATCGAAACTAGCATCGAATATCTTCATCCACAATAAAGACTAAGGCCACACTGTTCTTGGTGGCACTCAAAAAAGGTTTACACCTGTATACATATGCAACGAGCCAAACTTTCTGCTACAATCTGTGATAGTCGATCCCAAATAGAGTCACAAGGAGTATGCAATAGCAGGGCTCAACTTCACTAACCCAGTCGGATGTATCCCACACGAGACTCTCGTGTGGGCAGCCTGGATTGAGCTCGCTATTCAGGTCATCTGCAAGCTATAGGTGGACTGCACCACAACAGTAAGGGTACAGTTTGGCTCTAACGCAGAAATTAGAATTGGTGCGGATATTAAACGAGGTTGTCCGCTGCGTCCAATAATATTCAATCTCACAATTTAACGAATCCTAAAATGAATAATGCAGAAATAGAAACAACATAGTCTCAAAACCACACCCATCTCCAGACTCATAACCATAAGAAGCATTGCCGTTTTGATATATGCGGACGATACGGTTCCGTAGATGTTAAAATCCATGCAAAATTTGAAAATAAACGGTATTTAAAGATATGTAAAATTTCTATTTAATTTTTGCTAATACTAATATTATTTTTCACCTTGTAAATATATTACCCAGTATATATTCACAGACGTACAATTATTGCAAATTTCATTAAAACTCTGAGATTTAAAATCACTAAAACATTTTTCCGGTAAATTTTTTCCACGGACAAAATTATTCGATATTGTAAGCATTCGTTATAAGCATACTTTGTTTAACCGATTTTCTTAAAATTTTAATCTATTTTCAATATATATATATAATGTTAATCTATTTTCAATGTGTACTTTGGTACGTTTAGTATTAAACTGTCAAATTTCGTTATCTTGCGTACTTTATTGTCTATAAATATAATAAAATTATAGAACTGGCGTGTCTGTGACCTTGACGATATATACCAATAAATAATTTAGGGAAACATGACAAAAGTAATTGAAGATAATAATATTGTTTTTGAAATGTTTGTTCGTTTGTTTTGCGTGCATTTTTCTTTGTTCGCGTATCACGCAAGAGCAGTTAAAACAATTTCAATCAAGTTTTCTTATGGATTATTTTGGTTCTGAGGTAACATAAAGGTAATATTTTATCGCTTTTAGTTATAAAGAAAGAAAATATGACAATTCGTTTTTTCACTCAGAAACATATTTACTTGAAAAAGTTTGCTTTTATAATTATAATTATGGATTACATTATGTGTATTTACGATTTAGTTAATGTTACGAACAAATCCTAACTATATTATTATATACTGTAAATGGACTGTATCATCCTAATATTATGTTTCTAGGACTTAAGACATACTCGTCGTACCCTTTTACAATAATTCGATAGAGACTTGATTTTTTACAGAGGCTATAGAATTGTTTAGTATTATATAGACTTTTGTAAATGTTTTTACTTTTAAAAATATTTTATGCTTTTTTATAGTATTTTATGTAAAATAATACATAATAGATAATTTTGGTCGTTCCTTACAAAATAACATCTTAATATGTAGATAAACTCATAGATGGACAACAGAATTATCCCATAATGGTTCCGTTTTTTTTTCATTCTGAAATATGGACCCAAAAAAAAGGAACCAACGACACGAGGTTTTACAGTCACACACGTATGTGTCATCAAAATATAATTATCAAATTACATAAAAGAGGTATTCAAATTAAATTTATTACATAATTTAATATTTGCATGAATGCCATGAATGAGCAACTACAATTTTAACTGTAGCTGTTATATAATATAGTTAATTATATATATATATATATATATATATATATATATATATATATATGTATATGGAAAAATATATTTTCATCATAGTAGAAGAAAAAGTCGCATAGTCGTGAATTTTATACGAAGAGTTAATGTGCTCAATTGTTTTTAAACAACCCGGGATACATTGCATCAGTATTTTATTTTTATATCATTCATTGCTTATTTATAGTCTTAAAAACAATTAGTGGACGTAACAAAATATCTGTGTCATAGGATTGTAACAACTTAATAATATAATTTTGTAGTGAGCATTTCTGACGTAGACCGTCGCGATTCAGTACTGAAAATCATTCATGACTATATAAAACCTAGAACCAATCTAAAGTTATGTCTCTATGAGTTCCATTATTTCTAATACTCAGGAATGTAATGAGGAAATCAAAAATAATTGTTCTATGATAACTCTACAATAAAAAGACTTAAAAATATCGGACCAAGCAGCAGGATGATAAAAATGCAATGTCTTGACTCATAAAATTTAGACCCATGATTTGCAAAACAGACTAAAAATCGACATCGAGCCTAGTCACTTCGGTGCGTCGTAATCATTTGGGAAACTGACCCTTTTAACATAATGAGTCGGAAAACCTTTTACATATTATTGTGGAAATTTTGTTAAATACATACAAATTGTTGTACTCTCCTTTTAATTATTTGCCATTTTATACTTGACATGATGACCTTGAAGAATCATTTTTTTCATTATCCATCCCTCAAATCTGCTTCCAAATTGAAATTTCGACTGCTGATACAAAAATTTTGTACATTTTTTGTCAAATAGTTTTCGAGAAAAATATCTATACCAGGAAGATAGTGATTCTAAGTGTTTTTACAAGTTCATATGAAAAATTATAAATTAACAACATAAATTACATCTTAAAATAATATCAAATTACGCTTAGTTATGCTAAGTTAAAGAATTGCAAAGAAAATAATAATTTTGCTGCAACAAATGGCATATGATCTTTTGCAAACACAAACGTTATGAATAAATACACTCCATAGAATACCAACAACCCTGCAGTTTTTGGGGGGCCGCGCTCCTGGAACACTTCAAAATTGCGCACGATAAAATAATCTTTCATTAAAATTGGATAAAAAACACAAAAAGGGTTTATTTGCAAGTCGAATCGCAATTCCACACACGCCTTCGCTTCCACAAAGCACAGGTGCACGGCTACCTGTTCCACCGTGTTTAACGAGTTTCATTTAATAAATTGTTTTGAATCGCACGCTTTTCCGGTTTATTTCCGGCAGAGATAATCCGAGGACTTGATGTGTTATTGCCGCGCATATACTGATCGACAATATTTCACAGAACGTATTTTGGGAAATTGTGTTTTAACAGACAAGCTTTAAGGTTTCCGAAACTAGTACAAATGGTTAAATTAATTTCTTCAGATAAAGTAACATTTTTTTTGAATCTCTATTCCTGTCAATAAAAAAATTGATGGAATAAAAAGTAGTTGTAGTAACCATAAAGTAAATTTTTTTTTTCTTTAATTTTAGACAATGGTTTTTAAATGTGGGATGTCATATCTGGCATTGTTGCCCTTTGGTGGAACTAAATTTTATTCAGTTTCTTAATTTAGTCTAAAACATATTTGAATCTAGGATAACTAAAACCTAAAAGTTAATCAATTTCAATATCTCCTTCTTTAGTGGTTATATTTGTGAAAAACTAATAATTCTGCAATAAAAGTTCAAAAATTAATTGAATGCAATAACGATTCACAGACACTTTGTTATATATATGGAATAATAATATATATTTGATTCGTTTGTCCTGGTAGTTAATAAGGACAAAAAAGTAACTATTTTTCTACCAATGTAGCAAAAACTGTCCGATAAGCTTATAACTGTATGGCGTTATTTCTATTTCTACCGCGTATTTTTTTATTTTCCTAATAGTTTGGCCATTTATTACTATTCAATTAATATATGTGTAATATAGACGAAAATATATATTTCAAATATCCCATACCTTAAAAGGAAAAAAATGGAAATTTCGTGAAATGACTCACGAATCCATTCGTTCATTTACCGGTTATGACTATTTTTATACGAAACTGACATGAAAACTTGAAATTTTGCAAAATATCGAAATAATGGATCCACATATACATCAGTGATTAAAATTCAAAAATATTAATTTACAAATTTCAGAGGGGCTGTAAAGCGATTCTAATTTATTTGTAAATTTCATATAACATTTGGAGTATTAATTCAAAGGCATCAAGCAATTCATAAACATCCCACACGAATTATGAAATTAAATTATCAATTTTTATAAGTAGTTATATGTCTCCTTTTTTCAAAATTTTACGTCTGGTATATCTACAGGTATTATTGAAAATGTCCACAAAAAACAAGTTCCGCTTTTCAATCCCCAAACTCCTGTATTCATATGTATTAAGAACAAACTTATAAAAAAACAGGCTCACTAAAAATATATCTTGATTTTACTGCAACACTTTAGCAATAATTCAAATTTTTCCCTTTTGAGATATTCACCTTTTCTACACAAGTGAAGTGTGAATACTAGGTAATATATAGTAGATATGATCAAATATATGTTAAAGTATGTAACCAATTTATAGTAAATACTAGGTGCACTTAAATATTTACATATGTTTAAATCGGTGTGGAACTCTCGTAGTGCGAATTCAACTTGTGTGTAACAAGTTTATTCATGTTAAATGTACTAATATTACCATGTTAATATTTCTTTAAAATATTTTACCTTTGCTAATAACAGAAAATTTAAACAAAAAATTTAGTCTTTCACAACTAAACGAAACTATGTGTATTATTTCTACTTTATTTAAATTCTTTACCACGACTTAGGTTTCGCTGTATGATAACATCTTTACAAATTGCCCACCTGAAGATTATTTTTCCTTTAAAATTACTTGTTAGTTTATTGTGACATTTTTGTTAATTAATGTAATTAAAATTTTAATGCCTGCAAGTATTTAAATATTCTATTTAAATTAACAACTCAATATACTATGAGTATTTAATTAAACTATAGTAATAATTAGCTTTTACTTAACTGCATTTTCCAAAATGTATTTTTTCCATTATTTATTGGTCCACAACTATGTGTAGCTTCATTATTTTTATTATTATTAAAATTATGTTAATTTATCAAAATTATGCTGTTTAATTTTTCAGCATTATTCGTTAATAGTATTATGGCGTAACTAGGTATTTTATTTGTTTCATCTTTAATTCGACGTAAATGTACATGGTGGACTAATTTCTATTAGATCAATTATATGCGACCGTGCTGCGATTCAGTGAATTCAATAATTCAGTGACCCAAATGGGGAAGGAGAGTTCTTAAAAAAACAAATAATTTTGAGAAAGGAGAAATATGCGTAGGTTTTCTGAATGTAAACCCCGGTCATGTGTGAATGTAACCCCCATTCAGTTGGCGAATCGAGCAACGAAGCAAGGAATATATGTGGATTGTTCCTAATAATATAAAGTAGTGAAAGAATGTTAAGATTGCCTCGATCGCACGTAATAATTTTTGACAATAAACTTCTAACTGCATAAATTAATAAAAAAAATAAAAGTTACTACTTTACACATATTACTATTAAAAGGGCAAAATGCCTAAAGCTTTCATACATTATTTTTATCACACGTAGTTTGTATCATATAATAGTACACATGTAATATTAGAAATTTTACAATAATAAATTTTCATATATAAATAATAAGATAAATAAAGCCACGTTCAATCAATGTGTTAAATACTACATTTTTCAAGGTAATATAATTTCAATGCACGAAATTGACTAATTCAACACTTGTTTTAAGCATAGAAGTCGGTTCTATTTTTTTATTATTTCAAATATTTTGGGCATTTATATGAAAAGTTGACAATTTTTAAGTAGTAAAGCTGTTTCTGAATCCCTTATTTTTAATTTATAACTATTGGTTATTTTCTAATTAGTTTATATTGGTCCCTCAAACAAATAAAACAACATTAAAAAGAAATAAAAAACAACAAATAAATCAGATAATATAGAATAGTTTATAACTTTTATACGCGACTTAGTTTTAATAACCGAATCTTAATGCAGAACGTACGTAGAATCTTAATGCAGAATCACGCCTTTTCAAAAGAAGTTCCTTAAATTCTCCAATTAAATTTTCCTCAACATAATGAAACATTTTTTTATAAACCGTTTTATTCAAATAAAACTTATCTTAATCTTAATAGTTTTCAAGAATATAAACACTATAGCCACGAAAACTTCATTGAATAATTTTCAGTAATTCTTAACTAATATTGGTAATAAATGAACAAACTCAAACTATTCCTCAACTTGCACTTACATCGCACTTTATATTATTTGCATTACTTTATGAAATCTAATCGCAAAACTTTTTCTAAATATTTGTAGTTTTTACGCAATAAAAAAACAAAGAATGAGTAAATTCTTTTACATAATTAGTCTGCTAGTTGTAACTCCAAAAAACAAAAATCTGATCCACATTATTTATGAAAAAAAATTACAATTTCATAAAGTGTCTTCAGTTATACATATTTATTAGTAACAGTTATGTAGTATAGTCTAACAGTTATGCATGTTTAAAAATCCTGTGTTCTGCAGTAGGTTAAATCGTTGCCGTTATGTGTTATTAGACATTCATACTCTTATCCCTTACTCGATGCTTATTTTAATCCGTTTTAGACTAAATGTGTTATATATGTATATGTTCGTCTTTCTGATGTGGATTATTTAAATGAAGAAACTTTACCGAGATTGGCTGAATAGTTTATTCGGCATTAAAATTCTGTTCAAGCAGCAACTGAGTTTAGGCGATAAAACGCAAAAAAAGAAAATTCATAGAACGAAACGGAATTTCACAAAGAGAAAATTTCACTCGTTTTGTGAACTACCCTTAGGATAAAAAGTAAAACACTCAACACGCTGTACATGTACAATGACGACTGAAGGTTTTGGCTTCTATATTATAGTCAAGTTTTCGTTCCAGATATTGAAACGAAAAAAATTGTCGCTGATTTTCCGCATCGGGGTTACCATGCACATTAATTTAGAAAAAAAACTTCAAAAGACTTATTTAAACCGATTCCGAAGTGAAGTTTACATTAAATGGTGTAGCTACTCTAATGCTTTTACACCGCAATAGAGAAATAGCTCCATTCTTTGGAAAAAAAGTGGAAATATTTTATTTTTCTTTCACATGATCTAGCACTGATAAATTGAAATGATAATTTTATTAGTTAATAACATAATATTCTTGAGCTATACATTTTTGATTCTAATAAGTCTTTTAAAAATGTTTGAGGTTTGTCTTAATATGTAACTACTGAGCGATGTAAATTTAATAGAGGGTAATGAAGTTTGCTTTTTGTCCAAATACTTCACCATAAACGAATTATCTAATTTGATACAAATTTTAATTTTATGATTAAAACTCTCATCCGTGGTATCATAAATTCTATTTATGCCAGTCTTTCCCTAATTTAACTTCAAATTCAACGTAATAAATTAACATTTCCTCTATAAATTAAACATCCTGGCCATGCTGTTAAAACTAATTATAAAACCCGACAAATTTTGACTCGAATCTACGAGTACAATGACCACGTAGAAAAAACTTGTTCCTTCACGGAAATGCTTCGAGCTCGGCACTTCCATCTGAATTACTCCAGTTACGTGGAAGGTTGGGCAACTTTAACTTCTTCCATTGCCATAAATTAATATATTTTGCTGTTTCGTTCTGTTTTACTAAAGTTGGGTAACAGTTAAAGTTGTTGGTGTGTTGGTAGAAATATGTTATTTTGTGGCAGGTACCAAAGATAGTTAGCGAGCTCTTGTGTAAAATATTGGAGTCTGGTTCATATAAATAACGACAAAATTTACCAAAGAGTGCGAATAGCAGATCCAGGAACACTCTGGTTTGGCAGGCCAATTTTTCAAATAATACCGGCTATAATCCTACTGTGTAACTTTTTAATTTATTTGGCAAAACAATAATGTAATTATTAACAAAAGTTATTAAAAATTAGTTAGTTACTAGTTTCTAAATTTAAGTTAGGTTACATACCTGTCTTATTTTGCTATCGTGTAACACAATGAGTATTACCAAAAATTATATCATAATTCAACATTACTGTATTCCTCTAAGCGTTAAGTTTAAATCTTTATAATTAGGTTAATTTTCAAAATTTGTCAAACTTTTATTTTGACTTCTCGTCAGCTTATATTTTAAAAATGTGATTTTTTAAGTAGTAAAGTAGTTGTAATAGACGAAATTTAACATAAAGTAGCAAAGCGGACGCGATTTGAAATAGCGTAATACGGCTCTATTCTCAGTTTGTATATCAGACAAAGTATCTTCATTATAATTTTTGAAAGAAGTCATGTCATGCAATCTATGGTAGCATTTGTTTCTTAATTACCATTCTAGACTTCAGATATAACGAATGACGAAAGGGTTTTGTGCTCGTGAGTATATCTACATGCAATTTTCTTATAATATGTGTCCTTGTATTAGAAAATCTCAGAAATTGTTTAATAAATATTCATAAAAATAAGAGTAAAATGAGGTTTTTTCTAATAATTTCAATGACCAATTTAATTGTTATAATTAGCAGTCACAATTAAATGAAACTACGTCATGTAGTATTATTTCTACTTTCTTTAAGTTCTTTACCACGACCTAGGTTTCGTTGTATTACATCTTCAGGTGGGATATTAGCAAAGATTCTTAAAATAAGAAAGATATCTTTGCTAATATCCCATCTGAAGATGTTGTAATACAACGAAATCTAGGTCGTGGTAAAGAAATTAAAGAAAGTAGAAATAATACTACATCACGTAGTTTCATTTAATTGTGAATAATGAATTTCTACAAAATTAACACCAAATATATTCAATATAATTAGCACTAGTGAGTTTAATGTAATAAGTAAAAATTCAGTTTAAAGTAATATAAATTTAAAACTTTCACAGGATATTTTCTGCTACGAAAAAATATTTTCGTGAGAAATAAAAAAATGTTACCTTTTGAGAAGGAACACTTTTCTGATTCTTGAAATTTTAGTTCGAAATTTCTAGGATTGTTTGAAAATACTTTTTTATCATATAAAATATTTCTCCAATTTATCAATGGAAATGGTTTATAAGACACTTATATAGAAAGATTCATTTAAAAAAACTTATTTGCCTCCATTAATACATTAATCGTCAATACGATAAAATTGTATAAAAGTTAAATTTTTATTAATTATTCTATAATATTTTATAGATTTTCTCATCTGTATTCGAATGTAAATTTAATGTTTATTTTCAGCATAAATTTTACTTTCATTGTAATAAAACTTGTGGAATTTTACATTTGTCTCTTTATTTATAAAACCGTTGCAAATTTTAAATTAAAATTTTTAATTTTTAATACTTTTATTACGTCTTCGTTTAAGACATTCCTCATAAGGACAAGAAATATGTATTTAGCATTTTATTATTTCCGGTTGATTAATCCACTTATTTCGAGATGATAAATCCACTAATTTTCAAGGTGAGTCATATTATAACAAAATGTTAACGAAAAGTTTCAGACATGGTAATCAAGTCTTTTCATATAAACTAAACGTTGAAAATTTACTTACAGATTCAATAACCGGCCATATTTCCTAAAAGATGCAAGATATGCAGAAATTGATGACTGACTACTCATAATGAAAAGAAAACCTTGGTTGACAGTTAGTCTCAGGGACAATAAAAATCCAATCGTAATAGAAATTCCATTCATGTTCATATCAGAAAATATATAATTTAGTGCTCCTTAGTTGTATTTATCTATAGAAATTATTCTTACAAATTAACCCAAATAATATCAATTGAAAGAATTATCTTGTCACATGCATATTTCTTAGATTTTTCAAAGACATATTTAGATTGGTAGGTGAGGGCACGTATATTTAAGCCATTTTAAGTTTAATATTTTGGAAACCGAGCTTTAAAATGAATATTGGCAGACAGAACCTTGATTTTACTTTACAATATCTTTTCAAAATATCTCAATCGATGGAAACCGCAAAAAAAAAATCACTCTCATTTTACACGGTACTTTAAAAAAATATACTTTGTTACATATTATTTGATATCTCCACATGAAGCATCACCTTGTAAAATTGTGTGAATTGTAAATTGAGTGGCATGGATAGACATAATGAAATTATAAAGATTCCTTGATTTTTTAAGGGAAATAAGAATTCAGTATAATAGGAAAAGGAACATAATTATAAGAAAGAAGGGATGAATACATGTATGTATATAACGATGATTTAGTGCTGAAAATTAGGTACGAAGGGAGTTTTTACCAGTGCAAAAGAAGGATAAATATAAAGTGTATGTTAAATTTATAGATAAAAGAGAGGTTATAGCGGAATATAAGATAAAAAATTGTCGCGACAGAATTAATTAATTTGCATATATTGGATAAAGGAATGAATGTTGATACTTAGCTTTGTCAAACATGTAAACAGAAAAATAGCAAAAAAAGGTAAATAAGAAAAAAAGTGTGTGTGAAAAGACAATGTAATTTTTCAAAAAGCTACAAGAATTAATTTGGGGAATTTATGAAAGATAAAACGTCAGAAACCGTAAAAAATTAAGAACTTATATGAAAACCATTATACAAGAGAAGTATACTATCATCATCATCATCATCATCATCATCATCATATATATTAATACGCTAAGGTTAAGATGTTACACTCCCTTTTTAGAAAAAACCTCACAACTAATCCACATAAATTATACATCATTTTATAGATAATAGCTTGCTCTACCGGCATCCGCAACTAAAAAAATTATTATTGCTATTGTTTTTGCAAATTAATTAATTATTAAAATTATATACACAAAACAGCAATGCTGCCATCTAACGGCTCAACGTCAATATGATTGACGGTCGTTAAAATTTTTTCTTATTTCAAATCCACTCACGTATAAATAAAGTGGCGCTTTAGCTCAATGCTTTTGATACTTGCGCCTCTATATGTCAATTTTAGTAAAATATTTGTTTGATCTGTCATCTGAGCTTCATAATGGAATAAATAATGCGAAGACTTCGCACGGGTCACGCTAGTTTTATATAATGTCACTACTTATACTCTCTAGCCGGAAGATAGGGTACAGATATAGATAAACTATAAATAGATTAAAAATAATATTGTTAAATCATGTTTTATAATAATGGCATTGCAATAACCAATATAATTTTGTTTTTTCTCAAAAATTGTACAATATATGTTGCGGAATATCATATCGCAGGTAAGGATTATTTTAAGAAGAAATGGACTGAGATGAATACCCTTTAAACTTTATTTAGAAAACTCTTTCTTATTTATTTATTTATCTACTTTAATGTATCTAATTGATACATATGGTGGACTTATTGCTACAAGAGCAATTTCTTACAGCCAACCACAACACCAGTCCAGCCCCGTTCCAGCAACGGCCAGCAACGGCCGGGAATCGAACCCTGGTTGCCGCGGTGCGTCGCATAGTCAACGGCCGTATGCCTTGTGATCAACCCAAGACACCACGGCGACGACGACGACTTTCTTAAAGATCACATTCTTTTCAGTATCTTTTTTCAGGACGAAATTTTATAAATTGTTGTGTACTGAAAGCAGGATGGGATAAATTTACTTGATTGTGTAGAAAGAAGAAATTAATATTCGAAGAATTCGATAGACAGTCAAGTGAAAAAGAGGAAGTGCCAAATTTCTACAAAGCTATTTTTTCTATTTGCCAATTTACTAAAATTATTACAATAGAGTAGTGCTTCCAAGAATATGTTCGAATGTACTTTTTAATTAAATAGAAAGATTTGTTATCTAGTTTGAATCAAAGTTGGCGATTATATTCTAGTTATTCTCCAAGTCTACTATTGTTATTTGACGTTTTAGATACTAAATTAATATTTACCACATAAATTTGCCAATTCATAAAATTTCGTTTTATATATATTTATATTGTTACTATTCTTAATCATTTTAGACGAACTGGTTTATTAGGCATATTTGTTTTTACCACATACTTTTCAAAAATTGTACAGGCGCGGGACACGAAAAGCATCAAAAGCCCCTACGAAGTGATTTCAAGCCTTCACCCTCTGTTGCCTTAGATATATTGTTCGAATATCATGGCCCTAGAAAAGTTCAGGCTTATCAGAACAATGCAAAAAAACTCCAAATAATCACTAAATAAGGCACTTAAAAGAGAATTCAATTAGTTGTACCCTATGAAGTGAAAACACCCATTTCTCTACATATATTTTAGAATGAAACTAATAAGAAAAGAGAAATAGCAATTTTCTGAAGGAGATCCGGCGGTGGACTATACTGGCGGAATTAAAAATCATCGGAAAGACCTGGAGTGAAATATTTTCCGATGCACAGAACAGACTAGTGTGGCAAAATACCGTGCATACTTTTTGCAACATTGCGGGGACATAGGATATGAAAGAAGTCGGCATCCACAATACTGATAACCCAAATTTTTCACTTGCTTTTTTAATTTGAAATAGAAAACAAGGTACCAAACCTGATTGTGATTGTATGCAAGTATGATTTACCATAACAAACGTCAATACGCCTAACGAGAAACAAAGTAGTAATTACATTGTACATAAAAACAATTAATATACTTAATATGATTATATTTGGTCATATATCCGAACCAAAATACGACTTATTTTTTAGTTTCAGCCATATTAAAACAAAAGCGGCACATCTGTTTATAAACAGCTGCGGCGGGAAGATATTGTAAATCTTGTTTTCTTTTTACACTCTTTAGTTTCATAGAATGTTTAAACAGGTTTTATTCCAAGTGTACGATATCACCAAATAATTTAATATACCGGATGTTATGAAAAGTTAACACTAGGTTAATGTAATTTTCCATGTGGGTAAAAATATCCACTGAAAAATATGTCTTCAAATACATGCAAAATCTGTGATGATATGTCCACTAGACAATATTTGGTAAAAAAAAATGTTTGTTAAAAGAGCCCATTAAGGTTTTTTGCAGTTTGTGGCTAAAGTGTGAGTAATGTCCTACTTCCATTTGATACAAAGTATTTGGCATATTATTGAAATTGGTTAATATTTCGCATTAATAAACAGTGGCAAAAAACTTACTCAGGACAAAATTGTGGCTCTATTCGGCTATGTTGAATTATATGAACTTAATTACTAGGAGTGGATATAAATAAAGATTTACAATATAATGTAAAAACAATCTGGGTCGATCAATTCCAATGTTTTCTTTCTAACAACTTTTCCAAAAAAATTCCTTGGTTTTTGTTTTAAAGGTGGTTTTAGTTTCCTTATATTTGACTTTTTCAACTAATACTTCATTTAATATATAAAAATTAAAAAATCTGATTACTTTAATTCCATCCTTTAAAATTTTGTTATTAATGTTTTTAAGGGTTTACAATTGAGCAATATACTTTAATATAATATACTATACTGGATTTCAAATTTCTCCATTAAACCGTTTCTAAAAAAATCGTTACGATCGATAGGAAAACAGACAGGCAGACGAACATATGCCTGGGTCAACAATGTTTCTATTTCTCCCTTTTGAGAAAGGGAACGCTAAAAATGTATTTAATGGATATTATTTCGATTTTAGACCGTTTACATATAATTAGTTTTAATGATATATTTCGTCATCTTAATCATCGAAACTACTGAAATTATTAAAACTGTAGTATTAGTCATAGATCTATAAATTGTTAAAAGAATATTTAGCTTAACGTGTTGTAGGTAGTTAAAAAGTATCAACACAAAAAAATAAAAGAATTTTAATGAAAAACATGAAAATAATTATAATTGGTAATTAAAAAAATCAATAATTATAATTGGTAACTTAAAAGGTAAAGTTTTCAGCAAAATTTCGTAAAAATTTAAACTTCCTTGCAATATCGATACGAGCAGAGTTCGCATTGAATCAACCTGTATATGTGGTAATTTTTCAATTTTAATTAGTATAAATAGCTGGTTGTGAAGTGGCATATTATGGAGTTAGTACCCTTCTGTATTGCATGAAGTGTAGTAACATGGCCTCGCTTTCAACGACACGTAAGTATTTGTAACGGCTGGTTTTTAAATCGCTAATGACAATGTATTTTTTAAAAATTTTTAATTTGTTAAACAAAGTTGCCGCAATGTTGCTTAAATACATTTAGTAAATTTAAAATAGAAAAAAATGATAAGATATTTGAACTGCATTTAATATTTAGGTTTATACAGTTCAAGTAAATTAGTTATTAATTTATTTTGGGATTCAATTACGGGACACAATAAGTCAAAGTGTAATAAAAAACCTTTCAAACACGAGCAAAACTAGTACTGCCAGGGTTCCGTACACATTTCCGTACTTATAAACATTTCAGCGTATATAGTATTTCTATTAAAATATTTACCAACATACATTTTTCACAACGTAAATACGGGTATATTGCAACATGTTATGTATTATAACTTTTATAGGCGTAAAAACATAGTGCATATTTAAAAAATTATAAGATCTAGCATAATTGCTATAGATTTCCTGTAATTTTCCCAATCCGACTTGACTTCTTGTTTTTTTTTCCGTTATTTCTGGCTTAGTAGTTTCGGAAATAAGGGAGCGGAATTTGATATTGTCATATATTTTTAGAATGTCTTTAAAAATTCAATTTATTTATTTATAATTTATATTATTTTAAATATACAATAAAAATGACGAAAGAAAATTTTAAGACCATTATTTACTTCTTTAAATGGAATATTTTAAAAATATTGGGGATGTAATATAAGGGTAAAATATGTGGATTAATAACATGTATTACTATCCCAAGTGCACTGAAAATAGGAAAATGTAAATGTGTTGTTTATTATATCTTTCGTAGGTATAAGCGCACGGGAATATTAAAACAAATTATAGCACCTAGAAACATGGTTATATTTTTCGAACAATCTCTGTATAGGGTTCTAAAATTTATATTTTTTTCATGAATTTATGTTGTGTTGTTTCAAAGTAAGGGATGGGGAACTTTTTCGTAAATTTCTCCATATATTTTGAGACCCTTAAAACTAGCCCTTTCAACTGCTCTAATTTTAATTTACTTTCCATAAAATTTCCAAGAGAACATTTTTACAGTTTCAATGCGGACTATTAAAATATATGCGGGTAAATTTTTTTTTATTACTGTATCAATTTTTTCGTTTCTATGTCGAGTTATTTCCGAAAGAAATAACTCTGACTGACATACAGATAGACAGGTGAGTGATCTTACAAGGGTTCTGTATTTCTCTTCAAGGTACGAAACTATAAAATGATGATTGAAGCTAAATAATAAGTGTATTGATAATAAACAATTCAGCATCAGGATAAAGGCAAATTTTGCATAACATAATGATAGGGTAGTTAAAACAGTTATAAATTATTATCGATTTTTTTAGAATATACACAGAATTTTTTAATAGTCATGCATGAATGTTTCCAGTTATTTTTATGTAGACTAAACATTTTCGTATTTGTGTATATAGGAATGTGCACCATTTTCATCAAATTCAACGCATTCACTTTGATCGCCATCGTTCTTTTCACGAACGTGAAAGAAATTCGCTCTGTATTGTAATTCGACGTTGATGCTTTACAAAATTTTCTGCGGTTTGCCTCTGAGCATCAATGTTTTCTTTGTTGAGTTGCCAGTGTCTTTTTGAAGTCGCAGTAAACCAGTTTCGTACGTATTTTTAAGAGTATAATATCATTTTATCTGTTTCCACCAGTATAATACAAGAAACTAAATACTTAATATATAATAACAGAAAACGAGAGAAATTATTTTCAACAGAGACAAAATTATACCCGTGAACCCTTTGAGCTTCAAAGTACAGTCCATAACAAAATCATTTATGTGGCAATAAATTGAACGGTAAAATAAAACGGAATGTCACGCTAATAAGAATCATATATGTTTATTCATATGATGCACCCACATCAATTATATGGTTCAGCCATATCAATAAACAATTCCTTTATTTGTTTTATAGATAAGAGTCGACGGAGACGAACTATAGTTGAGCTAAATTTAAATGTTCCTTAAATTCTTGAGCTTTCAGGAAATACATATAAGTCAATAGGTACAAAAATAAGTGTGATGACATTATCTTTTCATTCTGAAAAAACTTCAATATTATTAAGGGCTATCTATACATAGCCTGGCTAGTTAGAAACTAAAAGTTTATTTCAAATGGCAAACCGATTTGCAATGCAAAGGTTGAGTTTACTACACATAATGCAATTCAAATTTGACAGATTAACTGTTGTATATCTCAATGCACCAGAACCTCTTTTATTCTGATATTCTGCAGTAAATACCACTGTTTTAACGAGTTTACTGAGTATTATCGTTTATATGACAATACTAAATGTGGGGAGGATGATATTACACTATGAATTTATTATCATCACTTTTGTCACATTGGGTGCCGGCAACAAGGTAACCTCGATAAGTAGGTTATAGTGAGCAAAGTAGAAGGAAAGAGACCCTGTCGCCGATCGACCAGCTCATGGTGTGACCAAGTAACCGCTAACATTGATCTTCTTGTAAACATATCCTGACGGTAGCTGAAAGCTAGATAAAGTTGAAGAAACTTGCAGGTACATGAAGCCATGAATGCCTTTCAACACGACCTTCAAAAATGAAGAAAAAACTGAGAAGAATTACTACAAGAAATGATTTCACCATAGTTTAACATGTTTTTGAGTCATATTCAGACGGTCTAATAGATTTGTGTCCAAAACTATTTCACCGAATAGGCGCAATGGATATTTTCCGATATACAATATGATAACCATATTGTCCATTGGGAAATTTGGAGTTACAAAGCATATTTTTTGTGTGTTATATTGAATTATCTGTCACCAATTATATCATGGCGTTTCAGTCGTTTATTGTAGGAGATGGTTGCTAACGCAGTAGCTACATCATTTGAGTGGTTTTCTAGCCGTGTTTTATATTTATGCCCTATTAATTTTAACTCCTCCTTAATTGTTGTTATTTTCAGAGCTTCGTGGATGTCTGTACTGGTGATGAACCATGGTGCATTGGAAATGGTTCTTAGCATACCATTTTGCGTCCTTTGCATTATGTTTAAATTGGAGTCGCAAGCACTTCCCCACAGTTGTGCACCATATTTCCATATTGGTTTCAGGATCATTGTGTATATCAGCAATTTATTGTCGATTGACAATTTAGAGTTGCGTGCCATCAACCAGTAGATGTTTCTGAACCGCATGTTCAGCTCGTCTCGTTTTGATTTGATGTGCTTTTTCCAGGTCAACCTTCTGTCCAGATGCATACCGAGATATCGAACAGAGTCAGTCTGTGGCAGAACATTTTTTCCCAGTTTTACTGGAGCACAGCTTCCTTTCCTCAGCGTAAAAGTAACTTGTACGGATTTGGTTGTGCTGGCTTTGATTCTCCATTTCTGGATCCACTCGTTGACCCTATCGAGGCTTTTCTGCAAGACGGCAGATGCTACAATCGGATCTTTGTTGCTCGCGAGAATTGCAGTGTCGTCAGCAAAAGTAGCAGTAGTTACCTCTTTTGTTTCTGGGAGGTCTGAGGTGTAGTTGGTATACAAGACAGGACCAAGGACAGATCCCTGTGGAACTCCCGCCATTACATCATGGATAATTGACAGTTCTCCGTCCTCTCTCACCTGGAAGATTCTGTTCGTGAGGTACGACTCCATCAACAAGTAGTAACTATGCGGTAAAGACGTTTTTATTTTATAGAGTAAGCCCTTATGCCATACCTTATCGCAAGCTGCCTGGACATCTAAAAATACAGCGGAGCAGTATTCCTTCTTTTCGAAAGACTGTCTAATCTTATCACAGACTCGATGCACTTGTTCCACCGTAGAATGCTGTTGTCTGAATCCAAACTGATATTTAGGTATGACCAGGTCTTTGTTGAGTATGGGTAATATTCTGCTCAGGAGGATTCTCTCAAACAACTTTGATAGCACAGGTAAGAGACTTATAGGTTTGTATGATGATGCGTCTTCCGGGGGCTTTCCTGGCTTGTGTATCATTGTTACTATGGATACCTTCCATAGATTGGGAAAGCACTGTACTCGAAGCACTCCATTGAATAGAATAACTAAAAACACCAGTGCGTTCCTGGGAAGTTGCATGATAACTTCTTTTGTGATGAGATCGAATCCAAGGGCTTTTTTATCTTGCAGTCATTTTATAGCCCTCCTCAGTTCTCCAAATGTGACTGGTCTTGGCGGATTCGACAGTTGTAGGTCTTGCTGCAGTGTACGTTCAACTTCATTTTCGAACTCCACATTGTTGCCTTCATTAGGAGTAAAGATGGCGGCCAGATGTTTTGCAAACATGTTAGCTTTTTCTTTGTTTGTCTTAGTCCAACCATTTTGGGTTTTAATGGGGCATTTATATTGCTGTGGCCTATTTAACCCCTTTGTAAGCTTCCAGAGGGAGTATTCTGTTGTTTTTGTGGCAGTTAGGCTTTCCAACTGATTTTGTAGTGTGGCATTATTTAAAGTGTCGATTGAATTTTTCAGCTCTATAATAGCTTTATTAAGTGCAGTCTTGTCACTTTTACATCTACTTTGGTGCCATATCCTGCGCAATCTTCTCTTCTCTAGTATTTTACGTTTTATTTCAAGAGGTACGTTCCCAACAACTTGGTAACCTTTTTCTTTTTTAAGAGGAGTGTTAACCCAGCAAGCTTTTTGTATAAGGTTAGTAAAGTGTTGAGTCGCGTCATCTATCTCGGTGTTTTCAAGGAGACTTTCAATTCAATGCCTTCCTCGATGTATTCTCTGAACCCTTCCCAATTAGTGAGTTTATTGTACAGAGTATCAGGCCTCTCGTAGCAAATGATAGACGTACTAATAGTTAGGAGGACAGGGGTGTGGTCATAACTACTGTCTAAACAAGATTCAGCCTTCATGTAATTTGTCGAAAGTCCCATTATTATGAAGAAGTCCAGCAAATCGGGTTTTTTATTTGGATCTGTTGACCAGTAGGTTGGTTCACCCGATGATATACAGTTGAGGTTATTTTCGTCAAGGCATAATTTTAGTTGTCTACCTCTAGTTGTTGTTAGCCTTGAGCCCCAGTATGTATGTTTGGCGTTCCAGTCACCACCAGCCACAAATCTTCCTCCCAATGTTGAAAAGTATTCTGCAAATTTTGTTTCACTAATTGTGTGCCTTGGTGGGCAGTAAATTGCCGACAGGTTTAGTTGACCACAGTTACCTTCCACCGTAACGGTGCTAACCTGAATGTAGTTTGTCCTATACTCCGGTAGCACCTGATGTTTGATGGAATTTCTTATTACAAGGGCTGTTCCTGCATGCCCCGTTCCATCTGGATTTTTAGTCACATAGGTATTGCATCCTTTGATTTTGATTTTACTTTTATCTGTATAGTGTGCTTCGGAAATCAGAACAACCTCAAGTTGGTTATTGTTTATAAAGAGTTCTAAGTCAGTTTTGTTTGGGGCAAGACCATTGATGTTCCAAGTGGCCACTCTTAGAGCAGTCATTTTGATATTTTTTCAACAAGGGTGACTATGAGGCTCATAAGAGTGCTCATCTGTTGTAAGATCATGTCGAATTTTTCCGACTGTTTGATTAGTAGCTCTTCTATTTTATGTTTATGCCAGTTGCAGTTGTTGGGTTAGTTTTTCTCTTTTTCAATATGTCAGAGTATAGTTGTTCTTGTATTTCTTCAGGATGTGATTGAATTACTAAGGGAACAGCTTTAGTTGCCACCTCCTGTATTAGGAGGTGGCAACTAAAGGATGAGGTGGATGAGGTGTCTCCTGCTGAGGAGCTCCTTGGAAATGATAAAACGACATAGAACAAATCTGCTTATAGTTTGGAACTGATTGCAAATAAACACAAAAAAAAAATATTGAATTATCAAATTTACGGTAAGGGAAATACTGACTTATTAATTTCCACATTTGAGTTAAATTTATTTAGGATTGTGATAATACTTTATAGAACTGAAGGAATTTGTGTGACTTCACTGTTTTTGTTTGGCTAATTAATTTCATAGCTACTAAATAAATTTATAGGTATCGTTTATCGTTACTTTTTTGTTAATAAATTTTCTATGGCTTGCACATATGTACTTACATAACAACTAACTAAATAGGCAGTAAAAATCGACTATGTGAGAATTTATTAGTTTTAGACGAATTTTTGGGCATGCTAATACCACATTATTATTAACTGCCATCTGCTTTATTTTTAAAGGTATTGGAACAATTATTTTTAATATGTACCTACAAAAAAATAAAACAAGTTAAAAGGTTAAAGAAGTTTTCAGCAAAATCGCGTGGAAATAGTTCCTTTTTGAAAACACAATCTTTCTTGTTATCGCGCGAAAATAATTTTTATGGGAATTTTAATATTTTGTAACTTAGAGTTCGAGGAATAAATAAAAAATGTATTATTTTACTCCAATCTCCTGAAGGAGGGAAGTGCGACTTTATGTTTTGATATTGTAATACGAACTTAAAATTCACGTCACTAAAACTGGGGAATCAATTTAAGTAGGTCTTTTACGGTTTTAATATCCTGAAATTCAACAGAAGTTCTCTTATTTAAGATAATTTTTTGCGACGTCAAAGATTGCAAGTAAAAATAAAACACAAAATACTAGGGCATGGTCAACTATTGATAACTGTCGATAAAAAGTCAAGAAGTTGACACGAGTAACGAAGTAGCCAAAAAGCTAATTTAAATACATTACAGTAGTTACTTAACGGCTAAATTTACATAAATATATAATTTTTTTAAATTCATACCTAAAAAAATATTTTTCTTAAATTTCAACTAACTTTTATTGCGATTCAGTAATATTTATTATATTTTCTTTTATTTACAGTAGTTGTATTTGCATTGCTATTCTTTGGATGTACACATGCTGGCTATGAAGAACCCGATGTTGGCGATTATTCGGATCTATCTTATGGAGTTTCAGAGTTTTCTGCTAAATTTCTGAATGTAAGTCAAATATCTATTTTCAAACTTGAATCAGAAAAGATAATTATTGATCATAATTATAAGCCAATAGTTATTGATACATGAACAAACGCAACATAATATTATTAAAATACGTTTTCTTTAAAAATCGTTTAGATTGGAAAAAAATCGGGTGTTAATATATTGTTTATTTTCTTTCACATATATTTTAAATAATGGATTTATGCGCTACTTATATTCAAAATGACTCCCTTTGATGTGAAATCAATATAACTTCCTTTTATTCCATATTTATTTTGTATGTACTGAATCTACGTGAAATTATTTTTTATGACCGTAACAGGTGCCCTCTACTCATTTTCTTCCTTTTCCTTCCTGTGTTATTATCATAGTTCGGAATGAATTAGGGTTTAACAATGAAAACATTTTTCAAAATTATATCTATTAGTATTTTATGAATGCTATTTCGCTGTATATTTTACTGAAAGCTGGGATAAATTTGATTCTTACTTGTTACGTTTTTTTCGTCGCAAATTCAACTATCCAAATGTAGTATATTCATTTACTGCTACTTTTAATTTTTTTCATTCGTGCCAACATTAATACTTGTTACTTGTTTAGGAATACAAATTTAATGTTAGTAATTAATAATATTTAGTCCGCTATTTTATCCATAATATTCAATATATTTAATGCATGATTGCTTTAATGACTGGAAGATTTCCGGGAACCAATTATTATATGTATATTTATCAAATTTATATCGACGTGAAATCAGGTAAATTATCATAACGGAGCTAAGGTTTCTCTAATATTTTTTTCTATTATTAATTTTACAAATTTTACAAAATTTCAGGAAGTGGCAATAGCGAATAAGGGCGAAAGCGTAATATGTTCTCCTCTTTCCCTTATTTACGTCTTGTTTATGACATATCTTGGTGCTAAAGGAAGAACAGCAAGTGAAATTATCAAAGCAATCGGCGTGCCTAAAAACCAGGTCAGTGCTGTTACTTTATTGAAGAAATAGCCCAATTTCCCACCTTACTTGCTTTTAACTTTTTTTAAATTTTGTTTTGTTTATGAGTGTAAATTTAAGATTGGTTAATAGATTTATTTAATGTTACCAAATCTTAACCAAGAAGCTGATTGAACTAAACTTTCAGAATACAATAAAAATGTAACAATTTCAAAATTTTAAGACAATTTAATTGAGACAGACTTTCCGTACTTTCCACAGGTGTGATATATCTTCAGATATTATTCGGAGGCCATATTATAATATCATTAATTTCATAATTTGTGTACACCTTACGATACTAAACAGTAGGTTGTCCTTTGATGTGTGGTACTCTGGAGACTCTATTGGGGTAAAATCGTGCCATTTGGCATATTTTGTTTATATGGATCTTGAATTGGTATTTTAGTAATGATAAAAATTAATTGCAGGCTATTACGAAATAAATATATTAATAAAATCTTTCATTGCATTATTCGTTAGGTCATATTATTAGATGCATACTTCATTGAAAATATATAAATTGAAAACATTAATTTGGAAATGTAAATTATTGCTTCTACCTAAGATTTTAGCTCTCTTCTAAAATTTAGTTAAATAAACATTTGGCTTTGCATACAATAACTCACTAAGGCATACTTGTCTTCATGTTCACCATGTGATAAAAGCAATCCATTAAAAATAAGTTAGAAAATATTCTATAGTGTCCTTTAATATCTTTGTGCTATTAAAGTTTATTTGGAGTCCTTAGCAAGGTTGGTAAAAAATCATAAATATCATAACCTACAAATATGAAAGGCATAACACAATTTTTTTCTTCTTAATGGTCTCGTTTTGAATATTTTCTCATTTACCACAAAAAAATTAAATTATTAAAACAGTGACCATTATGGTCGATTGTGAGAAAAGGATGTAACTAAAAACGGAGTATTTTTATTTTAAAATAATGATTTTAATTATTGTGTTGGTCCATAAAGACAAATTGAAGTACTGTAAATATTTTTTAATAAATACTTGATTAGTTTAATAATATAAACGTGGCGTCGATTCAATATTTTTTTCTTTTGTTTCTTCATTTTTTACGTTCTGAACTGACTGACTGCATTTTCTAATAAACAAGAACAAATATCTGCATATTTGTTCTTGTTTTAATATTCATTAATACCTTTTAGTGTTACGAAGACAAACGTGCTTAGCACGTCATGAATAAAATATTATGGAGAGAAAATGGTTACTTCTTTTAGGCTCCTGACCAATTCGCCGCCCTAACTAATGCTTTAGCCGACTTGCAAGGTGTGACTTTCAACATGGCGAACAAAATCTACGTCAAGTATGGTAAAAACTATAAACTCGACGCTCAATACAATAACGATGTTATCGACACAGTGAACAGCGAAGTGGAGTTCATCAACTTCAAACAAAAAGCGCAGGCCGCTAAAAAAATTAATGCTTGGGTAATTGTATATTTTCCTTTTTTTATCATATTATGTTTTTAGATTTATAACCTATCTATGAAATTTAGAATGTCTAAAATACCTTCGTTTTTATTTTTTTAACCACAGGAGTGGAATAAAGTCTTGGAATTTAATTCAATCTATATTAATGTGTCTGATTCATTGAAACAGTTTGCCCTCAACTTAATAATTACTGAGAACATTTTCATTACATTTAACTAAGTTTTTAAGAATGTCATGGTGCCTAGATAGTACCATTCGAAAAAAGCCAAAATAACGAAGCACCATCTTATATCTTAGCGAATGTTTTGTTTGTATTGTTTCTTTTTCCTATTTCAGGTTGAAAAGCAAACAAATAATAAAATAAAAAATCTCGTATCAGAAGATGATTTTAATTCATTGACCAGATTGGTACTGATAAACGCTATCCACTTTAAAGTAAGTAATCAAAAACAAAACGTTCTCAATTTTCCCTTTACACGTAAACTTCAATTGATTAATTAATATTTCTGTCAAATTCCTTTCATTTGATCCTAAATTAATATAATTACAACTAAATTATTGATTTGCACCGAAATTTCGTATTTTTCATACTTCTGAACAGTAATATCACCTTTTTTATTATCGAGCTTGGAAATAAATTTCATCGCGACCTTTTGTAACCATGCTACTATTTATCTACTTTAATGTATCTAATTGATACATATGGTGGACTTATTGCTACAAGAGCAATATCTTACAGTCAACCACAACACCAGTCCAGTCCCGTTCGACGAACGGCCGGGAATCGAACTCGGGTCGCCGTGGTGCGTCGCATCGTCAAAGGCCGTATGCCTTATGACCAACCCAACACACCACGGCGACGACAAACTTGCGGCAACTACATGATTCAATTAATAAACTATTAACTCGAATTACAATCCCACATCAATTTAAATTACCTGTGCTTACTAATGAAATACTTAATAATAGTAACTAGACGGGAGTGATTTATTATTTTTACAATAAACCAATGAAAACTAAGAAAAATTTGATATCATTCTCTAAGGGATAAGAAACTGATGCAGAAAAAAGTCAGATAAAAGTTCTAACTAGTTAACGAATTCGATTTATATAGTCTTACTAATTTTTATGGCAATAATTATGTACAAATCACAGAATTAACGTATTCTAGATTACATGAATTTTTTATTTAAATTAATGTGTCTACATATCGACTATCAATTTTTAATAAATTTTATAATAATTTTTTGTTTGCGTTATTATCAATATTTGTTTTTCCGACATCAATAATGTCTTCAAATTGTGTTTTAAAGGTCATTTTTATTATTCTGATCCTTCTCTCGGATTCTGTGCTTTTTAATTTTGCTATTTATGCGCAGCACTCCTTTAAGTCCTCAACGATTCGCTGTGTATTTGGTCACTGTCGTTATCTTGAGCATTTGCATTACTTTGAGCATTTATCAGTAATAACCGCAGTAGTAAAACTAAAAAAAAATTTTCTATCATGTGTTTCAGTCATCCATGCAAAATTTAAGTAACGTCAACCATTTAGAATATATAATGCGAATGTTACAGATTGGATTAAAAATGGATTTTTAAATCAATTTATATTTCTCGTATTATAAAAATTCTTACACCCAAAAGGTGTTATCAAAAACTGTTTAACTAATAACATTCAAAAACGTTTTAGATTCCATTGAATAGATAGAAATTCATTTTTTACTTGTGATCACGTGGCCTATTGCGTTGATTTAAAATGATTAAAACTAAACTAATTATTGGAACGTTCAAATTAATCTCATAACTTGAGATTAATTTGAAAAAAATAATTGAAAATTTCAAAGTAGTTTAAAGCTTTGAGATAAGTAATTAGCTAATTTAAAAACATTTGAAAAAAATTAAATTAAAGCAAATTGTTTTCATCGCAGATAAGGCTGCACTCTTCATCTCTCTCTACCCATTTATTCAAAGGAATATTAGGAGATATGATACTCTGTTTGAGAAAGTATTGCCTGGCCCGCATAACAGTGATTGCGATTGAAAATGTTATTTTTTTTTATTTGGTTTCAGCAGTTTTTATAATTTGCTTAATTTATTTAGCAATCCTCGGATGTATCAGATATATTGATCTAATGTAATTTCACTAACTCTTATACACGTTTGCTTGACATTATTATGTAAAAGATCACGATGAAAATGGACTTTACATTAAAGAAAGAAAATGATTTGAAAAAGGGCCTGATGTTTTCTGGAATATAAAAAATATCAGGAAAAAGTGAAAAATAAATTAAAATTTATAACGATAATACAAAACGATTTTGTTTTTAAAGTCAAATTTCGACAATTAAGGTTTCAAGGATTTTAAATAAACAATTAAAGTAACATTTAATACATGACAAGATACACAATACATTTTCAGCTACAGTGACAAAAAATAATAAACATTGATAATAATTTTATTGTGGATCATCTGCTTAAATGTGATCGCAGCTCTTTTCGAGTTTTACGTTTCTTTTTTCAACGACCCCTATCTAACTTGTAGGTGATGCAATGGGGTTCTAAAAAATGGGGTTCTCAATGTTTGTTTTATACTGCCATCACTGATCTCTTTGCGTTAATTTTAAACACGTTAGAGGGATGTGTTCATATATATACATATATATATATATATATAAATATATGTATATACATAAATAAATATATATATATATATATATATATATATATAAGCAAATGTAAAATGCTTCACTTTCGTAATATTATTTAGGGAACTTGGCAAAAAACATTCAACAAGAAAGCAACAAGACCGATGACATTCCACATAACCCAGGAGGAAACGACCGAATTGCCAACAATGACTATGAAGGCTAGAGTACCCTATGCCAAGGATGATGAACTTGGATGCAAGGTATTTTCATATTGCCTAAAAATCAATTATTTAATATTTCAATATGTAATGTAATCTGTTATATTAAATGTAACGATCAGAAAAGAATTACCAAAAACGTTGAACGAGTATAAACGGTAAAGTAAATTTACGATAGAATATAATTATTTTAAAATAATTAATAACGCAATGCAAAATTTCTAACAAACCTATTGACGAAAATTAATTTTCACAGATCCTTAAATTGGATTATGCCGGCGGAAATGCGTCAATGGTAATTTTACTCCCCGATGACATCGAGGGAGTAGACGAGTTGAACCAAAAGCTGGCAAAAGATTCAAATCTTCTTTATAATGCTCTAGGCAAATTGTCAGTGGTTGAAGTGGATATGCGCATACCTAAATTCAAAACCGAAATCAAAATCGATGCTAAAGCATTGTTGCCAAAGGTGAGTGAAATGAATCAGCTACTTTAAATTGCAACTGTAACTGGTGACAGTATAAGCACAATACAATTTTAAAATCATTTTATTTAAATTATTGAGCATATTAATAGAATTATAATTATTAGACAGTGTATATATTTCATAAATCCAATATGTACAAAAATGAATTTCAAAATGTATAGTTTATTCTTTAAATATATGTTTTAATGTTCACATATCGTTCATATATGTCGGAGTAAAATTAGTATAGATTAATTTGTAGTATTCCACTTTAAAGTGCAAAGTGGTAATGCTAAAAATTGATATTACATAAAAAGTTTCTCTGAACTGGTTAAATAAATATAACTCGTTCTTAATACTTAGTTTTGAAAATATTTGAAGTTCTGTTAACACTCGTTGAACGTTTTGAACGTTTTAACAGCTGCTAATTTATTATCATTACAATGATTACCAAAACATCGAGTATTAAAACTGACTTAGACTAAATGATACCAGCCTGATTGAATGATCAATAGGATCCTAGACAACTATTGTTAAAGTTTATGATAAACTATGGTATTCGTAGTTAATATATTCGGTTGAACAAAATATGCAAGGTATGCATATATATTACGAGTGAAATGGATTTGATATGACTATTTTTTACTCGTTTCTAGCGTTATATTGTTATATTTATACAATTTATTGTTATTAACTGAAACATATTTTCAGTTGGGAGTTAAACAAGTATTCGACCCCGCGAAAGCAAGGTTGGATTACATGTTGGAGAACCCAGAACAACTATACGTGTCAAAAATTATCCAAAAGGCTATCATAGAAGTTGACGAAGATGGCGCAGAGGCGGCTGCTGCGACTGGTAACTATTGTGTTAAATAATTTTTGTAAATCACAAAATTGAATATTATATTTCAGAGCATTAATTCTCAACGAAGTAAAATAAAGAAACCAATAGAATTTCTATCTGGCTTTATGATTGGTTACCAAACTTGGAAAATCATATTGCAGATTGTTATTTGTAGCGTTTAATTTATTCATGGGATATCGTCATTTTTTATTACCCTTGTATACATAAAGTATGTAAATCATGTATATCCCTTAATAATTATACTTAATGGACAAATAAACTTTTTCATTAACTGGGTTTTGATCCAGTTAAAGAGAGTTGAAACTTTAATAGTTTGATCACAAAAAGTAATTTTTTGTCCTGAAAATGGATCTGCATCCATTTATCCGGTATCAATATATGAAATATCTAAAGAAACTACACGGATAAGAAACTATTTTTGAACCAAAACATATTCATATTATACTCTGCAGAGCGCATTTGTATCAAACTATATTCAGAATGAATATAGTATGATAAATGATATTAGCGAAAATAATGTAGTCACGATTTACTTTTTAAATAATTGTTTTATTTAGTTAATTATAAAAACCAAAGCTGCAAAGGTACTTTCTTTTTGAAATTAAAAAAAAAACCGTGAGAATAAGTTGATTAGGTGTAAACATGTAATAAATTTGAGAAACATTATGGGGTCAGGTTTGGGGTTTATAGTTAAAAATATAGGAAATTTATCAGCAGTATTTTAAATTATTTTATAAGTTATACTCTTAATGAGTGATTTTTTGTATGAAACTATTTATCCTTAGCTAAAATTAAAGTAAATAATATTGCTAAATCTTTGCACAGTTACCAATCTTTTCCTATTTGAAATGAGATCGACAGTAAAGTGTGATCATCTTTCAAAGACCAAAATTAATATATGGATTTTGTATAAATAATATTATTAATAGGCATATTATCACTCTTCAATTGACGTTTTCTAATTGTTCGTTGTACATGTGGCTTTTATGTGACACAGCATTAATTCTCTTACCATATTTATTACGAAATGTTCCCCTTCTCATTTTATCATCACTCTGCATTAACATAATAAAAAGCTCTTTATTTCAGCCATATCTAGTATTCATTGCAAAATCGCTGTAGACCATCCACGATTGTAGCTGCAAGAATATATTCTACTTTACGGTCACGTACTTTTCATTCTACAGTCAATACTACTTTCCTTGTATCAGATTCTTTTTCTTTTTTCTCAGCGATATCTTTCTCGATTATAATAAAAAGAGAAAATCAAAAGACAGCTTTATGTTTTTCGGGATATAGAACATCAATGTGTAGTCCTTCGTCAAACAACACGGGGAACTTTCTATTTTTCTATGTTTGTTCGGCAAGAAGCATGGTGGTATCTCAGTTTTGCCTTTCTTGGGCGTTCCTAAGAAGATTGACCTACAGTCCTCTTTTCGGCAATATTTGCATAAGTACGATGAAAATGAACCAATTGTCGGCCGTAATGTTACGTAAGTTTCGAAACCTTTGGCAAGTCTCTAAAATAGACCGATTTTGTTTGGCCATTTTTCTCTTTTGTGTAGTTATATCTACGACACAAGATTTTTCGCAATGTTA
Source organism: Druceiella hillmani (assembly GCA_039881145.1). Taxonomy (NCBI): domain Eukaryota; kingdom Metazoa; phylum Arthropoda; class Insecta; order Lepidoptera; family Hepialidae; genus Druceiella; species Druceiella hillmani. The sequence continues at coordinate 18,147,718 of JAYKKI010000042.1, read as the reverse complement.
GATGCAAGTATTATATATATATATAGTATGTGTACGCATCATTTATTATCATAATTTTGATATATTATTAGTTTCTGGAGTAAGAACTTCTGAACGCCAGCAACAAAAATATGTTGATAAAATTGTTGAATATATCTAATATTGGGGAAAGTAGATTTTCTTTGAGACGTTTCTCTCCGTGTGTCGGGTAATTAGAGACTTGATCAAACCAGAAAATTGGTATTTGGACATCACGCAACTGACCAGTACTATTACTTCATCTTTTTTAAATGAAATTATTAATTTGCTTAAGTTGGTCGACAGTGCTGACACCGACTTCAAAAATAAGTAACTAACTAGTTATTTATTGCGAATAAGTGGATACCCATTTTTAATTATTATTTATTTTTCGTTTCAGTGCCTTCTTTTTTTTGAAGACAGTTTTTTAAAAGATATTTTGTTACCTTGTAATGTTCTAATGGCTCGCCCGAAGTTCCTTCACAGCTTTCTTCAGCTGGTTGTCGAATCATTTTCTCAAATGGTTCTTGATACTTTGCATCTGAAACTCCTCCGGCTTTCAAAGATATTCGATTAGTGGTATACAGTTTCTTTATCACATTTATCTTTATTAGGTCATTGTTCTATTAAAAGTTCCAGGCGACGTTTTTTCAGAAACGCGCGCCCTTTTCACACCAAATAAAACCCTTACACGTGTTATTATTATACACGTTATCACTATACATATAAGTATATATTTATTACTGTTATTTAGATATTTTAAGGAAACCACGCTCATGAAACCATTATTGAGGTTTGTGTTACAAGCTCGTGATAACTTTCAAGTTGTTATAGAGTAGAAGGTTAAATATTAAACTTTTTAGTCTGTTGGTTGTTAGCAAAAAACAAACAAGTTTAATAAAATTTGTGTACACATTATATTTTGTGCGCAGAAAACTTAGTAAATCGAGCCATATTTTATGGCTTAATATACTTTCTCCAATATTTTTGAGAATGGAGAGTTAAAAATACACAATTTCGTTGGAATTTAACGTTCGAATTCTTAAATTCTTTCTACCTTTTCAGCCGCTGTAATTATGACTAGATCAGTTAGAGTTGGACCGCGCCCACCTACATTCTACGTCGACCATGGTTTCATTCACTTTATATACATCTGGAATGAAGTTGCAATATTCGGTGGTACTTATAAAGGAAAATGAAAAGAAAAACCCTACCAGACATAAATATTGATAATTATGAACCAGATTATGATATCCAATGTTTTTATTTTAGTTAAAATAAAAAACAGTTATCTCGAAATGTTGACGATTTTATTCCGTAATTGCTTATTTTACTATTATGTATTTAAAATTATACTACGATGATTAGATGTTCTTTCTCATATTTTTGTTATATTTGGCTTTTCACTTTTCTTTCTTATATTTTCTTATATTTTCTTATATATAGGCTTTTCACTGAGTGTGAAAACATTTCGTCTAATATTGTCCTAGGTTATGTTGCAATCTGACGGGGCGTTCAGTGTCTCATGAATTTTAATTTCGATTTCATTAAGGATTTACTCTGACTACCATTTAGGCTACGACATCCTAGGTTTCCCCTCTCTACATGTCGAAGCGTCTTAGTTTATTAGGATTCTTAGGAGTTTTTTCTGGTTTTATTAAAAAAAGGTCACTGCCGGATAAAATCCCGTTTTAAATAGTGTTTCAAGTAATAGGACCAATCATTTTCTATTCGTCCTCTGCTATGACGGTAAAATATTTTTAATTTTTGTCTTTGAAAGTATCCAGGTGTTGGTTTTAAGGGCGATCGGGTGATCTAGTATTGCTCTTTCCATAAGTCCTGCATCTGTAAAGTTTCCATTCATATCTCTGTCAGGACCATGGTTTCAGTCACATTAATAAAAATAGCCTTCGTGGCTTTGTATAAATTGCTGTGCAATAAATTTTGCAGTAAGCACAAATTTCGGGTAGTAATGTCACGTGCATGTTATATATCGTTGTTGCATCGGAGTTCTATTTTTTTACCAGGTTCCTACAGATAGTATAAAACAACTCTACCTGTGGCTTGTTGAAGCCTCTCGTTCTTGCTAATAATGTTGGCTCCGACGCTCTTAGTACAATTTCTGTGTGTCGACGCTTGAAACCTGAAAACCAGCTCTCTCCAGCTTTTCCATTTTTTAATAGATGAAAAATATTATTTCTTGAGGCATAATCAAAAACCAGTTCCAAAAAATCTAAACGGGTAAACCCAAAAAATGAGCTATTTTTTTTAAATAGGCACATAACTCTCCTTTTTGTTCTGGACTCAAAACAGATCGCCAATTACCTACCTAATTTCTTCGATTTATTTCCAGACTTAACATGTCTGCAAAGTTGGAAATGCAATACCAAATTTTTTCGTGTTTGAATTGCTTGTCACATTTTATAGTTTTACTGCCTTCTCTAGTGTTTCTTCTCATAATGCTGCTCGATCACTTTTACGTGTATATTTAAATACCATCTAAATTAAGCACCATCCAAAATATTTGATTTATATGTTTTTATTGTAGCTTGATCTAATATATAAGTACCAGTTAGCTACAAATAAAACGTAGATCCATGTAAGACTAGCTGAAGTGGGTAAAAAATACTAAAATTATTATTTAAGATAGACTAGATTAAAATACCAAACGGGCAAAACGGATATCCTAGCCGTTTTGCCCATATGCGTTTTGCCCAATGTACCAATATTTACAAGCGATGACTTGAAATATTGTAATTAGATAAATAAAATAACCACAAATTACACTCATTTAAACAGCAAATGAATAAACAAATATTATTTATAAATAACTGATTGGTAATATAAAAAGTTAGTGTACATACCTTCGTAAGAAAACAACGAAAATTAATTTTTTTTATCTCCACAACACAAAGTCGCTCTTATTGTTTTGGTTTAACTGTCATGGCATTGCCAGTCGCACGTGCCAGGCCTAGAGAAAGCACAGTAACGCCATCTATTATGGATTTTTAGAAAAAAACGATTATTCTTTTTACCTGCCCTATGCTTCTTGCCCGGCTTTCCTTCCTTAATGCGTACACCGATTGTGTTCGAATTATTTATTTATACATCAAATTCAGTATCTCCCTTTATGTACTAGAACAAATGGGTTATTTTATATATTACACGTGATTTGTAAAATTGGTCGTATTTCTGAACATCAATTTAAACATGAATTTCCAAATTTAAAAAATTATTTGATTATTAATTTCGTTTGGAAATTTCAGACAATGAGAACATTGGTTCTTGCTTTTGTGTTTGAAATAAGAAGAGATTGAAATAATAATAATAATGTATTTGTTACTTATCTTAACTTATAAAGAATAAAATAATTGCAGTAACGGAAGCAGGTTTTTAGTCACATGATTTAATGAAATATGATTATTTTTGACACCGATTAATGGATGAGATGAGGTGTCTTTGTTACATTATTCTTTAAATACAGGTAATTATTTTATTCTTGATTTATTGCTGCAATATTTCGCTATAGTTGTTTTCGGAATGTCATGCCTTTAAAGTGTAACTTAACATTTCCTCAGATATAATATATTTTTAAATTTTAATTTTTTTGGGCTCAAAAAGAAATAAAACGGATCCCTGCAGAGTCGCTCGTATTCGTATGTTCTTCTACCGAAGACGTTTTTTCAGAAAACGCCAAACATTTCGGAAAACGCCAAAACATGTTTTCCGTACTTAGTAACGGAATATATTGGCCTTCATATTTCGCCATAAGAACAAATAAATATTTATATGAGAAGTTTAGAAGAAATATGTTTTAAATGTAGAAATTATTATTTTCAATTATGTAGGCATATCGAATAAAAAGTTTTATAGAAAGAGGAGAAAATTTCTTTTTTCGTAATTTTTCAAGAGATACTCGTAGTTATAAAGATATTACTCGAAATATTCGTAGAAATTAGATCTCATGTTTCAAGAAGGATGAATTTTAAACTTTAGAAAAACTTGCATTTAAGAACTTTGCATAAAATTTACCGGGAAAATGCAGCGATGGTTTATTATATTTTACTCTTGGGAAATATACGTTAGGCCACATATTTACAAAGTGCAAAATAATTTAAATAGTTCCAAATAGTTAAATAGAAATGCTACTGCTACTATACTATGTACTTTTTAATGTTTAAAGATATTATGAGTTTTACTTGTAATTAACAGAACTTTGCACATTATAAAACTTGACAATAAACACTTATATTATTAACAAACTAAATTTTTTAAATATTTAGCTTATGGGTTTTTTTCATGAATCGACTAGTAAATGGAATGAAAGTTAGGTTTCCTAAAACTATTTTTAAAGTTTAACAGTTTTGAAAGTACTGACTTTTTTGCAGCTGGTACCATCTCAACAACTAGCCTAATATTTCCAATTAAGGAAAAACCATACTGACTAGAGACGGAGTCATTCTTTTTGTTGGTCTTTTTCATTGAAAGTTAAAATTTTAGCAAATTGAAAAATAGTTGTTATAGCGACTAAAATCTTGATTTCTCTAAAATTTTATGTTTTTCTTGTATCTGTTTTTTGATTTATTAAATAAATATGAAGTTTTATCCCCTGGGAAAATTTCTTTTATATTGGAACATTATTATTTTTCTTTTGTAGTGTATTATTATCTACATCTTGTATTCATCGACCTAGGTAAAGATTTTGATCTGCTTTAGCAAGCATTAAGGGAACAATCAGACCCGGAACATTACATATCCTTGATTGAAAATCTATGCTAAGGAATACCCACAAGAATTAGCAGTTCATCAGGCCAGACTGACAAATTCGAAGTTAAGGTCGGAGTTTATCAAAGATTCACAATAAGTCTATTATTGTTTAACCTAGTTATGAACTTTATCACGGAATATCTTCAGAAACCTGCACCTTGGACACTTCTGTACGCTAATTATATAATTCTTATTGTCGAAACTCAAATGGAAGTAAAGGAATAACTAATGCGTGGCAACAGGTACTAGAGAGGCGAGGTCTTAAGATGAACAGAGACAAGACTGAGTACACGCAGAGTGACATGTCTGGAAATAACGCCAATGATAACTCATCAGTGATGATCGGAGGAACTTCTCTGAAAAAGATAAAGCAGTTTAAGTATCTTGGTTCAGTCATAACTCTAAAAGATAGCACTGAAAAAGGCTTCCAGCACAAAAAAACAACTGCCTGGCTCAAATGGGGATCACTAACCGGGGGGAACATTGGACAGAATCAAAAATGAGTACATTAGAGGAACGTTTGAAATAGCAAAAATTGAGGAAGAGTTAAGGGAAAATCGTTTGCGTACATGCACGTCATGAGGTGCAAAGAACACCATATGACCAAAGCAGTGATAAAAATAGAAGAAGCAAAGAGAGGCTGAAGTCGACCCGCTTCAATCTGGAAGAGCACTACAGTTAAAGATCTTAAACTATGGACTTGAACTCAATGATAACACGCGATAGACTATTGTGCCCAAAATGTACGAAGACGGCTGACCCCAAATGAGATATTGGACCATAGCCAGGGGAAAGAAATATTATTATCTCTCTTCAGTTATTTATATTATAATTTATTTAACTGTAAAAAGAAATGTGACAAGAAAAAAATATTAAATTTAATTTGCGTACTTCTTTATATTATAGTTTTCGTTTCGCATATCAAAAATTAACATTTTGTTTTAATAAAATTTCTCTTCCGTACTAGATGCTAAAAATGTAAAAAAACGTTGATAAATTTTAATTTTATAACATAATCACACTTTTTAAGCTAAAGTTTTGTTTACTGAACTCCGTACTCCGTACGTATCTGTAACTCTCTTAGTTTCGTCAGTCTGCGTATCCGTCTTCCTTTTCGTACATTAAGCTTTTAAACTACTCTTTATACCTTTAACGAAATGATGAAAATATTGTTTTAACATTGAGTAGGAGTCCATAAAAATAGAAGGAAGTGGCGTTTGGTCAAAATAATAGTGCGAACCAAATCGAAATCCGTCAGCAAGTTTGTATATGAACTATTTGTGCGTTTTCAAAGGCTTTCTAAAATTGGATGGAATATCCGATTGTTTCAAATAACAATGTTTAGACAAACGTAATTTTATAGCTTTTCAACTTTAAACCTAGTTCAAAGTTTACCAGAAACATAGTTTTAGCAAACCTAGTTCCTAGTTCAAAGTTTAAGACTTTAAACCTAGTACATTGCGATTTGTTGACATTTAAAAAAATTATTTCTTTTTTAATTTGTTCGATATTAAAAAGATATATGTAAACAAGAAATTATTCTACGTAACATTTAATTATTATTTGAGACATTTTACAAATTTCATATTTTTTTCAATGTTTAAAAATGATCTGAAAAGAGAAGTTTCACACAAAGAACACTTCACAATATTTAAATTCAATTAAATGTATGCTATGTATTTTATTCGAAACACATTTATTTTATTTCCGTCATGGAAAATAAAGACGTATATATATTTTGCATCAGAGATTAAAACAATTCTTCAGAGGACTAAATACATATAAACTTACGATGATAGTTTGCATAAAGTCAATAATTTAAAACTAGTGTCCGGGATCATTTCAATATCAAATTAATTCCTTTAAGTAGCACACAATAATTACGAATTGGGACACCTTCCTAAAAACTCAATAATTAATATTTTGCAATAATTATTTGATTATAATACAAAAAAGAAACAAAACATGAATTTTGATTCACACCATTGTACATATTCTGAAGATAAAATTACCTTCAAAAGCAGTTAAGGTTGAAATTTCAATAAAGCTTGGAAGATTCTACGGTTTAACAATAATTATATAATTTTTTATAAATATATAAATGATATAATAATAATTATGATTATAAAATTTGATCGAAAAAGATTGTTGTTAAAAAACCTTTAGATTTCAAAACGTTTCAAGAATATTTTTCAAATCAGAAGCTTTAGACATGTAATGAAATTTAATTTAATTTTTTACTCATGGTTTAAAATTAATGAAAGCAATTCAGATCTGTGTGGTATAATACTGTTTTTTTAGTTATAGCCTGCGAATTTTAAAGTATTAGATTGCTTATGTAAATTCATGATATATTGTGCTATTGGAAAAATATATATATTATACGAAACAAACATTTTAGTTTACTGATTTAATTAGATTTCACGGTTGCATTTTTTCCAAACTTACGTCGTTAACGTCGATAAAGAATTTTTTTTTAATTTAAAAGTTATTCTAAATTTCAAAATCATGCCTTTGTCGTATTATCATGTTTAGGGGTGCCTAAATTCAAATATTATAATTGTGTCCAAAATTTTGTACCTTAGTAGTGATACACGTTAAATAAATATTGCTATTAAATCTTCACCTTCAAAATTCACCTTGAGAAATTTTAAATTCTCCAGAACTTCCATTCCGCTATCCGAAAAGAAAAAAAAGAATAAGAATACTGGTATTTTTAAAAGGCAGCTTGAAAGAAAGAACGAAATTTGCCAATTTTGCCACACATGAAACGAGCGAAAGCTTTGAAGTATTATGCATAAATGTTTTAAAAACCAATTCCATAAATTATGTGCATTTGTTAAGTAGCACGAGGTCATAAACTTTCTGACAGTTGACAGTAAGGCCATAGACAATAGTACTTTGGGAGTTCGATATTATTTATGGTTATTAAAATTTGTAGAACGTTTACTCTTTGTATATAAAATGTTTGTAAAAACCTGGTTTTTGAGTGTTATTATCTATGGTGGCACAAAGAAAACGTCGTACTACGATTTCTTTGTAAAGAATGATTAACCTGTGGAGTAACGATCGCTTTAGTTCAAACTGCACATTATTTGTAAAACGTAGGAACACTTATTAACTTGCTATGATAATGATTTGTATCATTTTCAATTTGTATAATCAAAAAATTATTAAGTCAGGTCATAACAGTCGATCGATGATCGCAGAATAATATTAAATTATCGACGGTTTGATAAATTTTCCATTCATTGATTTTCCGAACATAAAACCCGGATAAATTTTCATGTTTGAATTGCTTAAAGCTAAAGTACCATAAGAGTACCTCATTCATCGGTTTGCTATTTTAATTATATATGTAAGGTATTTATCATCATATTTTATTCACTATAATTTTGTCTTAAACTGATTCATGTCAAGGCACGCACATGCGTGGAATCGATCTTTTGAAATGTGTGTACTGATAATGAACTTGTGACAATTTTTATGATAAATTTTTACAAAGATTTATTTGGCCAATGCATTAATTCTACATTGACATATTAGTTAATATACGTAGCAATTCCTAACTTCCTAATTATAAAATAAATTGCAGTTTTTTTTGTCTTTGAGTACTTATAATGTTTTATTATTCTTAATTGCATTATTAATGTTTCATGAGATGATAATAAAACATATGACGAAAAATTTTAATTTTCAGTGTGATAATAATTTTAATTTTGAAGATGAAGAAGCCTACATAAATAATAAATAAAACAAACAGATCAAAACTTATTACAAATATTATATATATATATATATATATATATATATATATATATATAAATTGTCAATATGCAAAATGTAACTCACATATTAGTTTTGAGTACTTATTTGTAGAGTTACTGTTATAAAATAATTGTGTATCTGTTTTAAGTCCTTGTGTAGATTTAAATCATATTTCCTTCCAAACGTAGTAGTATCAACGTTATTCTATTCGGGTCATTATAAAATTGGAAAGCAAACAGTAAACAAATTATTGTGGTATAAAATTTGGTACAGTGCATATTTATAGGATTACAAACAATGACGTAGTACAGACGTGGTCATGGTCAATAATTAACCCATCGAGTTAAGGCTCGTTTGATTGATCTCAATGAATAATTTGGTTATAAAAGCTTATTTTCAATTTGTTCACAATCACGGAAAGTTTATGTTAGATGTGGTATTGAAATTAACGCTAATTGATTGGAACTTTATAAAAACTCAACTTATATTATTTTATATGAGGACTCACTGTCATATGCCGTTAGGTGTTTGGGTGTCAAAAAGAATGGAAGATATTAGACAAAAAAATGTTGTCTCTCTTACCCTCATATTTTGTTTTTAGTACTTCTTTGTAGACCTAGTGTTTAACATTTTGTTTCCTTCCGGTGTGAATAACCCAAATTTCAGGGAGAGATTACTTTAAAGAAAATAGCCTAAAATTAACCACGTGACAAGCTATTCTCCCATAAGTACGCCAATCAATTTTAATAGCACTCTTATTATCAATATTGGTTTCACTCCCTGTTATCTATTCTTCATTCCTTAGGAAATTTAAAAGAAAAATTAAAAAACCAAATTGTCTTTAAAATTTCCTGCTTCCAAAACTAAAGTTCAATAATTGAGAGTAAATATACATGCAGCATTCAAATTAGTTATTACGTTTAAATTTTGAGTTTTTTTTCCTTTCATAGATAATAAATTTATTTTAATGAACATAAAACGCTTTAAAGACTTAGTTACAGTTAAAACAAAGTTGTACATATCAAGTTTATAGTGACTGGAAATTATGAAACGAATATTTGCACTAAATCGTTATGAGCAATTTTAAAATGATGAAATTCTGGGAGAAATGAACTTCTTCACATAAATAATTTTATAAAATGAGACTCAATTGTAAATGGTTCACAACAATGATTTATATTCTATCACACATATTAATTATATGTGAGAAAAATCGGGAAACTTGAGAATTAAATGTGAGGTATCTTCCTGACTGGCACTAAAAATTAGAACAAAAACTATTTGTTTTTTATATATAAAAACTTAGAAATTAAACTTTTTAATTACAATATTTACATTTGAACTTTACACAATCGCTGAATGGATCCATATTTAGCAATTTTATAAAGTAACTTCAGATATATGTTGAAATTTGCATAATGCCGACGCATTGTACATGATATTTTTCCGGTTATAATATATCAGATGAGGTCATTATTGATGTGTTTACAGTTAACTTTTGAGAAGTTCCTATTCCCACCTCCCTCTTCCATAATTGCATTAGTTCGATGATACTATATTATTATATTGTTTTCAGAATTTCGTAAGTTTACAACGTTTTAAATCGATATCGCAGTTAGTAGTGGATGTAAATCTACTTGCTGATATTTCTTATATACATAGTAACATATATTTAAACCTAATAAAAGGGTATTCAAAATTAACTTTAGTGTTTCTATATCTAAATAAATTTTTCAATAGCTTCTTAAATTTCTTTATTTAGAACCTCTAGAATAAACGAAACTATAGTATGAGTTGGCGTTGCCATTACAAATGAAAATAGTACGCTTTATCTTTTATAGTCACTACGAGCCATTGTTGTTATTAATGTTATTGTAATAAGATATTTATTATTTGTGTTTTACGAACAAGCAATAAAAATGTTTGTTTTATTTGCAGGTGTTCTCATAAGAAGACATAGGCACCTGATGCGGCCAAAAATAAGAAAATTCTTCGCTGATCATGGTTTTATCTACCTAATTGCTGATAATTACGACACAATATTGTTTTCCGGTTTATTTATTGCATGAAATTCGATAATTCTTATGAAAATTAAATTACTGAGCATTATTTTGTGTCATATTTTTTAGAGTTATAATTAGGTAATTGGTGTGTAAAAATATTATCACTGGAGTCAAGTAAAAGCTGAAATAATTTGTTTACTATCCTAATTTCTTTGTTTATTAAAGTGTAATTCACAAAACTGTTACGCTAATTTGAATATCCTTTATACTAGGAAATTCTTGGGTTTAAATTAAAATAAAGGTAAAGTAGGTAGGTCTTTTTCTTATAGATTAACATCCAAGAGGCTGTTTGTCTGTTCACCAGGGAAATACTAAATCGATTTGAATAAAGTTTCCTCTCAAATAATATTCTAAATTTTCGACTTTTTTGCTAATCAATATTTGAAGTTTTGGAAATAAAAATGGGTTTCTAATGTACAATATTATTACAATAAAGGATAAAGCATAAACTAAAATATGATTTTAAAAGTGTTTTGCATTAGTTATTATTTATTATATTATATATTAAAAAAACAATTCTTAATTGACATTTATGTATTACATAGGCCTAAAGAAAAAAACATTTTTTTGACACTGATGTTAGTTTGCAATTAAGCAAGTCGATATCACAGTGACTAAAACATTAAATTTAAATTAGATAAACATATTGTGTTTTGAGACCCTTTTGAAACATAAATATACTAGAATAAGGCACTTGGAATGTCATAGTCATACAATTGAAATATTGAAATTCAAATAGCTTGAAGAATTATAATTAAGTAAGCAGATGGAGTTGAAATAAATAAATAATTTTCTATACTGATATGAATTGGTATTGTTTTAATATAAAAATTTATTTACATAAGAGTTAATTTTTACAGTACGACTTTGTATTCCTATAACCGTATATGACATTAAGGAGAAGAATTTATAGAATGTATAATAATATTTTATAGAAATTTATATTAATAAATGTGATTTTGACTCATTATGTTCATCTTCCATTAAAGAAAAAAAATCCATGAACAAAAGAACTTTTAATTTTAACTAATCTGTGGCATTAGAGCTATGAGATAAATAGATATAAAAATTTACAGATATATAGACCACCATTCAAATTTTCCAGGAAAGTGTTCTTTTCCCTTTTATTATAAAATCAGGTATCTAAAAGTTTCATCAGGTAAATCTTCATATATAATAAAGGAATATAAATAACAAATTTTTAAACACACCATATTAAAGTCATTTTCGAAAAATAAATTAAGAGGACTGTTTTCATAATTTATATCTAATAGTCTATTTGTTCTCATGCGTACTGCGTAAACCACTGTACGGATTTTACTACACTTTTATAAATTGTACAATTTATGAAACAATGAAATCACTATTAAATCGTAGGTGATGATACTTTATCTGGCATTTTGCAAATTAGTTTATTCAGACGTATTCAAATCAGTATTGCTAAACAAATTTATTAAGTTTTCTGTGGAGTTAAGTTCGAGGTATTAAATATTCAAGCATGTTTCACGTTTGTATAATATGGACAATTTAAAAAATTAAGGAATTCCTTTTTCTGTTATGTACTTTATATTTTGAAGGATATTTTAAATAATAAACTTATGATAGAGATAGCAAAATCAATATTGCACTGCCATGAACGAGCCACTGGTTTTAGAGATGAAGTAATTCTACTACTGTTTCACATGAAACTAGTTCGGTCAATAATGAAATGATTTCTAAATGCTTTAAGCCTAAAAACAACTAGCAAATGATAAATCCAACATCTTTTTGATCCATATATGAAAATAGTTATAAAACAAGTAATGATATGTGCAATATTTATTTCGATTTTTTTATGTTATCATGATATTTTTTCCAATTATCAGACTGAATCAATGACGTTGTATCAACTAGTATATATTTTCAATTTAATCACATATTTCTAATAAGTAAAATATTAGAACTTCTAAGAAAATAGATACGTAAATTATAATAATCATTCTATCGGTGGCTGAAAGAGATAGAAAACAAGTGTTAGGTGTTATCCATAGACCGAATTTATGAAATGTTAATTTGGAGGAATACCAGCTATTGGGATTTGTATTCTCAAAGACGATGTCCAAATACCAAAGGTATCGAAATTGAAGTATCTCGGTTCAATCTTAATGACGAACACCTGTATCGAATATGTCACCTATAAACGGCGTTTGCCTTAAATAGGTTTACGTAAAATGTATTATATTTGACCTCACAATGTCTATCCGCACCAGACCAGCCATGCTATACGGAGCGTAATATTAGATTATCAATGAGATCAAAATACTAATGGCCTAGTGGAGTCACACATCTTGATAAGATGAGAAATGAGTACATTAGGGACATATTTAAATCTGCCCTCATCACTGAAAAACAAAAAGAAAGCCAGATGGGATGATCTCAAAGAGATGGTTGCTGCTATGAGAGTACTTAACATTTCGTATCCACCCAGAGAACAAAGAAGACCACTTGCTACGTAATGGTCTAAAGTCAAGAACAAGTTGATAACCCAGAATACATTGGCTGTTCAGCGTGTTTTAATTTAAGCAATTTTAGTCGGATGTAATTGTTTTATCGAATTTAATCGATCGTAAGTTTTTAAGATGCTGTGATGCAAATTATGCCTCATTGAATCGAAGAATTTTAATTTTTGTGTCCATATGATCTAAATAAATTTAGAAAAATAGATGTTGGAAAGTAGGCATTAATAAAAGAATGAAGATTGTTCAATACCAAAAACGTTGCAAAAATATAAATAAAATAAAAAGTTTTGATTTAGCTCAAAGTCAAGGAATGGCGCTAATTCAGTAATGTCATTATTTATAAAAAATAACGTCTAATAACTATATTCCTTAGGGAAATGAACATATAAAATACATAGTGCAGCTGTGTTTTTGAAAGACAATTATAGCACTGATCCTCAAAATGGAACTGAATAATTAATATTAAGATATATAGTTTTTAAGTCAAATTAAGCCTATGAAAATTTGCAGTGTTGTATTTATTTTGTCTCCATATAAGGCGAAATAAATCTACTGCCAATACTCGAATCTCTGAAGAAACCTTTTTAATATCGTTTTATTTTAATTTTACTGAAATAGCTGGAATTTTTACATCATCCTTACGTGATCCTTATGTGTGCAATTCTGGCTGTAACTCGTTAAGATTAAATTCATTTTCCGCATTGTATTAACAACATAAACTTGTTTAAATCTGTAATTTAAAGTAATAAAAGATCTAAAATATGCTAGGTAACTTAATGTATAGTACGGGAACTTGACTCACATTCACTGATGTTTACACAAAATCGTATCGAATATATTTTTCCCGCCATTACACAGTTGCAGCTTAACTCCATCTCGGTAAGGTAAGGTTGCTTTTATATCGCTATTAAATAGCTATAAGTGCACATTGAGATAAGTTTGCATTTTATACCCGACATATTTGACTAGAATTTGCGAAAAATATGTAAAATTAAAGTGGGTACCTAAATATTATATGAAATTAATTCAAAAGTAAAATTAAAACAGGCGAATCTAATACAAAACTAGTTTCACAATGATTAATTGGTTGACTAAAATTTTCAAAAAAGCCTTATATTTATTTCAACTTTGACATTTCGTCAAATAACGATAAAAATAATGTAAAAAATGTTCGTAATGAAGTCCACGTTGGGAAAAAGACCTTTGGAAACAAATAAATATATTGAGGGTAGACTTATTGGAATGGTGAGTCATTAGATGGATTCATTTACAATGGATGATATAAACGTGGAAGAATTTATAAATGAAATAGAAATATGTCTTGCTTTGTGGGATTCAAAATGTAAAATTGACATTGATCGCTTGGAGAAAAAAAATGGTTAGGAAAGCATTTGTGAGAAATTTATCAAGGATTTTAAAAATAAAAATGCAAGTGAAAAAAACTCAGCGAGTAATTATTCATTTTTATTTAGTTTCAACTATCCAACTTCGTTATTTTTCCATGTTAATTGTCCTTCATTAAAAAATAATTCAGATAATTTAACACAAATTAATGTTGCTGACAAATTCTGATGATTACATCCTATACCTCCTGAATTATCTGCCTGTCTTGAATTAATATTATATCACAATTACGTTGCAAGAAACTATGTAAAAATAGATAACTTGAAAAATAACGTCTCGTATCTACATTTATAGGTCGGTGTCATATTCACTATATGTTAGTCATAATTTCAAACCTACACTCGATGTATCTTTGAACACGTAACAAGCTGTAGTTAAATTTTTTTGTTGGTTATTGAAAAAAATTGCCTCTATAGGGGCGTTGTATGAAATTACTGATGCCAAATGTTTCATAACCAACAAAAACAAAGGATAGTGGTGAACCATTTTCTGTTATTGCCGTAGAACTTATTTATTTATAATACTTTTCATTTTAGGTATACAAATTTCTCTTAGAGCTTTGTATATCTGTGGACACGTATCTTTCACAATTCCATCAACAGTTGAGATTCCATATTGATAGGAATGATGCAATTCAGTCATAGTGCAACCAGCGGATAAGTATCTGAAAAAACATTTATTTTTGTTTCATCAATATTTTCTTCAAGAAAAATGAAGACGCATAAGAGATTTATACGCAAGAGAGTTGAATAAACAGGGAAAATTAAAAAGTAAATCCGAAGCGAAAAACAACGAATACAAATATATTTCGATCGGCTTCAATTTTTGTCGGACTTTATGAAATAAGACTTGATTCACAAGAAAAAAATAGCCCTACTAAAGACAGTACCACTGCGTCGACATTGAAAGGTACAACTAAAAGATCATTTACTAATAATGATGAGATTAACACGATTTTGAAATTTCTTGGAGAAAGATTGCAAAACATAAAAAATTCAAGTGAAGATACTTTCTAAGACGGTGACAGATATTTTTTATTGTCTTTATTAAACAATTTCAAAAAGATTGCGGAGAGTCGTAAAATGGATGCCAAATATAGCATAATTGGAATTATTCGAAAATACGCGGGTTCATAATCGTATACTTGAGATTATTATAACCTGATTTACAATATTATGAACAACGCGGCAATTTCACAAATCACTTTCTAGGATGTCAGACGTTGAAACCTAATAATCAGTTTCATTCCACATCAGATGAACTTGCGAGACTCTAACCCTTATTTAATTTGACTGAAGATTCTAGCGCCTCCATATATCCTGATCTTTTTACCGACGATAATTCTACATGATAATCCTACCTATACAATCTTTATTGTCTTATTTTACCAAAGGATTTTATAAAACCAATGAAAATAATTAAAAGTAATAAATAATATCACAAAAATATGTAATATGATGTTTCCTTCACTTACTTTAATGTTATCACAAGTCTTTCTTCAGCTGTTTCTTGACGCTGTATGCCACTTTTAACTAATTCAAGTAATTCGTTAAAATTCTCTGGACATTTAAAGGCAATTCAAAAATTTGGTTGGATCTTCTTTTAGCCTAGAATAAAGATTATGAAAATCACCACATTTATATGTTAACGAAAACATCGGCGATGCTCTTTTACGGCGGCGTCGTATTTGTTTAATTTTGTTTAAGAACAGCATTAAGAGTAATGTTTCTTCATCCGAATCCATGACTCGACTGATGTAAAATATAGACATCAATAACATACGAACGCACTGCACTCTGATAGGCTTTCAATATAGACGGTTGATGTCGGACGGCAGCGGCCTGCTGCGGGATATAGCAAGTGGCATGGAAAATGTGCGAAACGCTTTGACATAAAACATTTAAATTGAAAGAGCCTTTACTCTCGTATCAACCTTAAAATATAAGCAACTTTATTTTATAGTATTTTTTTGCATGTGATGTGAGCTCGAAACTAAAATTGTGCTTAACATGTTTTTTTAGAGAATGAATATATTGATTCAGTGCGCTTTCCAAGAAATTTTAAGTAGCACTAAAATAACAAAATAACAATACTCTTTTTGATAATTGGCGGCTCAAATTTCAGTATCTGTAAACAATCAAGAATAGGAAAACCTTCATAAATCGAACTTTTCGGTTATTCCGTTAACTTTTGAGATTTTTTAAATTTTACTTATGGCGGAATTCTTATTGAATTTTTACTTTGAATTTTTACTTTGCATCCTTTGACCTATGAAATGAGCCTACCATGTAATTAAAATGAAAGAAGATAGAACGACAAAACGAATTTTTCTGGCCAAATCATCTGGCCCAAGAGGAAGAGAAAGACCCAAGTTAAGTTGAACGGTCTACCTACAAAGTGTTTTCGATGCTCTCAACATAAACTAGAAAACTGTAGCGCCCAGATTGTCGAACTACTGATGATTATGATGATTCTTTAACGTAGAAATTGTTTGGTCAAATAGATTTCAGATGATGGAAGATTACATTATTTAGATATGTGATACAGTCGAAAGACTGGACTTGGCATAAGCAGTTCAGTTTATTCTATTTATTTATATCTTACCTATGCCAATAGCAAGTCAATTATAAGCTACTCGTATCAAATTGAGACTTAAGTTTGGGGGTAAGTTGGGAAAATATATCAAAGAGAGTTAGACTCTTCAGTTCACAACATAAACAATTTAAAAACTAATCTTCTGCTAACTAATCAGTCTGTGATTTTGTCAGGGAATTCTGGAATGTTATAGAGAGATTTCTAGTGTTCCTGGCGGGTATTCAATTTTATATTTAGTTAACAACTGAATTTCGGCATATTGTTCTTTACATGTGAAAATCTCTTTAAGACAAAACCGAGTGCTCTTGCTTCATGAACACAATTTTTGATAATTTAATTATTTAAGGATTATTAAATCGTTTTAAGAAAAAAAGGGTTAATCAATTTCAGGCGATGTTAAATATTTGGTGAATATATAACTTGGCACGAACATAATATATTTACTAATGTCAAGAGTTTTTACAACTATATCAAATTTAAACTTTCTGTGTTAAATAATATTCGAGACATATACCAAAATAATTCGTAAATTTTCCGTCGTTCCAATTTTATAGCAAATAATATCTGTATTTATTATACAAGTAGTCTAAAAATTTACCGAAAATAACAAATTAATACGATTTAAAATTATATACGCGCTTTTACAATTAAAGAGATTTATTAATAAATAAATTTTGCCATATACAAACAGCCCACTATTTTCGGGAGGTCTTGCTTCAGCAACTCTCCAAACATGCGCGCCGTAAAGCAAAATCCTTAATTAAAAATTGTGCTTTAACTGAAAATCTTTAACTCAATTTTTGCAAGGAATAAAATATTGTTTTCCAGTCATGTCGAAAAAAAAAGATTACTTCATTAGTTCCAGCAACAAAAGATTACTTCAAAAGTAGTAAAGAACTGCAATAAATGAGCAGTAAAATTAATTTGGTTTTTTTTCTGTAACTTTGGTCAGTGTGTTTCAAGAGAGGGAAGTGCTATCTGACTTTTTTACTATATGTTAATAGTAGCTATTGTTACTGTCTGGTGTTACTCTGAAGTGGAATAATGTTTGTTCAGTATCCAGGTTTTATCTAAATGATGGTTGATTCTAGACGTACTTAAACCTAACAGAGTATTGACTTCTGTCTATCCTGTTCCAGTTTTTATAGTTATGAAAAAATCTTGGAATATTAGATGAGTTGAAGGTTTATCTTCAGAAAACCTCTTTTTTACGTTGGCTGCTAATAAGAACTCTAAAGCGACATTTCTAAAGAAAATAACAAAATCCTTATAAGATTATCCACGTGTCCATCCTTCGTTCGGCCTCCTTATGGATAGTTTTCTCAGAAACCTGATTTTATGAGAAACAAGCTTAAAAACACATATTCTTCAATAGGTAATACTAAAACATTTACATAAAAATTTATGGTGGCCTATTTAACGAATTTGAAGTTACTGCTAGTGGATAGGCATCAATTAAAGGACAATATTATAACGATTCCTAAAACTGTTAAATAAGACATATCTAGAGTAATTATTAAACGTCCATAAAATTGTCCATTAAAATTTGAAGTAGAAATTTGAAATTTAACAGAATGACAGAGTATACCAACCCACACATGTTCAAATACTTAAAAATATTTATGTGTATATTTTTAGAGGGAATAAATTAGCTACACGAATTCTATTTTTAAGTGTCGCATACTTCGTGAGATATTATTTAAAAAATGAAGTTATATAAATTAAAAACTATCTTTTTTCAAAAAATTATATTAAAAATATCTGTAAGAAATACACTCTCCCCTCTTACCCGCCTCCTGTGATTTGCATTATTAGATGCTAATATTATATTATGCAAGAATAGC
The DNA here is from genome assembly GCA_039881145.1 of Druceiella hillmani. NCBI lineage: Eukaryota > Metazoa > Arthropoda > Insecta > Lepidoptera > Hepialidae > Druceiella > Druceiella hillmani. The sequence continues at coordinate 18,128,782 of JAYKKI010000042.1, read as the reverse complement.
AAGCTTATTACTATGAATTCAGATATTAGTAAGTATACATATTTATATAAACATAACCATATTCAACAAATATTTTAAACATGACGATTGTACTTTTGAAGGTGGGGTCTAGAACACAGAATTTGTTTATTTCAATACTAGCTTCAATTAATGAACTTGATGATATTTCTTGTTTCAAATATTTTTTATAATTATAGAAAAAGAAATTGATACACTGAGGACAGAATGTTTTACTGAATTGCTTCTTTCAGTTTTTAAAGAGAATTTACAAGTAAACTCTTTTACGAATACTTTTAGAAAATGATCGATTTCATTAGTTAAATGAAAAAAGGAAATTAAAGTAAATCAATAAAATCGAAAGTAAATAAAATAATAGCAAAAAATCAGAAAACTTTATAATTTTCGTATGCGATTCCGGTTTCGTAAGCGATTCAATGCAGTTTCATAACCGTGAAACTATACAATAAAATGGAGGTTATATTTTAGACGAGCTGAGTGAAACGTCCAAATACTTAACAAATTAAAACTTTGGCAAAGTAATTTTATCGTAATTTAATTCAATTCAACTTTTATTACTAGATTGAAACCATTCTACGTAAACTCTTCTACTGAACAAAAACATTTCTTAATTTTAGTCTTTTTTTAACAAACTAGATATTACAGCAGCAAAAATTTTAGTAAGTTTTACATATATTTATTAGTTTTGCTCTGTGAACTGTGGACAGTGTGGAAATAAAAAAAAAAGATTTTCGTAAAGTAATTGTATATAAGCATTATAAATGGCTCATTAGTGTAAGATTTACAGAATAAATGAAACGGAATAAAAGGATAAAACCCCGTAGTAATAAGCTACCAGCTGACATATTGCATCATATGTAATCAATTCTGTTTCGAAATAAATATGTCATATTATGTTCATATCACTGATATGGGCACCACATATGAACACCGGAGTTTGGTTGAATAGTGGAGTGTAAAAACAGAATTAATAAACATAAAAGTTGACTTTCGCATTTATATCGTTAGTGGAAATAAGGTTGGCAATTAATAAAGTCCCCAATTTTTACGACGATTTGTGGAATATTAGGAAAATTTAATCTTTACTTGAATAACTTTGGTGCAATATATAAATCACGCATAATCTAGCTTCTTTTCAGTTAGAACAAAGTTTCGGTGGCAAAGAAAAAAAAGAAATATGGAAATTTTGCGGAGAGAATGTCGATCATTCTTATATCATGAATTTCTTTTAGGACAAAAGACGAGCAAAGCACTACAATTTATACACAATAATAGGTGAAGATTTATATTTCTTTGATACAGCCAAGCATTCGTTGGAAAGATTGAAAGAACAAAATTTTGATCTCTCTGATTGGCTACATACAGAGTAATATTCTACATTAAATTAAAAAAAACATTAAAAATACTTATTTAAGTACATTCTTTGTGATATTTACGTTAACTGCCATAGCTATGCTATGTACTCATAATAAAAAATGACTACTTTTTGGGAAATAAATGGATATACTCCATTTGATTATCAAAAGAGCTAACACCGATGACGTAAAATGGTGGTTTCATTAACATCATTTTTTGTAATTTACTGTTTTCAAGATTATTTTTTTCCTAAATGGTTAGAAACTTATAAGAATTATATTATTATAAATATTTTAATTTATTAATCGTTTCAAAAGATTTGGCGTTCGAAAATTGACTAAAGAAAAAAGGAATTTGATTAAATATTCCGGAAGCTTCCGTCTGGTTCAAAAATTTCACGGTAAAGAAATTATTTGCTTTGCATCATAAATCTCATTAAAGTTGATCCTTTCCGAATTGAACTCCCCGTTGTACATAAGAAATGGACATTTCCCCTACAAATTAAACATCCTGCCTAAGCCGGTGAAAGTTTCTTATAGAACTCGACAAACTTCGACCGGAAACAGCGCTGAGTGCAATAACCGCGTAGGAAAAACTTGTTTCTCAGCGGAAATGCCTCGAGCTCGCCACTTCCGCTCAAGTTGCTTAAGCTATGTGCAAGGCTGGGCGACGTTAAACAAACTTACTGGGAATTCGGTTAAATATTAATATTTCCTCCAGTTTATTTTCGCTCAGGTCTTTCTATTAAAATAAATTTATATAGTTTACAGTTGTATTAAGTTTTATTGAAGTGATGGGGCAGTTGAAGCTTCTAATTTAATGACAGGGATAGCTTGAGATATGTCCCTGTCGCTTTCGCTCCCGTAGGTTATAATGGGTATTAATAAAAATTATATCATAATTCATTATTGCCGTCTTTGTCTGAACATTAATTTTAAACTTTTAAAATTCGATTAATTTTTCAGATTTTTATAAAATTATATTCTTAGTTTTTATAATCAGGTTTATATTTTTTATCATAATTTTTGATTTGTCAATGACTTGTGAAATGAGGCATATTATGTCATCTCTGGGTAATTAATGTTTATTAACTAGCATTCCAGACTTCAGATAGGAGGATTAAAGAAGAGTTTGCTATAGTTTTGAATATACATTATCTTCGTACAGTATGTTGAATACTGTAGAATAATTGAGATATTTTTTCATTACATAGTCTTGAATATGAAAAGTAACGTAACATGTTTTTAAAAAAAGTAATAGCGATTATTTAAAATTTATATTTTAACACAATAGGAAATAAAAATTCATCAATATTTTCGGCAGACACTTTCTTTATTTTGATGATAAATTTGAAACAGTTCAATTTTCTTATTTTTAGTGCATCATGCTTTTCTTTCTTCAAATAATATTTATACGTTATCGAAAGGTGCATTTTAAATTTGAAACTGGGAAAAAACGCAATTCAGTTTTACTTCTAACAATTTAAAACAAGTCAAATCAATATTTAACAAAATAAGTGAAGGGTCATTTTAAAAAGGCAATCTAAATAATGGAGGTTTATTTATTTCAAGATATAAGTGTATATTTACTACCAAAATTAAAATTTTATTTGCATTGTTCTGTTACCATAAATATAACTTTATTAGCATATTTAATTTTTATTTTAACCGGATGTCCATTAATATGTGCGAAAAACTGGTTAAGGCCACAGTTATGCCTACCATGAAAGCTGATAAATAATTTAAAAAGCTGTCCAAATTTTAAATGCTGGTAGCATTTAAAGCTTTAGCTTTCTCTTATGCTGGGAAGTGAAAAGTAAATCAACTTTTACATTTTGACTTAAAGTTCTTTGGTTACAATGTTTCTAACATAACACATTTTTTCCATATCTTTCAATTTTCCAAATTTCAGACACAAAATTGATGAATAAATTAGGTTTAGGTAAAACTTGAAGGTAATTGTTATATTAGACGCTTGTTATTATACAATTTTATTACAAATGAAGTTCATTGCATACAGAAAAATTAAGTTGACTTATATGCAATACTGGCTATCTGCGCACATCAGTGATAATGTTGAGTGAGCTTTTCACAATGTTTTTAAGTAAGTCTCGTAGGTCTAGAATATACTACGGTAACTAGACAACGGAAGAAACACTGAAAAGGTAATCTTATAAATTATATTTTAACTTTGTTCTAGAATTTCCAGAATATTTCCATCTGGGAAATCTTCAACGTTTTTAAAGTAAGTTTTAAATTCGGGATATGAAATTTCTTTAATCTATGATCCTGTAAATAAGTTATGAATACATTAACGTCGTTTATTACAGATTTACTTAGTTTTATGAACACTTTGTTTGGACATACATTTAGCTCGTTATATTTGATGAAGAATATAATTATTATGTAGATGACAAACAAGAAGTGAGTTAATATGGCAAGCAAAATGGTCTACTGAAATGATTAAATGTGTAAACAAATAAAGAAGATTACTATTTATTAAAAGACTTCCATGGTCCAGTTATAGTAATATTTGCCTCTGATATACTTTAGTGTTTATTTTCGGTCATATTGCTACTTTTGGATACCAATTTTGTTCACTACATTAATATCAGAAGTTACCTTTGTTGCGATTTGTTATTTTCAAAATATATGTAATTTATACAGGAATTATAAATTAATAGAAAAAGAGAAATAATTGAACAATAATTACTTTTCGTTTTTTGTAATCTACAGAACATCCTTTTTTCTAAATTAAAATGTACTGTAATTTTATTTATTTTGTACTAACAAAATATTTTTTTAAAATATATTGAATTGTTTTAAAATAGTTTGGTATAATATGCCTACGTCAGTCAAAAAGTATTATCACTGTACCTACTATCAAAAATAATAAAATGATTAATTTTAATTATTAGGTTAAAAAAAATTGCTAATATCGATAGTATATAATATTTTTTCCGAAGTATAATATATTTCCTAATATTTTCCTAAGTTTGACTTTTACAGGAGAAACAAATATTTAAAAAATTATGTTATTTAGTTTTTGGTCAATTTCACGATTGTGCAGTTTCTCTGTATATAAACGTGAAGTTTTTTCGAGGCGTATGGTATTTTACATGAATTTCGGAAGTGAAAGGCGAATGGTAAATGTTCAAACAGTGCTGGATCCCCATATTACAAGATAATAACGACACCGTTATATAGAAAAAATAAATACCTTAAAAGTTTTATTAAATTCTTTAATCGAAAACGAGAAATCTTGTATTTTTCATAAGTTTGTGAATTTAATTCCTACGGAACTCTGTAAACTAGCGATATGAAATAAAATGTAGATTGTGTGTCGTTATATCCATTATCCACAGATGTACCAATTAAACTAATAGTCTCGATATGATCATCAATAAAATTATATAAATCTAGAAAAGGGTGAAAAGGCATTTTTCATAAGCTTACGAAATTTATTTCTACGGGACTAGTGTCTTGCCGTATCCATTATCCACAGATGTATCACATTAATTCATAAAACCCATGGCTCGAAAGGATCATCAAAAAAGTAGATAAAACTCTAAAAATGTGAAAAGGACGTCATTTTGAGAACAGAAATATTATCAACGTCAGTTAACATCATTAATCGATTTATGCAATAGCTATATATTAAAAATCAAACGAAATTGACTATTCCTTGTAATCGTTTCTAAAAATTATTATGTATATCGTTAGATTTTCTTTGTTATTTTTTTCTTAACAATCATAATATTTTACAAATATTTGTGCATTTTTAAAAATAGCTTTTTTTATATTCTAATATTGCCACAAATTGTATTAAATTTTTTGCTTTTCTTGATTTTCAATCGCCGAAACTTCAGTCCTTTATATTTCATAAATATTTGGTTTTATAAGAATTATATTGTATATCTGTGAAGCCATAACTGTCTCCTTTGTCTGGACTGTTATAAAGTAATGTGTTTTTGTTTGATTTTTAAATTAATTGATATAGAATGGCAAATTATTTAATAGGAAAACGCATAAAAAATATAATCAAAAACGCGTATTAGGACTCCTGAACTTTACAATTACAAGCAAGTAATCTTTTTATATATATTTTTAAAGTTATGTATCAGCTGAATTTACATAAAACTTCAGACGACAATAAAGGATTAGTGTAGACATTTGGATAATGTTTCAGGAAGTAGTTACTCTGACCAAATTTTTAAAAATATTATTGTTTTTTTCAATTTTATTATCATTTGAATGAGAAAATTAAATATGTATTACATGTTTGTTTGCTTAAGTAGCTTCTATTTAATGTATATTCTTTTTTCCTTTATTATTTGTTTTTTAAAATCTTTACTTTTGTTTTATTAGTAGTTGGTTACATACTTGAATATATATTTTTTCATATCCTCATGTCTATTTGTATATTCATTTTTCATATTCTCATGACTAATCATTTTAAATCCAAAAACACTAGTCACAGCCATTTATCATTATTTTCGTACAGTGTAGTATAGGTATACAAAGGCTTTTATTGTGTATAGATTGTCCTTAGTAATAGCTAGATGTGCCCATTACTAATTTTAGCTTCATGTTGAAACTTAATTCAACATGTGTAAAGTTTTATGGCCTGCAATATCAAAACCATTAAAATTTGAATGATATCTGAATTTTGTTGTACTTTAAGTTCATAATAGACTGTCACGTTCACAATACTGTTAAATAATTTATTTCCAAAGTTTGTTTTACATGGGGTAAGTTTAGTTTATGATGAACCAAATAGTACTAATACACAAATTCGTGTTTCCGTATAATTCGAGCATATAATTATCATATTGACTAATAATTATCATATCGATTTACAGCATTATTACAATATATTATACATAAAATATATTTAGAATACAAAAAATACATTCCTACTTTTATGTCTTCGACATTCGCGACTTTTTTAAAAAAAATATACTGCAATTATATATTTTATATAAATTTCATTTTGCCATGGTTCTGCGAGAATTTTATTCAATAATATTTAATACAGTTATATTTATTTTAATTTTTTATAATTATTTCATTGAAATGTTTAAATTTATAACCACGAAATATTTTTAAATTTATATGTCCATCACAATTTATTATTATAAATGCATACAATTTCCATTTTAAGGTAAACTTGAAATCTGAGATCACAAGGTGTTTATTGTGACAGTAAATTGAAAATGTGAAATTTTTGATGAAGTTATATTGAAGTTGATATTGTTGAATAAGTTATATTACTAATAGATCAATGAACGGATTTCACACACGAATAATTAAAAAAAAGTAATACTCTGTTTGAATAGCTCTCACAGTCTATTAATCTCATTAGTCTATTAAGTAAGAGTCACTGCAAATTTACCAATTCTTTGAATCACTGTCACACAAACATCTAATTTTTAAATTGTACTGAAACAAAAAAAAATAGAATGAGTTTTCTATATATTTCCAAAAACTAAAAGAAATTCAAAATAATATTTCGAAAAATTTAATTATATTCCTATGTTTCATTTAAAAAAAAATCAATTTTAATTATTCGCTTAATATGTAAAAAAGGCAAAATCAGAAAAACTAAACGTATTGTTTATGCAGTAACTTTTTTCGCTAATGTATATCAACATAAATTGTTTAAAACTTGATTTATCAGAATTCAATAGATTAAATATAAAACAAATAAATTGTTTTGGATTTGGTGTTTAATTACTATGTTTAATTTGACATTCATATTGAAATTAATTCTAAAAAAAAAAGTTTTGGCTTTCACTTGTTTCCAGTTCAGGCTTTTATTCCGTGAAGTTATTAGAATCTTGATCGCAATCTCATCAAAATCGATTATATAATAATGGTGGCTAAAGTTGTACTCGGAATGTAAGAAATGGCGGCGGTGATCATAATAGCAACTTGCGGAGAACGTGAGTGCAAAACGTTACTTAGCAGAAAATGTAAATGTGTTTACATAACCCGTCTGTACCCCTAATATCCATAACCAAATCAATGATCCATAACCAAAGGTATCACGTTTGATGTATCTCAATTCAATCTCAACGACAAATACCTCCATCCGAGAAAATGTCTCCCATAGAATAAATATTGTTTGGCTGAAATAGAGAATCACAATATTATTAGTATTATTTGACCAAAATATCTCTATACAACATATAAATATCTCATTGAAATAAGATAACCTCTAGTTACCACTGAATGTATCGGAAATACTATAACTTTTCAGATGCTACAGGAATTTAAAAACAATATTAAATTCTTTATTATTGAGCACATTGTGATAACACTACAATTCGCATAGCGAGCTGGAGAAATGTAGCGAAGTTATTTGAGCAGACGTAATATAATTGATTTAAACAGAATTGTTTTTTGTCAAACTGCCTTTCATTATTTCATTTTAAAAATGTTACTCCTTTTTAATTAAAAATTGAAAAATATAGAATCTGAAAAAATAAGCATTTACTGGAAATTACACAATAAGTGATTAGAATTGTATTCTATAAAAAATAATGTCAATTTGTTACGAATTATATAATAATGATAATAAAGCAATTTTAATGTAATATAATTATGGTATATCGTAAACATTAAAAAGATTTCTTTTGAGTATCAAATTTTATTTTTGATGAAATATTATGCCATTTACTTTTTTCGCTCCAGGCCTTTTTATTAATAAAAATATAGGAAAATGAAGAAATGGACGGACATCGTTTTATTAAAATATTGCACTCAAAAAAATAAAGAAAATTTAACATATAAATTTACATGTACTTTTTACACTCCAGGCCTTTTTATTAATAAAAATATAGGAAAATGAAAAAATGGACGGACATCATTTAATTAAAATATTGCACTCAAAAAATAAAACAAATTTAGAGATTATGAAAGTTTTAACTGTATAAAAGAGTAAATAAATAATTTTAAATAAATAAAAAAAAAATTGCTCGTATAAATTAGGCAGTTTTGCATAACAGAAGAAAATTCATCAAAACCCAAAACGTTGCAAAAAAATTAATTAAAGTAAAAACAGCAATAAAAATCAAAGTCAAAGCACCGCTTTAATTCATTTATACAGTTAACTAGCAAACCCGGCGAACTCCGTTTCGCCACCAGATGGCTTCGTTTTTTGTAACATTTCGTTTGGGGATTAAAAGACGAAGAAAAATTTTTTTTTTTATATTTGAAAAGGAAAAATTTTATTTCATTTCACAACAGTAATGAATTCATTTCGATTACAAAAATGAAGTGTAATTTAGTTGAACTTCTCTAAGTAAAAAATGAAAGTGAATCCAAAGTAAATACTGAATCGAAGCGTTATACGTGTCCGCAAATTATCCGTTTCATTGAAGTGCTCTTTGGTAAACCACATTTTTTGTTTTTTGGTCTGACGTTAACACAAACAAAGCGGATGGTTTCTCAACTCGTGAACACGCAACGTATAGCTGCCCATGTGAAAAACAATGATTTTCTAAATTTATCCCGGAAACACTAAGCCATTGGCCTTGCGACTTGTTAATTGTCATTGCGAACGCAAGGTGAACCGGGAATTGCAATCGTTTGAAGTCAAACGGAAGATCAGTCGGAATCATTGGTATTCGAGAAATACATACATTTTCACCTGCGTACTTTCCGTTAATAATGGTTGCCTCAATCAAATTCGGCATAAGTCTTTTCACCGCAAGTCGAGTACCGTTGCAAAGTCGCGGTGGATTTAAATTACGCAATATCATAATAACTGAACCAACTTTGAGTTGCAAGTTATGTGGTGGAAATCCTGGTAACTCCAGAGAGTTCAAAAACTCCGTTGGATAATTTACTATATCATCGGGATTTGTTATGGAATCAACGGATTTACAATTTCACAGTGAACACAATACAAACGTGCGCATAATAAATGTCACATGAAATTAACTGAGCAGAGTACAATGAGTAGCTGTCAAACAATGTATCACGCACCGACGCCACCTACTTAAAATACTGGCGCCATCTGCTCCACAACCATGCAAAATCATATTGGTTTGTAGTACATGCTATGTATAAGAGATGGCGCTGTATGTGAAAAATTATTTTCCCTGTTTTCCTGCTTTTCTGTTGAAATTTTTCCTGAATTTTGTTTGCTATAAACCTCACGGAGCCCGAGACCTTTCCAACGAATGCAAAACCGTGGAAATCGGTTCGTGCGTTCTGGAGTTATAGCGTCAAGAAGGAAAACCCGACTTATTTTTATATTATAGATAATATAGAAAATATTAAATAACTATGATCGATACACGAACAACGATGTATTGAATATGCTGCACCTGTATTTTTCTACGATAATTAGAGTTCTGATTCTAACTTACTGCAATATTGAATGTTAAAAGGTATCCTTAGAGTTTATATTATATTTCTAACTCACTTATTTATTCAATTAATTTTTAAATTTCACAGTATTTTACGTAAATACAAAATTATGAAACCTTACAATTGTCCATTTATATTATTTCGTATAAGCCAAGGTACTATCACTAATTTAATTCCCTTGAGAGGCATTTTCATTGACTCCTTGCCTCACATTCGCACTTTTTGCGACAACCCGTTTAAGTTAAGCTCATTTTACGCACTAGGTTAATAAAATAAAATAATATCGTTAAAACATTATTTAAAGTACTAAAGTCTGTAAAACTTGCGAAACAACTCAATATACAACACACGAACTTGATTCACATACGTATATTTTTATACAGAAGCATATCGAACATATTTTATGCGCTGTGAATCATCCAACTGATACGGTTGAAGTGATAAGCTTATCTCCATGTCGGTAAGTTAAGTTGGCCTTTATGTAGCTATTAAATAGCTATCAGTGCACATTGAGATATGTTTGGTCTACATTTTATACTCAACATATTTGAATATTTGGCAAAGCGAGGTAGAAGTTGAGAGAGATTATTTGTTGGATTGTTAACTGCGCTGTAGATAGGAAAGTGTGTTCATGAGTTATGAGTTAGAATTGCATATGAAATTCGCAACAACAGCAAGGTGTGGAACAAATTTGGAGTTTACTCGCTTTGTCTATCTGTTGCAATTTTTGTTTTAATTGAGTGCAAAGAACTTATTGGTTTTTGGTAGAATAAATATGTAATGAACCACTTGAAGGTGTTATGTAAAAACTTTTCGTGTATTGAAGTAGGTAATTCCATAGTAACTTCAGGAGTAATTATAGTGATAATTAAACGACTAAGCTAAATATTTTTTGTTCTTTTGCTTACTATATTGGAATGTGACATGATCGCTAGTAAGGTAAATAATACTAATATAAAATTTAATTACGGAGTAATGATTTTTCTTCAACTTTCGTATTTTGTAAAACAAACGTAAATCATTGAAAAGAAGTTAGCCTATTCGAATTGAAATCCAAATGAAAAATAGATTAAAGAGAAGTAGGTAAATAAATGTAGAGATTAAGTTATTGGAATAAAATGAATTCAATTAAAATTTTTATTTTGTACAGATAGAATATCACCCAGCTAAAAGACTTAAAATGAATAAATTTTATGGTCCATTTTATGGGCAAATTTAGCTTTTCACAACCTAACAAAACTACGAATGTAACAGCAAATAAAACATACTCATTTAAGAACACATTGGACGATTGATATGTTTATTTTCTTTTATAAAGGTCTTTCTTTATTTTTGAGATTCTGTAACGAAAAATAGGAACCTTTATTATTTCTTTATGTCGATCAATATATTAAAGCGTTGCAGTTTCTACAATTCTAGATTATATGAATTAAATTTTGTAAGTAAATGTGTTAATACCCATGTATTTTTGATATTGCTCGATCTAAACTTATTAAAAAATAAAATTTTTAGAAATTCACCCAGATTTATAAGAAATCTATAGCTCCCTAGATCCCTAGATATTATCATTTTTAGTAGGTAATATCTTACTTTGTAAAGAATTAATAAATCTAGATAGTTTAATAGAATTACTATGTGCCTTAAACATTTATACGCGTTTAAATGTATATAGAACTTTCTTGATTAACAGGTATTTCGAGAAAAATCTGAAATAATTTTAGTATGTGAATGAAATTCTCAAATACAATTATTTCGGTTAACTTATATCCGTATTATCAAGAGCTACAGAAAACTAAGAAACCTTGAATAATACATGTTCTAATACCCCCTTGTCTTTATTTTATGCAAATAATTTATAACATATTATTGAATATAATTGAGTTGTTTTACAATTCGGCATGCACTTGAAAAAAGTTTTTAGTTGCGTATATATAGTTTGTTGCATTTATTCTTATTATTGTAATGTATGCTATTATTACAATAGTATATTGCATTTATTATTATTATTGTATGCATGCTATTTTTACAATAATATATTGCACGCTATGCGCGCGCATGCGAGCGGCAGATCGGTTCGAAAATATACTTTGTTATAACCATATTTTAAAATCTTATAGGTTTAAAAGTTCACTGATTTAACTGTTTTTGATTTCGTTATATGATAGTTATTAGTTTATTTCCTGTTCATTTAAATATTAAACTTGATGGGAAATATATATTAGTTAAAGTTTCTAGGTGGTCTTTAGAAGACGAAAAATTTTTACATTATGTCATGAATAATTTTTATTCCCTATTAAAATGTATAATTTTATAAAATTATTTAATGCTAGCTGTGCCTCGAGCATATAATTAGGAAAAAAAACTGTCGTCCTGTTTTTCTCTCATATTTTTCTACTAAGTATTTATTTCGTCCAGTAGCTTTGCGTGATACTCGCTCAAATTATCACACAGAGAGACAAAAAACAATTCTACAAATATTTTTCTAGTTTCTATTATCATTATATACGTTAAATCAATCACTTATTTTTAAATTTTTTCAATGTACAGAATTCACTCCGTTGCAATTTTATTAAAAGTATGTATAGATGAAAGTTTCAATTGGAACGGGCGACAATATTCATATTCTTGCTTCAATCTAAAGGTTACGAGATGGGATTGTATTCACACACACACATATATATAATATTTAAAGTTTACACAATATTTAAAGATACACAGTATTTTTATTTAGAAATATCAATATTAATTTTGGTCAAGTAAATGTACAAAAAAACTAAGAGGTTTAAAATCACCATAAATGTCTTGCGGTAGAATTTAAGCAGAAAAACGTTGTTGGCTTCTCATTTTGACTTTAGTGACTCAAAGTATGGGGTGGGATATTAATATTATGGATATTTTTACCAATATCACTACTAGTATATTATATAAAACCCTTAAAAGTTATTTTAGAATTGTTAAAAGCGCATGAAATGTACTTTTGTGCTCGCATTAGAAGTTATACTTCTTTGGCATAATACAAGAAAAACTTTATTTAGCACGCAAATAATGAATGGAAATAAACTAATAAAAGAGCTGGAGCATAGTTTTAAAATCTAAATTCAATAAAATTATTCAATTTTATATAATTTATAATAAATTATACATATAAATACATGCCAAAAGTTAACCTCGCTTAGAAAGAAACATACATAAAAAATATTTTTTTAAAAGCTTGTAAGCACTTTTTTGTTAGGAATACCCACAATAAATAAATGTTTTTTTATTGTATAGACCATTTAAATTAATAATAAATTTATAATAATATTGCATCTAAATTAATAATAAATTTTATTTATAAGCGCAGATATTATTATATATAAAATGTAAAACACGTGCTGTGTATTTATGAATACCTCAATAATTAATGAAAGTAATCAATAACAAAGAATATAATCAATCACTAGATGCATGTAAATTTATATATAGTGAGCAACATCATCCTGTCGATTTTTGTCGTCCAGGTACGTCGTAAAATTTCTCTCTCATAATTTCTTTTTCATAAAGCGCTTAAAGAAGTATAAATTAAAAAGAGTTTAGCAGTATATGGAACTTTTACATTTTGTACTTGCTAGTAATAATGCTTACACGGTACCGATCTCATATTTGCATGGTAAGAACAGTTCAGCTTCAAAAGTATCACCTTACCACGACAAAGCTCTGTTCCCAGGCTTTTCCACAAAATCGGCTCTCGGATGCTTCAGCACTTCTTATCATTTATAAACCATTAACAGAAACCTCACTGGGCTCAGACTTTATCAGTTCAACTTTGTTCTTAGTCCGCCTCAGCCGTAATCCAGATACAAGTAGCAATTCAATACTAACTAAATATTTAATAATAATTGATTTGTAGTTATTTTTTAAAATTAATGAATATTTCAAGAATATTTTTTTTAAACCATATTTAAAGTCATCATAACAGAAGGTATATAATATAAATATAATATAAGTGACTGGTGACGTTATTAATATATTTATCACTGCTCAAAATTTCAATTTTTTATGTCCGACGAATTCTAAGAAAATGGATTTGACAAATAGATGAACGAATGCGCGAGTGACCTTTTAAGAGCTTTGCCGTTTTCTCTTTCTCTCGTAGTAAGGAACACTAAAAATGAAATTATTAATAATATATTCTCAATTCGAATTTAGGATGTGGATTAGCTTTCCGGGAAATTCGATTTTGGAAAAAGAAATTTAATGTATGATTGTGATAAAAACGCCTTTATTGCTAATTTTATTGATTTGGAAATATTTCGGCTATCACAAAATATGTTAGTTTATAATATATTAAAAAACAAAATTAGTGGACGTTTAGGAAAGAAAATATCATATTTAAAATAAATTCGTGTATGCATAAAAAAAAACTTTGTTTAGGTGAAGAAAATATCTTTCTCGTATTCTAGATCGTGAAACTGAATATTTTTGTAACTGTCTTTTTAGATTAGTATAGAATTTACCTGAATTTTTTTTTTAAATTATAGGAAAATTCAATCAAAAGATGTTTCTATTATTATTCTCTGTATAGCATATAGAGCTTTCAAACTTTCTTCTTGACAAATTTGTGAATAGATTTAAATTTATTAAGTTGTTACCCAGGACAAGATATTAGGCTATGAAAACTTATTAAAAAAGAAATAAAAAATATTTTGCTGTTTTAGTCTCTAAAACAACACAGCCCTAATATGTAAATTACATTAAATACAAATATTGCAAGATGTACGGTATAATTGAATCTAAATTTACAATCTGTTTTAAATGTACAAGTCTTGAAACAATATGGTGTTCAAATATTATTCATTTAATAGAACACCACTCGCTAGAAATTTTTAACAATGTGTACTCGACAGAAAAATTGTGTCTTCTATAATTTAAAATTTTGAAGACAAATGCTATAGACAAAACGATTAAAATAACATATTTTTCATTTTCAACGAAGAAACAAATTTGAAAAGCTGTCGAAACCGAATAGGAATCGCGTCTCGATGGTTTTGTACTCTTATATAATCAAAAAGCTGAATTAACAGGTATTTTACAAATATACAAAATATGTATGATCAAAACCTAACAAATTTAGTTTAATTTCGCATAAAATAAATTATTTTATATCCATTAAAAATAAATTATTTCGGGATTTTTTCCTTTACTTGTGTTATGAGACCTTCCTTTGTATCACATTGCAAGATTCAAGGTTAATAGAAAGTACCTTTACTCTTTTGATTATTGAGTTGAACCAAATTATATGATATTTCAGAGCTTTTCATCGCGTTAAGCTAAAAACTTGAAGTTTACAGATGAACTAAACCATCAAATTTGACATTAACTTAAGCTTGATATTAAGAAACATGATCTTGATAAATAAACAGATGGTGGAAAACAAAGCAATCGTTTAATAGTTACCACTGGTATATGGTACTCTAAAAACGAAAAGAACCAACGACAAGGAGCTTAAGAATTGTTATACATGCAAGCTTTATCAAAAGAAAATATTCAATATATATAAACGTGACAAGATAAATTATATAAATAAACATATGTTAAATGACCCAGATTTGTTTTTAAAATACAAAATATCATACGCTCTAACCATGTGTGATAAGCTACATTCCTTAGCCGTTGAAAAATAACAATTTTCCGTATTATTTTTTCTAAATATTTAGAGCTTTATAAATAATTAATGATCCAATATAATGTCTGCGCTACAAAACACTTCAGAAATCATGAAAGTTATAAACCTATAAACAATTAGTCTAAAGCTAAACCTATATGCGCTTCATGACTTCTAACGCTGAACGACAAACAGGAAATGTAAGATCATCGTACTATAATGCTACTCTACTATAAATAGGGATAAAAAATCTGAGAAGGAAGCAGGATGACCAAAAATACAAAGACTTGTTTCATATAGCGCTTTACATTATCGATTTATCGATTTTTCAAACGAGTCTATAACTTGGAACTAACCTATAAAACCGGAGAAAAATCCACTTCGGGCTTATTGTCTGTAACCTGTTTTATTAAAATTTAATAATAATAATAATTTATTCCATCTCTTGTATGTAATGAGACCACAATTTCTTCAAATTATGCCAAATTTGGACTTTCTGTGTTAAATATCCTTGAAAGAAAATGCCCATGCCAGGAAAATATCCACAGAAATTATTTATGAAAGCCCCACTTTTAAAAGTTTTATAAGGAAATCTTAAAAATTAAAAGAAATATCTTTAAAATAACATTACAGATTATTGGTTTAATAACTGTCAAAAAATTATGAAAAAAGACTAATTTTAATATAATAAAGGGCATGCGCTCCTTCACTGACAAAAAATATTAATAAACAAACTCTACCGTATACAAATAACCCTCTGTTTCCGGTAGGCCTCGCTTCAGGAAGGCTTCAAAATTGCGCGCCATATAGCAAAATCCTTCATTAAAATTGAATAAAAAAACGCAAAAGGGTTTATTCGGAAGTCGAATCACAATTCCACACACGCCTCCCGCTTCCATAAAGCACAGGTGCGCGGCTACCTGTTACATCGTGTATACCGAGTTTCATTTAACAAAATGTTTTTAAATTGCAAGCTTTTCCCGTTTATTTCAGGCAGACACAATTCAAGGATTGGTATCTCACGGTCGCGCATTTACTGATAGACATTTTACGGATATCACATATATTTTTATATTATTGCCAAATATTTTTTAAGATGCCACTTTGTTATTTTTTAAGAAAATTATCTTCGAAGATCGCAATAACTTACAGATGAATGTATAATTGTGGTGCACTATTTCTAATTTTATTACGTACATCTTAAGTTATAAAATAGTACTGATATTTTTTAAAGCAAAAGAGACACATGTATGGTATAGATTAATTAACTTACGTAATTGAAATAATTACATTGATATGTTAATATATTTATTTCGATCTAAAAGTATTAATTAGAGTCTCATATTCAGAGTTCCATTGCTTAAAATGAAAAAGAAACCTTTATGAAATTACTTACGTATCCGTTCATTGGTCCGCCTCTTTTAATTGTAAACACGAGACAACATGTTATAATTGTGACATAGCGGACTTTTTCTTTATGGGCAATCTTTACCGATCGTGCTGGAATTGGTGGGTTCAGTAATTTAGTAACTTAAACAGGGAAACATTTTCATAAAAGGCCAACAATTTGAAGAAATGAAGAATTTGCGCAGGTTTTATAAATGTAAACGCAGGCCATGGGTAGGTAACTGTTATTTTTATAATTAAGTGTAATAACTTGAATTTATTGAATCGTCACCGACGTAAGAAATATATGTGAATTATTTAAAATAATATAACATCATGTAAGAAATATGATTATCGTGTCGATCACTAATTGCTATTCATTTCGAGCCATGATTTTATCTTATATATAGGAAAAATATAGTGTGTTAATTTTTCTAGGATAAGTTTGCAAACCATATAAATTAATTTACTTATTGAATACAAAAGGAACTTAAAAAATACTTTTCATGTAACAGCATTCAAACGGCAAAATTGTTTCTGGCCTTCAGATGTTTGTATTATCGAGCCTCGTTTGTATCATCAGGTGCTAATATATTATAATATTAACAAACTTAATATAATTAATTTTCACATCAGTGTGTATACATATTTATTTAAATACAGCTACATTCCACAAGTTTTCTAAATATAGTGATGACACATTTGAAATTATGTTGCAGAACGCTGAAGTTTAATAATACAATACCAGTATCAAATGGGCACCACGATTCTATTATTTTATCTAAAATATTTTTCAAGTTTACAAAAAAATTAATTGAAAATTGTTAAAGAATGAACTTGTTTTTGATTTTATTCTTTTTAATTTTACCTACACTTTATTTGACACATAGTTCGCGAATATTTCTTATGTGTATTCAATTTTATTGGTCCGATAAAAAAGGAGTTAAGAAAAAATAAGTGATACTAAAAATAACTTAACGCAAGATTACAGAAGTTACATTTTACGTGATGAAAAAAACAAATAACCGAAACAAGAATCTGATCCATGTTAAATATAAATTAATGCTACAATTTCATAAACGTACTTAATGCAGCTCGTGTGGGGAAGTAAAAATTAGTCGTGAAAAAAAAAGTTTCTTTTACAAAGTTGCATGTTAGCATTTTAAATGGCCAATTAGTTCGGGAAGCATTGAAAGTGCATCTCAACTAATTAGCTATTAGTGCAAAAAAATAAAAAACTTGCTTTCGGTAACCGTAGAAGAGAAGTAATTGAAGGCTGACACGTTCCGACATGTGTTATTATGTATTTATGTGCATGCTCTCATACTTAATGGGATTGCCGTTTTAATTACCAACAAAAATTAATTTACGACGTTGGTAACTCATAAACTCACTATTTTTTATCGATTACTGGTACATCTGTAGTGGTATGTCATATTCTAGGTTCAGGTGTATCTCTAGTAGGGTTTATAAAGAGCGCAGCATTCCATTTTCTCTTCAATCATCAATTGAGTTTCGATAAAAAAAAGTAAATTAAATATGAAATTACGTAGAGTATTTCAGTAAAGTACTGTAAGTATCTACGTAAAATTTTCCCGTTTTCCGATTAGAGCGAAAAGCGAGCAAAATAACTAACGGCGGGCAAGGAGTTTCATTCCTATGCTAAAGTCAATTATTCATTCTACAGACGGAAAGAAGGATATTTTCAGATTATCCTAATTATTATCATTCACGGCCACTTTCTGCATTAATTTTAAAACAATTAAAAAGTTGTATTTAAACAGATCCCAATTTATAACTAAGGTATTTATTATATATATATATATATATATATATATATATATATATATATATGTATATATATATATATATATATATATATATATATATATATATATATAATTTATAACTAATTGGCGGAGCCACTGTTATGCTTTTATAGTGCAATAAAGTGATTTCGTTCATTGGCAAACTAAATGGAAATATTGGATGTTACTTTCAAGTGAGCTAACACTGACGAATTGAAATGGCGGTTTTATTAGCTGCACACACAATATTTTTAAAATTTGATTTTTCTAAGTTTAATTTTTCCAACATAATAAGAATATTAAACAATTTTATAATCTCAAGCATATTGATTACGTAAATGTCTAATGAAGAATGTGCAAATTAGGAGTTATGGAAATCAAACTTGGGATTGATTTCGCTAATGAATTGATTCCTGAAGTTTGCTTAACATATTTTGAATGCATTCTTACACATTAAATTTAAAAACGAATATTCCCTTCACCAATAAAAAATACCGTTCTGCAACTTTCTCAACAAAACTCGACCAACTTCGATCGGAAACTACGCCGAGTTTAAGAAAAACCTGTTCCTCTGCGAAAATTCTTCGAGATTTCCACTTCCGTTTGTTACAATTATAATTCTCATTCATTCTTACATATTTTGCAGATTATTCCTAATAACGCAACTTCCTCCATTGCAATGAATTAATATCTTTTAAAGTTTTATTCTATTTCACTGAAGTCATGGGAGAGCTCAAGTTGTTGGTGCTTTGACTCAAGCTAGAAATATGTCGCTATGCAGTATGTTGTAGCATATAGGAGTAAAAAAATTATTAGTGAACGTTTAGATTACGTGAAATGTTGAAGTACAACTGTTTCTAATGATACATTTATTGCAACATATTCCAATATATCCATGAAAATTATGCCGAATACGTCTGATTTTTCATAAAATAGTTTACGTATGGCAGTCACGGAGCGTTGCTGCTTTATAGGCCAAATTTATAAGTAAAACTGGTCGAATTACTACGATGAAACTTTTACGTAAGAAAATTATAGATTTTTTAATATGGTACGTAACTACCTTTAAATTTATTGTTCAAGAGTAAAATATCACGGAAATTTAGATTACTTAGAAGCCGTAGTAGCAAAAATATTACAAAAATATTAAAAATAAGCGAGGTTTATGCGTCTAAATTTAATGACAAAGACAGAGTGAGGATATAATCCTGTCACATTTGCTCTCATAGAATAAAACGAATATTACTAGAAACTACATCCCACTTCAATATTGGTTTTTTGTCTAAACATTAAGTTTAAATATGTATAATATAATTAATTTTTATATTTTTTGGAAAATTATCTTCGTTCCTCGTCTGTTTACGCCTTGAATTTATGATTAATTAAATAAAAAATGGCTAAATGTCCCATAACGAAAATATTAATATATCTAATGAAATTTAACACAGAGAAGTCAAGTAAAAGTGATTAGAATTCGCATTATATGACCTCAATCTTAGTATTTAAAATCACATAAAGTATTTTTATAGTGATGCCAGAATTGATAATGATTTCTGAAGTTAGGCATTTCATGTCATATATCAATTACATGAGCTTCTTAATTAACATTCTTGAATTTAGTTCTAATGAATAATAAATAATTTGCTATAGTTTTGTGTGTAATCTCTGGGTAGTATTTTTTATTGGAGTAAAAAATTTCAAACATTTTTGAGTATACATTTTTGGAAAGGAAATGTATGGTAAAGCCATTTTTCTAATAAGCAATGCAGATAAAAATATTAGTTAAGATTTGTATTCTGACTAAATAGGATATAAACGTATATCAATGATTTATGCAGATATTTTCTTTGCTCTGGTGTTAGATTCAAAATATATTTGGTTAAAGCTCAATTCTCTTTCGGTAATATATTTAGTTTGTTATGCCTTTATCCCAGTTAATAATATTTATTACGATTTTCTGGATCAAATCAGGTTTACATTTGTCCTAGCAAACTTTTGATGACAATATGAATAAATGACCAGGTGAGACTATCTCTGAAAGTATAATATTAAGTTTATAAAATACCGACTGCAACGGTAGGTTTAGTGTTATAAAAAAAACAATCCTCTTTAATATCTTTGCTAATAGCCCACCTGAAGATGTTGTAATACAACGAAACCTAGGTCGTGGTAAAGAAAGTAGAAATAATACTACATGACGTAGTTTCATTTAATTGGGAACAATGAATTTGTACAAAATTAACGTCAGATATATTCAATATTATAAAAAAAGTCAGTTCAAAAATAATATTACTTTAAAAAGTATATTGAGCGAAAATATAAGAAGGAAAAAACCTTTCGAGAAAGAAATAAAAAAAATTTCTTTTGGTAAAGCAATATTTTTCTGAAATTGCATTATTGAAATTATATTGTTCCAAGGTTGTTTATATGGAATTTATAGCTTTTGCCCGCGGTTTCGCCTGCGTGGACTTTGGAAAACGACTTTGTTTCCTATAATTATCCTACGGGAATGTACCCTGTGGATAAAATGTAAGTATTCTTTATTCTGATCCAGGTCATGTCTACATGTTGTCGGTTTAATTATTAAAACTTTCCGGGATAAAAAGTATCCTATTTTCATCTCTGGGACGTCTGCCATCACGCTTCTGCCTCGGTTGGGTCGTGCACTCGGCGATGGCGCGTGACGTTGCTTCGCCCGCCCCTCTACCTCCCCTCCACGCGCCACCCGCGCAGCCAACTCATGGCAGCGTATCACCGGCCTATTTTAATAGCACTCCGCTCAAGTCATTCATACGGTGATAACTTTTTATTATTTGTTCATATTGTTTAGTATGAAAGACAAACTTTATCTACTTTAAATACCAAAAGCTACGAACGTATTTATTTTGATAAGAATGAAGTTAATACTATAAATTTAAATTAATAGTATTTATGCCTGACTATGTTGGTTATAATGGCTTCCACATAAAAGGTAGATATAAACTGTGGCAGACTTTTTGTTAGAACTATTTAAGAGAAACATTGCCACTATACGTTATCTTTGTGTAATTTTAACGGTTTAAGCATAACTCTAAGATAACTCTTAGAGCAAATTTACAGTAATATAGCTTATACATTAGAATAATACATAGACTAAAATTTATTAGGATATTGTGTGATTTGGCTTTTATATAACTATAACAATTAAATAAGTCAAAAATTAGATAAATATAATTGAAATTTTTCATATTTTTGAGACCCATAGACAAAAAATTAGAGGAGAGACTTACTGCCAATCACTTTTCAGCAAATATTTTACATCGTACAAAACATCATTTAAAAGAATTTCTCAGTAATATAAAAGCAATATCAACCTATTACAATATAAATAATAAAATCTTTATAAATGAGCACATATTATCTTTGCAATAAATCAACAATTTTTAACAAGAAATAAAAATAAATTTACTCTTCAAAACTAACGGGTGTCTCAGCGCGGAATTCAAACTTTAAATAATAATAAAAGAAAACAATTATTGTATTTATATTATTTTAATTGCAATAGACTTAAGTACATTTATGCGAATTTTATATGCAGAATATTACACCATCAAGATATCTCCCATCACGACGAATGCACTCCTCAAAGTGTAAGCGCGAGTTTGCGATGATGATCATTATTTACCGTTTAAATTCGCATGGGATTATATGTTATTTTTAATATATCCTTACTAGCTGACCCGTGCGAAGTCTTCGCACTATATCGCGTATTCCAAGTATACAATTTGGCTAAGATATTTGATGTGTCGCCCACAGATGGCGCTCATGCCAATTGTTATAAAAATTAATTTTTTTATTAACAAAAAGATTTTTTTCGAATTTTTTTATATTTTTCGCCCAAAGTAGAAAACATAAGCTTTAAGTGGTTTATTTTTTTAAGTTTTTTATTTTTTTTGGTGCAGTAGTTAAAGAGAACGAGCCGCTCGACTAAAAAACACCTTTTAGAAATAATATATTTAGATTCTAGCACGAAATTTTTTAATTTTTTGGGCTGCGATAGCAGGACGGAACAATTTGTAAGTTTTAGTTTTTCATCATATACTAATGAATTCTTTAACATTTGAAATTACTATTATAAATGTATTTAAATTAATATTATAAATGTATTCAAATATAGATAATCATGACAAGAACTATATGCAAATTATAGATAATCATGACAAGAACTATAAATGCACAAATTTCCAGAGGCAAACCTGTTTCTTCCGTTTTCAAATATTTAAAATGCTTTCTAAGAACAAGTAGTAGTGATTAAGTTGAAATATTGATTACGTTTTTAAATGAATTCTGAAAAATTGATTATGTTATAATGTCGACAAATACGCTATCATAAAATCTTCTCGGACGTGCTAACTCATTGATCAGAAAAATTGCTATCTAGTTTGGCGTTTAACAAATGATATATATACATAACAAAATTTTTAACCTCATCCAAATCACAGGTTTTTATTTTTAATAAAATTTGTCTAAAATTTGTCAAATAAAATTTGTCTAAAACTGCGACTGGGACAAGTTTATTACCTTATGCTAATGTTAAAATCTTTTACACATCAGGCCAATTGAATATACATCTGAGATTTTATTTCTTTTGATGATTAATTTTCCTTAAAAAGTTACAATGAACAATGTGCACAAGATTCCCTGCAGTAATGGATATGAGAAAGACGCAATTGTTTAATTTCATTCCATACAAAAACTAATTACTTTCTAAAGAGTATTGTGAATGGGTATTAGAAGGTAGTCTAATCTCAGAACCGCTACGAATGAAAATATATGCTAGAAGATGGTTGAATTTGATATTCAGCTAGTTCAAATGAATGCCAAAATATTTTTAACTCTCATGAGTTACTTTTGCTCATGCATAGCGTCACACATTATATATTACTTCGCATGATTTTATTTTTATTTACTATATATATAGTTTATTATGTGATATTTCAAACCCAAAAATTAATCTATATTTAAATTAAGTTGTCAAAAATTGAGACAGTATAAAATTTACCCGATGGCGGTTAAAGCGTCGCACTCTCACTCCAGGCGCTACTCAGAATTTTAACATGATCGTTTCTATAGAATCTACTACTCTGCTACTATATAATATGAGTCATTATGATCAATCTGTGATTATCTCCTCTCTAATTTTGTGCCATATTATAGCTTACTCTCTCAGTATTTTGGTTTTCAGTAAAAGATAATCGAATTGATCTAATACACTTTATGTAAAAATTAAACAATTTAGAATAGTCCTATAAAATATTTATTACGACCTCAGCAATAAATTGTCGTCATTAAACATTATGCCAACTGACCACACAATTTAGAAGCTCCATAAATTAAATTTTTCATAAGAAGATACATGTTTATATACGTGTGGATATGCATTTACAGCGACAAAATATGTGTATGGTAAACTATACCGGGTTTTAGCCATATTCCTTTGTTTGATTAGCTGTGGATTACGTCAAATGTAAATCAATAATAC
Organism: Druceiella hillmani; assembly: GCA_039881145.1. Lineage (NCBI taxonomy): Eukaryota > Metazoa > Arthropoda > Insecta > Lepidoptera > Hepialidae > Druceiella > Druceiella hillmani. Next base: position 18,104,671 of record JAYKKI010000042.1, on the reverse strand, counting down.
AACCGAATGTAAAATATTGAACACAATTAAACGAAACTACGTGATGTAGTATTATTTCTACTTTCTTTAATTTCTTTAACACGACCTAGGTTTCGTTGTATTACAACATCTTCAGATGGGATATTAGCAAAGATTAACTCTTAGGAACAACCAACAGCATTTATATGTTTCAAACACAATAGCGGAAGCCTGGTTTGTGCGGATTTTTCCATTGCTTATGTTAATGAGTTTATTGCAGGGGCGCAGTGTAGGTTTTATTATATTTCCGAGAGTTATACATAATACCAGTATTTTAGTGAGGGTAATAAATTCAATTGTTGTTATTATGTGAGGTTATACAATGCAAACTTTACGGTCTATGTAATAAAATTAAATGGAAGTTATTATCGGTAATATATTTATACAAAAACAAGGGTATTTGAAAGTAAGGACAAGGTAATACCCTAATTCTACATATCTCCGGTTTTGTGTATTCATATATTTATTTTAATTGTTTGTTTTTATTATATATACTTATATTTATATGTGTATTAGTGCTGAAATAATTTCCAAGGTACTGTAATATCAATGTATGTTTATATTATATCTAAAAGATATTAAGAATGGGTTATGATATTATATTTAGTTGTTCATTTAATATTATATTATATTACATATAACTAAATATAATATCTAAATATATAACTAAATATAATATCATCACCCATTCTTAATATCTTCTAGATATAATATAAATATACAACATTGATACTACAGTACCCTGGAAATTGATTCAGCACTAATACACATATGAATATAAGTATATATAATAAAAACAAAAAATATAAAATAAATAAATATATGAATACACAAAACCGTAGATATGTAGAATTAGTGTATTATCTTGTACTTACTTTCAAATACCATTGCTTTTGTATAAACATATTAATGATAATAACTTCTATTTAATTTTATTACATACACCGTAACGTTTGCATTGTATAACCTCACATAATAACAACAATTGAATTTATTACCCTCACTAAAATACTGGTATATTGTATAAATCTCGGAAATATAATAAAACCTACACTGCGGCCCTGCAATAAACTCATTAACATAAGCAATGGAAAAATCCGCACAAACCAGGCTTCCGCTATTGTGTTTGAAACATATAAATGCTGTTGGTTGTTCCTAAGAGTTAATCTTTGCTAATATCCCACCTGAAGATGTAATACAACGGAACCTAGGTCGTGGTAAAGAAATTAAAGAAAGTTGAAATAACACTATATCACATAGTTTTATTTAATTGTGAATAATTAATTTCTACAAAATTAACGCCAAATATATTCAATATTTGAAATATTGAACTCTTGCAATAAATTTGTTAGATCGCAGACAAAAATGTGTGGGGGTGTCTGATAATGAACTCTATACATATTCTAAGGAATTCTTCGAAGGATGAGTGTGTAAGGCCTCTCTGAATTATTTTAACATGCCTTTGTAACTATTTCGTCAAAAATGGTTTTAAAGGTCTGATGATGGAGTTGAAAAGTGGTAACTGAAATCGGCAAGTGAAAAGTTGATTCATCAAACTTGGGCTTATTTAACTTATCTTAACTAGTTCATTGGTTACAAATAGTAACAAAGGTCTGCCGATGGAATCGGAAAATGGTGATATAAACTCTGTAATGACGAGGACTAGATTAATCATGTTTGCTTTTGTTAGACTTTTCATGATGATTCTTTTGGTTATAAATAATAATCAGAGTCCGATTATGGAGCCAAAAAGTGGCGGCAATGGAGAAAAGTAGTTTCATCAAGTTAGGTTCGTTTGATTTATCTTGAGTTATTTGGTGACAAAAAGTGATCAAGTCTGATGTTGGAGCAGGTTGGTGGTGACAGCTAATTTTTATCTACGGAGTAAATTTATCCTGTTTGGGCTCGTTTGACTTTTCTTGATGAGTTCTTTGGTCGGAGTAGTGGACGAAGTTGGTGATAGTATTCCGTGATGGTGAGTAATAGTTTCATTAAGTTCGAGCTCCTTTGACTTATCATGATGGAGCCTTTGATCATAAATAGAACTGACTGTTGTTAACGGGAACTCCTTAAGAGCAATAGAAAGTTTATTCTGGTTTCATTTCAATTATATAAATGAGTAAGAAAGCATGCAGAAAACTTATGCACAAAACAAATCAAAAGAAAAACTAAACAAGACAACTTATTTCAAATAGGAAAACGTCTTAATAGTTTAATAATTAATTAAAATTATTAAATAATACATGGAAAGTATCGTGTAATCTATTTCCCGTCGACTGTAGATTGAAAGTTTCTATTCCTCATATGCTAATTCATCACTGGTAAGACAACTGGTAGTGACTTGATTTGAAAAAGTCCTAATTTCCAATAGAAGGTCTCGTTTTGAATCGCTGCTTACATAGCAACTAATAAAGGACATCGTAGCGAAAATGAAAGCGCCATCGATCTCTAAGAAATAAAGTACTGGTATTCCCTTATGTATATATTTATATATGCATGCATGCATAAAAGAAAGCAGGTGCGTATGAATTTACGTCGTTATTATTGTGTTTAGTTGATCACAAGGCATATGGCATTTGACGGTGCGGCCCAAGGCTGGGACTCGGAACCAACGCCAGGCTGCTGGACATGCGTTAAGTAATGCTTGTGTAGCAAAAAAAAATCGCCACGTGTATCTTTTCCATATATTAAAGTACGTGCATGCGTGCGTACTTGCAAGCGTGTGTACGTGCGCACGTATGTGTGTGCTCTTTGCCCATAATATTTCTATATAGGAAGTCTTTAAAGTAAATTTCAGGTACAGAAAATGAAATACTGTTGACAATGTAAATACAGTAAATATATGGTGATGTAATCTGTTTTTCTTCTTTTAGTTTCATAAATTAAATTTCATTATAATTGACGTGGAACACAATTCTTATGTAGCTGACAAAGAAGTTAAGAAGTGAGTTAGTATTGAAAGCAGACTAGTCGACCAAAATGTTTAAAAATACTAACCAATAATAAAGTTTACTATTTACTCAGTTTAATGCTCTAGTTATAAAAATGTTTGCTTCCAATTTACATTAACCTTTATTCTAGGTCATAATTTCAGTTGTGGTCATGCACTATTTTTTCCATTTCATAAATATGTGTAATTACAATGTTTGCGAACTGTTGGTATATCTACCTTCATGCAAGAATTCAAAAATGCTTTAACCATATCTATCTTGGTTTCTTTCGGACAAATTTTTCAGTTTGTCCTACTGAGATCTGCTTCTTTTTTCAAATATTAATACGGTAAGTGTAACATAAATATAAAATATTTGGTTTAAAGATGTGTATATATATATATATATATATATATATATGTGTGTGTGTGTGTGTGTATAGGTCTCGATCTTTTATGTAAATTTCCGACGCGAAGTAATGTATTTTTCTTTGTTTTTCACATTCGTTAGTATTTCATGATAGCAAATTATTTAATGCAAAAATGCATAACAAAACAAAAAAATTGTATGTACCATAGATTACAATTTACTGGTAATTTTAAATATGTACTATGTACATACTAGGAATTGGAATTTCATTATATTGTTAGCATCAATTTTTTTTTAACTTCAATTTTGATAACCTTTTTAATGAAAAAAGGTAAGTGGAGACGTTTATAGAATGTTTATAGAAGATTCACGCTAAAGAATGATGTGAAAAAATTTAATTTTTTTTCACTAAAGTAGTATTATTTAAAACACTAGAGAAATAAAAAAAATCGTCAAATATAGCAATATAAATCTGCCTTAGTACTGAATAGGATTTATATTCTTCTCTATTAGTAATTTTACGGAAAATTGTCAAAACTTCACTACTTTTGTTACTTTTTTGAATGTTACCACGAGTATTCCAATTAAGGACAAAAATAGTCGCACTATTTGACATTGTGTTATCTACAAGATAATATATTTTTTTAAAGCGTCTACTTTAGAAACAGATTTCCCCTATTTTATCCAGATATACATTTTAACAATATCAGATTTGGTTAATTTCAAGCGTATTTAATATTAAAAGATGCGCAATATTGACCCCAATTAAATACAAATAATATTTGAACTTTATTATAATTTATAAGAAAGTGAAGTTTATTCACATTCACAACACTCAGAAGTAAAGTATTTTTCAAAGCAATGGTTTCATGTCAAGTAAGTTAGGTATATAATTGATCAAGCACATTATTAATATTCATGATCGTGTTTTTTCCAATATGACCAACAAGAAGCACAAAGACCACGTTGCACATGTGAGGATCCGTACGCATACCACTACGGTGAAGTCGTCACTTGACATGAAGCACATATCTCAACGTCAGAATGGGGCACAGCATTGATACAAAACAGGAAAATAGGTATATTATTTAATTTTCCCATAATTGTGTGAAAGTTTTTGTTTAATAAAAATAAAGAATATTATTGTGCCTTTAATTTTTTGTTATCATTTAACTTAAACATCTAAACTCACGGACGACGAAATATTTTCAAATTTATATTTAGTTCATATTTTAAATTCGTTGAAAATATATAGAAAGTATCAGTAAAAAGAGAGTACGGTCTGCATGCGTGTTTCCATTCTGAGTCAAATTAGCATCGAGGTCACAAAGTATTTATTCTAACAATTGCCGTTGAGATCACAAGGTATTTGTTATAAGACTTGATACTGTGGTGTGTGGATAAAATTATTTTATAAGAAGCCATATCATCTATTTAAAAATAAATTAAGAGGATGGAATTCACACATGAATCGATCAAATGTAGTAATTTGGAGAGACGATTGAATAGTTCTCACAGTCTATTATAACAGTGTCATTGTATATTCATATAATGTTAAAAAATAGGTGACACATTAGTTTTAAATCCAAAGCCTATTAAATTGTAAAAAGAAAACAAAACGTATGATGTTTCCAAATTTACGTAAGATTTAAAGAAAGTGCAGTTTGTTTTTCAAATAAATTTGACATTAAAATTTATTCTAATATTCCATTATTATTAAAATCTTCCTTCGTAATAAAAGTGATAGGTTTTGAACCATGCAAACGTATTCATGTTTTGCGTCCATTCTATCAATACATACCCGTCCAATTTTCTTTCGCCATTTGATTCTTACGTAACCAATATTTCTTGATTGGCAAAATTTTTGTTTCTACCAAATATGATTTGAATGATGCGATTTGGTCATAGATGAAATGCAACTCAATGAACTTTTGATAACATATGATAATAAGTTTTGATTTTGTAAGGAGAATAAACTACCGGAGGATCTAATTTCCCAATATGATAAACCCTGCATGGTTTGTAATTCTGAGATACAAAATGTTTACATATCCGATATTTTGAAGTGCTAGAAGTGAAGATACAAAATTTTCTTATATCCAATATTTTGTAGTGCAAGAATGATAAATGAAATATTATCGGAACAGTACATACTTTCAGTTGATTTTAAAAGGCTTAAAAGATAGGAAAAGCTACTTAAACAGATTGAAGGTATGATGGTTATTTACTTTAACGAACGTCAATACGCCCAGCGATAAGCAAAGTAGTCGTTATTTTGCATATAAACGACAATTAATGTTCTTAATACGTTTGTCTTTGGCAATACCGCTAAAGAAAAATACGACTTATTTTTTAGCTTCAGCAAAATTAATACAATAGGGGCACTCACATCTGTCTTATTAACAGCTGTGGCGATGGAACATTGTTAATTTTGTATTTTGCTTACACAGCTCAGTTTTATAAAAAGTGTTTATACAGGTTTTTCCCATATTCATAATAACATTAAATAATTTTATCTACCGGGTGTTATTAAAAATAAAATTTTCTTACAGGTTTAATGACCTGAATGTAATATTTATGTATCAATTTCAGTTAAAAATACTCTGTGATAAACTTGTCTTGAAACACATGCACTATATCTGATGACACTGCCATCATATAATGTTTTATATTAAAAGACTTGTTTTTTTTAAATTTATCAGTTAAAAACTTTACTTTCATAAGAAATTAAATTTCTTTATTTAAAATTAATAACTAATATCGGTTTACTTCCATTCGACATAAATTACTTGAAATGATATTGAAATTTGCTAATACTTTGCACTAATAAACAGCGGGAAAATATTTATTCAGAACATAATGATGACTCCATTCTGCCACGATTATAATTTGAAGATATTCAGCTAACACAACGGGTTGCATTAAAGGAACTTAGTTATTTCAAGTGGGTATAAGTATGGGTCTGTAATATTACATGAAAACAATAAAATGGGTGCAAAAATAATCCATACTAAAAATTAGGACAAAATATAGTAATTAGAAAATGTTAAAAAAAATAACTTTAATGAAATATTAGACAGTAGTTCACTATGTAGCTAAGCCATATGCGGATCAATCTAAGTTTCCACAAAAAGTCTTGAAAAATGTTAAGTTTACCAAAATTTAAGATACTAATTTAGAAACTATTATGTTTTATTAATATGCAAAATTTCAAATTTATCACAATGCAACTGGGCCATATGCGGATCAGTGTAAGTTACCACAAAAAGTATTGAAAAATATAAACTTTACCAAAATTTTAGGCACTAATTCAGAAAATATGTTGTTTTATCACTACGCAAAATTTCAAGTTTATTACTATGCAGATGAGCCTGATGTTTTATCATTATGTAGCCGAGTCATATGCGGGTCTATGTACGTTATCACAAAGAGTATTGAAAAATGTTTATTTTTAATCATTTATGTAGTTTTAGGCACTAATTCAGAAACTATTATATTTATCACTATGCAAAACTTCAAATTTATCATTATACAGTTGAGCGATACGCGGATCGATGTACATTACCACAAAAAGTATTGAAAAACATTAACTTTACTATCATTTTAGACAGTAATTCAGTAAATATGTTGTATTATCACCACACAAAATTTCAAGTTGATTACTATGGAGCAGAGTCACATGCGGGTCATCACGTTACCACAAAAAGTATTGAAAAATTTGAAATAAAAAAATATATTATAAATATATAAGTAAAAAAAAAAAAATATATATATATATATATATATATCAATTTCATAAATGTACCGGTGAAATTACCACTGAAACAACCTATATGAGATGTATTCTTTCAACTTTAATTAGTATAAATAGTTGGTTGCGAAGTGGCACGACAGGGAGTTGGTATATTTCTGTATTGCATGAAGTTTAGAAACATGGCGTCACCTTCTATAGTTTGTAAGTATTTGTTACGATTGATTTTTAAATTACTAATAACAGTATATTTTTTACAGATTTATTATTTGCCAAATGAAATTATCGCAAAGTTTCTTAAATAGATAATGTAAATTTAAAGTGACAAACAAATTTATTTAGCTTAGATAAATTAGTTATTACTTTGGTTTTGGGCTCCATTTAGAAGAGATAAAAATTAAAAATATAAAAGGCAGACGAGGGAATTTGAAGGAATATTGTTTTAGTTAATACATAATTTAATACTAGAAAGAGGCAAATTTTCCAGTACGTGACGGTGCAGTAGTTACAAAGGAAATCATTTTTATTGAATTTTGATCTGAGTTGACGTGTAATCTCTTACAGTAGTACTTCTACTGTACTTTAGAACGATATCCGTAAAATGAATTAGGAATATTGTTAAAATTATATACCTTAAGCCATTAAGTACCCACAAGAAAAATAAATTAGGTTGTGTCTTATTTCCGGTCAATATTTTTTCCAAAATGTGACCTACGGTTTTCCTCTGAAAGTCATTGCTTTTTTTAATTGCCAGTTCTCTTTTGGATTCCAACTAGCCCATTTTTCTTATCGTGGGTATCGCTTCTAATGTCCTTTTGTATAATTCCATTTAAGTTTAATTTAAAAAACAGAAAATGTTTATATGCATTAATATAAAAAAATAAATATTGTGCAGAACTCTGAAAAACAGCTACAAGAGAAAATATTTTGAACAGAAATGAAAGTAATCGGCAAAAAATAATTATTTATATGACAATCAATTGGAAATCGCAAAAATATTTGAGCGGAATGCAATGTCCACTAAGTAGGGTAAATTTTAAAAATAAGACTTTGAGCTTTGACTTTTATTTTACACTGAATTGGAAGAGGGAAATAAGTGGTGACGTAATTTAAAAACATGTCTTCTTAAAAATATCATAGATACGTTTATTTATGAGGTAAAGACTACATCAATAACTTATTATGTAAATATAAATAAATACATGTATTCACAATTTTATCTATAACGGAATGGAGATTTTCCAGTCACCTAGAAAATTTGATTCTACCATAAAGCGTATTTTATATTATATTCCATAAAGGATGCTCGGATATATGAACGACGGTCGGGTATTTGGAGCATGAAAGCGAGATAAATATTTCTCACACCCGACCATAATTTAAACTTTTAAGATATATTTAAAAACTAGTAAGGATCATATTAATAGGATTTTAGGATCGTATAATATTTTTATTCAGAAAAGGAAATTATACGATTAAGAAACCATTAAAAAGTGGAAAAGAAAATTAATAAATTTCGAAATATGTTTCGTAAGGAACATAAAATTACAAATTACTAGTGACGGTTTTCTTTAGTTTTTCTTTATTAATAAATTTTCCTTGTTTTTCACACATTTTCATGTATTTGTATGACAATTAATTAATTATGCAATGCAAAGCAACTACGTTGGAATTTATCAATTCTTGCGAATTATTTGGCACACCAATACCAGCTGTCGCATTGTTCTCAATTGCCATATGTTTTAGTTTCAAAAGTATTGAAAAAGTCATTGAATATCTGTACCTGTAATAAAACAGTAGACGTAAAAACGTTTATTCAATAAAAAGGTTTCCAGAAAAATCGAACGTAAATCTAATTTTTTAATATTTATCCATTTGCGTTACAGGAAAATTACAGTTTCGTGGGTTTTAAGATTTTGTAGCTTAGGGTTTGAGGAGTAAACAAAAACATATTATTTTACTGCAGGGTCCTTAAAGAAGGACTTTTTTGTGATAATTTGAATCCAAAATGTATTTCATATGAAAGCTTGGGAAGCAATTGAAATTATGAGTGAATTAGTAATAAAGTAGTGAATTATGACACTTACAGTAAAATAATAATGTTTTAGAATCTTGGTGTAAAGCTGAAGTTGTTTTAATTATCATATGTTAATACGATGTTCACAATAGCAATTAAAACAAAATTACTGACTACTATGGCATGATCGACCATTGATTACTCCCTCTAACAAATATTTAACAAAGGAATTCACATGACTAACAGAGCTAGTTCAAATATGTTATATAATTTATGTATTATTTATATTTTATATTCCAAACTTAAAAAACGAATTGGATTTAATGCCTTCTTAGATCTAAACTATCTAGCCTCTAACAAATATTTAACAAAGGAATTCACATGACTAACGGAGCTAGTTCAAATATGTTATATAATTTATATATTATTTATTTTTTATATTCCAACCTTAAAAAATGAATTGGATTTAATGTCTTCTTTGATCTAAACTATTTACTAATGTTTACAGTACTTGTATTTGCATCGTTAGTCCTGGGATGCGTATATGCTGGCTATGAAGAATCTTATGTTGGAGATTATACGGATCTATCCTATGGAATTACCGACTTCTCCGCTAAATTTCTGAATGTAAGTCAAATATCTGCCTTCAATATTGAAATAGGAAAGTGAATGATTACTGAGTTGAACGTACTTATAAGAGAATTACTTATTTATATATTACGCACAATATTATTATTAAATAATAAAATTAACCCTGGAATGCACATGTTAAAATATTGCGTACTTACATGCTCAGATTGTGGTCTCGAGCACTAAGGACGGGGGAGGGGTGGGGGGTGAAATGATGAAAATTTTGTATGTGACTAAAAACTAAATAGATACGAAATTTTGTTTTTCAAATCGCTTCTGTATTGTCGAATTTATTTTTTATTAATGTATTATATTACCCAATATTTTTAACAATTGCTAGTCTAATGGCTCAAAGTGATGTTTATTTTCGAAATCATATTAGGTTGTGGTAAAAATTGGGGTTAAATAATTTTATCTATATTTATATAATTTTATTAACATAATTTTATCTAGATCTGAAGAACTTTAAGAAAAAACAGGAAGATTAGAAAAAAATATTTTTTTTTACTAAATGTTCAAGTCATAATTTTTATGACATTAAATAACATTCATTAACAGTTTTTTGTGCTTAGCATATAAAATATTGTGATTTGCTTTCTATATATATATATATATATATACATATACATATATAAGCAATCATTCAAAATAAATAGTTTGTTTTTAAGATATTATTACAATTAATTTTTTTTTAATATTCTTTATAATGTATAAATTAATATTTATTTGTCACAAATTATTTTAAATCTGGACCCAAAAACCTTTCGTTTTCTTTCAAATACACTTTATGTACAAGTTATATTCAAAGTAAGCTAAGGTGATTTGAAGGTGATTTTTTAGTACCATATTTATTTTGTAAATACAGAACGAACAGAAGATTACATTATTTTTTGTACGTAACGGGTGCCTTTTATTAATTTTCTGTCTGTTTCTTTTTCTTTATTTTCTCTTTTTTGTTACCCAGTTTTCTCGTATATTGGAATGGATTAGGATTTATCATTAAAAATATCCTCACCTTTTCCTGTTTCCAAATAGTATTTCTGTACCTAATTGTATGAAAACCCCCACGTTGCATATGTTGTTCGAATCTGGGGTAAATTAGATTAAACTCTTACTTATTATGTTTTTTCGTTCGTTAAGTGCAATTAGAAGAAAATATCTCAATTTTTATTTTGCTTTCATAACTTTTTTGTTTTTTTTTTATAAACATTTCTTTTATCATTTTTAACATACAATATTTTTCTTGATTTTAAGCATACATATTCAATGTTAGTGAAATTTAATTTTGAATTTTCTCTTGTACTCCCAATATTTAATAAATTTTATTTAATACGTGGTGCTTTAATTGGCTGGAATATATTGTCAAGGGACAATAATTTTGTTAGATTTACTTATATCTCAAAGAAAAATAAACAGATAAATAATGTAAGTAAATGTATTTTTAAATAATTTTTTTTTAAATATTAACATTAAAAATTCTTTAAATTTCAGGAAGTAGCAATCGCAAATAAGGGAAAAAGTGTGATAACTTCTCCTATCTCTGTCATGTACGTCCTGTTTATGACCTACCTTGGTGCCAAAGGAAGGACAGCATGCGAAATAATTAAGGCAATCGGTGTGTCTAAAAACCAGGTCAGTGTTATCACCTTATCCAAAAAAAAGCTAAGTTTCCCCCTTCATATATTTTATTTTAGTTTTATTTCATTTAATTTTGTAGGTACAAGGATATGCATTTTTACTATTTGTTAACCGATGGCTTGAACAAAACCAACTCATAACAGAAAGCAATGGTAGAATAAACTTTTATGATTCAGTGAAAACAATAAAATGATAATATTTTAACACAGTTAAATTTAAATACCTTCTCACTTTTTATTGATATATTACCTTAGGTGTTATCAGGAGGCTTTATTATAATATAATATAGTTTTATACGTCACACTAAATGTAGAAAACTTTATTCTTTGGCGTCTGGTATACCAGAGGTTCTATTGAAACCAACTTATATTTCGTTACGAGCGGTAAATTAATATTTTAATAAAACGAAAATTTAATTTTATATTATCTTGATGCAATAAAAAAATGATGTATTTTTCTTAATTTTCGTCACGAGTAGGTAACTCGTCTGATTACTCTTATTAAATACGTATTTTATTATCTTCGTTTGTTATAATTATAAAAATTTATATTAACTCAGTTTTTATATAACTCAGCTCAATAAACATTTGGCATTATGTGTCACTCTCTGAAAGGTATATTCGTATTTATTTCGACCGTATTATAAACGTATTCCAATAAAAATAAGACAATAAATTTTAGAGTCTCCTTTAATTTCCATGCATTTTAAAAAGTTGTTTCATATAAAGGTTAATCGTTAGTTAAATTAACAATAAGTCGTAAAAAAACGCATCGAAAATTAATAAACGCTTAGTGGATTATTTTCCCGATGATCTCTTTTTATGTATTCAAATATTAAAAAATAGAGAAATTATTGAAAATAAAAAAACATTATATATTTAGTTTCTTTGTTTGTATTAAGAGTCTTAAATGCCTGTGAGTGTTTTTAAATAATAAAAAATCCAAACTTAGGTTTTTCAAGAAAGTTTGGATTTTCTTGAAAAATATTATATTTTGTTAGTTGTACTCAATTTACACGATTTTAACATTGTGCTTAGCTGATGGAGTAGCATAATTTTTTTTTAATTTTAAGTGCTTTAGCAAAAATATAATACACTAGAAGATATTGATATTAAGTTTAATATCCCACTTCAAATAATTTTATCGCCACATAGTAACGGCGTTTTGTTTGTCATAAATTAAATCTTATTCGGAAAAAAATTATTACCTCTTCAAGGCTCCTGACCAGTTTGCCGCGCTAACTGATGCATTGGCCGACTTGCAAGGTGTAACTTTTAATATGGCCAATAAAATCTACGTCAAGTGCGGTAAAAAATATAAACTCGACGCTCAATATAAGAATGATGTTATGGACACAGTGAACAGCGAAGTGGAGTCCATCAATTTCAATCAGCAAGAGCAGGCCGCTAAGAAAATTAATACTTGGGTAATTATACGTCCTTCATTCACTTTTACCAAGTACTGCACTTTAGATTCCACGTCCACGAAATTTGAAACGTCTAAAGTAACATGAGTTCTGTTTTATAAACTTGAGTATAGAATAAAATATTTCGAAATGAATATATTTTGTCTTGATTATTTGAATATTATACTTTCAACAAACACTGAAGAATATATCAATGCAACATAACTAAACTTATTAAAACGTATTGGTGTTCAGATAATCCCATTCGAAAAAAGTTATAATAATAATCTAGAAGGAAGTTATAACATTATAACTTAGCTCTGTTTCTATTGTTTGTTTATCCTATTTCAGGTTGAAAAGCAAACAAATAATAAAATAAAAGATCTTATATCAAAAGATGATTTGGATGCACAGACGAGAATGGTGCTGGTAAACGCTATATATTTTAAAGTAAGTATTAAAGAACAAAACTTTCTTAACTTTTTCTTGACAAGTTCATTTCAATTCAATTATGTATTATTTATATCTTTCTCCTTTTCTATATTTCTAAATTCGTCCTAATAGAATTGAATTATGTCTGTGTATTAAAATTGGATATGTTTTATTTTAGAGGTCAACATCAACCTATTTATTACAGAACTAGAAAAGTTTAATTGCGACTTTCTATAATCATTCAGTTTCGTGGTTAAAAATGGATATTATTAACTTGAATAACAATGTCCGAATTTAAATTCGAATGCTTGCTGAAGGGATGTCCAATAGCAAAACACCTAAAATTTCTAGATACTCCGATAGGAATGATTAATCGTTTCATAATAATACGCCAAAACTATGAAGAATTAGAAAGTATTTTCCTAGGGCATAAAAAATGGTTACATAGGCAAGAAATTGTGACATAAGAAAAAGTTTTAACTGGTACATGAATTGAGAGATTTAATCATACAACCAAGTCGATTTATTAGGCCTTACTTATGATCTTGTCAATATGTAAAAATACCTAGGTTATGAATACACACACACATGTATACATATATATATATATATATATATATATATATATATATATATATATATATATAATTCTACCATTACATAGGTATATCTATTATTCTGTGTTTACTTAGAATCAACGTTAACTATTAATTTTTGCTAATTCTAACACTTATTTTTTTGATCTATCTATATGTTTATTCTTTTTGATCTTGTCATTTTCCTTTTTTTGTTTGGATGGAAATTGTTTTAACCCTTCAAAGCCTTTGAAAAAAAAATTATGCCTTATTTGACCTCATTTAACATAACCTTATAAGTACGTTAGTGTCAGTTTGGGTTTGTTTATAGGTTCTGTAGATAAGTAAAATGTTATAAAACTTTGTAAAATTGTCTTCATTTTTCATATGGCTCCGATAACAAAATTTTTTGCACTAAATCTGATGCAGCAAAACCAAATAAGTGCTGACTAAAACATTTTGTTTTTTTTGATAATATATTTTTACCAGACCACAAAAGAGGATAATGTTATTTATATGTCGTAGATATTTATGTATATATATACGTATATATATATATATATATATATATATATATATATACATATATATATATATATACATATATATATACATATACATATATATATATATATATGTATATATATATATATATATATATATATATAAGCAAAGTACTTATTATTAATGTGTACGATTTTAATAAATGAACAATTATTAATTTCGTCACTTCTTCATTTATTCATTTCTTCTAATTAGTGATATTTTTGATAACATAAAATATGCTAAAAGCTAAAAATAAAACGTTTTACTATAAAAAATTTAACTGACTTCAAAAATCAACGAGAATAGCAATCTTTTGCCAGTTTATTCCCATTTGGAAACGATAGTTTTCCACAAAAGTTTTTATTAAAGTGGTACTATCCTCCATTTCTTTTTATTATTTTTAACTTTCCCACGACTATTTGAAATCGGTTCAGTTTCATTTGTTAAGAAGTCTTACTTACCTTACCTTCAATATGCGATTTCATACGTAAATAAAGTCTTCAAACCCTAAGCTATCAAGTAGTCAGACTTGCTGTGTGTTTGCTTCAATTATTAATTTGAGTACTTAGTTAAAAATACTTTTGTATTCACCATTTAAAATAGTTGCAGTAGCTATCATTGTCACAAAATTTTCCAACATGTTTACTCCAATACTACGCGAATTGCAGTCTTCCATACCAAAGTCTAAGTAACACAGTCGACTTAGAATATATAACAGTCGAAGAATATAACAGTTAATCACTAAAGAACTCCGATTTAAAATTTGGAATAAATACATTCAAGAAAAAAATATATTCCATTGGATAAACGGAGGCTTACTGTCCTTGTATAATTGCATAACCATTATCTGTACCGCGGCATCGTACCTATTGCGAAGATTCCACATTACTGTAATAGAGCGTAGGGTTTGCGAATGAAAATTATATTTACTTTTGCAGTCTTTAATCTTAATTTCTTTTGTAAGTCCCAAGGAACGTCAGGTGCATTAACTCAAAGTGTCAGGACACGTGTAGGTCCTAACACTTTTTTTTGGTTGTTATTAAATTTTACGGCATACCGGTAAAATGGGCTTATTTTTACGGAAATAGAATGTAATTAGGAAAATAATGGTATTTTTGCAAAACAATTTTTTCATTTTGGAAAAATAATTGTATTTTTCTAAAATGAAAAAATATAAAAAAAATTCGGTTTTTAATTACAATATAAATTAAAAACGCTACGTAATGATTGCGTCTACATTACATTATTAAATGATTAAGGATGGTTAATATGAAATTTAAAATAACAATAACCCAAGGGAATACCTAAAAACTTTTAAACCAGCATTAAAAAAAAGTAATAAGTATAAATTGTTCTACAAATGTATAAAAGTTAATGTTGTGTGATGGGCGATTTAAATGAATATTATTTTTTTTAATTTTTTCTAAATAAGAGTGTCGTATTCTTACCGATCTATTTTACATTTATTTTAAACAAGTTTTAGAACTATATATATATATATATATAAATATATATATATATATATATATATATATAAATATATATACTTATTTGAAACAAAATGACGTAGATTTTAATACATTAAATATCTGCATGTAATATCTATAAAAGAAGTCAATTCCATAATATTAACCCAGTATTTTCTTAGGGAACTTGGCAAAAAACATTTGACAAGAAAGCAACAAGACCGAGAAACTTCTACATTACCAAGGAGGAAACGACTCAATTGCCAACAATGACTATGAAAGCTAAAGTACCGTACGCTAAAGACGATGAACTTGGGTGCAAGGTATTTCTATTTTGTTACGAAATAATTTCTTAGTATTTTAAAACTGTTCATACATTTTAATTAGAAATATAATAGTAATTATATTAATTATATTGATGAAGGAGACATTTCAAAATTATTGGAAGAAAGAGTGGATGTGCTTTTTTTTATATGAGCTCTTCATTTTAAAATAATGAATAGACAAAGCAAAAATTCTGAGAGATTTTCTTTACTCAAATTTATTTTTACAGATTATAAAATTGGATTATGCCGGTGGAGACGCATCACTGGTAATCTTGCTCCCCGATGACATCGATGGAGTAGATGAGTTGAACCAAAAACTGGCAAAAGATTCGAGTCTTGTTTACAAAGCTTTAGACAAATTGTCAGTTGTTGAAGTGGATATACGCATACCTAAATTCAAAACTGAATCTCAAATTGATGTCAAAGCAATATTGCCAAACGTAAGTCAAATAATATTAAATCAAATTATTTGAAATTAAATGAAATAATATTTGCGCTAGTTTAAATTGCTGGTGACCGAATACGTATTAAAAAATCATAAAGTAATTTTATTTAAAATATTAAAGATATGGGACAAAGAAGAAAAAATTTACAAAGTCTACATAGTACGTGCATATAAAATGAATATAAATATTCTCAAAATGTACTCATAACATTTAAAACGTACATTTTGATATTTACATACCATCTCCATTTGTTGGAGCATATTCAATAACGGTTAATTTTAACTCAACAACTTTACTCTCTAGAAGTACTCGTATATTTACCTATTTGAAAGAATAATTCCTCGATGAATGGATAATTCTAAAAAATCAATTATAATTAAAAAAAATTCTGTCCTATTCAGTTCAGTAATTTTTAATACATTTTATTATTTTATCTACTGAAAATTTACTGTCGCCTCAATGATTATCAAAGATCAAAGATCAATAAGGAATGATCAATATGGCACCATAACCAATCTTAAGGTAAGGTTTAGGACAAACCGTGGAAGTTAATACATTCCTTGGGAAAAAATATTCTAGATATTTATATTGCGCCTAACTTGACATAATTATTTCCTACTTCTCTCTAATGGTGTACAATTTATCACATATTTCAGTTGGGAGTTAAACAAGTATTCGATCCCGTGAAATCAAGATTGGATTACATGTTAGAAAACCCAGAACAACTGTATGTGTCAAAAATTATACAAAAGGCTGTCATAGAAGTGAGTGAAGATGGTGTAGAGGCAGCTGCTGCAACTGGTAACTATTGCATTAAGTTATTTTAATTAATTGACATGCTAAATATTTTATTTCAAGGTTAAAATTGCAATTTTAACCTTAACAGCTTTAAATATAAAAAAAAGCATATCGATTTTCCATCCGACTTTTTCATCGATTACCAATTTCGGTTAATCATCTTTGTATCCTTATTAATTGCATTTAATCTTTCCGTGGGATAACAACTCTCTTTATTTGTGGAAAGGTAATTTCCATCACGTATGATTTGTAAATTATATATATTAACATTATTTGTTTATTTAAAAGTGTTTGCCAAAAATTTTTTTTATTTAACTGGGTTTAGATGATGTCAAAGAAGAATATGAAGGTAACTTTACGAAAATTTACGTTTTTTATCACAAAATATAATTGTAATATTTTCAAACTTTTATTTTTCCGCACACTTATTTTCAGTAATTAAAATTATTTTAAAACCAAAATCATTAAGGAAAGTGCACCGTAGCATTAAAAATGTTGAATTAGCAGTTTTATACTATATATTTTACATTTAAATATGCTCAGAGTGTAAGATATTAGCAAAAAATTTAGTCGTATCTATTTTTAACGTGAAAAATAATTTTATGTAAACTTTCTTTTTAAACTTAAAGAAAGGATGAGAGCAAGTTCATTGATTAGATGTAAATATATAACAAATCAGAGAACAATTATTCTGTTCAATCTTGTGTTGTGTCGTTGCGTGAATGTAATATATTAACAATAATGAGCAGTATTTGAAATTATTTATTTAATAATACTCCACATAATGAGATAAACAAATTTATATTTTCCTAAATGTAATTTTTTAATGTAAAGCTACCTATCATTTGCTAAAATTAAATGAAAGAATGATACATATTTTTTAAAATTATCTTATTAAAATTGTTGGATAATACACTTCGTTTTCGAAGTTGTACTTCTTTAGGCGCGTTATAAAAAAATGATGAAAGTGAAATTTTATCAACGCATCAAAAACTATACAGAAAGATGTTGCTCACTAAACATCTATTTACATAGGTTATTTGATAGATGAGTGATCCATCATTTTACTTATCCACTAGCTTTCCATTTTAGGGCAATCATTTTCCAGACCGTTTTTTCGCTACACGTGTAAACATTAAATTTAATGAGTATTCATTTAAATTTTCAAAATAATTAAATAATTAATTTTAATTTAATTTAATTAATTTTATTTTAATTTAATTAATTTTATAAATTATATATAATTTTGTAAATGATTATGACTGAAATTTCAGATAAAAAGATCAAATTTTTTACTATTACATATGAGAAAATAATAAAGTTGAAGTTCGATAATTCGGAAACGGTCTGGCAGATGATTGGCCTACAATATGAAGCCAGAAGAAAAATAAAATAGTGAACCACTCATCTGTCAAAATAACGTTTAATTTTAATATTTAAAATTCAATTATTTGATTGAATTTAGATTTACCAACCTTATTTGTAATCATGATCCTTTTCTTTTATTATTTTATTTCCATTGATTATTTTCTATTATCCCTAAGAAATATAATTTCTAACGCGCGTACATAGGTACACACACAATTTTCTTCTAAGCTTTTTTTTTAAAAAAACTATGAATAAATTTGTGTTAGTATTTTACATTATAAACCCGTTGAGAACCCGCGTTGTTGTATTGCGTTTGCGCTCGCGCCTCCAAAATACGTATATTTTACAATGAATTATCGTTTTACAATGAAAATAATATATATAAAATGAGGTAAATATATAGACGATATAAGAAACGGAGAAAAGTAGCGAATCGAATAGTGGCACACTCGTCTATGGCGTACGATTATTTTTGCCGTTATGATTTTTGCTCTGCCTAAAATTCGGAGAGAATATAAATTTTTATTTGAATTAGTGATATTTTTATTCAGGTATACAATTCATTACTACTTATTCCTTATGTAATTAAACTCATTATTACATATGTAAGGTAAAAATGCTTCGATTCTGTTGAAACTATTTTAAATTTCTACTCGATCTATATAAAGAGATACATTACCATAAAATTAGTACTTTCGGACTTATACACTATTTATCGACTTGACAAGAGGGCCGATGTTATGTGAAAGTATTTTGCATGCTAGAGTACATGATGAAATTTTTATCTAATTTAAAGAAAACTTGCAACAGAAGACGAAGTAGAAAAAGAGACAAAAGGTTACACTTACTAGATGTTATAAGATATCTTTAATTACCACAAAATCCATAATACAAAACAGCTCGTTTCATTTATCATGAGGTTTCTTATTTGCAGTTTATTACTACGATATGTAATATTTAAAGTTTTTAATACGTCTTAAATGGACTAGCAAGTTCGTAACTTATTCGTTGTATTTTCAAAATGTTCCACATGACCCTACATGCATTCTTTCATTCCATGGAAATACTGAGAGAAACAGAGAGGCTCTTCTTACCTTTTCGAACGTTCCTTCCCGGCTTTTCGAAAACAATCATCGCTTCATCAGCACTCATACCCTCGCAATGTAACTTTAATTATCGGGAATAAATAGAAAAGGCACGATGCGAGTTCGTTGCCGTATGGCGGACGACTTATAATTTCTACACCCGACATGGTCAAGTTTTCGGTTGTTTATCGGGTAGAGAAACTTTGTAAAAAAACTCACATTTCCAAATATGTACCATATTCACCTCATTATTTCTGTCTGTCTTTTCAGCCGCTGTAATAAGGGCTAGATCGGTCAGAGTTGGACCGCGCTTCCCTACATTCTACGCCGACCACGGTTTCGTTCACATTATATACACCTGGGATGATGTTGCATTATTCAGTGGCATTTATAAAGGGAATTGAGATAGAACACGCTATCAGAGATAAATAAAGATAATTAGAAAGTTTTTGAACAGATTATAATATTCAATGTCTTCATTTTAGTTAAAAATAAACGAAGTTATCTTAAAATGGTGATGAAATTATTATTTCACTTTGTAATTGCTTATTCTACTATTATTTGTAGGCAAAGTATCTTAAAGTCACATTAATTATTAAATGTTATATCCTCTTTCTCATATCAATTGCTCGTGACTACGCATTAGAACACTTCGTATAATCTTGTAGTGGATTATAACGACATGTAATATGGCGTTCTGCGTCATGTGAATTTTAATATTGGTGCGTTTGAGGGTTTGCTTTGATATCCTCTTTAGACTACGTTTTCTAGGCTTTCCTACTTCTACTTAATATAAATCAGTTTATAAAATTCTTAAGAGCCTTTCTGATTCTACAAAAAAACTGCTTTCGGATTCTTAACATATCGTGCATAATTTGACATACTGAGATGAATTCGCATGTTTTATGTGCCGTCTAGAGAAATCTGAAGCCTGCGTCACCTGCACTATATTAAAAAAGCTATACATTTTTCATTCTCTGTTTTATTATTCAGAATTCGAAACTTGACAAATATATGGAAAAGACTAATAAGTGTCTTATTAACGGTTTTTCCATATCTTATCAAGTTAGATAATGATATTTTATAAAATGAATATTTGTCTCTGAATCTCCTGAAATTTTTTTGGTATGGGTGGCCTGAGATAAATGAAATCGTCGATTATAGCATATTTTTTGAGCAAATCAATTCTCGGAAGTTTACTTGTCCTGACAAAAATCTTGATAAGAAGACGTATTTCACCACTTACGGATTCTAGTTAACTTTTTGATTGTTATGTAACATGTGTCTTGTTAATCAAATATGTTTGTAAAATTTATGTTTATATCTCCTTATAATTCTTCTACGATATTTCAACATCAAAACATACTGATATTTAGTTATTTTCATTTTTTTTTTCATCAATTTCAGGTTTTTTCTTTTTGTTACTCAGAGGTGAATTGAAAAAAGCAATCATTTATTTAGAAAACAAATATATTCATGTCTATTGATCCATATTATTCTTGGCTTATCGCCTCTCTAAAACATGAATAAGAGATGAAGTTTAAGATAATTAGATATGTAGCTTTAGATAATTTTGATAAGATGGTAATAATAAAAAATTGCTTTTGCTAAAGCCCACCCAGTTAAAGTAAAAATTGTTGCAAAGAAATTTTTATCACAATTTGAAAATTAAAAAAAAAAGAAATATAATTAACTGATATAATTTATTTAAAAAAAATAAATATGAAATAGTAATTCATAGAAGTTTGCTAGTAATTCATACAAGTAAATAATGAAAGTTCTGTAATTAGATACTAAGTACACGTATGATAAACAAATAAATTTGTCTAAAGAGAAAACATGTCTTCATTCCATCACGGTAGGAAGGGACTTCTATTTGAATTCTATTAATATAAAAAAAATTATTAAGTAATTGTAAAAAAAGAAACTTGAGTTGGAACAAAATTGCCGACAACCCATTTTTTTCCATGAAAACATTGAATACGTTATTATAATGAGATTTAAACACACAATCATTGACTTAATATTAAGAAAATCTATAAGAAATATATGACAAACTATTTTCGATTTCAAGTAGATAAAGAAATAATGTATTCTAAAATGAAATTGAAGAATAAAAAACACAAGCATCGAAATTCGAGATCACTTCCTTCGTGTTCCGTATGTAATATATATGCCCTACTGTTGCGCCAATGTCTCTCTGAGCAAAATGACGGAGTAAAAATATACTTACTAACTCGGCTACTCTCGATTACATTTGGCCGAGTATATCTGAATCGAACGGTACAGCATTATTTGACCTACCGTTGATTAACGCGCATCGGGTAAACTCGGGTGACATGGATCTGATAAATCCGATACATTCGCAAATTTTCCCATCAAAAAATTTTGGACAAAATCAAAGTCAAAAAGATTTTCACTTCAACTTTGCTCCTTTCTAGCTTTTTCTCGGATAGAAATTATGTGAAAAATCAAAAAAATAATCACTCTAAAATGTAGGGTCAACTCAAATTACACGTTTCAATTTCATTGCATTTCTACTTTCATACATTTTCAAAAGCAACGTTTTCAATCAAATAGACAGTTTATAGCTGTACTTCATTAAATCCTCGTATTAACTAATCGTTTTTCAATTTAAAAAACAAAACAAAAATACATAATTCCCTTCCAATTTTCTCATCTAAATCACTTTTTAAGACCACTTCGAATGTAAGTACAGTGAATCTTATAACATGAGTTTGCAGCAATTATAAGAAGTGAAATATTCCAAGCTAGACTATAATTTTTATATCATTACACTCTAAAAATATCAGTTAAAGCTATGTTGAATTTCTGGTATAATAAAAATATATTTAAGCCCAATGTGCCCTTCAATTCTTTTTTTAAAATTTTTTAATAAAATAATTTTCCTTGTTCTGCTTTTAAAATAACTTTTACCTTGAGATTGATTGAAAATTATTAGTTACTGTTGGAAGTATTAATTGTCAATCAATGAAATTATAGAGTAATATTATACAGTACAATCTTTATATTTCTAGACGTATTATTTCGGTCTATTAAATGAAATATTTTTTTAGATATACTTTTGTGTTCTATTAATTTTTTGTCTTTTTGTTTATTTGTTGAGATATATATATATATATATATATATATATATATATATATATATATATATGTGTGTGTGTGTGTGTGTGTGTGTGTGTGTGTATTGTGGATTATGGAAAGGTTGATATCTGTAAAAACAATACTGACGATGTACAAATTTAAGCAACAATTTTCGTATTCAAGGATTTTGTTGTAAAATTCTTTGATATTTTTGTTGCCTATAAATTTTTCACTAAATAAGTTTTACTTATCGAATATAATAATTATAAAAATCATCGTTTGCTTGTGCATTTTTCTATACTGGAATAGGTAAGTTCAACTCATGCACGAGATGTGACTACAGTTTGAGTGTAGGCAATTCAAAAGTGAGAAAGCTTGCACTCAAGTCGTCCACTGTGAGCACTCAAGTCGTCCACTGTGAGCACTCAAGTCGTCCACTCTTAGTCACTTGCTTCATGCAAGTGACTAAGAGTGGATGACTTGAGTGAAAATATAATAAATTTATTAATAACTTTTTCCGTGGCGGCATATAAATTATGCCATTATCCTTAATTCATATTTAAATCTAATTTTTGAAAGAACATTTCTCACACCGAAGCGTGACTGTAAAAAAACTGAAGTTAAGAATCAATTATCATTTTGTACGTTTGCGTTTTATATTAGCTAAAACTCAAAAGGGTTTAAATGATTACACGCGATCGCTGCTATTTCAAATGACCATACTACCATTGCCTTATAGAATGACCACGTGATTGCTTGAAGGTTAAAAAAGTTTGTTTTTCTTTACATTATTTGCCTGTTGACTTGTACTCGAGTACACTCATTTTCATAAATATCATATGTAATTCTTTTTGTTGTATAGTGCTGTGATAACAGCCGTATTTTAAGGAGTTTGATAGCATTTAGCTGTTCATTTATCTCACTTAAGATAATTCGGATGGTATGAAAATTAAATGTTCATTGATTTTCTCTCACTGTCTGCTGGGACTCGGTCTCCAAGAGTCAATACGCTATTAGTCTTCAGTGTAGTGAATTAGATGCTTTCAGATCCTGATAACTTAAAGAACAGAAATTAACATGTTTAGCCATCTTTGTCTGGTAGTTATTTCTTGCTTAACAGTTATTAGCTTTAGGTCTGAAGAAAGTACTTACTATTGATATAATTTGGTATGCTAAACATGAATCTTATAGATTTTATTTGGAATGTTTCAAGAATTTAGATATTACTCTTGCTAGTGATTCCAGAAAGTTCGATTCCGTAAATCTTGAATACTGCCATTTTGCTTTCATTTCATAGCTAGGATTTTCAGCCACTTCAAGTTTCTTATCTTTGACTCGAACTGTTTATATTTAGTCCGTATTTGTTTCTATCTACTCAAATGTATATCCTCCTATTTATATTAGGTACTATACCTATTTCTACCAATTTTCATGCTTTCTTTTTAAACATGGTAGTGTTAATGTTTAATGTTAGTAGTAAAGATGAGGTATGGTATGAGCGTCATGATGCTGCCTTATATTACGTCATCCTGATTTTATTTCATACAGTTCCGACGTTTCGCCGTTGTATTTAACTTGAACAAACATTCTCTTTTCCCATTATCCTATTCCCATACTTAACTCTTAATTTGCCGATGGAAGGACTGAGATAAATGTTTCATGGTTTTAAGCAGTAAACTCTTTTGCTAGACATTTTCGAAGGCCTGAACATTAAGTAATATTTATTTTCTAGCTTCTGGTGGATAGAGTCAGTCAACCTATAAAAGCATAGCGTTAAGCTTTTTCCTGAAACCGAATTTATATTTTGGTAATATTTTACGAGTATCTATATATTTCTGGTTTGTAAGAAGATACTTTTTCTGCTGATTTATCATGCCAACTTGTGCGAGCTTCCACAAGTAGCTTCCAGTAGATAGTGTAAAGTTAGTAGCCATTAACGCTGTTCACTAAATACATTATTCTTTTTCTCGGAAGATTTTTAGTCTGTAATTTAAATTATAATGCATCAATTTCTCTGATTATCTCTTAAGTATTTATTGCCTTTAAAGGAATAAATTTGGCGCTTTTGGGTTGTTTAGATTTCATTATCTTTTCCTGGGTTATTATTGTGATTTGAAGATTTTTTTCGAGAAAAACTGTTGCCTTTTCCAAATCAGATCTAGTCCAGCCCTTACTTTGGTCTTAGCATAGCTACTCATTTAGCGCCGCCCAGGAGACACGTGCAATGTAGTGTGTGGTATCTCCGATATACGCGAGAACATATACAAATTATTCAAAATTTATTAACAGCCGAGATAGAATATTTTTCGGTATCCGTAGAATTTTTAGATCACTAAATCTGATTCTGCCAAGAAATTTTCGATAATACTGTGTACTGTTTTTTCTTTGGCCATAGTCACAATTTGTCTGCAAGGATAACTTATTACAAACATAATGAGTTGCTCTTACAAGATACTGATTCTATACTTCAACTGAGTTTAAAAATTAAACTTAACTCAGATAACAAAATATTCGAATATTATTTTATGTTACGTATGTTTTGATAATCTGCTAATATAAATAAAATTATACCCAGTATACGTACACTAGATAACGCTTATGTTATAATACATTATACAAAAAGATGTGTCAGAAATTATTATCATATAATAATCATAATAGCTTGCTGGAACTTACAATTCAGGATTATTCAATGAAAAGGCGCATCGTGAGCGATACAGAGCTACAGCTTTTGATTATATATACATGGAATAATTTATCTATATAATTCCCGGCTTGAAGGATCTGTAGGCGAGTTGAACACCAGTGGCCAGGTGGCCTTAGGCTTTTTGAAATACCGGCTAACATTTTTCATACTTTTCTACGTTGAAATTACGCAAACAGCAAGTTTGTATTAATTTAATATTTAAGGTTCATTATTACTAACATATTCTTCTTAATTAATCTTTCCACCTCTCCATACATGTATGGTAATATGTATGGTAATCTCTCCGGTGTTCATAGTTAATGCTTACTTGGAATCGAACGGTTATGTATCGATACCCAAAAATTATATACCTGAAAGTATTAATATTACTCAATAACATAAACTTTTATAAAATAGTCCGGAGCTCTAACTTATAATTAATCGTTTATTAATGCAATGACGTTTAGAATTTGATTTAATACGATATTTTTTGGGATTATTTCTATTGTAACTTGAAGAAGTAAACACCAAGAGGAAAAAAGAGGCTAATTACGTTAATATCATTTATTTGAATTTTTGACAATTTTTTTTTTAAATTTAAATACCATTTCAAATTAGTATAAATGTGTGTTCCAAATTCTTGTTTTTTATTTTTAATACAAGGTAT
The DNA here is from genome assembly GCA_039881145.1 of Druceiella hillmani. Taxonomy (NCBI): domain Eukaryota; kingdom Metazoa; phylum Arthropoda; class Insecta; order Lepidoptera; family Hepialidae; genus Druceiella; species Druceiella hillmani. The sequence continues at coordinate 18,078,413 of JAYKKI010000042.1, read as the reverse complement.
TTTTCAAAAAATGTATGTTATATAAATTTAATAAGTGTTAATGAAATATAAAATAAATTTATTAGATATTTCCTCATACAAAACAGTATTTAATTACGTCACTGGTTTTTCGTTGTTACTTATAATACTCACTGCCAATGCAAAAGTATAATAGGATTTATGATATAAACTGAAAGCTCATGATTTGGATCCTTCATCTTATTGTTTTTGTGTAATAGTTCTTCACGGTATTGTCAAAATCTTATTCATTAACAATGTTAATAGCGTCTTTTTCTGACAAGGTTTTTTATATGCAGCTTATTCAGTTTCTTTTTCTAAGAAATGCGCTTCCAAATCCTGCACGAAGGATCGTACTCACGGTTATTAAAAAAAATTTCAGATGCACTAAAACGTTGTTAAATTAGGTCTTGTGATGACTCTTTTGTTATGTATATATATATATATATATATATATATATACATGAATACTCCCAATAGTAACGGCAACGAACTGGTCTATGCCTTTAAACAGATAGTTAATGTTATTACTTTTAAAATTGTGATGTATTGTGATATGATGTATTGTTACATACTCTAAGCTCTTGAAGAGAAACCTTTGTTTTTAGAGATTTAGTTAATAGAAGCAAGAATTGCGTTTATTAGTAAAATAATAAACGCTAATCAACAAATATTTTTTAAAATAGTACGCGCGAATTTAGTTAATTTTTCGATCATGCAAAGACAAGAGTTTTATTTCGTTTTTAAGTGGGAAGTGATTTTTCGTGTTTCATTGTGTGAATTTTGGTATCTTGTTAACTTTGGATTGATTTGTTGTTTTTATGATTTACCTGAAAAATACCAAAAATAGTAGATTTTCTAAGGAAAATATAGTATATCATTTTAAAACAATAACTATTTTACAACGGGATTTATGGTATGCTCGAAGTAGAATAGATGTTTTGAAAAATCTATCGTATTTGAAGCTGGTACAAGTTTATCAATTATAATATTTAAATTATATTTATATATTCGATTACTTTCAGTGCTACATTTTTTTTCCAAAATATATATTGAAGCTACTTAAAATAATAACCCAAAAGTATGGAATACTTGATACCTGAGAGAAAGTTAATACGTTTCTCCAATTATTGGACAACCGTGTCTAGTATTCCGCATCGAGTATCATAGTATAAAATCTCGATATCCACTCAGTATGAAGATAAAGATTTACATATTATTTTTCGTTCGATTTTTATTTGGATAAACTGACATGAATCCTGCAAATAAAATTACACGGAGAAAATAATGCATTTCGTCTGTTCAGCTAAAAATATAAAAACAAATTTAATAATTTCAATTAACATGTTAAAATATTTCAGCGGTTGTCGAGACTACAACAATTAAAAGATTTGTATAATACCATTTTTAAGTAAATTACACGGACCAATATTTGTCTCTCGCGAGAAATAATAAATATTAAGAATGATTTTAAAAATTACTTCACTGATTTTCTTTACTTCTTTCTTTTACTACCTTTCTTTTAATTCAAACCTCATCAAATTGAACAGTTAATTTGCTAATGTTTATCAAAATTTTCATCAATTTTCACACGTTATACCTTAATTTCTATTATGTTATGTTAAAAATTATCCATATCTTCGGGAAATCGTTTTGAATAATCCTTCAATATGAATAACGATTAGACTCCCATTCGATACGCATTGAAAAAAAATTTCAACGCGATATTTAAGTAAGAAATGAATTAAGAAATCTTAACACTATTTAAACTAAAATTGTCAATTCTCTAAATAATATGTAAATACATATTATGTATATAATATAAATAATAATATATAAATAATATATCAATTCGGTATATAATAATGAATAAATATTTCAAACTGAATTAAGACATTACTGAATTAATACATTCAAAGATAATATTCAGTTAAATAAAATTAAACCATTATAAACGTCTAAAAATAAAGGTTTAATGTTATTTGATTGAACAATGTCTTTGAATTTAACTTAGAATAACGATATTTTTCAATATTTTTAAAATTCACGCCCTAAGTCATTTAATGAAATTTTGTGTGATAATTTAGGGAATGTCATTCCCAAAAAAAAATCAATTATCATTTTTGTCATATTATCTCCAGTTCACGAGATACTTGGCTATATTTATATTATATGAAATTGATCGTGTGAGTGCCAATATTCCACTCTGCAGCCAAAACTACATATCGCACACGAATGGCAATGGTGTGTTGCTTACATCGTACACCATCCATCTCCCAGCTCCCATGCTGGTTGTACGTCGACAACTATAAGGGTCTGGAAGATATGAGTGTTAAAAGTAGTCGAACTCGAAAATGTGTGATTTCCAATATGAAAGTTCCAGTTTTTCTTTAGAAAGTTCGGGAAATTTTTAGAAACTTCTATAATGTTCAGAAATATTGCCGAATTCTTACACACACACATATATATATATATATATATATATATATATATATATATATATATATATATATATGTGTGTGTGTGTGTGTGTATATATGTATATATATATATACATATATATACAGCGAAGTAGGTATTTGGTCCTAGTATTTTTGCCAAGATATCCGATTTATCATGTCTGAGACCGAGTCAATTTGGCAAATAAATCAGAATGGGACGTTTAACAATATTTGGATAAAAACTGAAAGAATCTAAATACATTAATAAATGTGTAACGGATATGAAACATGTTGTTTTAAAACTTTCACAAGTTGTTTCAAAATTTGATTGACTGTTTTCCGATCTGGTTTAAAAAAATTATGTGGATATGTGCTTTTTTACTATGTTTCCAATTTTAGAGCTTACGTAAGAATCTTTTTAATTTTATTCCCTTGTTCTTCTGTCAAAGTTTTTAAACTTTATGCGATATCACTCCTAAAGGAAAAGAGCATTTGATTTAAAGGGTCAAATTAAATCAAAGACATTTAGTAAAAATATCAGAAAAAATTAAGACGTAAGGATACAATTCACAAGTAAGTACTTCGCAAAATTTGAATTTGTAAATTAAACTGAATAATTTGCACACAAAAGACAAATACTTAAATAAGGATGGTATCAAAAAATCATAGACAGCGAAAAATAAGCGTCATTTTGGATAGTTATTAAAGATAGACAGAAATAAGATAGACAGATATTTAGTGAAGTCAAATATTTATGTCGTTTATGAAAATTTCCAATTCCTTCGAATATTTATGTCATTCATGAAAATTTCAAATTCCTTAAATTTAGAAGCAATCATAGTATAAATTTCAAAATGCCTTAAAATATTTATGCCTTTTATGAAATTTCAAATCCTTTAAATTTAGAAGCAATTATAATAATGTTTTAAAAGTGCACCAAGCTCTTTTAGTTCTGTAAAATCTACACCATAAACTGTATATTCTATATTTATTTAATTTTAATAAAGTAAGATTACTCAAAAAACCCATCAAGTACAAACCCAATACACGCGGTGAGGTTTCCACATATATCAATGGAGACATACTAAATTAAACAAATATTAAAAACATAATTTCATGATAAGAAATCTTATTACTTTTAATAAACTGGAGGTTTCAGATTATAAAATTTCCTGATATATCCGTATGATACGATAGGTTTCCATAGTATATCCAAAGATGTTGGAAGACGCGCGCTCGCTTTACATCTTTGGTATATGATAACACATAATTATTTTTTGTCAGTTTTTAGATAGTCCGAACCTTTATATTTAATTTCCTTAATCGTTACCTGTCACTTCAATCGTTTTCCGTCGATATAATATTTGAGCCACTATACTCGGGAAAATGATAAATATATTTTTGAATATTTTATAGCTCCATTATATATGTACATAATTGTAAAAAATTGGAACAATTAGATTTTATATTAAAATATCGGGATTTATCTTTGAGCTTGTCACCTTTAGGTATATGTGAAAATGTTTCAAAGTTAAGAAAATGTTATATAACAAATTTTATCTAAAAATGTGTATACTTTTTTAGGATTTCTCATTACGCTCGTTATAGTATATATTTTTCGTATTATTTCTATATTATATATATATATATATATATATATATATATATATATATATATCATAATAATTATTCGCCAATTTACAGCAGCTGTTATCAAGCGATATTCGATGCCACTACTCCCGATGAGTCAATATTTTTACGCTGAACACCGATTTATATACTATATTACTACCATTGACAAAGTTTTGTTATTTGCTGGTGTTTACAATGGCACTTAAATAATTTCAAATTGAATGTACACTTCATGATATGCAATAAACCGACTTATATTTCTTAGCACAAACATGGTTAATTTATTTTTGACCTTGACTCTTAGATCCAAAATATGCTTATATTCAGTTAAAAATGGTTTTTAATGCAACTTTCACGTTGTTTAAAAATCTACTCCCACAAAACTACGTGATTTATATTTATTAACTACGTGATTTAAACTTTATAACTGCGTGATTTATAGTTTATGACTACGTGATTTATACTTTATGATTTTGTGATTTATACTTTATAACTAAGTGATTTACACCGACATGTAAGTTGATCGATGTTGTTCTACTAGAAATTAAGTCTCTAAAGTTACAGTGATTTTTGGGACCAGGGCTCTTTGGAATCAAAGGCTAAAATAAAAATCACATTAGCATATTTATTAGCATATTTGGTAATGCAAATGGTTTTAAACGGTCAATAAAACGAACACTTTGAGGAATATTACATTCGCACTATAATATAAAACTAAGCAACTTGATTGAAATCTGTTATTAATTCGCAATAATATGTTAATATAAACTTGATTTTAAAAATAATTCGCATACACAAAGTGTTTTTACAGTGAAGTGCTTAATCAATTTTTTCGACTTAATTGCCTTAATAAAAATTTAAATTTTTTCGACTTAATTTACTTAATAATACTAAACACTGAATACGCAATCGCTAACATGAATTTATTTAAACAAAATAAATTAATAAACTTAAATAAGGACTGTGTGGAAATGGTTGGAAATTAGCTAATTGACAGTCGCTTCTTAAGAGTAAGAGTAGTTTTCAAATCGATTTTTTTAAATAATCACAAGCGATTTTTTTATTAATTACGACGTTTTCATGAATATTCCTTCGTTTGCAGAGGGAAAAAAAATTTAATTTCCAGCCAGCCCAACATTTTATTATAAATACAACGCCCTGCTAACTATAAATATTTATCGTGTAAATTTCCATCAAAATGCCGTCAACACATTTATTAGGGACTTGTAGTTTCAAAATTGGCTTCAACTTGTAATTTTCAAATATACTATTTTTTTTAAATAAAGGCTAAATTGAAAAAAACTTATGTGGCTGATAGAGTCAACGGAATTTAGACATTCCATTTTAAATTTTCACGACGAAAAGGCACATATACAAAAATAAAATAAGGTATAAAAATATTTTAGCACCTGTGATATAAAATATATGTATAAAAATGTTTGAGCACCTATGATATAAAATATAGGTATAAAAATGTTTTAGCACCTATGATATAAAATACGGGTATAAAAATGTTTTAGTACCTATGATATAAAATATAGTTATCAAAATATTTTGGCACCCATGATATAAAATATAGGTATAAAAATGTTTTAGCAATTTTTTGATATGGCATGAAAGAATGTACATGTTGTCGCTTGCAATTATTTATAATTAAAAAATCGATTTGTAAAAAAATTACTCAAAAGACATGTCTTCAATGTTTTTGTTCTTAACGTTTTTTTTACTAATTTCACAATGGATTTATCATTAGACATTAGATACAAAATTTACAAGGCATTGGATTTTGTAGTGCAGATTTACAATACTTTGGATTTCATAATATAAAAACTTTACAAAGTATTATATAGGATACATGTCAAATTACATTTTTATTTGTTGTAAAGCGTCAAAAATAATCAGTTATTTTTATCTTTTGTTATTTAATAATCAGTTTTACCAAAATGGAAAAAAATTACTTTTTTAAGTTTGGCCGGACTGTATCAGACCAGTACGGTTGTCAATTTTATAGAATAAAATAATAACGGCCGTAAAATATTTTTCTTGTATAAATATATTTTTCTTTCATTTCATTCGTAATAAACAATGTATTTATATCATAAAAACACATTACAATAAAAATGCTACTTGCAAGTCTAAAATGGAATAAAAAGTGTCTCTATATAAAAAAGTACTATCAATTGAACACTTCAGCGCTAACAGTTTTAAAATTGGTATAATTGATTGTTTTTGATATTTTACGTAAAATATAAGTCGTAATTTCCATCTTTTCAATGCATTGCCATGTAAATTTTCGTACTGTTAAATATAAATCTTTGTTATTTTATATGTTTCAAAAGCATTCAAAATTTATATTTTTATATTACTTGATTGTATTATTTTATACTTTTATGTATGTTAAGTGTGTAAGGTTTCATGATAAATTATTTTTCAAAGTAGTGATAAAAGTTAGGGACAAGCAAATTCGAATATATTTTGCTTAAAGAATTTTTCGTGTCGTGATTTTTTATCATACAGAATCGCGAGCGGCCATTACTTTTAATTTTTCGTTTTAAATATTTTTTTTTTACTTAGTATGGAAAAAGTTTTTAAAACATAATTGGGGTAAACTAAATATTTTAGTTAAACTAATACAATGAGCATAAACAGAAAATAGGTGGCATAATAATTATTCAGTGAATTAAATTCACTAATGAAATATAATAGGCAGTGTCAAAAAAGGGCAAGTTCAAAACTTTCGAAATTGGGAATCGCTAGAATTAATGCAATTTTTATGTCCGTTTTATGAAATTCATTTTCAGTAGAACCTTCGGATATATTTATACCTAAACACAAGAGTATCCACAGATATGATCTTTCCCATACATATTAATAGGTAGTGTCAAAAAAGGGCAAATACAAAACTTTATAAATTGAGAATAGAGATAATTTGTGTTATAACAGCCGATACATAATTCTGAATATATGCCGCCAGAATTAATACAATTCTGACACGTCCATTCATACGTTTCCATTGAAAGATATGTATTTTTCCGGACTTACCATGGATTTGAATAACCAATCCAACTTCTACTTTAATAGCGACTTGATAGGTATTTCATAGAGAGAACCTCGTTTTTATAGCGGATTTGATATCTATATTATATAGCGGATTGGATATGATATCTATAAAATATTGATAATCACGAACAAAGAGTAGTACATATAAAATGGAAAACCAGATGTCTTTACAAAAAAAATTCATAATTTCCATTTAATTTAATTTTCGTTAATGACTGAAAGCACAGATCATTACAACAAAATTGGGATCATATACATAGGTTAAGTGTATTTTTCAAAGTGAATATAACCGTAATATGAATTATCATAGCTTGAATTTTTCTATAAATTTGGCAGTGTTAATTAGGTAATAAATTTTAGTTTTTTATAGGAAATATTTTGGATGAGAAGTTAATTGTTATTTAACATTTAGCGAGGGTGAACTGTAGTTGGTACATTTCACCGAAAAATTCACGTGTGGGTATTATTGGACTGTGGACAACAGATTATGTAATAAACTGCAGTCTTCACTTGAATAATATTATGAAATATATTTAAATATTTGTAAATATGTGATGCCGATTTTCAATCTTATGAGTCACTTCACGTCACTGAGTTGATTATAAAACACTTATTTTGAAACATTTATTTAAAATTATATAAAACTGTAGAAACTACTTTATTTTAAAAAGTGTTTAACCTTCAGTCAGACGAAGCTATGACTCTTCAGTCATTTGACTGAAATTCTTTCATATAGTTTCGCAGTTACTACGTCGATAAAACTTAATATGCTTATTTAATTATTTTCTAAATTTTCTAAATTTCTCTCCTACGTAATACATCATATAGACTAAAATTATAGAAATTAAATATCTCATTTAATTTCTATGTAGTTTTATTGAAAGATATTTTTAATACAAATTTTTAGTTTCTCGCGTCCTTTGCTACTTTTCAAGATAATAAAACCTATATGAAACATATTATATTTTTAAATAGTTTAATAGTTATCTAGTACAAGCGTGCACAGCATGATATTAGCATGTAGTAAACTTTGCTTTGAACAAAAATTGCTCAAGCATTTTTACATATATAATTTGATTTCAATAGGGAGTTCCAATTAGGTCATATCGAATTCTAATTAGGACGGCAGCTGATTGGTTTACACCTTTTGACACCTTTGTAATTTGTTATTTTCAAAACTGAAGTTTCGTTAATTTTTGTTTGTCAAATTTAACAAGTTATCGACACAAGGCATTTCAAATATAGCTACGCCATTTTAAACGAAAGTAGTTTCATGGAAACTTTGGATGGTTGAATAATATGAAATTATTTCAATTGAAATGTATTCAAAACAACGATTTCGTATAATATTAAAAATATCGTGATTATGCTCATTTTTATTCATTGAAACAATTACTAAACTAATGAATTATATCTAACAGATAAAATAACATGAGCGATTCTGTTGTATGTTCCGATAAAAAGTAAGATTGAGTAAATCAAAACAAACATTTCACATATTTCAGCGGCTATCGTAAGGTTTATGACTAAATCGATTAGAAGACAAGCACCCGTTCCCACTTTCTATGCTGATCACGCATGCCAATTTTTCATTCTCACCTCTGATGAACTTATACTCTTCAGTGGCATATTCAAGGGGAAGAAATAATGGAAACAGAAAACTCATTAAATGTTAAATTGTTTCAGTTATTTTCCTTTTCTTAATGCCGTATATATCAAAAGAAAATGTTATTTTTCTAATATGTATTAAAATTTATATAGATTTAAGTGCCTTTCATTTATCCTCATTTTTATTTGAATCCATTACCATGACTTCCAAAAATATTAGTATTATTAGATTTTGTAGTTCTTATTATTATGTTTTTTCTTGTGTAGTATATATAGACGGCTAATATAATTTGCGGTATTATTGATTAATTTTTTTGGCTTTCGATTTGCTACGTATTCAATTGTAATTGAGACGTAAAATTGAACGGACTAATTCTTTACAGAGATGACTTACTCATAGTTATTTTGTGTATATAGACGCTAAGATATATAAGGAGAAACATAATTTTCCTGTAGAATTTAAAATCACATATTGATTCATTGATAAATATTTAGTACTAAATTAACACCTCCGTAAATATCATATATATCTCCGTATACAATGCTCAAATAATTTATTAATTCCAAAAACGCGACGTTTCATTTGATATATTTTCCAATTTCTTAAATAGGCTAAGATATCTTTCTTTATTACTTCTTAATTAAATTAAATAAAATTGGTTTATTTCTATTTTCAAGGTTATTGTGCACACGTATTCGGAGTTTATGGTTATATGGTATTTCCATGGTTTATATGTACGAATCTTTCTTTATTGTATTGTATGTATCTTTGTGTTACAGTTTTGTAGCCTATGCAGTTTAGAATGAATAAAAAATTTTCAGGTTATTATTAAAATTAAATTACATGTTTATTCAACTTTTTATGATATTCATAGATTAGACATTCAAATAAAAAATTTAAAATATTTTTTTAATTCTTCCTCTAGTAAGTCCCGTACTGTGATATTTCTTAGCTTTTAGTAGTATATATTCTTTATCTTCTTTCTTACTAATTTGGTTTAAATTTAGTGAATGCTTTTAGACATAATTCATAGGTTAACAAACTTTCACGATAATAATTCATATTTCTCAAGACCGGTTATAAAGATATTCGTTCTATTATATTTTGAAGTTTCATAATTCATGCTTATGTAAAGAGTATAGAGATATGAGTGGAACATATAGTGAAATTTATTTTTCTGACATAGAAAATATTGATAATACATGAATAAACCTTGATGAACAACGTGTACTTTTGCAGTTATTATAGTATTTTGGGTGTGTAATAAATATTAAATCACAATTTTACTTAGAAAGAAAAACAAAAATAAACAAAAAAATCACGGTTTTTGGATAAGAAATACTTGAACTTAATAACTTAATTATTTGAATGCTTGGGTACCTATATAGTACTTGTGTTTGAAGTCTAACAAACTCCTATAAGAACAACCTTGAAGTATGTCCCCACCGATGATATTAAAATTTTTAAATACATATATTCTTTCTTACCTTCTTTTTAAATTAAACTCCAGTAGTACCTATAACCTTTGATACAAAGAATAAAGTATCTTTTCACACATTTTCCCATTAAGACAGTACATTACTGACTTAATTGGAGAAAAAGTGAGGATAGTGCTCTTTTTTGCTATCAAATGTCGGTGCGAAATTCTGTAAAACGCCCCTTTTTGCGTTGAATTCTCCAAATATGAGGAAATTAGAATACTCCCAAATTTATTCTACATTTGGGAGTATTCTAATTTCCTCCTCTAGCTTCTTCTCCGGTTTCCTCATGTTGATAGTTCTAAATTCTTAACACCCAATCTCGCCTAGTATACAGTACATGTCGTTTATCAATCTCTTCATTAATCGTCTGGCGCCGTCTGGTGAGAGAAATTCCTTGAATTGGAATCCATATTTCTTATATACTCGTGGTTTAATGAGAGCTTTCGAATAATATCATAATTATCCATGGCGTGTAACTGAGAGCCATTTGAGTAAATACATTCCAGCAATTTGGCCCGTCCATTTCTATTGGTTCTCGGTTATGATGTTATTCACATCCTTAACTTTGAAGTATTTCAAAAGGAAAAACGGTACATTTATAAGATCAGTTAAATAATTTCAAATATATTAATAATGTTAGGCCCTCACAAAAATGTTAGACCCTCATAAATTAAAAATTTAAGTGTTCTTAGCAGGCAAAGTAAAAAGTTGTTTTTTTTTAATATCCATATATATTCTAGGGTATTGTTTGAAAGTGCTAGTTAAAAGGATATAAATTTTTTTCGATATGATATTATGTCTTTAGAGACATACTAAAAATGTAATAAATTTGCAGAAAGACTAAAGTAATAATTCTAGATGTTACAATTTTTTAAACCTGGGAACATGGCAAAACCTTCGTCAAGATACGCCAAGACGAGCAGGGCAATACATTATCTTTTTTCGAAGCGATTCTCCGTATTTTTAAACTCTCAATTATTATCGAAATCATAACTTTGATTTCGATAATAACTGAGAGCCCAATAAAACTTATTTCTAGATTTGTTAAACATACCGATATAAGTACTAAATTTAAATTTTAAAGTGAACTAGTTTAGGTTTTATTAATATTGAAATTCATTAATTTCGTCACACACTCACCCACTGTCATTTATGGGTCAAACCTCTAAGGGTGCTCTAGATCTAAAATTTGATACAAGTATACAGATGCAAATGCAGACGTTAGTATACAAATAAAGAGAAAATTTAAAAAAAAAACTAATGTGTCGATTTACTGAACGCACGACAGAAGTGAAGTTTCTTACGCTTTTCTCTAAGTTCCTTATCCTTTTAAACAGACGCGTAATGGTAGAATCCCTATATCCCTCTCCCCCCCTATCTCTCTCATCCCCTTCTCCTTCCCACCTATGTCACCCTCCTCGCTCTGAACCAATTTTACGTAATTTAATATTTATTATTAACTTTAGTCACTAAATTAAAAAAAAAATTTAATTTTCGTTTCTACTCAACATTTTTTAATTGAAACGATTTTTTTCAGTTGAACAGTATCGACTTTCTATTATTTCTCAAGTTTCTCCGATCATTCTGGACATAAATTGATCGTATTTTTTCTCATTTCTTTTTACAAAAAACTGTTTATAATAAAACAACAAACTGTTGTTATTTATAACAGTCGATAGTGCTACTAATCATATGGGTACTGAAATATATTTATTTCCCATTAATTTATGGAAACAAATCTTGTTCCTGAAATTTCCAAAAAGCAATCACCAAAAAATCGTTAAAAAGGCTTATTCAGTTCTTGCCTATGGATGCGAGTTTTTCATTATAATGTAATTGTTTAAGTATCATAAATCACTTCACCTGAAGATATATTTTCGTAAATAAGTAACTTTTAAAAGTTATTACTATTTAAGATTTCTTTTTAATTTCCTCTTATTTTGTTGGTGTTCATCGTTCTTACAACTTAATTGTTTATGAATCCATTAATTTTTACTTTATTCCCATTATCAAATATGTGTATCAAATATTTTTTTGTACAGAAAAATGAATGCTTTTGTGAAACATATATACAATGTATTTGTAAATTTGCAAATTTTGCGTCTTTGTTATAATAAATTGAAACTAAAGAAAATACATTTACCTTGTTACGAATTTTAAAAAAAATAAATCTTAATGCTTAATAAATATCAAGAAAAATTATAGCATAGTAGCCATTATGAGCCCAAAATAAACTAGATAATACCTCGTAAGGTTTAATATAACAAGGGTTTTTTAAATATTGTTTTAAAATTTTTCTACGCCAATAGTAATACACATTATATTATTATTAATGGATCATTAAGTCTTGAAAAAAAAATTGATATCATTAAAATACTAAATTTGAAAAAATACTTTTTTGCAGCGGCTGTCATTGTGGCACTGACTAGTATAATGCCGACAGAGGAAAAACCAACGTTCTACGCTGATCATCCGTTCCATTGTGGTATAATGACTAGGGGTGGTGTTATACTTTTTGGTGCTGTATATAGAGGTGAAGAGTAAAAAGAATAGAGGTTCTCAAATGCCTCAAATAAACAATAAATATTAAACCATCGAATTGGCTTTCCAAATGTAATTGTCTATTTAAAGAAATAATATTTTTTTGTGTTGTTTTTGTTTATGCTTTTATCATACACACGATGAAATCCTCCTTGGATAATTAGTGATTTAATAAAGTTACTCGTCAGATCTGATACGTTGTATTTTCTTCCTGTAAGTATGTAAGAAATGAAATGATAATATGAAGTACTAACCTACTAAACTTAATATACAAAAATATATAATTCAATATTTTTAAACTTTTAATTCAGGAATGTGAAACAACTAGATTAATTGTTAGCTTGTTATCTTAACCAGTTTCTTTATTATACATTTTTATTTATTTATTTATTTTTATGTATTGCAATGTACACAATTGAAAAACTTGGCAAACTTATTAATATGAGAGCAATCTTTTACAGCCGTGTGCGTTATAATCAACCCAACATGCCACGGTGACGAGATTTATTATTTTACTTATCTAATACATAAAGGGTTATTTCTAGTTTTAGATATTTCCTCATTTGTTAAATTAAAATCTTTTAAATCGAAATATTATATTCAAATACCTTAAATTTTTTATTTGATTGTTTTTATTCTTAATAAATAAATTTTAATTCTTTTAAATTCATCAAAATTTTCTATTAACTTATTTAACTAATAAAAATCGATTCATATAATAATATTGTTTATAGTCATTACGTTTTGTGCTGATTGATAAAATCAACAATGAAGTTGAGAAGCTAATGTTTTACCAATAAAGTCCTTTTGAAAGTTTGGCGATACATCACAAGTCATTCCAAGATATTTTTGAATATCTTATTGCCTGCTTACATGTCGAGAAACTTTTGGGAAAATCAAAATTTTTGGGATGTTTCTTTTAGGCAATTGAATGTATAGGGGCAATTTGGCAATAATTTTAAATTTATGACGCAATGTTAAAAATGGTTTAAATTAAGTATATTTGAAATTAAAAAAATCGTTGACTCTTAGTGACTAATTTTTTTGTTTTTTTTAAAGTATGTTAGAGTGCCAGTACCTTATAATTCTAAATTTATAAATATAATTTTTGGAAAATTTTAATGAAGGTGTGTCGGCACTTTAAACATATATTTAAATTTCTCACTATTTATTTTATTTGTTTCTCTGAAATCAAAACCCAGGATTTTACAATTTTTTCTGCCTGTTTATTCGAATACAACGCAAAAGTGAATGATCTTAATTAGATAATCCTTCAACTAAAAAATTCTTTGAATTCAAATTTAATTTTTGGCTACCATTTGTCACCTTCGAATGATTTATAGGGAAAGTTTTGCCTTTCTATTTTTCATTTGTAAGTTTGTCTGTTTGTTTATGCATGAGGTAAAAATTACTATACCGATTGATATAATATAGATATAGTGTTCAAGGTTATTTTATTGTTAAATTTATATTAAAGAATTTGTGGTTCATTTTGTAGTACTAAGTGTAAGATCGAGTGCATAGACTTCAAACAGATGAATGGAAATAGTCAAAATTTTAGTGATTCGCCTAGAAGTTAAAATTAGTGAATGAGATAATTATAACGAAATGAAGAGTATTTTTCGAATGCAAACCTTATTAAAACTAAAATGGAAGTTATTTTTATTCTATTATTATATTATTATTCCAAGGATAATCTTCCTAGGGAATATTGCTACCAGAAAATAATACCTCCACAAAAATAAAATTAATATGAGCGAACCGCAGAAAAAAGAGTTATATAAATGGAGTAAATATTTTAATAAAAATATTGAATGGGAAACTTCGCCTATTACTTCATGTATATAGGCCCGAGCTGTTAAAGAAATTCGGTCTGTTTCCATTGATAATTTTTATATTTTTTGCTAAAGAAAATACATTAAGATTTCACGATAGCCATAGCTTAGGCTATCAATATCTAACCTTGAGTGTAAATAATGAAATAAAGTTTTATGGTCAATTATTCCTTTCTGTTAAATAAAAGTAGTGTTGTTTGTAATTAAGAAAGAGACGTATTTTCATATTGAAATATCTTTTAATGCATTAAGGGTATAATTAAATTAATTGTACGTTTGAAATGGTAGCAGATTAATTGTTAAATATCGTTGGTCTGCCAAAAAATGATATTTTGAAAAATTACAAAAAAATTTTAATGAAAAGAAAAATTGTGATGGGATGCAATTAGTTTAATGTTAAATATGCCTACTAATGTTATATATGAGAAAATTTGGGTATGTGTTACTTCTTCGCTGTGCACAGACTTTGTAATTTATTAAGCTAAAAATCCAGTAATGAACTATCTCCATATCATTTTTTTTTTAAATGATATGGATATAGTTTAGAATGGGAATAGTTCAGAATGGAAATAGCCCATTTTGCTGACGCAAGGCTGGCGTCCTAGAGACGTCATTGATATTAATATATATGGATACTTGGAAGAGGGGTGAAGTTAGCGGCGAACTGAAAAACATAATCTTCTATTTCGCTCTGTTTGTAGATGCTCATACATGAAGATAAATAATAAAGCTTAAGAGAAAAAGTGACACAAGGATTGTTTGAATTTTGAATTATTTTTATTTCGTATAGTTCTCTATACGTGGTAAAATGTCACACTTTACTGCTAGTCAGTTCGGTTTTTCCATTAGATCGATTTAGATCACTTATCGAAGATTCACGACCTATAATACCAAGTTCATTGATAACGGGCTGCAAAAATTTAGTGAAACTTGGCACAGGAAGAGTTTATAATTGGAATTATCATATAAACTATTTTTTGATTATGGGAAATAGCATGTTTGCTGTAGAACAAAACTCAATTTTCCATTTTCAACAATAAAAAATGAGTACTAAAATTTATTAATAGATAGTGCAACGTGCATTATATTAAATTTCTTGAGAATCCAAACCTGTATGTAAATTTAATCGCCTTTATGGAAAATCCACACGCATGGTAATGCGTTGTTGAATGCACTGCGCATGGAATGCATTAGGATAAATAAACCCATTGAATAGGAGCAAAATTTACATAACGATCCGCACACATTTAGACTTATGCAAACTATTAAGAGTATATATTATTATTATTAATCAAATAACCATTATTATTATTTCTTAATGTTTACAGTCACAAAATACATCTCTACCCGTCTAGTTAAAGAAAAGGATACATCGTGGATAAAATTTATCCAAAGGTTACGGGAAAGCTATAGCAATGATTTTAGTCTTATTTTTTTTAAGATATTCACGATATTTTTAAGGTTTGAAATAAATACTAGATAATGTATCTTTATGGTGAAAAATAATATTGATATTTGAAAATAATTTAATGCCAATACTATGTTTACTTTAACGTTCATGTGTGTCCAAATGTATACAGAACCTTTGCAGCTCAAATTCTACTCATGCTCAACAAGTTTTATTTAACATATATATTGGTCTAACTTTCTACATTTATAAATATTTTTTTACGTTTGGAAATTTAAAAGTACATCCACTAAACGACTAGATCGTGAATAAAACATACTAATTGTAGCTACACTTACCGCTACCTACCAACTGACCATTCCAAATAATTACAAGTAAATAGCTAAGATATCCCAAAACAATAGCTAGTACCCGGAAAACAATGGCTGCAGTTCGCGCAACATAGCACCCGAAAGAACCTTTTGCATCCCACGACGGTCGACGGTAAACTGTAAGATGCGCCAGCCGTGGGAGCCGTTTTGTTGACTCTGCAGTGTGGAGCGTGGAGGCTTGCGTGGTTGCGCTATCTCGCTCGGCGATCGCGCCACCCTATCGCAGCGCTCTGTCTCGCCTTTCATATATCGCTCTCCCTCTCTCATTGTCGTATTAGTGGTGTATAAAAGTGCATGTCGCAGAACCGGATACATGCAGTATTCGCTACCTGAACCTCTGTTATATTATATGACCCCATAATGGTATTTTGTTAGATTGCCGCTTATTTTTCAAGTAAAGTATTGGAAACTTTCAGGAATATACAATAAAGATATTTGTTTCCCATCTAGGTACCCTTAATGTATAGGTCGAGCATATCCGTAAAATTTACCTCCACAATAAATATTCTTTTCTATAAGAAATAATGTTTACATCATATTTTAATAAAAAAATTAATAGAAATTATATTTTCAAGACTTTCACGCTATTAACATAATTTCATATCAAGTTTTCACTACTTTAACATTATTAAAATTATGTCGGTTCCAATATCGCAAGAAAACTTCGCGTTTGAAGAGCAGCATATATTATTGAATAAAAACTACAAATTTTGCTTCACGTTAACCAAGTGATACCTAGAAATTACCAATAGGAAATATATGAAAAACGAATTTTCACTAGCTGTCTGACTGTCGATGTCAAGATTGTAGACAACAGTGCCGTAGATAAATTCATTCTATAGATTTCGATTGACATTTTCTTAAAACTGTCATCGACTTTCAAGATAGTTTAAGAGTTCAATCAGATTTGTAGGTATCGAAATTTTTGGAACACTTTTTTCTCGTACATAACATATGGTATTGGGAATAAACCATGCTATTTGATTGCGAGTATCTCAGGTGAATTTTTTTACTGCTGTCCTTTATAATGAACAAAAATTAAAATGAAAAAAATTGTTGTGACGGTATTATTAATTTAACAGGTATTTAAAACCGTAAGAAAATTAAAATGAAAAAAAAATATTGTGGAGGTTTGGAAAATTGTACTGTGATCCTTTATAATAAAGAATCAAAACGTCCAGTAACTTTAGATTAAACTGCCTTATGTTTGTAATACGGCGGATCGTTTATCAAACTTATTACGATGATTTACGACGATGACAGGTTTACAGTCGATTGATACTCGCGGATCAACATTCCATTACCTAAGGTATTGTAAACTTCAATTTCATTTAATTTACAAATAATAAAACTGGATAAATCTTCATGTTTGAATAGCTGAAACAAAAGAAAATGGAGTTATCCTCTAGTTATCTTAGTTACACTTATAAGGAATTGACGACCATATTTTACTCAAGATATAAACTTTGACGTTGAAAAATCTTTTGAAACATGATATGTGTATTCTGTCGATAAACTTCGGGAAATTTGTTTAACTGTTTTTTTTACATTTTATTTGGGCAATGATATTTAGCATTGTATTTTTGTATTAATAAATGTACGTACATATTTCCAATATCTCTCTTAGTTCATTGGTATTCTTTTAATATAGACTGCACACAAATTTCAGTTATCCACGATGAATATTGAAATACTGAATAAAAAATATCGGAAAATTTATAATACACGTAACGTGCAAAAATTTAACTTTTTTTATTATAAAATTAATAAAATTGAAATTAGGTATATTTAGTTTTAAATATAATATTTATTTTCGTGTTTCACGCTTAATGATATTTGTGATATGTGGCGAGATAAAAATAAAATGGATGAAAAGGAAATAATTTTATTAAATATTTAGTTACGGGACAAGATTTTTGCTTCGTATTTCAAAATTATCTCATTAGCATTACGTATTAATTGTAATCTTTTATATTTATATTTATAATTATAGAGATGGTGATATAGTCACACGACATTAACTAGTTAAGATGATAAAGGTACCGAAATGAGAAAAAAGAAAAACTGGTGAATAAGTTATAACTTTTTACATAAATATTGTTTTTTATTTTAAAATCCTCATATATATTTAAATAATTTTCTTCTTAAATGTGGTTTTGTTCATAATATATGCTTTAAGTGTTAAAAACAAAAGTGATTGTATGATATTTTAAAACCAAATTATTACAACATTTTATTTCAATAAAAAATGTATCATAGCGCAAATTAACAGAATACCACATATAACCGTAAAAAATGTGTCAACATTTATTACTTTTAAATGTCAATTTAATCGAGTTGTGATGTTTGACAATTAGTTGATTATATTACATAAATAATAATTTTCATGATTAAATTTCAGCATATACCTAGACCAGAACCGATTTTCTCTCTAACTTTTGATGTCCTATTGCATGGCTGCGCGTTGAATCCTTAAGTTCCTCGATTTTTTGCGCATATCTGTAACATGTGTGGTAGAATTTAAACCGCTGTTATTAACCATTTATTACCAAGCTATATTTTGCACTATTAATTATAAACATAAACCCACACACACACATACACACACTCAGCGCATATTTATATATATATATATATATATATATATATATATATATATATATATACACACACACACTTATATTCACTTAGTACAAATACTTGTTTTACAATCTCCAGGGTCATTAACAACTTAATATTTAAGATTTGTTCTGAACAAAACTTAACCTTTAAAGTTTATACGTTCATTTGAAGAATTTCATTTCAAAATTTACCTGAATAATGTATGTATCCGTATTAATTATTAATGGCCATCTTAAACCATTCGTCTCGGCAATAGGAAGTTTGGGTGTTAGTTTAATTTAATAATGTTCTTTATATCGTATATGAGTGAGTAGTAAAAAAACAATGAATTTATTTATCATAGTCGGCTGTTAAAGTCGGTCGGTACAGTTGAGAGGAAAAACTTTTTACATGGTCAATTTACGTAATTTGCTTTAGATTAATTCCTAGAAATTTTTTCTTATTTTTGTTTATTTTTCTGTTCACGCAAGAAATACTAAATCGATTTCATTAAAAATTCTATTCAAATAAATCTTGAAGTTTAGATTTTTTATACTCCCTTTTGTTCGGATCAATCTCGAGAAACATGAATTTCAATTAATAACGCTCAAACAATTAATCTAAATCTCAAGAAAATTCAGAAAATATTTTTGCAATATCTCTTAAAAAGCTTGAGTATAGACAAAACTGAATTGCTATGAAGAATGCCTATCGTATTTCAAAATTATCTCATTAGCTTAACGCTGAGATTTATTAGATTGCACTTAGTTCATCATGCATTCAAGCTTCTTAACGCTAACGTAGTACATGGCACCCTAGCCACGGACAATAAGCTAGAACTAACAAGACAAGCGACCAATAATAAGATGTCTGGACAAAGTAAGAAAAGGGCCACTTGTAAGAACGCTGATTGATGAACAAGCAAAAGCTGTAAGCCAAGGTCAATCTAGGAGACCAGTCTGTTACCAGCCGCCACAAAGCTCGCTCGCAGTCATAGTTAATATTTTGTAAGTTAAATTTGTAAGAGCATCATATTGCAATTAATCTTTTGTGATAAATTAACATATTTATTGAACTATCACGAAGTCCGCAATATGAGCAGCACTGTCGGTAATATCGACAGACATAACGATAAGAAGAAGTCTCGAACCATCTTGTTGCAGTAGGTACTGAGTGTAAATCCCTTACTCTCGAGCTACAAAAGAACCATAGTCGGATCGTCGAACTTAGGAAGCAGCTTGATGGTGCAGCGAATCTATGTTTGGGAAGGTAATGCGGATTCTCTGGCAAACATTATAAATTTTTGCTTTTTTGATAGAATCCTTCTATTGCGCTGACCTTCGTCTACTATAGCTAGTGTGGCAATGGGTTTTCTTATCCGGTGTATTAACTTAAAATCAATTATATATTTTGATAGGAGTGATATCTCAACACAGTGCAAACATTGTAGATTCTAATAATTTTAAAATAATAATTGATATTTCACATAGAAAATATCGATACCCCTAATTACCTAATTATTTTATTTGTGATATAGATAGCATAGTAGCTATGTTAAAAATCAGAATTCCTATAACTGTAGCATTTCTAACAAAAAACAACCAATAGCGCCCCATACGGATTTACGTACGAGGGGCACCTAGAGAGGCGAAAACATTTAGATCTGTTCTTAAGGCGTGCTTAATGCTGGAGTTTATTAGAAGTACGAAGAATAGACGGAGGAATGTAGAGGCCTTAAGAAAAAGAATTAGGAAAGTTGTAGAGTAGAGTAGACATTAAATATTACGAAATGAAGGCTCCAGACCAATATTTTAATCATTTAATTTGTTAGATAATCCATCTTTGTGAAAATAAACGAACCTTGAAAGACATTTAAGGAAGCAATATTTCATGAGAGGTGACATCATTCCGTAATAGAAACCTATAAACTACACTCAAAATAAAACATAATATTAACACCAATTTTAAAACGAGAAATAATTTTCCCTACACTAATAATAATAATAATAATTTCAACAACAATATGTGGCGTTTCGTACCACAACAAAATGACTAGTCTTTTGAAAAAAGAATTTAATGGATTTAGTCTAATTTGACGTGGAATAACCAATCAAATCAAAATAATCCTCAAAATGATAATTCTTTCTTTCTTTCGTTCTTTGCAGAACCAATATGACGTGCCTCAACCGATGTGAAATATTCATTTCCGACGTCAGAATGCGTCCATAGATAAACTACCGAAACCAACCTGGGCATCTGAGGAACTACTCTATCAATCCCTGAAAGAAGAGTCACGAAGAATACCGCGAAATACGTAGAGAGATACGATCAGGAATGTTCCCATATTATATAGCTCCCATGAAGGTCTATGCGCGGACCGAAATAGGGAATTAATTCAAATAATTTTCAAAACACCAAATGTTATTAAACCTCAGCTTTCAAAACCTCAAAATAGAGTGGAATTTGATCATTACTTTAGACCATTTACCTGATATTACATTTTCAGAATTAATTAATGATAGACACAAAAGACAGAGAAAGACCGAGTTCGTTATCATTCACATTTTACTTATCATAGCAGCATCATGACGGATCCTTCTACAACACAGAAACAAACGAATAAAGCTGAAGGAACAAGAGAGTGAGGACAATCCTGGAATCGGATTATAAACCTACCGTCTTAGGGAGGCAGTAGTTAAGTAAGCACCCAAGGCATTTATTGCTATAGAGCATTGCACCCTCTACGTACATTAAGCAAGAACTATAATATAAGGGACGAATTGTAGGAAACCTGAGCAAAGTACAACAAGAATATACCTTCTAGAACGCAGGGAGATGCACAAACGAAACGATGAGATAAAGCCAAATGGAGAAGGGAGTCAATCTGTTACCGGCCACAATAGAGCTCGCTCATAGTGATAATATATTGTAATTTGAATTTTTAATGATACTGTATCGTAATTAATCTTTCATAATAATTATATTTATTTTTGATCTTTCGCGGTACTTGCACCATAAGTGAAACTCCACACTTTTCAAATTCCTCCATATTGCATTATCATTAGTCTATCCAACCCCATAAATATAACTTTTCATATCGTGAATCTGATTCACCCTTCGGTTAAAATTTTTAGTTCCTCAATACTCTCTTCAAAAACTTAATTATTTAATTAAAACTCTCATCCATTGCATAATATTTTTAGTCTAAAAAAACTTTACTGTATTTTATTACGACTCTTTATTTATTCAAGCTATTCGATTACTTGAGGGAAATTAATTTGAGCTAATTTTTAGTTATCGCTTTGGACGCTATGTGATAACTTAATTTACTTATTTTTGATAAATTATTTTGTGTCTCCTCACAAATATGTCTAATTAATACACATGGACTTATTGCTAGGAGAGCAATCTCTTATAGCCAACCAGAACACCAGTCCAGTCCCGCTCGAGGAGCGGCCGGTATCGAATTCGGGTCTCCACGATGCGCCTCGCAGTCAAAGACCGAATCCCTTGTGATTAATCTAATATACTAGGGTGACGACATAAAAAACTCAACATTTTCATAGATAAAACTCAATATGGCGGCGCCGATGCCGGCCTGCAAGCGAAGGTGTGAGCGCGTAAGCGCACTATCTTGCGAGCATGTGCGCATGCGTACACGTAGGCGGTCAGCCTGACGATTTAATGAGCAGATAGCCTTATGGTGGTCGAGTGGGAGCACAGTCTTGCATATGTACGTATTTACGATAATTGGGTATTTCATTATTCTTATAAGATAATATAGTATTAGATTTAATACTTACTGGAAGTTACTTCCTATTAGAAATCGATTATCGTTTTCCAATCTCTAATCCAATAGGATTTCAAAATACCTCCCTACTATTAATTTTACGGCATTAGTAATAACATTTGATATACGAAATTGAAAGAATCAAGCATCAAGTGTGAAAGCATCAAGTATGAAATACTCAGTTTCATACTACAAGAATTAAGCTATTCATTAAGTCGAAAATGATCTATATATTATGAAAAATGGAACAATCATAGCTAGACTTACTTTCGTGTCTCTCCTTAGGCGTATTTGAATAACAAACATCCAAAAATATGTTTCACGATACTAATATTATATCGTGTTGCCGAAAACATATACCTATCTAATTAGTTACAGATTTGTGGCTTGGTTGTATAATTGTAGATAAACAAACAATCTTTTGCATTTATAACATTAGTTACGATTAAGTTCACCTGAAAATTAAGAAATTCTCGTTACACTTAATTTTCTATTAATCATGGAGTAGCCCTGAAGTGTTTCTGCTTCGTGGAATACAATACCTTCTTAGCATTATTTATGTTCTTATATCCATATTTTAATTACTTACATGATTTTAAGTCAGTACAGTCAAGTATTTCCGATTTCTTTACATATTTAGAAGATACTTACGCTTGGCTTATACCATCTTAACTTAAACATTAAACTCATGGTAAAACACATGTTAATTAAAATTTTTAGGTGAAAACCGAATAAACATGAACTTAACTAATGTGAAAATATTAACCACCTACTCAAATTTGTTAATTTATTAAAATGGCGAATTTGAATTGAAAATACTTGTGGAAAATTAAATATGCTATAAAAGAGGGTGAAAAAATACTGATTAATATTTTTGATTGAGACGCAAGGTTACGCAATTGAAATATTTCTGTTAGTATTTATTTAAGAAATTTATTTATTATTAACGAAGAGAAAGAGGAAAATCTATTTTGTAGACCACAATGGTTCCATGGATACTTAGGCATATATAGATATTTTAGAATGTACAGGATCTAAGAATACCTAAAATACGATGACTCTGAATTCCTTTTCCTTGTCCTTCAGTGTTAGAACTATGGAGTTTTGAGAGATAACATTTTAGACTTCTTTAATTTTTGATATTGACAAAGCCTTAGGCTTGATATCAGCAGCTCGGTTTATAACAATTATTTGAGTTATATCTGAATTACTTGCAGGCCGAGGTTGGTTTACTCGAGGTTAGTTAATTAAAAGCTGGTTATTTCCAATAATTCATTGAACATTTTCAATTAGCCCGGGAATCTCTCTCTCAGGAAACTAGTAGAATATGTTATATGAATCGTGTAGCGTTCTATCGTGTATTTCGTGCGTGAGGTAGCAATCGAACTTGGGTAAATAAATAATAAACAAAATGGGCATAGAACATTCACAAAAATCAGGCGAAGTGATATGCGAAATAAGCATAATATGTATGAAGTAATAATATTCTGTCTTACGGCCAATTATTGTTTATAAAGATTCTAAGAAGGAAATTTACATATTTTCTATAATTTCATCCAAGAACTTACTGCAATTCCTTAATTTAGACTAATTTTAGAAACATTTTTATAGAAAGCCTTATTGAGGTAAATTTCAGGTTGAGTTTTCATTATGTTAGAGCTACTCACAGATTATCCTATTGTAATAGAAAAAAAACTTCAAGCATTAGCAGAGAAGTGGAAATATTCTGTTTTTCTATTACATGAGATAACACTGACAAATTAAAATGTTGGTTTGTTAGTTGCCAACCTAATATTTTCCGGCACTTGTTTCAACTAAGTACAAATTCATTTTAATTAAAAAAAACAATTACATTTGCTTTCAGCCACTTTATGGATGAAGAAAAATATGTGTATACTTGTTTTAAAATTAATTTAAAAATTATATGAATCACAAAATTACCTTCATTAAGTTGTAAATTTTAAGGGACGCGTGACAAAAATACGAAATGAAAAAATAAAGCAACCATAATTAACTTCTTTTCCTTATAATTTTAACTTGTCTCAAATCATTTTTTTACGTCCACATAAAAAAAGAAAATTGAAGACCATTTAACATTCGACCAAAAATTTATGAGATTGCAAGTTGGAAGGAATTCTTTTGTCTCCGGATTTTTATTTTATTCTCAATCCGGACTATCATTTTATTCTCAACAAGATGACCTGGAGGAATTTTTTTATCTCATTCCATATCAAAACCGTTTATTCGAAAGTCTAGCCGCAATGCCACACACGCCTTTCGCTTTCATAAAGTACAGGTGGGAGGCTACCTGTTGCAATATGTACATCGAGTTTCATTTAATAAGTTATTTTCAATTAAACACTTTTCCTGTTCATTTCCAGCAGAGACAATCCGAGTTGATTGATGGAAAATATTTTACAGAACGTACTTTGGGAAATTATGATTCAAAGAAGTTATAATTTTTTTTATTATAATTTTAATATTTTGGCGGAATAAACACAATTAACATACAGTGAAAGTATATCTTTCTTTCTATAACTTCGGATAAGCAGGTGTTAAGTGGAGAACATACTATCTGGTATTATCACCTTCTGGTTGTATCTTTGTGGTTTGTATCTGGTTGTTCTCACTATAGCGTTAAATCTGGTAATATCACTATAGCGATAAAGTATAAACTAATTGTTTTATTAAATTTGTTTTACTTTATCATCGCGGTAATTATTTTAAAAAAGAAATATTTAAATGTTCAAGTATATTTTCATGATATAGGCCTTCTTTACATTCTTCTTCCTGGCCTGTTTCTGTTTTATACTTCTCTGGCGGAAATAGTTCTTCGAAGTTCAACTCTTGTTCAACTATTATTTTTGTTTTTGACATTTAGTTACTATTAAAAATAATAACGATACGATATCTTAGTTGGGACTTTTGTAGCACAATATTGTTTTCCAATGTAAATAAATTTGCAAAATACTGCCACGACCAGAGATTTTTGCAATCGATGTTAAGTCGATGCTTTCCTCCTCGCATGTACAGGGTGACATACCCACACAAACAGATGAGTGGAACATTTTGTTTGACACCGATTCCAAAATTCTCTAGAAATAAAAAGATTTAATATTTTTTTATGCCCGGACAAAATATGCTACCGCAAGTTATAACAAGCACTCGTATTTTCAACATTTTATACTTTTTAGTGCGGTTCTTATACGGTGGTTATTTGAAGTTCGTTCAATATTTTCGTAACAATGCTTTATCTTTCCATTTTATGCTCCAGTGATGTCCCATGTTACTCACTCACAGAATTACGATGAATATACTATCAATAATATATCATCCATAGAAATCGGAACTGACGTCTTCGTATTTAATAAACCTAAATATATTCATATATATCTACAAATAAATCACACTTGCATATAGTATTATGTCCGCTTAGTAATGTATAGCTATATATATTTATATATACTTGTGGATACTTACCTACTTATCTGTCTACGTACTATTATTTTGGTTACTTCATGTATTTGTTTATAGCTGTAATAACTTACTTATATATTTATTTATTAATATATTAGTTAATTTGTACCTTTGTAAGCGTATCTGTCCATACTAACCTACATATATATTTTGTTCTATTCCTGCTTATGTCAAATTAAACGAGTACAAATTCGATGAGTTTATTACTCATTAGTGAAAATTTTATGATACCACTTTCCGGATCCGTCATGGTACCATGATTTTGCTGTAGAGCAAATTTATTTCTTCCTTAGTCCTGTCAAAACTTAAGACACTTTGTAATTAGATTATAATTAGACTTATATCACCCAAAGTTAATTACTTCACCTGTTCTATTTATTTACAAGAAATTCTATGGCATGTTTTTAATTGAAACCAATTCTTATAATACAAAACTGAGGCCATTAAAATAAAGAGAAATCGTCCAAATTGTTTGATTAATGCTGGAGGGAGGAGTTAACATACACAAAAATAAAATATAAGTAATAATCTTTTAAAGTAAATTGTTTCATTGTGCAATCAATAATGTAACACGATAATGTATACGGTAATGCGATAATTTAATAAAATCGAGGGACATATTTAGCGGAAAATTTAATTTCATTGGAGCTTATATCCAGGTCATTTATATTGTAATCAAATTGTTGGTTATAATATAATAAAGAAGGCATATAACAACAGGTCAAAGTTTCAGATTGATGACTTTTGGTACATCAGGACTTGTGCAATAAAACCATATAATTCAAAAAGTTTTTTTAAATTCATTCTCTTTTAAATTACGCCCGCAGATTCAGATCTGAATAGTTCAATGATAGGGTAATTGTTTGCGACCTCCAACACTAACTTAAAAACAGCAGAATCTCAAATGTCATGTATTATGTAGGCAATATCTCCATAGTTTCAATACCGAGGAGTTGAAACCCAGAATTCAATGGTAGAGTCTCTGCTTGAAATTCATATTATCAATTTAAAAACTGCGGATCCTAAAATCTCTCAATTTAAGAAGCCACTCAAATTTCGGGAGTTGGATCCGGAATTTAAAGACAAAGTCTTTTCTTGAGACTCGTAATACTAATTTAATACGTGCAAATCCCCATATCTAACGATTTAGGCTGGTAGCACCGCTGCAACATCAGGGCTGAGGAGTTTGAATCGAAAAATTAGTGGTAGAGTTTACTTGAGTCCCACAATACTAATTTAAAAACAGCAGCTCTTTATGTCTCACGGTGTGGGCAGATAGTACACCTGTAATATTGGTGTTTGTATATCAAAGATTGAAATTAACATAATGCTACATAGACATAGGGACTGAATATGTGTACCTACGAAGTTTCATGAGAGTCGGTTAAGCAGAAGTACATAAACATACACATACAAAAAGCTAGGAAATTTTGTTCATCTACTCAGTTAAGCAGATTTTCACCAATATTTTCAATTAACATGGCAGACGTCACCATTTTCTTTTACTCTGATCTATGTACGTGCTATTTCTTGGATATAAAACTAGTGAATTAACTTAGCCATATAATATTTCCAAATTGTCGTAACTAAACATTTGACCGTGAGCGTTTATATTTTTGCACATTGAAATTTAACCAAACAAAAGTCTTATACGACCCGTTCTTAATTTATTTACAATTCAAAATCTTCCTAAGTGCACAATTTCATATTATAAACTCCAAGTCGTTGGCGTAATTCATTTGAAGTAAACTGAAATTATTTAATTATTATAAAAAAAGTAATCAATAATTCGCCTAAATTCGCTTTTACATTTTAATATTTTTTTTCTGAATTCATTCTAAAAAATAATGTAAATTTTAAATGCTTTTTGACACCTAAACCTAGATTTAATAACATTATATGTAAATGTATCAAAAATACTAATGTAAAGTATGTTAAGGACGGAATGGTTTTTTCTTTGTCTTTAAATTCCGGATCCAACTCCCGAAATTTGAGTGGCTTCTTAAATTGAGAGATTTTAGGATCCGCAGTTTTTAAATTGATAATATGAATTTCAAGCAGAGACTCTGCCATTGAATTCTGGGTTCCAACTTCTCGGTATTGAAACTATGGAGATATTGCCTACATAATACATGACATTTGAGATTCTGCTGTTTTTAAGTTAGTGTTGGAGGTCGCAAACAATTACCCTATCATTGAACTATTTAGATCTGAATCTGCGCGCGTAATTTAAAAGAGAATGAAGTTAAAAACACTTTTTAAATTATATAGTTTTATTGCACAAGTCCTGATGTACCAAAAGTTCGAAAATAATTATGGGTCATCAATCTGAAACTTTGACCTGTTGTTATATGCCTTCTTTGTTATATTATAACCAACAGTTTGGTTACAATATAAAGGACCTTGATATAAGCTCCAATGAAATTAAATTTTCCGCTAAATATGTCCCTCGATTTTATTAAATTATCGCATTACCGTATACATTATCGTATTTAAAACAACAACATTACAACAAAGAACACACGATGCAATCATAAAAACAATGCTCAAAGACGGTATGAAAAATGGCATTTATATATATATATATATATATATATATATATATATATATATATATATGCATGTATACACTTTAGGGTTTATACCTTAACGTGAAGTATCATCAGCATTCATGAGGAATTCATAGACAAAAATTTGAGAAACACAGCTTCATACTTGAGTTTATTGTCCCACAGAAAACGTAACACTGCCATATAAAAAGTATTATGACTGTAAAGTACATTTATAAATGAAATAAAATACATTGGAAAAATTAAAATTATGTATAAAGGAGGCAAGAATATTGTCAAGCATATAAGTTCATTTTTAAACTTTACGAAGGTTGTAGCCCTTTTGTTTATAAAATTTGAAAGAGACAAGAAAATATGTTAAATCAGTTACAACCGTTCCGGTATTAGACAAATAAAAAATACGAAAGTTTAACGTTATAATAGAAAAAAAAGTAAAGAACAGGATACATATATATGAAACAGTCAGGTTAAAAAGCAAGCTGAATATGGATCCAGTTACATCGCTTTCCTAGAAGATGAATCAGATCAGAAAATATAATCAGAGAACACAATGTATCAGATCTGATGTTTAGCTATTAAATAAATATTAATTCAAAGTGAATTTCACCATATCTGATATAAGCAGAAACAAAAATAACACAAAAAGGAGTTGACCTGGCCGCGGTTGTTGAGCGTGATAATGTCTATAACGAAACGAATAAAAATGATTTTCTGATACACTAAGCTTACTTTCATTTCCTTACTTACATTAAAATGAGGTTGAACATTTTAATATAATTTTACATAATTTGATTTTTCTCACTATTAAATGAAACTATGTGATGTAGTATTATTTCTACTTTCTTTAAGTTCTTTACCACGACCTAGGTTTCGTTGTATTACAATATCTTCATGTGGACTATTAGCAAAGATATCTTCGATCTTTGCCAATAGCCCACCTGAAGATGTTGTAATATAACGAAACCTAGGTCGTAGTAAAGAACTTAAAGAAAGTAGAAATAATACTACATCACGTAGTTTCATTTAATTGTGAATAATGAATTTCTACAAAATTAAAGTCAAATATATTAAATTTTTGATTTTTCTCTTTAAAAGATAAGACTTTATATGGGACTCTGATACAAACAATAATATATAGACGATGTGAATAGCGAACGTGAGATCTGGACAAGTTCCACCGTACGTGGTTGAAGCGCGTTTATCAGATACTAAATATAAATTAATAACATTTTTTCTTCTATTTGCCACTGTGTATTGTCTCTTTCGTCGCGACCTTTCTATCCTTTCCTTCTCGATACGTTACTTAAAAGTTTATGATCACAACAATTTTGATTGAATAGTAAAACTTGTTTATTGTCGATATCGTCGATAATACAAATTAAAATGAAGATATCGTTTTAATTTATGTTATCAACGGGTTATTAATATTAAAAAAAACATAGGGTGAATGTGTTTATATATTATATAAACGATATCAATCATTTATTAGATATAAAATATATGCAATGTAAATGTAATGCGATATAAATGATTACTTTAGTTTAAAATACGGGGACTAAGGTTTAATGGAATGTAGCATTTTTACATACAGATATGATTTACTTTTATTCAATTTGAACTTAGTAGAGGTCAATAATTCAAAATATTTCCAAATTAAATTTTATAACATTTATTAAACCCAACTTTACTAAGCAGTAATATATAAAGTAACTACTGACAAATTGTAGAAGCAATTATGAAATAAAAACCACTGATATTTTTTTTATTTCTTTGCTATTTTTATTAAAAACAATTTACCTTCAGAATATATACGGTGGTATGACACAGCCAAAAAAGCCATTCCATAATGTTTATTTTTTTTAATTGATAGGTTATATGAAAATATTAATTACCGAAATGTGAGAAAGGTTTTTCGATTCATATTTATTACGCGTTACATAAAAAATATTTTTGGCATATATGTATATACATATATATATATATATATATATATATATATATATATGCCAAAAACCAAATTATTTTTTAATAAGTTGATATTTTTTTATCTCAAATTTAATTGGATTATTATTACATTTAAAAATGTTATTATTTTAAACAGAACTACTAGGACCAAAATTATAGAGGCCAATCAATATTTCTTTCTGAGAAATCTTACTCGTGTCGCTCAATATTCAAGGCCGAGTAAGTTGTTCGAAGCGCCACATTCGTTATGCTTTGTTGACGCCGTGCGGCACTCAGTGTGCGTGCTGTACAGGATGCTTAACCCTTGCTTTAACAATGAAATAGGGAACAAGACATATGGCATACGAAGAAGTGAAAAAGAATGGTTCATAATTATTTCTTATGTTGAATCCAAGAACCTTTATAAATCGACTCACTATACAAATTTAGTAACACTATGTACAATTAAACGTAAAATACAACTTTTAAATTACTCGCCTCATCGTTGATTGGCATTGTTCTAGATAATATAATATTTATTAAACTAGATGAAAAAGAGTAAAAAAGAAGTACCTGCAATTTTAAAGTAATTTAAATTGTGTTTATTCTATGATATCAATCCCGCTCTTCGCACGGTAAAAGTTGCACTATGTTGCACATATTTAGAACTTCAAATTTTAAGTCTTTCTAGGATACTCTAGATGCATCTCATAGAAAGTGATTATATGTTAAGAGGCAAATATAAATACGTTATAAATTTAAAGGTATAATTTAAAATTATTTAATAAAACTTACTATAATTGTGATTAAAAGTATTTATCAAAACAAAATTAAATACTCTCATCAAGTGAAGGATTATGAAACTACGATTATTAAGATTACTTGAAAAAGAACTAGATGTCCCTGTTTAATGACTATTACTTAACTGTTCAACCCCATATAGAATAACATAACGACTTCTGTTGACGATGTTGACCAAACCTGTTTACTGTAATATTGCATAGAGCACGCACAGATGTGGTTTCTTAGTGGAGTATTACACAACTCTGATTATGATGGTTGCTTGTAAAAGAAATAGATATATCTGTGAAGTAATTAACTAATCTATTTCAAATATCTCAAACTACATGAGGACTAGAATGATGGTTTCTATTTGACAAATAGATAAATCTCGAAGCTTTAACACTGCAACGTTTCGTTAAAACTGGGCCAATAATTTTTACAATATTCTTACATAAACACCATCCATATTAAAAACGTCAGACGTCGCCTTTTTGAAAACGTCTCTTGTTATTTTTTATTATTTAACTCAACAAAAGTCACCACAAAAATTGTGCGCACGCGTGGAGTATACATCGATCGTGAGGTTTTCGTAACTTTTGGATCTACAGCGTTGATATAAATTATATCATATGAACATGGTTATAAATTATTAGTAACAAGTTAAGAAAATATGAAAAAAGTACAATTTTAAATATTGTTAATACGAGGCATTTATAAAAATCATTACTTTTGCGTCGCCATGGATCATTTTTCGTTTATATCTATTTACCTAAACTGTTTACACACCTCGTGTAATGGGATATCGATACTTTTGTTCAAAGTAGACATTATTATTGATTTTTACGATTATTTATAAATATGTCTGACAATTTTGAGATCTAGAAGAGGACGAAACTTTTGTAAATATTTTTGGTAACTATCTTAAATAAATTCAATATAATTTAAAAAAATATTCTACGTGGATGTATTTAAATTAAAAGTCTGTAGTTTATACGATTCGAATAAGTTTTTGTAAACCAATTATAACTAAGTGTACAAAGAGTTTTTTTTCAGAGCTTGATGTACAAATACAAAAATAAATAGTCAGTCTACTGAAACTAATGGAATTCCAGATTTTTTGGTAATTGAGAAAGTTTATGTAAATTAATAAATTATTCACAGAATGTGGTTAATTTATTAATTTCCATAAACGTTATCAAAGTAATTGTCCTTATGCTTTCAAAAACAAGAAGCTAATACGACAAACGTTATTTAAAGTATAATTTAATGGTAAGTATATGTAACAATAATTATTGTATTACGCAATTTAATTGCGCTCTGTTTTCGTTAGTAGACATTTTAGGTAAAGGGAAAACAATCTAATGAATGGAAAGACAAATTTTGTTTAGAAGGTTATTCCTTCATGTTTATTTAATAAATCAAAAACAAATACAAAGAAGTTAATTTTTTTAAAGAAACAAATATCTTAATAGCTATAATATATATACTTCAATTTGTTGAAATTTTAATTCTCAATTAAAAACCAAAATAAAAGGTACGACTCCATCACTAGTAACATAATATAGTAGAACGCATGATCGGAATAAAAGGATGTTTTTTTCTTAATTAGAAGCGTTTTACTGAATGCTGCCATAGTATCAGCTGCAAAAGAAAAAAAGAATATTTTCACAACTATAAAACTCTACAATTAATTCTAGTAATTTGGGAATAAAACAATCTTACAATTGACTAGTTGACTTATGAAAAAAGTTTATAAGTAAAAAGATTAAAAAATTAAATTGGATAATAACATCCTTGTATAATTTTTTAAATTGTGAAATTTTTGTAATGAGAAAAAAACACAATAGTGTAAATAGATTGCGCAAGACGAGAATTGTGTATACACTTTATAAATTGATAATAAAAAATATAATATTTAATTTAATATAAAATTGTAAAATAATTAATATTATATTAACCATGAAAATACATTGTTTGGCTAATATATATATATATATATATATATATATATATATATATATATATATATATATATATATATATATATATAATTACTCAAATAAATTTGTATCATCTCTTCAAATTTACGAATAATCTCAGGCAAATTTTGTTTGCCTAAAATTGTAAAAAAAAATATTTTTAGGGTTTTGTCGTTCAAGGTTTGGTTGCATAAAAAGCAGAACGCTTTTACAATTACTTGATCATGCGTCCATCTGTCTATCAAAACCCTTTTTCTCAGAAAAGACTTGAAATATCAAGTTGAAATATTGCGTTCTGAGACCTATAGTCTTACATTACTGTAAAATAATATATTTATGGATCAAAAAGATTTGGGTCTGTAAAACGTATATTTATATAACAAAAAAGTAATTCATATAAAATATTGTAAAATGTATATTCATATAATAGTTACACACCAATAAGACACTTTGAGTCCACCTACAATCTTGAAACTTGACATAATGGAAAAGTGGAAAAGCAAGCAAGTGGAAAAGTCCAAAAATCAATAATTTCTAATTCTGTGTGGAAGTATACGTTTTTATAAACAGTTTATTTTTACCCACGTGAAAGATATAGTAAGCAATACATTAAGACAAAAAAAAATAATATTTCTAAATAGTATAATCAGAAGTATTATGGTCGCCAAAATATTCATAATGACCTCATTATGTACGGAACCCTCATAGTGCGAGTTTTAGTCGCGTTTGACATGTTGTTTTCCCATACTAGGCATTCTACACTTGACAGTTCGATAACGGCAGTTGCAAAAATAATTTTGTAACAAATTAATTACGCGGAAAATAAATGGTATAAAAAGAGTTCCTTATGTTTCTTGGCAGATAAAGCTACTCCAAAAAACGAACAAAAAGTAAACATTATCTGCGTTCGCAATTTACAGAGCATTAAATTATTGAATCGGTGTGTCACAGGAGCCTTTGTCAGAACTGTCAACGGTTATAAGTATTTTTTTTATTCCTTCAAAAACTGCCCAATTTGCTCGTTAATATCTTGCATAGCATAAATAAGACACAACAGTTAATATTTGAATACGAAATCCGACAGTCTCAGTACGAATCCGACAGTCTCAGTCTTACTGTTACAAGTACAGTCATGTATTTTAGTAGTGATGCATTTTACTAAGACTTTTCTTCCAAAATACTATTTAACTAATACATAAATGTAATATTTGTAATAACTCACATTTTTTTATGTTCGGTAACACATGTGGACTGTATTCTATCTTCATTAAACAATAAATAATTTAGTATTATCTCATGGGAATAAAATTTATAACAGTGACAGCCGCGCTGTTCGATACCGTATTTTGAATTTATTAAGTGATCTGTCCTCCATAATAACAGAAAAGTTTATTAAATTAATTTTCAAAGACCCTTGTAAATGTACATATGTACTTAAAAAATTTAAATGCTGGTTGCTCAAAATATATATTTTACTGACGAACGATGCAAACATTATGTTCACGATAATAGAATAGAAAAATACAAAAGCAATATGATTTTGATTGAGAACTTTAATATTAAAACAAATTTGTAAAACCGTTGGGAAAATTACTTTAAACATTGGAAAACCAGCAAGAATAATAAAAAAAACAATTTAGTATTATGCGTTTTTATGCAGTGTCCAACAAATAGAGTTAGTCCGTCTAGATAGATTTGTATTAGTTATAGGTTAGGCAATACATAGAGAAAACTAAATTTATTTGTAAAGATTATCCTAATCGCGGTCACGAAGTTTTGCTTTGTGAATATTTAACCAAAAAAGTAAAAAAAATTAACTGTTTCATTAGTGAAATGTGCAATGGCAAAGAGTTGATTTTTTTAAGGAGTTATTAATTTTAATCTATTAAAATCGTAATATTTGTCTAACTTTAAAATAAAACACAGTGATTGAGAAAAATGCTTATGAATATATTTTTGCAGACCATGTTAAAAAAAAACACTTGTCAGAAGTAAGTGTCTTGCTGTATGTGGAAATTTTGAGAAGTCAATTCAAATTAAAATTCCTTCACGCTTAATATAGAACGACGGCCAAAAAACTCTTTTTAAAAGAATTGATGAACAACACATTTTTGATGTGAGAGGAATTACAAAGTATATGAAGCATTATTTAAACTACAAAAAATAAGTTGCTTTATCGCCAATTTATCTTCTCAGTTCACAAACATTGTGACTTGATTTGAAAAAACGACGATAAATATTCTATGCTATTAGTACATTGCATCAAATTTTCTAACTAAATATTCTTCTTTAAATTTTGTAACTAAATTTTCTTCTTTAAATTCTGACTACTTTAATATAAATTATGTATAGTGTTGACTATATTTGCCATTAATTTTGGAGAAATTTATTATTTACAACTAAATGAAACTAAGTGATATATTATTTCTACTTATTTACTTTACTTTAAATTCTTTACCACGACTTTAAGGAATCAGTAATTTTAATCTGTTGAGATCTTTGCTGATTGCCCACCTTAAGATGTTGCGATATAACGAAACCCAGGTCGTGGTGAAGAATTTAAATAAAGTAGAAATAATACTACATCACGTAGTTTCATTTAGTTGTGTATATGTAATTTAATAAAGAAATTAAATAATTATAAGAAAAAAATATTTACGGTATTTTTTAACTTCCGTTTACTTTTAAATATATTACTGAATAATATAGTAGGAGGAGAAAAAAGAATTTAAAACTGGAACGGACGATCGGCATGAAAAAAAGCAGTAGATTTTCGAAATGCTCGAGTCTTTTAAATGATTTTTGGTGTGATTGCTTTTAAAAAAATTTTGGGTCGCGATCTATTTTTTAAATTGCTAATATGTAAATACACACTAGTAATTTGTAAAAAAATAGATCATGTGGACAATTAAAAAATACAAAAAATATGCATAGAAAATGGTTCGAAAAACTAAGAAAAGAAAAAAAAACATATAAATAAACTTCTAAAAGTTTGTTTTCTAATGAAAACGGTCACGAGGGAAAAAAGAGACAAAAATTGAAAACTTTTAGATGGCAAGAAATAAAATGCACAAAAGGAAAATACTATTTATGTCGAAATGCATTGAAGGTGAATATTTTTTTTGCAATTGTTCAGAATTCCGTGCAGTATTTACTTTCAATCATATAATTTACTGAATATTAATTTTTATAAACAAAAACCGATAGAATTATACAAAAAAGTTATAATCTCGAAAATCGGGTACGGGAAAGGGCTATTTTGGATATTAAAGAGAATTAGTACTTTACCAAAAAAAGCAAT
Source organism: Druceiella hillmani (assembly GCA_039881145.1). NCBI lineage: Eukaryota > Metazoa > Arthropoda > Insecta > Lepidoptera > Hepialidae > Druceiella > Druceiella hillmani. Next base: position 18,041,593 of record JAYKKI010000042.1, on the reverse strand, counting down.
AGCGCTCAAAGGGAAACCGTGAATTGAATTTTGTCAAGCATCCACATCGAAATGCAATAGAATGCAAATTCCATTGGCGTTCGTTAAAAAACCAACAGTGATCGAGACCATGCGTTGAATTTAATGGAAATTTGCTGTCGTGTCTATACGTCTATATTTACAAAAAATTATTCATCTGTACAGAAATATTCGCTACAGTGATACACATTGCAAATTGTTATAGGTGTTGATACTTAATGGCTTAATATTTAAAATATTCCTAAGTTATTTTTCATAATTCGGTTTCATTTATCCTTATCGTGCAGGACACTGATGTACAATATTCATACATATAAATATATATATATATATATATATATATATATATATATATATATATATATATATATATATATGTATATAAATATATAAATATATATATACATATATATATATACATGTATATATATATATATATATATATATATATATATACCAAATTTGATTCTAATTTCTTCCTTTCGTAATTATTATATCAGTATACACCACGAAATTTATCTTTTTTCTTAATGGTAAAGGCTATTTTAATCAACGCACTATTCCTTTAAATTAATTTAATTGCCTTTTTATGTTTTAATTTAATATCTCCTTTGATTGGAGGTAAATTACTAGTTGATTTATTTAAACTAAATTAATTTTAATATTACATTCATCCATTTCCAATTTACAGAATGTATGTTAGGAACATTGCGATATTTGGTTCAAAAAATGATAAATGATTTAAAAATATCTTACCATTTTTAATTTAAAAACCAAATGCAGCCAATACTTACATGTTGTGGAAGGAGAGGCCATATTGTAACACTTCAAGCAACACAGAAGAGTGCTTACTAACTGCTTATCGAGCCACATCACAACCAGCTGTTCATACTAATAATTTAAACATTACATCATTTGTAGGTTGATTCAGTGAAAACTTCGCTCGTATCGAAACCGTGACGAAGTACAGACTTTCTTGATACTAGATTAAATAATAATTTATAATTACTTTGATATTTGAGTTACCGTCTAATGATTTTAGTTATTTAATTTAAAATTGGAGCGGACGTAATTGACATTTAGTTCAACATCATTCCTTTTCTCCGACGTTTTCTTTTTATTTTATGTATCGTGAGGGATAGAAAAATCAAGTTGTAAGGATTTAAAAACCATTCTTTTTTCAAAATTGTTCAAGAGATATTATTTGAAAATATACCTCTTTCTCTCTATATAAAAATTATGAAAACCGCCTTCATATCCCCCTACAACTTTGTAAAAAACTATCGAAAATCTGAAGCAATGAGTTTACATTTATATAATATTTTTATGATATGTTATATTTTTACAAGTTCACAAAATTGTTATGCCCATGTACGATTTTCTAGGCAGTAGACTTACTGGGTTTCACCCTGCATTATATTCTGTTTGGAAATAATTTAACATGCGTAGGTACTGTATACCTTTAAATAATTATATAAGCTTATGTGAGTACGAAAGCATCGTAGTGAAAAATATATTAGTATTTAAACGATTTTGCATAACAGAAATATTATTAGCTTTTTGTAACATTGTGATACGAGTATATTTTGAAATAATATCCCCGTTCTTGGTATAGTTTATAATTTTTCAATACTTTTTTAAATATAATTTTTGCGACCTGCTACTACTCTACAGTAGAAATTATTTTTTTGCGTATGCAAATATTACAATTACCAATTGCTCATTTCGACAAGACGGACAATAGGCTTCGTTAACTTAACGTTTTATCGCAGACACTTATTTATATCAATATTAGTAACCACGGTTCTACAATCCGACCCGTTTTGCATAACCGAAATATTATTAGCTTTTCGTAACATTATAATAGGAGTAGTTTCTGAAATAATATCCACGTTCTTGGTATAGTTTATAATTATTCAATACTTTTTTAAATATAATTTTTCCGACGTGCTGCTACTCTATAGTAGAAATTATTTTTTTGCGTATGTACAACTATTACAATTACCAATTGCTCATTTCGACAAGATGGACAATGGACTTCGTTAACTTGACGTTTTATCGCAGACACATATTTCATCGCAGACACGGTTCTACAATCCGGCCCGTTTTGCTGCCCGAATCACAAATACAAAATTGTGAACGTGGTAAAATGAAGCCATAATTATATCACATACTCGTAATATTTGTTGCAAAATTACTCGGTCATGATATTATTAATGCCTCACTCTAATTTTTTTATTACATTACCATATATAATTTTTTTTGAACAATGCGATTATAATTTCGTTACAAAATGAATAAAAAGAAATATTAATTTTAAAATAGTGACACATTAATTTGAAATTTTATTTTTTAACAGGAAATATAATTATTATGATGTATATGTTTCAAATAAAGCCCATTGACACGAAGCTCTCGTTACCGGTTTATTAGAGCACTACAAACTTTATTAGAAAAATAATTAAAACAAAAATAAAATGGAAAGCAAAGATAGAGAATAGTTATTATTGAATTAAGAATTGAGTGAGAAGAATGTATATGAAAAATGAGCAAAGACAGGTATTTTTCAAGGACTTTAAAATTATTTTTTAAGTTCCAATATTTTCAGTTGTATAATAATGGGCGAAAAAAAAAATGACTCGGAATAAAGAGGTGCCTTTCGATATGTACATAGTAGAAAATGAATTTTAATAAATAAATTTCTTGACTACAAGTTAAATTATAGCAGGATAAAAAATTTAATGTGCATCGAAAGCGAACATTATTACAGAAGCATTAATCTCTTTTAGTAACTAATAAGCTTTATTATTCCTTCGTATTTTTAATAACGGATGAATTTACTCCGAATACTAATCTCTTTGTTTATTTCTTTGTAAGCTGCACAATAATTATATTCCTCATCAAGTATAATGGAGCTTAATTTAAGTGAATTAAAATTGTTCACACCAAATAAATCGTTGTGTAATGCACACTGTTGATATATTTATATTTTGTTTTATACGTCGATATCATATATATCTCATGTGTGTTGATATATTTATATTTTGTTTTATACGTCGGTATCATATATATCTCATGTGTGTTGATATATTTATATTTTGTTTTATACGTCGATATCATATATATCTCATATGTGTTGATATATTTATATTTTGTTTAATACGTCGATATCATATATATCTCATGTGTGTTGATATATTTATATTTTGTTTTATACGTCGATATCATATATATCTCATATGTGTTGATATATTTATATTAAATTTCATCTACTAAAACTCACTTTAACCACTTCTTTTATTTTCGAGATGAAAATCTTATGAGCATACTATACCAAATTTAGCAATATAATTTAATAAAAATTCTTTTTCAACATATGTACTAATGCGCGAATGTCATCTAGATATACATGACCATTTATTCTATACCGATAGTAAACATTATGAAAAACTCACTCAAAATTATCACGGATGCACTGTATATAATACTGGTTTTCTGTAAACTTCAGGAAGCCACTACTTGCATAAAATTTAATGAAATTTGTGGGCCTCGAACGAATTGAATTGAATGGAATAAAATTTTACAATAATAGGCCCCTGTTAAAATAATCCACTTTAACCTTCACCTAAACTCAATTTATTTTCTAATTTAGTTTTGAAATGTTGTAATTTTCTATCAGATGTTCTAATACAACGAGACCTAGGTCGTGGTAAAGAATTATATTGATTTAAGCCTAACCTAACACAGCTAATCACACAACTATATATGCAGCCGAGTTTCCATATATTATATATGGGTATCCACAGGTGTATAAAAACGTATTGCCTTTGTAAAAATTATATTTGAATAGTTTCCAACCTGTGTAATCAGCTGGCTAACATTTAGTGATAATGTATTGATAAAGTCGCTACAAAATTTTATCTTTCATGCGACTTCCAAATTGTTTCTTTTTTACGTTAAGCGTGTTCGATCATTTTTTTTAATATCACTAATTTTGTCACTGTCACTGTCTATTCTCTAATTATTGTTACTATCACTACAGTTTTCAATGTGACTGCTATTTGGAATATCGTAAGCAAGAATTAGATATAAGAATAAAATAAAATTTGTCATACATTTGAAATTAGTACTAATAATTAAAAGATGTATTAAGTGAACATTTGAAATAGTTTCTGTTAATTTATTTATGCAACATAGTTAGTTATTTACATAATGATAAACTTGCAAAAATGTTAAGAAAATTGTATATGCACAGGTATAGCATGAATTTATTTTGGATTCACCTCGAAAATAAAAGAAAAAAATTATCCACATTTTTTTGTTTTGGTCTGTATAACCTAGAATTAATGTAATTTTCAACACAATTTTTTTTTATTATAATTACATATAGACATTCTACTATCATCAACCATAACAAAAAAAAATTTAAAAAAAACCTTCAAAATCAAGAAATCATTTCCTTTCTTGGCACAATGCGCTATGGTTAATTAATTTCGCTTTGTAGTTGTAACGCGGCAATCTGTGCCTACACTGCATGACATTTAAACATTGAGTTGGTTTAAAAAAGCTTAACTCTTACGTATCTCGAGGATAGGATGAGATGCGGAAAAATTTTATTTATTAGAATCGTCGTCATTTTTGTTAGAGTCTAACTTATTCCTTAATTTGACAACATTAACAATAAAAGAATATTCAAAGAAGTAAATGTTGTATATGAGTAAAGGAAATTTTCAGAGACTATATCCAGATCTATGCGCGCTTAAAACTGATAACCTAGACCTAAGATAGTCTGAGCTATGAGAATACCTGGGTACATTAAATATATGGCAGAGAACTTGCAGATTGCGCAATCAGTAAATCTATACCCAGTTAAGCTGCGCCCTGTAATCCGAAATATTCCAAGGCTAAAAATTAAGCTAAAGTTCAAATTTTGACATTAATCTATACATTTTATTTTGATTGATGTAAAAACTGTGAGAATCCTGCATATATAACCTAAATATGATGCGAGCGTGAACTCGACTTCGTAATTTTCCCTTTATTTTGAATAATATAATGACAAAAAAAGTCATGCACAAAATAAGAACAGTGTTTTTTTATTATTAGCGCCATCTGCATAAATAATGTAATCAGTACCATCATGGTACGATATTGCGCAGGAAAGTTGACGGATGTGATAACGGCAAGCCGTAGACATCCAAGATCGAAATATTCATCCAAGATCTAAGCTTGCCGTGAACGCCAACGATGTAACGTAACGTTGTCGTGTCACACCTAGCTGTCTATCATAACGTCGCGCAATTAGGATTGCGTAGTGTGTAGCTACAAGGATAAATCGCTGTTTAAGTGTCAATCACGACGTCAATGAAAATAAAAGGTATAGATTAATGTCAAAATTTGAACTTTAGCTTAATTTATAGCTTCAGAATATTTCGGATTACGTTGCCTGCAGGGATGTTGTCCCGCCCGCATTGTTTTTTCAATAAAATTCCTTTTTTTTATATTAATCTTTTATTAGAATTATTACATAAAACTCACATGAAATTTTATTTCAATTTGTGAAATGGAAATTACTTTAATAAACCAAATGTCTATAAACACAAAGTTAACTCGTTTTCGAACTAACCAAAATCGATCCCTACACAAATTAAATCAAATAAACGTGCCTATTATATGAAAACGTTTCAACAATATACAGCAAACACAATTAGTTTTTTGTACTTCACGGAATCATTTCCTTACGGACTCCAAAATAAAAATTCATAAATTTAATGTCGCTCATATAAATGTATTAAACAAAAATAGTAATACGAAAATTAAAGAAACTAATCAGAAGAATAGTTAAAATGAGTTACAATGGCTGATGAAGTTATATTTTATAACACATGAATATAATTAGTGATTACTGAATGAAATTAGGAAAGAATATTGAGCACGTATATGTGTATTTAGTGATTACTTATAAATAGCACCTGTTTACCGGTTTTATATTTTTTCGAAACTAATCTGAAGAATAGTTAAAATGAGTTAGAATGGCTGATGAACATATAATTTATAACACACGAATAGAATTAGTGATTACTGAATGAAATTAGGAAGAATATTGAGCACGTATTTGTGTACTTGGTTACTTATAAATAGCACCTGTTTACCGATTTTATATTTTTTCGAAACTAATCTGAAGAATAAAAATGAGTTACAATGGCTGATGGACATATAATTTATAACACATGAATAGAATTAGTGATTACTGATTGAAATTAAGACAGAATATTGAGGACGTATATGTGTACTTGGTTACTTATAAATAGCACATGTTTACCGGTTTTATATTTTTTCGACACGCTTTGATTTTTTTCTAACCTCGCACCTTACAAATTTTAATATTTTTTAATAATTTACACCCAATAAAATGCTTTCTTCTTTCTTGATTACACTATTTTTAATATTCTCCTTCACAATACATCAGTTTCCATTAATAATTCTTTTGCCATCATAGCGCCAAAGACAGAGGTTCTAAATTATAATTAAAAATCATAAGGTTATAAAAAATCGTTATCTTCAGTTATTTTATTAAATTCTATTGTAACATATATTGTGTAAATATGTCAAACTTCAAGTCGATCTTTGAAAGTTATGGAATAATGAGAAAAAATAGATTATATAATTTATATCTGGACACAGGTATACACAAATAGGTAAAGCATTACATACAGGCAGGTAAAAACAAGTTATAGTTACACAGAGGCAACTGAGGTAAAAGCGTGACGAAAAAATAAGGTTTCTAAATGAAGTGGAAAGACACATTCAATAGGAGACAGTATTAAATAACTTAATACGTAAACTGTGGTAAATTGGCTATGAATGCACAATTAAATTGCTAATGTTCGCCATTAAATTGGTAATGGCACCCACTAAACTGGGAATATGGTCTTTATTAAATTGGAAAAGACTTCATCATTAAATTGATTATATGCGCTATTAAATTGTTGATATTTTCCATAATATACAGAATATGAGCTCTATTAAATTGAACATGAATTCTCAATTAAACTAGTTATATTCACTATTAAATACGAGTTGATTCATAAATTAGAATGTTTACACAAATCGTATTAAACATGTTAGTTTTTTCATATTTACCAAGAAGCTATCTAGTTTAAAATCTAACCTACTCGATAGTTTTTACAAGCCAGTAATTTAAACTTTAATCTTGGCCTTATGTGCGGAATTTCAAAATCCCTAAAATGTTTGAGCGACAGTTTTGGATTTAATCGAAAATTTTACAAGTCAGCAGTAGGGCTTTTATTTTTCGTTAAAAGAAACTATGCATTGAATAATTTCTTCATGTATTATTATTATTTTTTCTAGCAACGAAATCCTCAACATATGATTTTTTTTACATTTAAAGGATTTGTTTCTTATTTTAATTTCTCGAAATTCTTCAATTTTCCACTCTGAAATATGCTTTTCACACATTTCCTTTCTAAAGTTACATTACAGAAATATCTCTCTAAATTCAACCTCAACGTTTGCAACAACAAAGTTTTCAACAACAACAGAATTTTTCTGATGATTGTTAAGGATCCCATACAAATAAGTTGATTTATTACGAGGAACTTAATTATAGATTGAACTTGTATTATTAAAAAAAACATCCGTGTCTTATAGCCCACCTGAAGATGTTGTAATACAACAAACCTAGGTCATGGTAAAGAACTTAAAGAAAGTAGAAATAATACTACATTACGTAGTTTCATTTAATTGTGAATTATTTTGATAACAAACTCACAGCTACAAAGTCATTCAAAAATGTTATAAAAGTTATTTATATGTTTTTTTATCACAATCAAATAAAACTACGCGATGTTGTATTATTTCTACTTTTTTAAAGTTCTTTACCATGACCTAGATTTCGTTGTATTACAACATCTTTAGGTGGGCTATTAGCAAAAATAATAAGATGCTTTTTTCGATATCAATTTCTTCAAAATTAGATAATATGAAGAAAGCATAATGATTTGAATATAAATTTGACAGAAAAACTTTTATATTAACATATTTTATTTTTCGGATTATCCATTTATGGAGAAGTAATTTTTAATATATATTTACTGCCAGGAACTATAAAAAGTAGTTTATTTTAAATTAACCGATATTATACAAACGTAATTAATTTAAACGGTGCCTGAATATTGAAATATATTATATAGTTTTCATAATATTCTTAATTTTGTATTTATTTGAAAAAATGGCAAGATAACAATTTATGTGCATTTTACATACACTTTATGCACGTGTTAATATTTATAATATGGATGTCTTTAATATTTTAAATAAAATTATTTTAAAATATGGTAATACTTACGCTGTTACTATATCTGGTATAGTCGCAATTTAAAGCAGTTGCATCATTCGACTTGCTTTTGGGAATGATTCTTTCACATCAATTAAAGTTTCAGTCTTTAAGTTAGGTATACACATTCACTAATACAATTCACAATTTGTCTAAAGCATTTTAAGAATTGAGTTCTTTGCTAGTTTTTATTTCATTTCATCAATTCCCTCATTGTCATCGGGGAGGCAAGATTACTAGTATAATATAATTCTGTGATTCGTAAATATTAAGTTTCAAAAAGATGGTGTGTTGGAATGTTTGCAATACCTATTAATAATTTTAAAATAAAGAACTCGTATCATAAATCTGTTTCACCATATATATTAGTCTAACATTTCTTTTGCAATTTCTCTTTTATTATTGTATAATTGCTAGAATACGCCTAATCGAATTGTGGTAATAATTACGAAATAATTTATTTAAAAAGGAATATAGAAAATATCTGGCATAATACTTTTTATTTATAGCAACAATTTTTTTTCTGTTTGATAAGAAACAAATTCTCGTTTTTGTTGTTCTTTTCTCGAATGTTATTCGCCAATCTCCCTATGAATATGTCAGATTAATATTATGAAATTATTATTTTTATAGGTATTTTATCAAGGTATCGTAAATATTATGTAGAAAAAGTTTTTAAAGAAAGAAAACGTACAGTATTTACGTGCACATTTCTATAATATACTCCAAATGAAGGCATAGGAGATCACACAAAAGAGTTATGGATTCAGCTGTTATAAGAGTACATATTACACTTTAATTCAGAAAAAATAAAAAATAAATTAGGGGCTGTTTAGGGCAAATGGCAATTTAACTGATTTTTTAAATTTAATAATATATATTAAAAATGATGCGTTTTACAAAAATGTTAGCAAGTAACTATGTGCTATTATTTTAATAGAAGAAAGATTTGAAAAGTGCTTATACTATGAAGAAGAGACCACCAATTGGCTGTCAAACATGAAATCTATAACCTCTATTTACGCAGTCTTTTTATCTACTTAATTATTTTTTCAGTAAATTTTTGAAACATAAATATTCTGTTTTGCATATCCAATATTTATTGGCAAAAATAATAGTAATTTATTCTAGATTTTATAAAAATAGGTTGCTATGGGAAAGATTTTTTAAACAATTTATTTATAATCGCGAGAGGCAAATTTTTTTGTCTAGTACGTTGTTTACTTCGTTCTTCGTTTATTTTTTCATTAAACAAGGTGTAATTTTCATGTTTCGCTAAACTGCGCCACAAAAAACATATCCCTGAAACTTTTGATTAAATCAACAATCAGATAAACGAGGGTTTGGTCCTTTTTTATGAAAGTGAGTATTTTTTCATTATACATTTTATTTCAACGAATTTCTTTGCACAATCTAGATTTAAGAAGAATAAATGATATGGAATTTCATTCCCTATACAAAAATTTAATATGCTAAGTCATAAAACTAGCAAACTAGATAGGGTAATCGTAAGAAGTAGCGTAAAGCTCGAAAAGAGCAGCAAACTCATTTAGACAAAGGCTGCACATATGAAAATTTATCTACTTTTTCTGTTTTCGTCTTTAAAAAGTTATTATGTTTTATTTTACCCATTTATTGTTACTTTGATTTTATTAATATCTTTATTAATGTATTAAAAACGTAATATAGACGTGTTTACTAAGATATATTTATAGTTTTTTAAGTTTTTTAAATCAAAAAAAAAAAAACAAAACCTTATAAGATCACTTTTTTTGTCCATCTGTCGGTATGTCCAGGCCCTTTTTCTTAGGAATCCGTGAAGGTATCAAGATAATATCAAATACTTAGGTCTACGATCCCTTTGAGCTGTAAAATCAAGCATCTAAGTCAACGTAATCAAGAAGAACGCCAAAATACGACCATTTATGTCAAATACTTTGACTGTCGCAGATAAACCAAAATCTCTAAGGTTCTTTATGTTGACCTAGGGTCATGAAATTTGGAAAAATGCAAGGTCTCATAACACAAGTAAAAACATCCAAAAACTGTTTACTTCTGGTCGCACGCGATTCATTGGATTCATTGATCTATCGCATTGGATCGCGTTCCCCAGTAAAAAAATCAATGGCGAGCATCTGCGGCAAGATATCCGTTGGCCACAATCGTGTATATGTTTGTATAGTATATATTTATCCATCGAAGTGTAGTGAATCTTATCAGTGTCGGTGTAAGTTTGAATACTAACGTGAAAACATTGCTGAATACATTATGATTTTAACATACGTGTAACTCATGATTTTAACATACATTGTTTTCCTTATAAATTATTATATCTGTTAAAATTGTGTGTCATCACACTGTTTATTTGTTAGCTGTAATTATGTATGTGATGCAAGTGAAAGGATGCTCGCTATGGTATTGTCAAGTGATGGTAGTGCGACCGCAGAGCGATGCTATGTAGACATATTTCAACTCGCATCCTCCCTGAGTAAACTTAATGAATTATCTCTCTTTAGTGCTTTCATATCTCCCAATATTAACATTTATAAATATTGTTCCAATGGTAAAATGTTTAATTACATTACATGATTGATAAAACTTTCATTACATGATTGGTCTCAGTATGTCGAAAAAAATTACGCCCAAAACGTATACGCTAAGATAACAACTGCAATGGTACTATGAGTGGTTATCAAAAATGATTTAAATTCTCAGTTATACGTTTGCTTACTTATCAAGAAAATATTCGAAAATATTTACAGCATTTAAAATTCTTATTATGAATTAAAAATACACATTAGTTGCTCTTTTTTAATAATATCACTCATCTTTTTAAAAATTAAAAGAAACTATTAAGAAAAAACATACATATGCTGAGCAATTATATTTTTGTATTATATTGTTTAAATCTAACTGAAGGCTACTTTTTGTTAATGTAACTGAGGGCTCTAAATACAGCTTCATACACAAAAAAACTTATTGAAACTCTTGGAAATGAAATGTGGCCGGGAATACTTGCTGACTTATTTTTTTTAAGATATTTTTATATCAAAATTAGGACAAGTGTTTCTTTCAGAGCCTTGTGTATATTCTTTGGAAAAATAAATAATTTACATATTCAATTTATTTAATCAATTTTTATACTGATAAGAGACGAAGAAAGTTACATACGTATCTGATAACGTGATCTAACTAACCAGGTAGCATGAAGAAAATCGATACAGTTACGTAATTTATGAACTTAATTACTTCTTAATAGTATGAAATTACATATTCTTTCTTATAAAACATTCATTTAATATTCACTTGCAATGAAACATACCTTACCAGATATGTGATCTCAATGGAGTCCCTAGCGTATCGTACACCCGGCAAAAGATAACATTGCCTCCGTTTAATGTTGCAGGATTTACGCAAAATATACAATTTATTATTCTATACTAATGTAGGTTCCAGAGCATAAAAAGTACGCACATGAGAGAGAGAGAGGAGAACTTATCTCACTATTGCCCTTATTGTTACTTCTTGAAATTTTCTGGAATTTTATTATCCTTTGACGTACAAATAGAATATAATAGCAGACAAAAAATGAAATATCGACATTAAATTTGTCTGCATAAAATAACGACAATTATTATATGTTGACAAGAAGAAGACAAAGAGATTAAAAAAGAAAAAAGAAATAAAATAAGATGTAAAGGAATATATTGCGTGAGATATTTTTGTATGATTGTTCTCTAAGGAAAAATATAACAAGCAAGAATAAAATTTAAAGAAAGTGTATTTACACGACTACGAATAGATATTATAATTAAAATAGGAAAAGGAAAAATATTTTCGATGTAAATAAAATCCCTTTGGATATCTGTATTTGAAAAGAAAATGACAAAACAAGTAAGAATGCAACTCGCCCCGGATTTAAGCAACATATTCCACTAATGTGTTTTCACACAACTAAGAATATATATCGTAATTAAAGTAGTAAAAGGCGAAATATTTTCGATGTAATGAGGTACCTGTGGAATGTTTGTGTTTGTAAGAAAAGTACGTAACAAGTAAGAATAAAACTTGGCCTGGACTTGAGCAACGTATTCAACGAATGTGTATTCATACGACTACGAATAGATGTCATAATTAAAAAAGGAAAGAGAAAATATTTTCAATGTAAATGAGATTCCTTTGGATGTTGATATTTGTAAGGAAAGAAATATAATAAGTAAGAGTAAAATTTGCCCGAGGTTTGAACAACGTGTTCAAGATTGTGTGTTCATAAGACTACGAATAAATATCATATTAAAACAGGAAAAGGACAAATATTTTCAACATAAATTCTGCTCCACTTCAGTTTACGATAATATTATAGGCCAAAAACAAGAAAACAGATCAGAAAATGAAAATAGTTTACACCGTTATCTACATAATATACAACATAATTTTATGAACAAATATATAAAAAATAAATGGAGATTTTTTTTTTGTGACAAATGGATTATATTTTTTCAAATTTGCCTCTTTTATGCAACTTTAAATCAAAACAGTGTTTTTAAATACATATTTAATTTTAATTAATCAATGTAATAAAAGGAAGTGAGCAAATAGGAAGAAATGAATATGCAGCGATAACTATATATATATATATATATATATATATATATATATATATATATATATATATATATATATATATATATATATATTATAGATAGGTATATTTTATATCTTTATAGAAAACACATTAAATATTACATGAGCAAACATAAAAAATTAAGTCAATTAATATAACATTTAATAAATATATATTATAAAAATAAGTGAACGCACATTGCGTACCGCTAAAACTCAGGAACGATTCCCGATAAGAGCAAAGGAGTTATGTGGTGTGGTAGCCCACTATCCTCCATCCATGAAGAAGATTCCCGTTTTTACCTAAAGAGTGTGCTTAAAAGCTGGAAGTTTTGCCTTCTAAAAATGTCTAGAATGTTCCAGAACATTCTGGAATATGGTGGAATGTTCGGGAATAGTTTGGAACGTTCGGGAACATCTCGATGAGTCTTTAGTCAGAAAAGGTGGCCAGGATCGCAGAATTTTTTGCAAATTTTCAATATTCTGTATACAATGGGACAAGTATTAAAATGGAAAATAAATCTTTTTAACAAAGATATTCAATCGTTTCCCAATCACCGATGTATACAATATGTATTTAACTGTGTAAAACGTAAGAACACAAATATTCGGTTGGAACTTTTGTCGGGAATCGGTATCGAAGCGAACGTGAAACTTTTTTGTGTATATGTGAGTTTGTAAATAGGTAAAGATAGTGAGATGTCGATATTTGGTATTCATTGTCATTGGAAACTTTTCTAATTTTGGTTGGGTTACTTACCGGTGCTTACTTAACTTCGTCCCATATATTATTTACCCAGACATTTTTTACCGAATATAGTTTTATTAATAAAGTCTGATATAGTTTTATTATAAAGCATAATCAATTGGAAAATAAACTTTATTTGTTAAAAATAATATATAAAGAGATTGTACTTCGTAATTTCGTATCAGGTTAGTTTAAAAGTTATATAGAAATTAAAATTCACAAGACACCGATTTTCATCATTCGTATCATTAATAGAATTTGCTTTTATGCTCATATAGTGACTATAGGTACTTTTGTAAGAATAGGAAACATTTTCAAACTGCCGTATAAGTTGCTACATTTGAACGATTTTTATATGAATTATGTTTCCTTGATACTATTTTAATTAGTTTATACGAATAAAATAACTTCCTGACTACAATTTTAATTGCTACAACAAATACTTTGTGAATTTCAAGCTAGATATCGATACAAGTACGTACAGAACGGAAATTCGCGCGTGCGTTTTTATTATTCCAGCGTATTTGTAAATATTCTACATTATGAGCGAAATATAAATTAATAAATATTTAATGATTTGCAGATTTAGAATTTTTAGCTAAAATGAGCTTAACAAGTATGCGACCGGTAATTCTAGACACATTTAATAAACAACACTTTAGCAGAATTATAACAAAACAAAGCTTTCGTAACCTATGTAATTATTGTACCGTTGTTGCAAAAAACTCGTTAATTTTTAGTGATATAACATAACAATTTATTTAAATATTTGGCAGTGAAAGATATAGCAAGCAATATATTTTTGTTCCGAAAAAAAATAAAATTTTGTAAATAGTGTAATGGAGATATTATGTACCATTAAATATTTATAAATGCTTATATGTGTTTGGTACCCTCATAGAGTGAGTTCCTCTCGTGTTTGACAGGTCCTTTTCTTGACTAAAAAGGTTCTGTAAACCATCTTATAGCATAGTTGAATATATTTGGCGTTAAGTTTGTAGAAATTCATTGTTCACAATTAAATGAAACTACGTGATGTAGTATTATTTCTACTTTCTTTAATTTCTTTATCACGACCTAGGTTTCGTTGTATTACATCTTCAGGTAGGCTATTAGCAAAGATTGCAGAAGATCTTTGCTAATAGCCCACCTGAAGATGTAATACAACGAAATCTAGGTCGTGGTAAAGAAATTAAAGAAAGTAGAAATAATACTACATCACGTTGTTTCATTTAATTATAGCATAGTATTATAAAGCAATTCAGTATCTTAAAAAAAGCTGGTATCAACTTAGAGTCTAGACGAAAAATAACGGAAGATAGATAGTGACTAAATAATTCAGTTCTTTTTTCAAGACTAACAAAATATCAAATAACAATGAATGTACTTTCCGATACTTATATAATGGAAGAATTGATCTATGATCACGAGAGAAATTATAAAATTATAACCTACAGTAAACGTTAATTTACATCGGATGTAACTGTAACTAGAATATTCAATCCCTTTAGTAAATAGTGAATATCTTTATTTTTTTAAATATTCAATCATTTCCATCGAGGACTTTGCTCCTAATGTTAAATCAGTTCCGAACTAATTTGTTGTAGCTCACAAATGTTCCTCACTGATTGTATATAGCTAAATTTACGTGAAAATAAATTGTTTATATCTCCATATATACAGACGATAAATAAAGAGAATACCTAAATAGATCTATAGTCTACAACGTAGACATATTTATAATTTGTTTAGAGAATCGCAGATTGTAGGAATTTTGTCTCCTGAGTCTCTAAGTTTAATTAATTCTGACGATTCCTTAGGTAGAAAAGTTATGAGCGCACTAGAGCAAAGCTAAAAATATGATTTTTTTAATTATAAGAATTCCAATTAAAAAATATGATTTTTATAATTATAAGATATTTTATAATTATAAGAATTCCTTTTTAATATTTCTTCCGTTGTCCAGTTAGGCCAGTGTATTTTATACCTACATGACTTATTTTGGTCTCAAATTGTAATGGATCTTTGTCCACATATATTAGTTATGATTTTAAATATATAAAAAATCTGACTGCGGGAAAACGACTTTGTTATTAACTTAATGCGTAAATAGGTCACCAATACGCTCACTGCACCTGAATTGATAGATCCTTGGGTTCGAGTAAATATTATGTGCAAACGCAAAATCTTTGACAAATATTTGAAGACAACTTTATATTTCATAGTTGAATACCTCCCAATAGAAATGTTTGCATAATGGCAAGCAGTTTGTAATAATTTTCTAATGTAAAATTTATATGATCGAAAAACATAATCTACCACTGATGCTTGCATGATATTTTATATGAATCCAATGACACATTGGAGACAAATGTGATATTTAGAGAGCAGAAAAAAAATCCTTAAAAATAAAAAATTTGAATTAATTTATAGCTTGTTTTAGACACATTAAGTTTAGGAATTAAACCATGAATTCAAGTAAATTTTTGACAGGAAATCTTTTTCAAAATCGTATTAAAGCCTATTATCGTTACTAAAAATTGAATAGAAAAATATTTAAAACAGAGTTTTCCTTATACTTTTGGTGTTGACCTTAAATAAGTATGTCCAGATTTCTGCAAGCTTTGTACTGTAACTTAATCCCCTGAAATATAGCGATCGTTTATCATATCGTTGAATACGAAATAAAGCTACATACAACTGATTTCAAATAAAAATTGAAACGGCCATCATCAAATTTTTGAAAAACATAAAACGTTCAACGTTTTCTTTTCTATGAGCGAATAAATTAAACTACCGACTCTTCTCTTATATTACTGATCCAATCACTGTAAAGTTGGAAGGGTTATCATTTAATTATCGCAAAACTCTTAAAGTGACCATGATATTTATTTTGTTGAAAATTAGTCAATTGAGCTAAACCACTCCTTTAACTTAAAAAGTTACCACGGTATATTTATAAAATGTAGATAAATGCTGTCCCGGAATTGTCTTTAGACGTTTTTTGGATCTATCATCTTCCTACACAGAAACTATTAACAATTTGATCTTAATAACATAAACGTATTATATCAAAAAGTTTAACAGTTTTTACGTGAATTTATGAAAACAAAAAAAACAAATGTTTTTTCTTTTTTACATTAGAAGGTTGTTACTTTTTGAGACTGTAATTTGGAGTAATTCCTGCGGGACCGCATCTCCAATTTATGATGTTCACTAAATTGCACACATGTTATTGCCTCTAAGGAAAATTTTGTAAGTTTAATTTTAGCTTGCTATAACTCACAACATATGTCTCGATTTCCTAAACGTGCTTTCTGTATATGAAATACCAATTTTTTCTACTTTTATAACTCAATTACGGCTTTTCTACTCAATACAAAAAATGGAAATAGAAACACCTAAACTAAGTTCCGGGTAAAATCTAGTTTTCATATATATCGACTATGTGTAGAAATCACTTTTTAACCAACTTCAAAAAAAGGAGGAGGTTCTCTATTCAACGATGTTCAGCGATAATTCTTTACTCAGTGGACCGATTTTAATGATTATTTTTTATTTAAAAGTACCCTACTATATAAGTGGTCCTATATAAATATGATGATGATCTGATGATGAAATCCTGAGATGAACTATGGAAATCCTTAAAGAATGACAGTAAATTAGCTATAATCCAATATATTTGTTACGGATAGTTATTATTTTGTAAAGTAACTATACCGCATACTAGATCAGAGTATAATGATAAGTTTTGGTGGCGAATAATGGAACTTCTTAACGGATATTATTAAATCAAACTCGATTAATGATATTTACCATTGGTAGTTGTTACTTTGCAAAATAACTGCACCGTCGACCCGTTCAGGGTCTGATGACGAGTTCTGAAGATGAATAATGGAACTCTTTAACGTATCGTAGTAAATCAAACGTGATTCAAGATATTTGCTACTGGTAGCTGTTATTTGGCAAAATAACTAAACCATCGACCACGTCAGAGTCTGATGATGCGTTCTAGAGATGAACAATGGAACTCCTTATCGGATGGTAGTAAACCAATTGTAATTTAATATATTTGCTACTGGTAGTTTTTACTTTGGAAAATAACTAACTATCGACCAGGCCAGTGTCTGTAGACGAATAATACAACTCCTTGATGGATGGTAGTAAATTAATTGTGATTTAATATATTTACTACTGGTTAGTTGTTCCTTTAGTTATTACTTTGCAAAGTCTGATATTGGACTTCTGACATGGAGAATGGAACTCCTCAACGGCTAACAGTTGACCACTGGCGGCTACTACTGTCGCTTCATTTCTGTGTGTTGCTGATAACGTTGGGTTAGACAAGAAAATTATGTATACACTAGAAAGAGAAAATTCTGTATACACTAGTTTTTGCCCGTGAATTTTAATAATTATTCAATAATCTAAGAAAGAAAATAACTGAATGTTAGTTATAATGTGATGATTAATATTATTGATGACTAAAAATCTAAAATAAAATATATTTAAAAAAACTACTTCAAAAACGTAATAAACAGTAAAAAGCAATTGACTCAAAATATATAAATATTTATTTGCAATAAATAAAAAAGTTAATTATTTTTCGTGACGAACAACTGCAGCCAACAGATGCTTTCATGAACTAAAAAGGTTTCTGAAATCTAATAATATCATATCATCATCAGAGACACTAAACTACTTTTATATAAAAGCTTAATCAGATCAGTACTTACGTATGCATCTGAAACGAGGACATTGTCCCAAACCGGCGGAAAAAACCTTGTAATTTTCTGACGCAAAATCCTCAGATCCGTCTTTGCTGGGTTTTTTGACAATGGGTTTCGGAGAAGGAGAACTAATGTCGAACTTTATCGCTTATATAAAGAACCAGATATAATAAAATTTATAAAAAATCAATGAATGAAGTGGGCCGGTCATGTAATTAGAATGAAGGAAGACAAAACAAATTTTTCTGGCCAAACCAACTGGCTCAAGAGGAATAGAAAGATTAAGATTGGTGGACTGCCTACGAAGTGTTTTCAACGCTCTAAACATAACAAACTGGAAAACCGTGGTGTCCAGAAGGAGGGCTTGGGACAGTCTGCTTGAGGCCAGTGTCCACCAAAGACCCTGGCCTCAAGCAGACTGTGACTGTGGTGGACCCTGCACCAAAGACCGTTAAGTCACTAATGATGATGAATTATTTTTGTAGTCGGTGCCAGCACCGCCGATCAATTTAAACAAATATAAAATTTTAGTTAGTTTGT
Organism: Druceiella hillmani; assembly: GCA_039881145.1. NCBI lineage: Eukaryota > Metazoa > Arthropoda > Insecta > Lepidoptera > Hepialidae > Druceiella > Druceiella hillmani. Next base: position 18,022,578 of record JAYKKI010000042.1, on the reverse strand, counting down.
TAGTGTTTAAAATGAATATTATAAATTAAATTAAATTATTAATTTCTTTAAGTTGTTCGACAGTGCTGGTACCGTCTTAAAAAATAAATAACTTAGTTATTTATTGCGAAGAAGTACGTAACCCTTTTGAGTTAATTATATTTTAATAATTTTTTAGTACCTTCTTTTTTGAAGTTGGTTTTTTAAAAGATATTTTATCACAAAAACAAATTTCGCAGAACTTTATTATGTCCATATATACTTCATATGACAATTAAATATTACATTTACATACAAAATTCATAGAAAACTAATTACTACGGCCTGTCTATTTTTTCCCAGCGCTGACTTTAAGAGCTGAATAAAATTTTATTAAATTTTATTAAAACGTTTAGAATAGTCTATGTTATTGCAAGAGAAATATTAACTTATATATATATATATATATATACATACATATATATATATATATATGTATATATATATATATATATATATATATATATATATATATATATATATAAGAACGTGAACAGTAAACAGTTAAATGAATGGAAAACGAACTGATCAGGTACATCCTCTTTTAAAAAAGGGACGTCGAAATACACAATAATAAACGAAAGTTTATGATCTGTCATAGAAATGAAATATTAATTAATTGTAAATCTCGCCATCACTGGGTACCAGTACTCCTACGGGCACGTTATTAAGCACAAAATAATTATAGGCATTATAAATCATGCACTATATATTACGAATTAAATAATATGCAGGTGTTGTGATATTGATATCGAATCTTTTTCAATTCAACACAAGGGTTAATTATTTTGCAGTGCACGTACACCGGGCGCCTTGCGACGTTAGCTAAATGATATAACAAACAAATTTATTTGCTTATTAATTTTAGGCCATACGAGTATTATCTGAAAAGAAATTCTATGTTTACAGGTTCCGTTTATGATAATGAAACCTTTAAATGTAGTTATAATTTTGTAAATATTGAAAACAAGTAACATTTTGTTATCGAAAAATAAATTCTTTCTCATTAAAAAAGGGCTCATGTTAATAAATTGTATAAATTATATTTTCGAAATAAATTGAAAAATAGTTCTTACTCTACTAATTGGTTAACAACCTATACGCAGGCCGAGAAGGCTGCTAAGTTGAGATATTGAGAAATAATATATAATTTTCCTTTTATACTGATATTATAATTATAGGTAAGCAAAGTAATTATGTTTTTATCACATTTTTTAGAATACAAAGTTCAGTACTTTAACATACTAATTGGTTTTAGTATAAATTATTTATGGCTTCCAGATTTTTAATTTTAAAGGATTTATTATTTCCGTTCTTTGTATTCAGTTTCACTTTTCAGTTGAAACCTAAAAACTCAAAATCACGACAAGTGAAAGTTAGTAGTTGTTGAAATAGGAAGTATAAAAGAAGACACGGGTTTAAATTACGAAATACCATTACTTAATTTTCTTCTGATTATATTTTTTTATCATGTTTTTTCTTTAATGTTTAATGCACAGGTGAATTAAGTGGTTGGAAAAATTAGATATTAATAATAATAAGACATTTGTTATTATTTCTCATTATGTCACATTAGATCTTAACCCAGAATAATTATTATATCTAAAAGTTTAGTGTTTTATTTCATGGTACACGATGGCAGAAACTTAAATAAAAAACTGTGTAAAATGTGAATTATTGAAAACATTGTAAAATTGTAATGGTTATAAAATTGGTGTGACTAAATTAACCGTAGGTAATTGTTGTAGAAAACAATTCGAAATATTTACTTATATTACAATTTAGAATATTTTCACTTAATGTATGATCAAATTTAGTATGAGAAATTTATATAAGAATTACCCTTAATAAAGAACATAATAACAAGAAATATTCAACAATAGTCGAAATAGATACAAAGCCCAATTCCATCCACATGACGAAAAAATTTCGCTAAACGAAACCGAAACTTGCTCTGATTGATTCAACTTGAAAAAAATCGGTCGGATGTTCCCAGTCATGTCAGTGACGTAAATAATGAGTGAAAAAAACCTCAGTCGATGACATGCTTTCCCCGAAACTATTTCGGAATATTGCGTCGAGCGAAATTGAGTTTTCGAGCGTTAGTTTGGATATTAAATGGGTACGAGATCATTGAATAAGGAGTTTAATCCCTAGTGCAAACGAGCCTTGTGAAATATTACATGAAGTTTTAGAATATTGTTCTTTCAATTGTTATGGTAAAATAACTTATTTTACAGGAAATTAAGTTATATTGCATAAACTTTATTAGAACTTGCCACGACTTATTTTCCAACTATTTAGTTTTCTCTTACTTTATATATATTTATACTATCTTAAGATATCTAAGGAAAAACGGAGCCCTTATAAAAACATTGGCGTTCTTATTGCGGATTCTGATATAAACAGAAGGACACCATGTTCATCTGTCAAATACATTTTAGCTTAAAAATCGCTTGACGTAAGAACTTGAAATTCGACATAGTAATAAAGTATATTTTCTCACATAAACCTCAATAGCTTATGTTCAAAATTGTTTGCGGAAATCTTAGGAAGGATAAATTAAGTACCAGGAAAAAAATTCTGAGTGGGGTTTAGTTTGAAACGACTAATTGATAGAACTACAGAGATGTATCGGAAAATATGCCCTGCTTCAATTTTTCCAAGACTATTGAACTTAAAATCATAAAAAACCTGTCAAGCACAAATGAAACTCACACTACGAGAGTTCGGTATATCTTTCGCCATTTATTAACATTTAATGATCAATAATATTATATTATTATAAATTTTAATTTTTAAGACGAAAATATATGCCCTACCTTGTCTGTCGAAGGCGTATATTTGAGAGAAAAAAATGTTATTTGATGTAACTACAAATTAATGATATTTAGATTTTTTTTATTTGGATTGTGAGACCTTGCTTCTTGCCAAATTTGATGATTCTGGGACAACTGGAAGTATCCTATATTTTTTTATTTATTTGCGAGTGTCAAAATATGCGGCATAAATGGCATTATTTTTAGGGTTCTTCTTGATTGTATTGAATAAAAGCTTGATTATTTGACAACTCCAATGAACCATAGGCCTAAGTATTTGCTATTAATTTCACTTCACTTGATACCTTTACGCGTTCCTAAGAAAAAGGGCCTTAACAGATTGACAGACGGACAACGAAGTGGTGTATAAAGATTCCATTTTTTCATATTAACCAGAGTTTTTAATAGCCCACTAAAGTTTTTGGGAAAACTGTAATGACGATTCTAGAAATGAGAGTTTTTTAAACATGCACCATCATTTTATGCCTATGAAAGGCATAGCAGGCAACATGTTCATATTGTAAAAAAAAACTAATTTTTGTTAATCATTTAATGAGAACACAATCTACTACCTATAGGGAATCCTGGTAGTACGAATTCTATTCGTACTTGTCAGGTTTATATTCGTGTTAAATTGCAATCATGCAATGGTATTAGAATCTTGCTACTAATGTATAACGAAGATATATATATCAACATAGATTTCATTGTAAAAAAAGTAAATATGTAAAACAAACTACTCGTACGCGCGATTGACATAGTCCGAATCGAATCTCGTCCAGATCAGAAGAATATTTTAATATTTGTTTTAATTAAAATGTGATATTTAATACAGACTTTTAAAACTATCTACTAAGTTTTTATTGTGCAATCAGCATACGACCTGAAGTAGCTGTATTGCGTTTGCATAAAAAAACAAATGCCGACAAAACATTGTATATCCGTATAAAGAGCGACTAGTGATACAACTAGTTATATCTGAAATCTTAAAAAAAAAATTTCATTCGTTCCATTTAACTGATTTAACAATTAAAATATTCAACTATATTTTTTTGCAGAATTTCAAATATCGCCTTATTTAATATACAATATGGGTAGAAAGTTCACTATTAAGTGAAATCTTAACACTTTAGTATCATTGTCAATTTTATACCTTTTTAACGTAATATTCTGCTGTGGCATCAACTCTAGACTGTATAATTTGTAAATTTATCAAGAAAGATATCATAAAATAATCTTAATAATGCAAGTATTTAGAGAATTTTTTTCACCGCAGATAATATTCATGCCATATTTTTTATACCAACGCTGGCGGCAATGAGATGAAGTCGTTTGAATTTTTTTCCATTGCCATGTAATGCCTTATTCGACTATTTATTCAAAACTATGTAATTTTATGACATATACTTATTTTAATTTCAAAAACATCATTTGAGAAGAAACTAGTAAAATATAATTTTCTTTTTCTAGAAAGTCCGGTTAAGTTTGCTCCAAGTTTGTTAAAAGTAATATATGAACAACAAAAGCTAGAAATAATTCCCTCGAACGATTTACACAAAAATAAATCGTGAATTCATCCTTTTCTGCGTTATAATTTGTTATCTACTCTGACCTTAGTTGTGTATTTGAAGATAATGAGAAAATTACTTTTATCGTTATGTTTCATTAAAAGATAAAATAAAAAAATAATTTTGAAATGGAAAAAAGAATACAGTACTAAATTTTTGCACTTATTATCGAACACTAAATGCAAGAAAGATAAAATTAAAAACAAGAGAAATAGTCATTTAAAAGATATGATAAAGAATTATATCTGCAATGTACAACATATAAAGGCCAAAATTAAAATTATAAAATTAGATAGTCTAAAGGACTAACTAAAACCATCAAATCAGAAAGAAGTGGTGTAGGTATTGAGAAGATGTACCTATGTACCAAATTAATGATAAGTCTATTTGGCACCATTTTCAAATTAAGTAACTGATTATTTTTGATTGATTAATTTAATAAAAATTGACTTCGTTCTTTGTTTCATTCCAAGTGAATCATTTAGGTTAATAATCATTAGTAAACCATCTAAAAAAACAGACCTAATATATTCATAGCTTATGAAGTCTATAGTTTAAATTAATAATATTAAAATAAATAATAATAAAAATATAATGCGAAAATTATACGTATAAATAAAGTATTCCGTGATGTAAAATCAAGTACCTGAAATATATAATCAATTTTGATAATTCAGATTAAACTTTCATCGACAATTTTCATTACAATATCATTGGCTATCATAGCCTAATATTAAAAAGAAACAAAAACACTCGACAATTTTGGGAAATGTCCCCAGTCACCAGGTGACATAGTAATTTGTGTCATTTATTGAGATGAACTATTTTTCAAATAATTTAATCAAATTATCAATATTTAGCTGTCAAATTTAAAAGCTTCGTGATTAGGTTAGGTAAGGTTACGTTAAATTAGTTTAGGTTAGGCTAAGAAATTATAGCTGCAAATTTGAAACTTTTCTAGAAAGGTGGTCAAAAGTTCCAGAATACTTTTACTTTATAATTCAACGTATATTACGGGTAATGTAATGTAGACTAATTACAGTTTTAATGTCAATAATTACAATTATTGACATTAAAACGTTACATCAATTGTCGGTAGCAATTAGTAACTGGTAATACGAAGTTTATCACATACGTTACTCATACATAAAAACGCCAAAGGCTTAATGGAAGGCAAATAAAATTTTCAGATACTAAACCTGAACTGAATATCTGCAAGGAAATGCTGAGCTGTTATCGGAATATCAAGGGCGTTCTTCATTAGGAATTACTTCCGGAGGTATCTAGGGTAAATGCACAGATTTACTATCAGAAATTAGTTCGACAAGTTAAATATTCAACAGAATTTAGTTCATTTTCCACACGAAAACGCTAGACCTTCAAATACCGCAAAACATGCTCTTTAAAGAGCATGCTATCTGATTAGCACTTTTCAGAGACCTAACTGATTATTTAGAAAATAAATTTGAATATAACTCGAAATACGAGGGTTCCGTACACATTTACCAGCAAATGAATATTTAAGGGACAATAGTAAACATAAAATATGTTACCTAGTATGAATTTAATCGACATAATAAATACACATTTTAAAATACAAAGTTAATTTCACAGTTAGTTTAAGTGATTTAAATGGAATTTTTCTGCCTTTTTAGATACCAAATAACATGTCAAAAGTTAGTCGACAATTACTCGTAAACTGTTAGAGCTTACTAAGCTGTAATAATCTTTTTTTTAATTTCGTTACGTGTATTACTATCGTAAATAATTTTGAGATATTAAAAAATAGTGCTTTTATAAAGTGGGATACAAAACTCTAACAAAAATGGCCACTTTAAAGCTTAATCGTATTTAAACTTATCCCTGTATTGATAAAGTTGTCATAACCTATCTCCAACATTCTTAAAATACCGATTGTTACATAAATTTGTAATCGTTATAAATATGTATTAGCATGTCAAATTTATGCTTTATGACACTAATAGTCTGCAAGTAAAAGGCATGTGATTTACAGATGGATATAGCGTAACTTAAGGATTCATAGTTTACCGTGATGGAACACTAAAAATTCTAAAGTATGGAATACCTTCTAGTTTATCTTAATTTCTATTTGAAACTCAGCTACCATCTTTCTATGTTGAATTCATATTGTGTGCTTATACTTATCTGATGGAGGGAAGTGATAGATAAAGGTGGCATATACATATTGTGAATTCTTTGATACATTTAGATTTGAATATACTTTTCTAAGAATAAGTCGGATTTAAGAAAGCTTAGCCGACCTAATATTAAATAGACTTTTTATTGAAAGATCGATTTGCAACTAATAAACAGCATATGGATTATAAAATTACAGTTCTTCATGGTCTAATTATATCATGGTGGAAAAATACTGTGACAACTTCTGTTTTTAGAGCCTTTTCCTTGATGCCAACTATTGACAACTTCTTTGTTAGTCAAGCAGTTTGGCTGTTAGTCCGTCTAATTGCTCACTAAAAATCTGGACGTGTAACGTAAATCCTTTCGGAATGAACTCCCGATGAATAAAATCCTGTATATTTTACCAGCAATTCAGCACTATTTTTATGCTATTGGTTTTCGGTTTAGGTATTAAACTTCCATTTTCCCAGCATTAAATTTTTCTTGCAATTTGACATTAGTATGTCTGATAACACATAATTTTATCATAAGTCACTAATATTACAGTCTTTTTATAAAGAATACTTTAAAATCTATTTGTTGCAAAGAAATCAAACCATTTGTGTACTGATAATATGCCTATAGCCTAAAAATCTAGTTCCTCAAATTCAAAATATCTGTTAAAGTCTTTCTGAAGGTCACCCCTTTTGTTGAAGTTTAATCCAATGAATGAATTCTTGGAGCAATAAAGTGAAAACCAGATGGCGCAATCTCAAAAATTTTAGCGAGTATGTTTTTCTCGTATGGTCTAACCTCATCTTGGCGGGAAAAGACCTCTTTCTTCCGGCAAATTGTTTGTTATTCTAACTCCAAAAGTAGAAAAGTTGATATTTGAAATCGATTTAAATTCATTATCTTTGACGTAATGCTCTCAAAGACTTGTGGTTAACTGCCACTATTTGGATCCACTTTGGCCCATTTATATTTTCTAATAAAATATTCTGGACGTTGTTGATTTTCTTTCTAGAAGTGACTAAATTTGTGGCTAAAACTTATTAGTTAACCAAATATACGTGGAATTTTTTTCACTTGCCTTCATTTTTTAGTGCGAGACATTCATTGCTTTTTAAGGCAGATCCATGAGGATAAACGTCGTTGCTGGTTGCCTTACGCACATAATATTTTTCGATGATATTTAAATTTTACGTCAGATTACTTTTTCCTTCAATCAGTTTAAAACATGAATATGTTTGCAATACTTGTAATCTCATAACGTTGGTAGGTTTATATTTGGACCCTATAAATTTTGTGATTACGTACTTTATTGTTTATATAAGTAATAAACATGTAGAAGTGGCCAGTGTATATTAACTATCCTTGAGGAAACGTTTGTCTTAAACCTGTTTATTTCTTGCACATCAGTCAAGAATATCTGAACGGATATGATGAAGTTTTTGCTGTTGAATTTTGTTAGGTGTGGGATAACATGTAAGCTTTATTTCATGGTATCTGCTGAACTGAAAAGAAGATACGATAATTGGACTTTTGAGTAAAGTGCATCTACTTAAATATGTTTACTCTTACAATTATAATAATACATGGCGGTACGTGCACATATCTTTCAGTTCCCTTAATTTTTTCTATAGGTACACATGCAAACGACCTCGTGGATATAGCCATACGGGTACAAAATCGCTAAGATGTTAGCTTTTATTTTTAAAAAGGGCTTGTTTTGAACTTGTGGTTGCGTGAAATGATGCTTTTACCAAAGGTTTGGGAGAAGAGAATACTCATCGAGAAATAAATGAAATTGCGTATTGGCATGTCAATGAAATTAGTCCTATCCTTGAATATTATTTTAAGGTAATGTGTGTAATAGGTAGTGTAAATATTTAGTCATATTAATATTAAATTTATTTTTTAGTCAGATTTTTTCAAGTTTTTGGTTTATTTTTCTTTATAGAAAATATTATTTTATAAATATTCCCGTTGCGATGATATTTCCTGAATATAAGACAAAAACTTTTTTATTTCATCGCTTTTCTTATATTTCATAGTTATTAATTGTTACTTGACATTAATAATTTTGTAAAATATTATAAGTAAAGTTGTCGTTATGAGCAATGAGACAACATACTGCAATCTTTTTTGATCTCAAATATATTGAGAAATTTAATATTTTGCTCATGCACAAGTATCATAGAATGTTAATTGCGTACAATTTTCACAGGCTCCAATTTTTACGATTTCAAAATAATACAATTAAAAAAACTTCCAAAAATTAAAAATTTCATTAATTTAGTTTTCGAGATTTGATTATTTTTTAAAAGACATCTAATAGTGTGGCCACTTAAATCATTATAAATAAATATGATCAGGTTTTTAATGTCACTGCCAACTCTCCTGGCAGTTAATTTGACTCATATCACATTAAGATTAAGAAAACATGTAAATATTGTGTTGTAATAAATTAAAGTTGTATTTATCTAATTAATTTTTCCATGAAAACAAGTCTCTATCTCTTGAGAAATTTGAGTATTTGAGTAATATAAAAGAATTATATAATCATATAAAATCTTCTTCCACTATGGGAAGGTTCAGATCCCAAATTTGTGGCCTCTATTTTTCTATTAACTCGTTGTTTCCTTCTAATCTGGCCTAGGTTAAATTAATTGACATAATAATACAACTACATTGAACTTCGTTAAACAGTATCATGTTTTGGAAACTTTTTTAGCTAAATTATACATTTCAGCCATAATTTTGTTACCATCTATTATTGTAGCAAGTTTAATAATATCGCTGTCCTATAAAGAGTGCCTTACATATTTGACACGATTAAGTTATTATTATTATCAAAACATTTGAACATGTTGGACATCTGAAGAGAAAACAAATACATTTTCTTTCGCTTCAGATGTTCAACATGTTCAAATGTTTTGATCTTTTTACCATTTCATCGAATACCTAAATGAAGTATAATTAAAGTCAGTTCTTATAAGAATATTGGAAATATTCACTATTTTTACATGGTAACTGCGTTTCAGCGATAAAGAAAAAGTGATACATGTAACTTTCATGTATTCTAAATTCTCTACACTTAGATTACCCTTCTTTCAAGAGTTTTGTTTAGGGCGAAAATTTAGTAAAGCGACAAGCAATATATCTGATGATGTGTGAAATTATTTCAAGTTGTTGAAAATAGAGCCAAGTATTGATTCTGGTTACCGCCCCTCTATCATAACTCTCTGATTATGGTATGTCGTAACTCTCTGGTTATCGTCATTTAAAGAAATATTTTACACTCGTTTTAGAAACAATAAAAAACCTTATTTAAACAGATTCAAAGCAAATTTTTAATTGGCAGTTAATCACATATTTTCATACTGCACTAGAAATACAATTTATTTCTTTGAGGAATAAGTGGGAATATTCCGTTTGACTGCCATATGAGCTAATACTCATGATGAAGATAAGGTATTACGTGAATCTTTTACGCTTGATTTATCTAATGTTTTAAAATATATTGTATTTGAAAACTGGCCATTTAAAGAAGCAATTTCATTCGATGTTAATGAAACTTGCATCTAGCAAAATATTATAAAAAATTTAAAAAAAATTAATTGTTAATTATAATCTTTTGTATCGTAAATCCCATTTAAGACACCCTTTCACAAATTGAATATCACGTTAGACATAAGTAATGCATATTTCCTCTATAAATTAAACATCTTCCCTGCGCCGGCAAACTTTTCCACAAAACTTTGCAAACTTCGACTGGAAATTGCGCCGAGTGCAATAATCGGGTAGGAAAAACTAGTTCCAGGCAGAAATGCCTCGTACTCACGAATTCCGTCCAAGTTGTTTTAACTACATGCAGGACTGGGCAATTTTAAACAAACTTACACGAAATTGTGCTAAATATTAATATCTTCTGCAGTTTATTTTCATTCAACTTTATCCATCGCGGTACATTAATACATTTTCCCGATTCATTCTGTTTTAGTGAAGTTGTGGGGCAGTGAAAGTTGTTTATGTTACGAAAGTTGTGTATGTTTAAATATGTTACTTGGTTTTTCGCTATTAATTGTATTCTAGTGGTATATTAGTATTATTATGTAACATACAGTCGAGTATTCGACAATTTTTTGTCCCGCGAACATAATGTTAATTAATCTAAGACTAAGGACGTTTTGAGCAGGAATTGGTGCTAAATGAGGGCAGAAAATACTTTGCTTATTCAGTATATTAGGACCCATTTCATATAAATCACGAGGGGTGAGTTAAACTTTCCAAAATTTAGAAAAAAGACGAAATTTCTAGTAATATCGGATGTAAAGTTATCACACAAAATTTAACGCGAAAAATTCAGTTTTTCCAACATGAGTAAATTATTTTGAACAAAATTTTACGCAGAGATGTGAAATGATTATTTGCAGAGTAGGGCTCAATTTTTGGTTTTCGTAATAAGATGAAGTATTTTTATAAAAACCATTTCTGAAATGAGGCATATGATGTTATAATCTATAGGTCATAATATATATAGAACAGGTGTTTCTTAAATATCTATTTACACTTTAGTGAAAACGAAAAATGACAATTTGCTATACTTGTGAATACCCTTTTATAAGACCATAATATAATATAATATACACACACACACACACATATATATATATATATATATATATATATATATATATATATATATATATATATATACATATATATATATATATATATATAAATATATATATATATATATATATATATATATATATATATATATATATATGTATGTATATATATTGTTACTGCAGAATATTTGAATATTTTTATTACTTTACTATCAAAAGAAAGAGTAAAGTAAGGTAATTATTAGAATCACAGTATTAATAGTATACTATCCAATAAACTTTTCCACATACTTTAACATTTTATTCAAACCAAGTTTCCTTCTTTCAATTTTTCCTCGGGAATATTTTCAGCTTATCACCATTTTAAGCAAATTATATATATGCAAGAGTAAACTTTCAACCGTAAATTAAGAAATTGAAAAATCATCTCTAAAATGGATTTATCATTACATTGGATTTATCAAAACCCGACTAAAGTAGGGAGTTAATTGTTTTAAGTAAAATTCACTTTAAAGGATACATGAGAAAATTCTTCACGAAAACTTACATTCGTAAAGAATTTTTTAAAATTTTCTTTCGTGAAATTTTATTTATTTGCTTTCTTGAAATTTTATTTCGAAACATTTCCTCGCGAGTTTTAATGGACTATTTATCTTTTTTATCTTTCCACGCTAGTTGTCTCGGAGTCTCTCCAGGGAGCCATAACATCCCCACTTATAATACAAAATATGAATTTTCGAAGATCCACTAATAATGTTCCGTTACTACCATTCAGAGCTTCCACCCAACAGGGGTAAGGAATATCTCCAATCAATGGGCAATTTAGCACCTACATTCTTTCAAGAATGCATTTTACAAACGCTCCAAAATACTTCAAAGATCGATCCACCTTCAACCAATTCAGGGTAACTAAAGATACCACGTTCTAAAAAAGTCACGTGATAGTCACGTGACACGTACCTCTACTGATATGTTCATGCATGCTCTCTATTAAAACTCTCTGCACATCGTCATGCTCACTGCAGTAGACCAAAACGTGATTCATGTCCTGCATCTCAAAACTGCAGGAAAATGCTGGGCTGTCCTTCAAAGCAAATCTTAACAAGCTGGTTCAGTAAGCACCATGCCTCGTAATAAATTATGGTCTCTTTTGAGCCAGATTTTATTCAACAGTTCAGAAACATCGGCTAAAATGAATCTCAACATTAGAATTCGACGAGGACCATTTAGACTGTGTATGAACGATACGATCTCTAAAATACGTTTTTTTTCTATCAAAAAATGAGCCATCTGTTAAGAACGCAAAGCATGACGGGTCAGCGCTAAAATTCCTACCCTGTGCCAAAACGAAGTTAGCCGTGCGTTTCGCGATGGCGAGATCAGTAAATAGAACAGCCGCAAAAACAGGCAAAGCATCTGTTGAGCACGTTCTGTATGCTTTGATAAGAGCCACAAGCGACGGGCGTAGTGATCTCAAACTTGCAGGACTCCAACGCACCACGAAGCCGATACTGCTGGCCCATAGGTCAATATACCCAGATGTATCGCCGTATACATAAATTGAGGGTCCATATGTTTAGTGTGAAGCCAGCTCCAGCAAACTATGGCATGAAATGCCACCTTGGCCTTCTACAGGATGCATCGCGCCTGCAGCAAAAAACTCCGTTTTCAATCGAGGATCTGATTTGGTTCACACCGATTCTAGATAAGGCCAGACCTGTCGATCTCAATGAAATCAGAGTTATGAAATTTTAAAGAAAGTATTTATATATACATATATATACACATATATATATATATACATATATATATATATATATACATACATACATATATATATATATATATATATATATATATATATATATATATATATATATATATGGTATAAATGCAGTTTAGAACCAGGAATATTTCGATAATTTTTTTGACGTCATATGAAATTTGACACATTAAAAACTATATACCTGGAAAGAAATTCTACTGCTGATAATTGTTTATTACAAAAAAATATTATTTTAAAAATGTTGTACCTCACGATTCTGTTTGCAATGGAACAAATTTTAACCACTTTTTCCAGTTAATTCACTTATTCTTTTATCACTAACCACTTACTATACAATTAAAAGCATAATTTATTATGAACTATTAATAGTTCATAATAAATTATGTTAATGTTCATAAAATATTCTTTTAAAATTTCATGATTCTAGGACAACGGGAAGAACCATACAGGTTTTGATTTATTTGCGAGTGTTAAAATATGCTGCATAATTGGTCGTGTTTTTAGGGTTCTTCTTGATTGAGTTGATTTAGAAGCTTAATTCTTTTACAGCTCCAAGTGTCATACTCTCGTAATTGATCCTAATTTGCACTTGATGCTTCCACGCGTTGCTGAGAAAGAGGGTCTTTACACACCAACAGACGGACAACGAAGTAATCTTATAAGGGTTCCTTTTTTTCTTTTTAAGATACAAAACCTTAAAAAACTGAGTTTCTAATAGCCTATATAAAGATTCTAAGAAAACTGCAACGATGATTCTAGAAGTGAATTTAAAAAAAAACACCATGTTTTATGCCTATGAAAGAAGTAAAAGCGACATCTTTATATTGCGGAAAAAAACTAAGTTTTGTAAATAATTTAATAGGAATCTAATCTACCCTTATATGTTTAAAATTACTTCAATATTTACAGTACCGAATTTCAAGTACGAGGTTTCGATTTCAAGTACGAAACCTTTTCAAGTACGAATGAAACTCATATACAGCATAGTATGAGTTTCATTCGTACTTGAAAGGTTTATAAATTACATTCATGCAATGGTATTAAATCAATAATACTAATGTATAACAAAGATATTTTAATATAGATTACATTGTAAGAAAGGTAAATATTTAAACCTTAATTTCGTGTACTATTTATATAGCCTAATTTTGAATGTAAAAATTGACTTAAAGTAAATATCCAATTGTAATTAAAATATGATATTGAATATAATACAGACATTAAAATATAATGTTAATCAGCAAAAAATCTCAGGTATCTATAACTCATGTGCATAAAGAAAACAAATGTTTATAAAATATTGTAATTCTAGTCATATAAATAACAATGTTTTGTGACCATGACGTATGAAACCAATTAGATTTACGAAATGATCTATGGAATCTTATAAAGACATTATTTCGTTACATTGAACTGATATAATTATCAAAATATCAAATTGTAATTGTATTTTGCAGAATTTCAAGTATTTTCTTACTGAATACACAATTTTAACAGAAAGTTGACTACTAACTGAAATATTAACACTTTAGTATCATTTCAATTTAAAAGATTTGTAAAATCATTTCAATTTAAAAGGTTTGTAAAATCCTAATATCGAATCTAGACTGCATAATTTGTTATTTGTATCATAAAACAATCTTAATAATACAAGTATTTACAGACATTTGTTTAGCGCAGATAATATTCACATCGGTAGTCTTTACACCAATGCAGGAGGCAATTACATAACGTCGTTTGAATTATTTTTCATCCCCATAATAACGCAGGATTCGATTGTTTTTTTTTCAAAACTGTATAATTTTATTACAGAAATATTTGTTATTATAAAATGTGGTTTGAGAGCAAACAAGGAAAATGTAATTTTTTCCAGAAACTTGAGTTAAATTTGTTTAAAATATTTTGAAGAATATATATGAGCAGCTATAGTTGACCAATATCTTATTTCTGAACGATTACGACCTGTGCTGTGTGATATTCTATTAAATAAACATCATTTTTGAGATATAACTTCAAGTTTAAGATATAGAGAATTGATAAATGAGTACATACTAGGTTAATATAATGCTGAATTTAAACGGTCTCCTTTTAATATTCATCATTAAAGATTCATCCTAAATGAATAGCAAGTGAACTGTATAAATAGCAAATAATCCAAAGTGATTAATCAGGAGAATGTATGAACAAAGTAGAGACATATCCTGCTTTTCGTTCTTTAGAGATGATTCACTCGAATGATTCACCAAGAGTGACCTATGTAAACACAAAAATAAATCGTGATTTCATCTTTTTCAGCATTACAATATATTGATCACTCTTAACCTAGTTGTGACTTTCAGGATAGTAAAGAAATTATTTTTATAGTACTGTTGTATTAGAAGATAAACTAAAAGATTATTTTTAAATGGAAAGAAGAATTATATTTTTAAATTTCTGTATCTAGTGTTTATGAAATACTAAATGTAAGAAATAAAGAAAACAAGAGACATTGATTTAGAAGATATGGGCAAGGAATTACACTTGAAATATATAAGATATCAAGGCCAAAATTAAAGCCATCGAAACTAAATAGTTTAGACGACCAACTAAAGCCATCAACCCAGAAGGAGATGGTGTGGATGTTAAAGAGACATTTGTACCAAATTATTGACGGGTTGTTTAACGTCCTTTTTAAATTAACTAATCAATTAATTTCCGTTGATTAATCCTCTCTTCTTTACGTTTCGAATGAGTCATCCAGTAATTATACTGTCTCTATCTCTTACGTTTCGAGTGAGTCATCTAGTAATTATACTATATAGTGATCAGGAGTGAGCCATCTAAATAATAGGTCTAATATATTCGTAGTGTATTAAGTCTCTGGTTTAAATGCGGCGTACTAAAAAGAGAATGCGGCATTTATACCTATATCTAAAGTGTTCTATAGGGTATATCCGTCGTCACTGTGGTGTATTGGACTGATCACAAGGCATACGGCCTGTGACGACTTAGCGCACCGCGGAGACCCGTGTTCGATTCTCCGCCGTTCTTCGGACGGGGCGGGACTCGTGTTATGGTTGGGTGTAAGAGATTGCTCTCGTAGCAATAAGACCGCCATATGTACCAATTAGATATATAAAAGTAGATAAATATTCAAATATTTGAAATATTCATGTTATACATTCATCAATAACTTTCATTATGACATCGTTGGATATCATAATTTAACATTAAAAAATGAAAAATTTTGGGGGAACATCCTAGTCATCCGGTTACATAGTACTTTGTGGTTCAAAATTCCAATACATTTTATTATGAGATATAACTTGATAAAGTCTTCATGTGCATAATGTCAATAAAATTATTATTATAAAATTTATTGTTTAAATCAACAGTAGATACGAATTCCTCTATTTTATGAGTAGACGTTTATTACGAGTCATGTAACGTAAACAACTACAAATATCGATATTAACGCTAAATCAATTGTCAGTAGTAATTAGTAACTGGTAATACGAGGTTGGTTAAATAAATTACACATGAAAACGCCACTGGCTTAATGAAGGGCAAACACTATTTTCAGTAACTAAACCTGAACTGAATACTGGAAAGGAAATGCTGAGCTGTTAGTGGAATATCAAGGATGTTATTCATAAGGAATTATTTCCTTAAGGATCTACGGTAAATACAAAGCGTTACTGTAGTCAATTAAGTCAACAGCTAATAAATTAAATATTCAACAGAACCAGTTCGTTTTCTCCATGATAATACTAGACCGCTGAATACCGCAAAATTTGCGCGTCAAATAGCGTTCTATCTTATTAACATTTGCTCTGGGACCTAACTGATTAGTTAGAAAATAAATTTGAATATAACTCGAACTACGCGGGGTCTGTACACATCTAACCGCATATGGGCATTTAAAGGACTAGAATATTTCTATTAAACTATTTGCAAATATGAATATTATTTTTTAATATGCAAATATAAAAATATGTTGCCTAGTATGAATATCACTGACAATAAATATACATTTTAAAATGCAAAGTTATTTTTACATTTAGTTTAAGTAATATTTATGGAGTTTGTGTGAACTTTTTAGATACCAAACAGCATGTCATAAGTTGGTCGACTATTACTCGGAAGCTATAAAAGCCTACAGAGCTGTGAGAATTATTTTTTTTTTGTAATTTTTAGATATTCAAAAGAGCGGTTTAGCTATTAGAAGGTGGGATACGGAACTCTAATAAAAATGACCACTTTAAAGCTTAATATTATGTAAACTGATCCCTGTATTGATAAAGTTCTCATGACTTAACCGCAACATTCTTAAAAGATCGATTCAACGATACCACCTACAGTGGAATATGGGAATTAAAAAAATTCTTCCCTTTACATCTAGGGGAGTTAAATTAAGGAACAATGTTAAAAGATTTTATTGCTTTGCTCTGTAGGTGTTATAAATATGTAAAACCATGCCAATTTTCGGCATTAAATCACTAATAGTCTGCAAGTAAAATGGATGTGATTAGTTTCAAAACGTATGTAGACAGATACGTAACGATAAGGATTCATGGTTTACAGTGACGGAACATTAAAAATTCGACATTTTGTAATTCCTTTGTAATATTTTTATGCTGAATTCATATTGTGTGTTTCTGCCTACCAGATAGCGGCAAGTCGTATATAAAGTTGGCTCATATATGATGGGAATTCTTTGTGGCGTTCAGATTTAAATATACTTTTCTGAGAAAAAGTTTGACTTAAGTAAATTTAGCCAATCCAGTATTAAACGGATTTTATATTTTAAGATTCATCTACTTTCTTCATTTGCCTTCACCTTCCAGTACGAGATATTCAATACTTTTAAAACTAGATTGTATTTGTTTTGAAATAAATAAAAAAAAAAAACAAATTTACACATATTCATGTAAAATTTCTTTTATGCTTGGGCGTTAAAAAAAAGACGTAATTGGTAATAAAAATAACTTAATATTTTTCAGAGATGACGGGGATACATGATGTAATTTATACTTACAATAAAAGTTCAGAATTGGCTCGTTTTTTTTTGCTTGTTTGTGCGTTTTTCATACGTATCACGTAACAAATACAAACTCAATTAAAATTAAGTTTTTTGATGAATATAGGGGACGATTTGAAGTAATATTTACTTTTTATTTTATGGCAATCAATTTACTTAGTTAGACGATATGCGTATTTAATATTTTTAAAAATGTTTTTACATTACTTTAACATAACAACGTGCCTAGTCACAAGAATATATAATGCGACTACGTACATTACATAATTATATCAATATATGTCGTTACGTGTAATATAAATCGCACAATAAAGTTTACCAACCGGATATGCATTGGCGAAACGGGCGTATCCAGAAGTGAAGTTTGCCGTGGTGCGAGAGGGGTATGTGTTTAACTAGACAATCTGAGTGATCAACGATGATATCTGTGTCACATATATATGATATGTGACATAGCATCGTTGTTTATTGTCTTACGTACATACATTTTTCGATGATCTATAAATTTGACTTATGCTTACTTTTTTCTTCAATCTATTTAAAATATGCTCCCCATATTTGTAATTTAATAATTTTAGCAGGTTTAGTTTTATACTGTATAAATTTAGCTGTCATGTACTTCATTGTATACACAAATAATAAAATTGTAAAATTTCCCAGTCTGTATAATAAATACATCTGAGAAAAATAATTTAGGGGAATATTACCACAGATAATAGAACATAAAAATATTATTTTTTAAATGTTTTTCCGTTTATCTCTAAGCCTGTTTGCGTATCACCCAAAAGTATATGAAACGATTTTGTTGAAGTTTATTCTGTAAATTTTATTTGGCATTGGATAACATGTAGGCAATATTTTATTGCATCTGATGAATTGAAAAGAAGTTAAGACAAGTTTTGAATACAGTTTTGAATGAAAAGTATATCTAATTAAAAAGTTTATTTTATAATTATAATGAAAGACGACGGTACGTGCATGAAACTTGAAGTGCCTTACTTTAATTTTTTCTATAGATACCCACGCAAACGAAGTCATGAGCATAGCCTGGTAATATATATTTTCAATTGTGACAAATTACATTTAAATCGACAAATAACTTCACAAATTATTACAATAATAGTTAACTTAAAAATATACCAATCACATTATCTCGTAGACCCACCACAGTCTCAATTCTCTCTTATTTATTTTCCCCTATATGAAGTCTTCTCACTTAAACGTATATAATTTATCATCTTTTTTCAATCTGTCTCAATATGAGGTTTCATATTTATTCACTGAAGGAAGTAATAGCTTTGTTCATCCATCCATAATCGCATATAGGCCGAAAGTCGCTAAGATCATATATGAAGCTTTATTTATCAAAAGAAGCTTGATTTGAAATCGCGGATGTGTGAAAAGACGCTTTTATCAAAGGTTGGGAAGAGGGGAATGTTCATTCGAGAAATAAATGAAATTGCGTACTGGAATATTAATGAATTTGGGGCAATCTTTGAATATTATTTTAAGGTAATATGTGGTATATGTTTTGAAATTTTTAAATATTTAATCATCTTAATATTTATCTTATTTTTTGGTGTGTTTTTTTCTGTTATTGGTTTAATTTTGTATTTACGTACTT
This sequence comes from Druceiella hillmani, assembly GCA_039881145.1. Taxonomy (NCBI): domain Eukaryota; kingdom Metazoa; phylum Arthropoda; class Insecta; order Lepidoptera; family Hepialidae; genus Druceiella; species Druceiella hillmani. Next base: position 18,002,967 of record JAYKKI010000042.1, on the reverse strand, counting down.
CATCACATTTTTCTTTACAAAAATATCATTTAATAAGTATCACTTTTGAGATATTTTCTAACTATAAGATAAAGACTTATTTTGTTCATTACTTTTTTTCTACTTCATGGTTATTCATTTTTACTTAATATTAATAATTTGATGAAATATCATACGTAAAGTTGTCTTTATGAATAACGGGACCAATATATTGCATTGTTTTTGAATCTTAAGATTACTGAAAAATTTAAGACTTTACTCATGCACAGGCATCAGAGATTCTTTAATTTTACGAAATTTTCTTAATATTTATAGGCTCAAATTTTAACAATTTCAAACCGATAAAATCAAACTCTTCCGTCAATATTTTGTTGTGTCTTAAATCAGTGTTAAACCACTTTTTATGATCTGGTGGTGCGTGGTGTGTTGGCTTCATTACGAGGCTTATGAACTATGATAGCACGGCTCACTGTGAAAACCCTGTATCGATACTCGCCCGCTCACCACTCAGGGCTGGAGTGCTGGTTTTTTGAGTAACTAATAATGCTAAATTTCAACGACTGATCCAACCCGTCTAACCCGTCTACCCAGGTTGGCAATTATGAGCATTATCTCCAATGATATGTGTATTAGAGGGGATCATGTCTAACACTGTATTGAGATTGGCTGTTTATTTGAATTTAAAAAAATATTTTTACTAGTAACAGAAACAACATTTATGTTATTAAAAATGACATCAATGTTGTTTCTATTACATTTCCAAACTTAGAGTGCTATTGTTTCATAAACTCAGTTTAGGGTGAAAAGTGAACAAAGCAACAAGCATTACATCGACAACAATGAGTGAAGTTGTTCGGTTGTATAATAGAGCCAAGTATTAATTCTGAAGATTAGAAGAAAATGTTTCTCTCTGGTTATCGTCATTCAGTCATATTTTCCTTTAATATCGTCATTCAGTTGTATTTTCCATTAGCATTATATTTTCCATTACTTTTGAAAATATTAAAAACCCTTATTTAAACAGATCCAAAGCGTAGTTTTAAAGTGGCAGAGTTAAACTCGCATTTTCATACTACAATATAAATATAACTTATTTTTTAAGGAATAAGTGGAAATATTCCCTTTGACTGCCATATAGCTAACACTGATGGTGAAAATAAGGGATTGTCTAAATCTTATGAAATACACTTGATTATTCTGATCATTTAAAAATGTTTGATATTTCAAAATTTGCTACTGAACAAAGAAAATTGAGATGAGGGTAATAACACTTGCATTTGGTAGAAATATTTCAGGATAAACTGATTCCATTGCAACATAAATACCATTTAAACTATTTCAAATTGAATACCGTAGCGGATGAAAGAAATGAAGGTTTCTCTACAAATTAAATATATTGGCTACGCCGATAAAACTTTAGCACAAAACTTGATAAATTTCCACCGGAAATTGTGCCGAGTGCAATAATCGCATAGGAAAATCTTGTTTCACCACCGAAATGTTTTCAACTCACCATTTCCATTCAAGTTGTTCCTTCTGCATGCAAGGCTAAGCAATTTAAAACAAACTTACACGGAATCGGGTTTAAATATTAATATATTAAACTATGTCCACTGCAATAAGTTATTATATTTTGCCGTTTCATTATGTTTTAGTGAAGTTGTGGAGCAGTCAAATTTGTTGGTGTTACGATTTAGACTTGAAATATGTTACTTTTTTCTCGTTATTAATTGTATACCGATCATACTGTAGTGTGTATTATGCAACACACAGTTCGAGTATACATAATTATTATCCTACATACATAATATCAAAAAATCTAAAATAAAAAACTAAGGCATTCGGAGCAGATATCAAAGATGAAAGAAGTTAGCAAATACTTCGCTTATGCAGTATATTAGAATCCGTTTCAAATAAACCAAGAGGGATGAATTTAATTTTTCCTTAATTATGTTCCAATGGTAGGCTAGTAACATTCCAGATTGTCTGTATTTCGGAATATGGTACCAAAATCTTTTAGTATAAGAGCCAGTGGCACGCAACTTAGCGCATTTGAACAAATCCTATTTTTCTTGATTGACCCTCTCATACTTGCTGTACATAAGATAGAGATTCACTAAGCTAGGTGGCGGTTCCTATGGAGTCATCAAGGTGTGAAAAGTCTGAAAATTGGACAGATTTAAAGTTATAGTAACGAGTTAAATTCCTAAAGTCCTAAAAAACAATTTAAAATATTTTAACAAAACCTAAATGAATATATATTATTATTAATAGTATACTAAACGTATATTTCGACTGGCAGACATTTTATGCAGTTCTAGCATACCACAGTTAACGGAACTTTACAACTGGCGCGCTCATACGTATGTATAATTTTTAATACATACGTATGAGCGCGCCATACGTATGTATTTTTTGTAAGTATTTCCGGTTTATACGTGCATCTTGGTCTTAACAATAAAACATCTGGCGTAGTGACGATTTTGTCATAGCCGACTGTCATATAAGCCTTGCTGCACGGTTTTACCAGAACGCACGTAGCTGTCTGCCATTGTTATTTTTGAATAATAATAACATAACATTTTAAAATATTAAATTGGCAGCCTTGTAACTATGACTAAAAATCAATCCGATTTTTACAAGTTTCACACCTCGGCGACTCTATAAGAACCCGCGCAGAGCTCAGTGAATCCCTATCTTATGTACGGCAGGTAGGAGAGAGTAAATAAAGAAAATATGGAGTTTGTTCAAATACGTTATGTTTGAGTGCCACGGATTTTTAGAATAGTAGATGACATCATATGCCTCTATATAAAACTATAATGTTACTAGACTACCATGCGAAAAAAATTAGGGAAAAATTAAATTCATATCTCTTAGTTTATATGAAACAAATTCTAATATACTGCATAATTAACGAAGTGTTTGCTAACTTTTGCAACTCCCATTCCTGCTTCAAACGTCTTAGTAATTTGTCATCAATTTGTTTATATTTTGTGAGTAGGGTAAAAATTTTTTTGTATACTCGAACTGTATGTTGCATAATATACACTAAAGGACACAATTATTAAAGAGAAACAAAGTAAAATATTTCAACTCTAAATTGTAACACCAACAGCTATGACCGCCCTTCAATTTCGTTAAAACTGTGCGAAACTGTAAAATATATTAATTACAATGGATATATTTAAGCAAAAGAAATTGCAGAAGGTATTAACATTTAATAAAATTTCATGTAAGTATGTTTAATATTTCCCAGCATTGCTAGGAGCTAGAATAACTTGGACGGAAGTGGTGAGTTTGAGGCATTTCCGCGGATGAACAAGTTTTTGCTACGCGATCATTGCACTCAGCGCAGTTTCCGGTCGAAGTTTGCCGGAAAAGTTTGTGGGAAAGTTTTGTCGGCGCAGGCAATATGTTTAATTTGTAAAGGAAATATTCATTTCCTACATTCGACGTGGTGTCCAATTTGAGAAAGTGTGGTTTAAATCGAATTTATAATTAAATATACTTACAATTAAATGAAACTACGTGATGTGGTATTATTTCTACTATCTTTATATGAGATTGTAGAAATAATACTATATGTATGTATATATATATATATATATATATATATATATATATATATATATATATACATACAAGAATTGCTCGTTTAATAGTATAAGATTATTATCCGAAGAGTTTGAACATTTTTGGACATCTGAAACTAATACAGTCATCAAATCAAAACACCCTTTTTACTATTTTGTAAAATACTTGCATAATAGAAAATTAAAATCAGTTCATTAGAAGAATATTGGCAATTGAGTTTTGGCGATAAAAAAAATTAAATAATGAAATTTCACGAGCTCTAAATTTCCAAACGTAGAGTGCTTTTGTTTCATAAAGTCCGTTTAAGATGAAAAGTGAGCAAAGCAAAAAATAATATATCCACAACGAAGGCTGAAGTTGTTCGCTCACATGATAGAGCCATGGAATAATTCCGAAGATTAGAAGAAGAAAATTTGTATCTTCCTGCTTATTATCATTCTGAGTAATATTTTCCATTAATTTTAGAAACATTATTAAAACAGATCTGAAATTAATTTTTAATTGTTAGAGTTGATTGTATTAAATAGTCACATATTTTCATAATACAATAGAAGCACTTCAACTTCATTTTGGAGGAATAAGTGGGAATATTCCATTTGACTACAATATGAGCTAACACTTATGATGAAAATAAGGGATTATGTAAATCTTTTAAAATGAATTTTATTTTTCTAACGATTTAAAAATGTTTGGTATTTAAAAATTTGCTATCGTACAAAGAAATTTCAGTCAAGCTTAATGAAACTTGCATTTAGTAAAAATATTTAATTATAAACTAAGTATATTTAAAATATTGAATATATTTGGCGTTAATTTTGTAGAAATTCATTATTCACAATTAAATGAAACTATGTGATGTAGTATTATTTCTACTATCTCATATAAAGATAGTAGAAATAATACCACATCACGTAGTTTCATTTAATTGTAAGTATATTTAATTATAAATTCGATTTAAACCACACTTTCTCAAATTGGACACCACGTCGAATGTAGGAAATGAATATTTCCTTTACAAATTAAACATATTGCCTGCGCCGACAAAACTTTCCCACAAACTTTTCCGGCAAACTTCGACCGGAAACTGCGCTGAGTGCAATGATCGCGTAGCAAAAACTTGTTCATCCGCGGAAATGCCTCAAACTCACCACTTCCGTCCAAGTTATTCTAGCTCCTAGCAATGCTGGGAAATATTAAACATACTTACATGAAATTTTATTAAATGTTAATACCTTCTGCAATTTCTTTTGCTTAAATATATCCATTGTAATTAATATATTTTACAGTTTCGCACAGTTTTAACGAAATTGAAGGGCGGTCATAGCTGTTGGTGTTACAATTTAGAGTTGAAATATTTTACTTTGTTTCTCTTTAATAATTGTGTCCTTTAGTGTATATTATGCAACATACAGTTCGAGTATACAAAAAAATTATTACCCTACTCACAAAATATAAACAAATTGATGACAAATTACTAAGACGTTTGAAGCAGGAATGGGAGTTGCAAAAGTTAGCAAACACTTCGTTAATTATGCAGTATATTAGAATTTGTTTCATATAAACTAAGAGATATGAATTTAATTTTTCCCTAATTTTTTTCGCATGGTAGTCTAGTAACATTATAGTTTTATATAGAGGCATATGATGTCATCTACTATTCTAAAAATCCGTGGCACTCAAACATAACGTATTTGAACAAACTCCATATTTTCTTTATTTACTCTCTCCTACCTGCCGTACATAAGATAGGGATTCACTGAGCTCGGCGCGGGTTCTTATAGAGTCGCCGAGGTGTGAAACTTGTAAAAATTGGATTGATTTTTAGTCATAGTTACAAGGCTGCCAATTTAATATTTTAAAATGTTATGTTATTATTATTCAAAAATAACAATGGCAGACAGCTACGTGCGTTCTGGTTAAACCGTGCAGCAAGGCTTATATGACAGTCGGCTATGACAAAATCGTCACTACGCCAGATGTTTTATTGTTAAGACCAAGATGCACGTATAAACCGGAAATCCTTACAAAAAATACATACGTATGGCGCGCTCATACGTATGTATTAAAATTATACATACGTATGAGCGCGCCAGTTGTAAAGTTCCGTTAACTGTGGTATGCTAGAACCATAAAATGTCTGCCAGTCGAAATATACGTTTAGTATACTATTAATAATAATATATATTCATTTAGGTTTTGTTAAAATATTTTAAATTGTTTTTTAGGACTTTAGGAATTTAACTCGTTACTATAACTTTAAATCTGTCCAATTTTCAGACTTTTCACACCTTGATGACTCCATAGGAACCGCCACCTAGCTTAGTGAGTCTCTATCTTATGTACAGCAAGTATGAGAGGGTCAATCAAGAAAAATAGGATTTGTTCAAATGCGCTAAGTTGCGTGCCACTGGCTCTTATACTAAAAGATTTTGGTACCATATTCCGAAATACAGACAATCTGGAATGTTACTAGCCTACCATTGGAACATAATTAAGGAAAAATTAAATTCATCCCTCTTGGTTTATTTGAAACGGATTCTAATATACTGCATAAGCGAAGTATTTGCTAACTTCTTTCATCTTTGATATCTGCTCCGAATGCCTTAGTTTTTTATTTTAGATTTTTTGATGTTATGTATGTAGGATAATAATTATGTATACTCGAACTGTATGTTGCATAATACACACTACAGTATGATCGGTATACAATTAATAACGAGAAAAAAGTAACATATTTCAAGTCTAAATCGTAACACCAACAAATTTGACTGCTCCACAACTTCACTAAAACATAACGAAACGGCAAAATATAATAACTTATTGCAGTGGACATAGTTTAATATATTAATATTTAAACCCGATTCCGTGTAAGTTTGTTTTAAATTGCTTAGCCTTGCATGCAGAAGGAACAACTTGAATGGAAATGGTGAGTTGAAAACATTTCGGTGGTGAAACAAGATTTTCCTATGCGATTATTGCACTCGGCACAATTTCCGGTGGAAATTTATCAAGTTTTGTGCTAAAGTTTTATCGGCGTAGCCAATATATTTAATTTGTAGAGAAACCTTCATTTCTTTCATCCGCTACGGTATTCAATTTGAAATAGTTTAAATGGTATTTATGTTGCAATGGAATCAGTTTATCCTGAAATATTTCTACCAAATGCAAGTGTTATTAACCTCATCTCAATTTTCTTTGTTCAGTAGCAAATTTTGAAATACCAAACATTTTTCAATGATCAGAATAATCAAGTGTATTTCATAAGATTTAGACAATCCCTTATTTTCACCATCAGTGTTAGCTATATGGCAGTCAAAGGGAATATTTCCACTTATTCCTTAAAAAAATAAGTTATATTTATATTGTAGTATGAAAATGCGAGTTTAACTCTGCCACTTTAAAACTACGCTTTGGATCTGTTTAAATAAGGTTTTTTAATATTTTCAAAAGTAATGGAAAATATAATGCTAATGGAAAATACAACTGAATGACGATATTAAAGGAAAATATGACTGAATGACGATAACCAGAGAGAAACATTTTCTTCTAATCTTCAGAATTAATACTTGGCTCTATTATACAACCGAACAACTTCACTCATTGTTGTCGATGTAATGCTTGTTGCTTTGTTCACTTTTCACCCTAAACTGAGTTTATGAAACAATAGCACTCTAAGTTTGGAAATGTAATAGAAACAACATTGATGTCATTTTTAATAACATAAATGTTGTTTCTGTTACTAGTAAAAATATTTTTTTAAATTCAAATAAACAGCCAATCTCAATACAGTGTTAGACATGATCCCCTCTAATACACATATCATTGGAGATAATGCTCATAATTGCCAACCTGGGTAGACGGGTTAGACGGGTTGGATCAGTCGTTGAAATTTAGCATTATTAGTTACTCAAAAAACCAGCACTCCAGCCCTGAGTAGTGAGCGGGCGAGTATCGATACAGGGTTTTCACAGTGAGCCGTGCTATCATAGTTCGTAAGCCTCGTAATGAAGCCAACACACCACGCACCACCAGATCATAAAAAGTGGTTTAACACTGATTTAAGACACAACAAAATATTGACGGAAGAGTTTGATTTTATCGGTTTGAAATTGTTAAAATTTGAGCCTATAAATATTAAGAAAATTTCGTAAAATTAAAGAATCTCTGATGCCTGTGCATGAGTAAAGTCTTAAATTTTTCAGTAATCTTAAGATTCAAAAACAATGCAATATATTGGTCCCGTTATTCATAAAGACAACTTTACGTATGATATTTCATCAAATTATTAACATTAAGTAAAAATGAATAACCATGAAGTAGAAAAAAAGTAATGAACAAAATAAGTCTTTATCTTATAGTTAGAAAATATCTCAAAAGTGATACTTATTAAATGATATTTTTGTAAAGAAAAATGTGATGAAGTACGTAAATACAAAATTAAACGAAAAACAGAAAAAAACACACCAAAAAATAAGATAAATATTAAGATGATTAAATATTTAAAAATTTCAAAACATATACCACATATTACCTTAAAATAATATTCAAAGATTGCCCCAAATTCATTAATATTCCAGTACGCAATTTCATTTATTTCTCGAATGAACATTCCCCTCTTCCAAACCTTTGATAAAAGCGTCTTTTCACACATCCGCGATTTCAAATCAAGCTTCTTTTGATAAATAAAGCTTCATATATGATCTTAGCGACTTTAGGCCTATATGCGATTATGGATGGATGAACAAAGCTATTACTTCCTTCAGTGAATAAATATGAAACCTCATATTGAGACAGATTGAAAAAAGATGATAAATTATATACGTTTAAGAGAGAAGACTTCATATAGGAGAAAATAAATAAGAGAGAATTGAGACTGTGGTGGGTCTACGAGATAATGTGTTTGATATATTTTTAAATTAACTTATATTGTAATAATTTGTAAAGTTATTTGTAGATTTAAATGTAATTCGTCACAATTTAAAATATATATTACCCGACTATGCCCACGACTTCGATTGCGTGGGTATCTATAAAAAAAATTAAAGTAACTTCAAGTTTTATCCATGTACCGCCGTCTGTCATTATAATTATAAAATAAACTTTTGATTAGATGCATTTTTCATTCCAAAGTCCAATTATCGCATCTTCTTTTCAGTTCATCAAATGCAATAAAAATAGCCTACGTGTTATCCCATACCCAATCAAGTTCACAGTCTGCAACAAAATTTCAAAATTTCATATACTTTTGTTTGTTGCGCAAACAGGCTTGGAGACAAACGGACAAACATTTAAAAAATAATCTTTTTATATTCTTTTATCTGTGGCAATATTCCCCACTTTTCATCTTAAACAGAATTTATGAAACAAAAGCACTCTACGTTTGGAAATTTAGAGCGCGTGAAATTTCATTATTTAATTTTTTTATCGCCAAAACTTAATTGCCAATATTCTTATAATGAACTGATTTTAATTTTCTATTATGCAAGTATTTTACAAAATAGTAAAAAGGGTGTTTTGATTTGATGACTGTATTAGTTTCAGATGTCCAAAAATGTTCAAACTCTTTGGATAATAATCTTATACTATTAAACGAGCAATTCTTGTATGTATATATATATATATATATATATATATATGTATGTATATATATGTAAATGGTTTCTCGGAAACGGCTCTAACGGTTTCGCTGAAAATTGGTATATTTATTACTTCGGTGATTATATTAAACAATTTCAAAGATGAGCTTTGTCGGTTAATTATTTTGGAAATGGCAGCCATTTAAAATTTTCAAAATTTCTATGAACACTGTTATTAACACTTTTGAATGGAAAAACATGGGAGAGAACGGCTAGGGGCAGGGAGAGAGAGAGGGAAAGGGAAAGGGGGAGGGGAGGAGGAGAGGTGCGTGAAGGTTGAGGGATCGGGTAGGGGTGGGGATATTGAGGGAGAGGGGAGGGGCAGGGGGATTGTAAGAGGATGGAAGAAGGGAATTGGAAGGGTAAGGGAAGTGGAAGGGGAAGGCGAGGGTAGAGTAAGGGAGGGGAGGGGTAAGGGAGGAGAGGAGTAAGGGAGGGGAGGGGGAATGGAGGGGAGGGTAAGTGTGGATGGGCGTGTGGGTAATGGGTGGTGGAGGGGCAGAGGGAGGGGGAGGAAAAGGATAGGCGTAGAGAAAGGAGAAGGGCGGGGGAGGGCAAGGGGAGGGGTTGGGGAAAGGGAGTAGAGGGTGAGAAGAAGGGTAGTAGAAGGAGAGGGGAAGGTGAGCAGAGGAGGGTGAAGTGAGGGGAAGGGGGATGTGAAGAGGAAGTGGAAGGAAAAAGTAAAGGGAAAGGGAGCGGAAGGGAAGGGGGAGCGGAAGGGAAGGGGAAGGGGAGTGGAAGGGAAGGGGAAGAGGGAGCGGAAGGGAAGGGTACGGGGAAGCGGAAGGGAAGGGGAAGGGGAGGGCGAGATATAGGGGAGGGGAAGGTGAAGGGAAAAGGACGGGGAAGGGGAAGGGAAAGAAGGAACGGAGAAGGGTGTGGTAAGGGTGTGAAGGTGGGGGCGAAAGCGTGGGTGAGGGGAGGACGGGGAAGGGGTACGTGAAAATGGATGGGGAAGGGGAGGTGAAGATGAGAAGTAGGGAAGGGGAATAAGAAGTTGTAGTGGAAGGTGAAGGGGAAGTGGAAGACGAACGCGAATGCGAAGGTGAACGCGAGAGCGGACGCGAAGGCGAACGGGAAGGCGACGGGTAAGGCGAGACCGAAAAAGAAAGCAAAGGCAAAGGGGAAGGGAAAGGGACGGGGAAAGAGAAGAAAATCTAAAACTAAATTTAATACCACGAACTAAGCAATTTCACGTTCCTATGGGAAACTCGAAATAAACCGAGTCACCTGGTACTAATAGATAAAATGTGTCAAATAAGCAAGATGTTCATTATAGTACAGCGCTAAACCTACTAATATAATAGGTGGTAAGAAAATTAAAGCTGAGTTCTATAATTTAGTTAACGAATTTTCCAAACCCATTTCGTAATGGAGAAGGAAAATTTACTTATTAATATAAATCAATTTACTTTGGCTAGCCAAATATAATTTAACGCATAAATAATAACTTAAAAAATAAAATATAATATTTTATGAATATTTGATAAAATTTTCACAATTATTTCTTGCGAGACCAAGAATTTATTGAATAAAATTCAATGCTAATGTGTCCTTAATTAATTCAACCCAGATCAGATTAGAGGGAAACAATGAGTTAATAGAAAGATTGAGTTTATAATCCTGGGATTTGAATTTTCCCGTAGTAGAAGAAGCTTAATTCTCTTTATATTACTCAACTATTCACATTTCTCGTGAGGTAAAGATCTATTTCTGTTTATTATTAGAAACATAAAATTAGATAAACAAAAAGTAGGCTCAGTATAATCTGGTCCAACCAACCTGGTCACTGATCTGTTACTTAATTTGTTAATATTTATAAAGTATTTTCTAATTTGTAATTTGAAATGAATCAATAATTTGATTCATAATATCATAATTTGAAATGAATCAAATTAACTGCCGGTAAAATTAGAAATAATTAAAAAAATCAGATCATATGTATTTATTACCATTTAAGAGGCCAAACGATTTAATGTTTAAAAAAATAATCAGAATTCGAAAAATGTTTAATGTAATTTTTAATAATATCAATGTTATTTTTAACTTGTAAAAATATTCTAGAAAAATCAAATAAACAGCCGATCTCAATACTATGCTGGACATATGCCCCTCCAATGCGCATATCACGGGAAATAATGCTCATAACTACCACTCTGGCTAGGCGGGTTGGTAATCGCAGGGCACAGCTTTTCGCACCAGTAGTAATGCTACAAACTGTGATTGCCAACCCGCCAACCAACCTGGTCACTAATCTGTTACCTAGTTTGATACGCAATTACAAACAGCACTCCAACTTCGAGTGATGAGCGGCTCGGAAGCGAAACCGGGCCTCCACTGGGAGCCGCGCTATGATACGCTATGAGCCGTGCAATTAACCCAACACACCCCGCGACACTAAACAATAAAAATTTTCTTTAACACACAAAAAAAACATTTCCGAAAGAGTTTGATTTTATCGTTTTGTAATCGCAACAATTTGCGCTTATAGAAATTGCGTACGTATTAAGAAAATTGCGTACAATTAACGAATCTATGATACCTGTAAATGTAATTAAAAAAGATTGCAATATATTGGTCTCGTTATTCGTAAATTCTCAGGAGTAAAATTTATAAATTATATTTTCTATAAAAAATATAATGAGCTACGTCAATATAATATTAAAACCAATTAGGGATAATTTTACCAAAAAATAAAATGAATATTAAAATGACTAAGTATTTAAAAAATTCATAATATATGTCACACATTACCTTAAAACAAAATTTGAAGATTGGACTTAGTTCATTAATATGCCAGCACGCAGTTTTATTTATTTCTCCAATAAATATTCCCTTTTTCCAATCCTTTGATAAAAGCATCTTTTCACGCAGCCACGAATTCAAATCAAGTTCCTTTCCTTTTGATTCAAGTTCTTGTTTTAATAAATGAAAGTTTTACATGTGATGTTAACGACTTTATACCAATATACGATTATGGATGGACGAACAAAGCTATTACTTCTTTCAGTGAATATATATGAAACCTTGTATTGGGGCAAGATGAAAAAAGATTATAAATTATCTACGTTAAAATTGAACATTTCATATGGGTGAAAATAAATACGAGAGTATCGATATTGTGATGGGTTTAAGAGGTAATATAACAGATGTATTTTGAAGTTGTCATATATTATTATACTTTGTCACGAGAATTTTAAGGTAAGATAAAACCAATTATGATTCAAAGATAACTGCAAGATTATATAAACTATTTATTTAAAGGTAAAATTTTCGTATATTTTTTCAGTTCAATAGTGATATTAAAACATAGCCTACATGTTATCCCAGGTCCAACAAAATTCACCAGTAAAAACTTCATCAAAATCTTTTAAGCTATTCTTACGAACAGACTAATAGGCTTAACGGCGAACATTTAATAAATAATATTTTTGTGCTATATTATCTGTGGTAATACTACCTTCAACCATTTTTTCTTAGGTGTATTTAATATACAGACTGGTTGATTTTACAGTTTTATTATTTCTATTGACAATAAAATAGGTAACAACTAAATTCATACAGTCTAAAGCTATACTTGCCAAAGGTATTTAATTACAAATATCAGCAACAGATTCATAATCCACCTAGATTGAGGAAAATAATAACCCTAGGTCCAATTTACACAACATCGAAAAATGGTATGTGTCTAAGGTGACCAACAAGGAAAGCTGCCCTCATAGGTTCATATTATATGTATATATATATATATATATATATATATATATATATATATATATATATACACATATATATATATATATACATATATATATATATACATATATATATATATATATATATATATATATATATATATATACATATATATTTATATACATATATGCGTATTCAAATTGCTTACTTAAGCACCTACCCCTCTTGCATCACTCCAAACTTCACTTCACGCTAAGCCCATTTCGCCAATGATGTCCTGTTGGAAAATTCCATTGGGCGATTTACATTACACATAGTGCCATATATTGATGTAATTATAGATTTGTGTAATGTATGTAGTTGCACCATGCATTTGTAGGACTAAGCACGTTATTGTATTAATGTAATACAAACAAACAAAATACACAAACAAACAAAAACGGAGCCAATTCTAAAATTTTATTGTAAATTTAAACTATATCATCTCTTGCCATGGAAAATATTAACTAGTAATTTTGTCGTTAATTACATCGTTTTTCAACGGCCAAGCATAACAAAAATTTTATATGCAAACTGAATATGTCAATATTGTTCTAATTTATATCAAAATAAGTACCAACCAACATATTCTATCATACAAAGAATTGAATATCTCACTCTGAAAAGAGGAGATAAATAAAAGATTCTGCTGATATTGGGTTATCTGATAAGTTTTAGCAATACATTTAGACACTTCTAGAAAGATTGTCAAAAAGTAATTTTATTAGAAAATATAAATGGGCTGAAGTAAGTCCGAATAGTGGCAATTAACTTAACATTTTTGAGATTATTAAGTCAAAGAAAATGAATTTAAATCGATATCAAGTATCGACTTTTCTACTTTTTGAGTTAATAATATTAACATAAAATTATTGACATCAGATAATATTTTCGATTTAAGAAAGCGATTAGTAACTTATCATAAAATCAAATGTTAATTAGACATACAAACCCTAATGGCCAATGGCAGGGAAAATCGGATGCAGGAAATATAAGAGTTTCAGTACCTAAACCAAAAAAAAATACTAGATAAATGATGCTGTCTTGCTGGTGAAACATACAGGACTTTATTCATTAGGAGTTGATTCCAAAAGGATCTAGGCTAAATGCACAGATTTTCAGTGAACAATTAGATCAACTAACAAACTACTTGACTAACGAACAAATTATGAACAGGAATGAGTCCTCTTCACCATGATAAGGTTAGACCATACGCATAAAACATACTCATAATATTTTTGGAATTACGCCATCTGCTTGTCACTTTATTACCCTAAGAATTCATTTATTGGATTAAAATTTGACAAAAGGGAAGACCTTTGGAAAGACTTTATGATATGTTCTGAATTTAAGGAACTAGATTTTTAGGTTATATACATATTATCACTACGCAAATGGTTAAATTTTTATAACGATTATATTAACAAATAAATGAAACTACGTGATGTAGTATTATTTCTACTTTCTTTAACTTCTTTACCACGACCTAGGTTTCGTTGTATTGCAACATCTTCAGGTGGGATATTAGCAAATTATTTTTATATTATAATTAGAATCTTTGCTAATATCCCACCACATAGTATTATTTATTTGTGAATAATGAATTTCTACAAAATTAACGCCAAATATATTCAATATTCAACGATTATATTTTAAAGCTTCTGTTAAAATAAGCCGAAGGTAAAACTATTTAGGAAACCATATATTTTATTAAAACACAAAATATAAATTCAGGACAAAAAGGTAATATCTGAATTTCGAACAAAATAGTAGGTATTTCGTTCTATCGAATATTTATATAGCATACTATGAATCCTTATAGTTACGCAATATCCATCTATAAATCACATACGTTTTACTTGCAGCCAGTTTTATTAGTGCAATAAATTCGGTATGGTTATGCATATTTATAACACCTACACAGTTATGTTATAAATTTAAAAAAAATGTTTAGTTTAGCTCATATTCCATTGTACGTGGTATCATTGAATTGGTATTATAAAAATGTTGGAGAAGATTATGAAAACTTTATCAAAACAGTGATCAGTTAACGAATTATTGAGCTTTAAAATAGTTATTTTTGGTAAACTAAAAAATATCCTTACACTCTTTTGAATATTTGGAAAGTTTTTACTAGAGCGTTAAAATATTAGTAAACATAACGAAAAAGTAAAATTATCACAGCTTAATAGGCTCTAACAGTTTATCGAGGAATAATCGAATGACTTATGACGTGATGTTTGGTATCTAAAAAGTTAATAGAAACTCCATATAAATCATTTAAACATACTGCAAAAATAAGTTTGTTATTTAAAATGTATATATACATATATATATAATATATATATATATATAAATATATATATATATATATATAATATTTACGTGAAGTAAATATATATCAATAAATAGTTTAATGGAAATGATACATTTCCTTAAATATGCACATGCGACTAAATGTGTCCAGGATTCTCGTAGTTCCGGTTATGTAAAGATTTATTAAGAGTCAATTCTAAATAATCACTTAGATCCCTGAACTGTGTTATTCAAATAACACACTATTTTATGAATATATTCTACGGCATTTGGTGGTCTAGCTTTATTATGGAGACAACGAAGTGGGTTCTGTTGAATATTTAGTTTACTAGCTAATCGACCTGATTGCTGACAGTAAATTTCTGCATTTACTGTAGATGTCTCCGGAAGTAATTCCTAATAAATAATGCCCTTGATATTCCACTAAATGCTCAGCATGTCCTTTTCGGTATTCAGTCCAGGTTTAGTTATTGAAACTCGTATTTGCCCCCCATTAAGGTATTGCATTTTCATGTTTGAGTAACTAAATAACCAACTTCGTATTACCAGTTATTAATTGCTACTGACAATTGATTTAACGTTTCAATGTCAATAATTGTAGTTGTCTATATTACATTACTCGTGATATACCTCGAAGCGTAATGTAGAAGAATCTGTACCGGATGTTGATTTAAATCAATTTCTCTAATGTAATTCTTGTGAAGGCTTTATCCAGTTATTATACTTTTAATAAAATATTTTGATACTTTTGATTACCTTTCTAGGAAAATATCTTACCTGTAGCCTTTAATTTATTAGCTAATCCATTTACAAATCCATTAGATTTGGCAGGTAAATATTAACAATTTGATTAAATTAATTAAAAAATAATTTGTTTCAATAAGAGAAACGAATTGCTATATAACCTGATGACCAGGAATATCCCCCAAAATTTCTGATTCGATTTGGAAACGGCCCCAAATAAACTTGATTTGGTACATAAATCTCTTCAATACCCGCACCACCGCTTTCTGATTTCGTGATTTTAGTTAGCCCTCTAGAGTATCTAGTTCGTACAGCTTTAATTTTAGCCTTGATGTGTTATATATTGCAGGTTTCATTCCTTGATCAAGTCTTTTAAATCAGTGTTTCTCTTATTTTCATTTGTGTATTTCTTCCATTTATTACCATACAAACACTCTAAGTGCAAAAATTTGGAAATGTGTACTTTCCATTTAAAAATCAATGTTAAATATATTTTTCATTACAGCAACAAAAAAATATTTTTTATTACCTTAGAAGACACAACTAGCGTAAGAGTAAACATGTTATAATGTTGAAAAGGGTGAATCATTTAAGATAAAAGCAGGACATGTTTATAATTTGTTCATTCATCATCTTGGTTGATCACTTTAGGTGATTTGCTGTTTCACTCGCCGTTCACTTACAATAAATCTTTAATGATGATAATTAAAAGTAAGCCATATAAACCCAGCATTATATTTATTTAATTATTGTTAGTTCTCCATGTCTAAAACTTGGCGTTATCTGTCATTGGTTATTATTTTTCAATAATTTTTCTAGGTGCATAAAGATTTGGCAATCTTCCCTTTTTATATAAAATTTTTAGAAAATTTAAAAGTAACCTAACCCAAATTTCTGGAAAACAAATTATGGAAGTGTCCTCTATAGGCTATGGCAATGGGAAATACGTTATCTCTCTGCCGCCTATGTTGACCTAAGGACTGCCTATAAGTTCATTATCTGAGGTAAACAAAATTTCTGGAAATGTTTGCATTATTGAGATTATTCTGTGACATCATTTCCTGGGTAATTTAACGAATTATTCAGACTAGAATTGACATTACAGTGGTGCATTATTTTAGAAACGTGCGAAATTTATAATGGTCGCGAAGTGTTGAGTTTTCACTCAGTAGTAAACTTTGAGTCAAGTTTGTATACTAAGAAATAGAATACTTGATTTTCTATTATAGGTAATTATAATTGAAAATTTCAGTTATTATAATAATTATTATATAGTTAAATATAACAAATGAATATTTTTTTAATATTTCATATACCACTAATCATTTAACTAGTTGATTTAATATGTCATACTGATACAGTATTGCTATTTACACCGGTACAAATTACAATATTATTTATTTAGACCCATTATACAAACACAAAGCTTTATGCTGCTTTTAGAAACATAAAAACTTGGCAGATAAATTTATATGTCTGTACTGAATATCACATTTACATTACAAGTAAATCAATATTAAAATATTCTTTGATCTGAAAGGGATTGGATTCGGACTGTATCATTCATGCGTTGTTTAGTTATTATGGCCACTAATATACACTAATTACAGATAATTATATTTTAAATATTTACATCTACAGCAATCTAATTTTTTTTTTATAATATTAAGTTCAATAGCTTAGAAAAATTGAAGGTAAATATATTTTTCGGTATATCAGTGAGGCCCAACTAGCCCTTTCAAACGATGCCCCAAAGAATATTTAAAATTTGTAATTCTTTTTTGGTACATAATTTTGATCATTGGCTATTGAGATATATGTGATTGATATACTTTATTACTGTGTCAAATTTCAAGTTTCTACGTCGGGCAGTTTCTGAGATAAAATTGCATTTGATAGATCGACATGCTGGTGTCCATTTGTTAAAAGCGTTTTATCTCAGAAACCTCTGTAAGAATGCCAGTGATTCTAAAAGGGTTCCACTGTCTTTTTCGGATACGGAAATATAAAAGTATCAATATTAAGAGAAAAATAATAGATTATAAAATAAGTCGTGGTAACTTCTTATGGAGTTTACACAATGTAATTTAATTTACAGAAAAATAAATTATCGTACTATAACAAGTAAATAAACAGTTTTCTGAAACTGTATATAATATTTCACAAATTCCTTTGAACTAGGGACTAAATTCATAATTCACAGACCTCGTAATCCAAACTGCTTAATTAAAAACCAACGCTCGAATTCGAAACTCAATTTCGCCCGACGTAATATTACGGGCGGTTTCGTGGAAAGCATGTCACCGATAAATGTTTTTTACACTGATTGATTCACTTTAGTGACATAGCTGGGAATATCCGCCGCTTACTCAAGTTGAGATACAATCCATCAATCAGAACAAGTTTCAGCCTCGTTTAGCGAAACTTTTTCGTCGTGTGGTCGGAATAGTGTTTTGTGCCAATTTGACTATCGTTGAATATTTCTTCTTATCACGTGTAAATCAGTTTCTCGTCTACGGTGACTCCTATTTAAATTATTTTAACTAAATATGATCGTAAATTAAATGAAAATATTCTTTATGTACGGTAATTTAATTCTTATGAATTGTTTTCCGGAAAAATTCATCATTTTCAACTTTATCACACCAATTTCATAGCTGTGAAGAATTCACAAAGTTTCTTTATTCAGCTCTAGTTTACTATTAAGTAAAATGTTAATTGTAAACTTTTAGATCTTATTATTATTCTACGTTAATATGTAATGTGATATGATGAAATGTAATAACATACGCTAATTTTATTAACACCTAACATTTCCCAAGACTTCGCTCACCTGATCTTCTAGTAGATGGACAACTATTTTGACTGGTATAAAGACAAAAATTGAAACCAAAAAGAAAAACAAAGACAAGATATGAAAAACGAAAACATAAAAAAAATAACTAACCATGTTTTGTACTTTAAACTCGTAACTTTTTTCTTGTAAAGTATATTTTAAACAATGATTTTACTAGTCGTGAATTTTTAATCGAGTTTTCAGGTTTTGACTGAACCATGAGGCTGAATACAAAGGAAATACTATTACTTAGCTGATGTAGCGCGGCGCTTGGTGTAGGTGCAGTGCAAGAAATTTAACCCTTGCCGTGAGGTTGGAACAATGCATCTCAAGAATGGGATTAGACACGATATTTATTCCCAGGAACCTATAAAAACCGGGTTGCCCTACCACTTCAACAACACCGGAATATGTTTTTAATCGTAATATATAGCGTACGATATGTGATACATATAATCGTTTTGTATGTAATACCGTGTGCGTGGGAGTACTGGGGCTCGGTGATGATAAGATTTACTATCACTTTATAATATATTTCTATGGCAGATCGTAAAGTTTCGTCTATTACTTACTGTTTTTTGGCGTTTCCTTTTTATTTAATGCCGTACCTGATTATTGCGTTTTCCATTCATGTAACTGGTAACCCTTTCACATTTTCATATATATATATATATATATATATATATATATATATATATATATATATATATATATATATATAGCAGATTTTAAAGTGGAAAGAGACGATAAGCTTATAATTTATTTCCATTTCTATTATTGAAACACTTTTGGGTTTGGGAAATCGCGATACGCACTATGAGTTAATGCACCGTAACATAAAAAATTTTCTTACAGACAATAATACGTGAGCAATTTAATAAACATTATAAATTGTAGATGTGGTCCCACAGAAATTCCTTAAAAAACTGGAAGGGTGTTGGTTTGCTCATAATTTAATTTTATATCATTTCCATTAAAATTAACATGAAATGAGAGGAATCGAATAAAATCGTTTATATACACTAAAATGACAAAAAATGTGGCTCGTTATCTCCTAAACGAGTTTATGTTCCTGTTATAGTCATTCTTGTTTGAAATTTAATCGTTTATTTTAGTTGTGGTTACGCACTAACTGAAAATAATTTGAGCGAATTTTGATTTTTTAAAGGAAGAGATACAAACATTTTGAAAAATTTAAAATAAATTAATTTTAAGTATGCACTTGCAATGAATAACTAGAGAAATATGGCGCATTGAATAAAACTGATGTTATTTAAAAACTATACTCACTGCACGTAAAATTTTTTTATTGAGAAACTAGACTGAATTTATATCAATATTATAAATGTTAAGATTATATTGACCTTTGATTTCAATTGCCATTCTAAGGTTACGTAAGGATATTATTAAGTAAATTTTCTAAACAGCTTTTGACGTGAAAACGTCTATACCCTCATTAAGTGTATCGTTAGTCGGACGAACTTTCTTGCATTACAAAATGACGTCAGATTTCGGTCGGTAATAATAACTACGAGGCTAGTAATGCGTTAACAATGGTTGAGTCCACATAGGGTACTTGTTGTTTTATTGTGTATATTTTTATTGTGTAAATTGCATTGTGTAAAATTATATATTATTATAACGCGAAAAACGCATCTAGACAGGATGTTGACTTGGATATTGTTTTGAAAACCTTGAGGAGCACAACTAAAAGGAAAAAGGAGACAATATAAAGATTTGCCAGAAAATAAGTAAAAATCGGAATTTTATTGAAAATTACAAAAATTAAAGGTGTCATATTCTAGCGTCAGAAAGATTGCAAGAAACCTAAGAAGTCCAGGGCTAAAGAAATGCGCGAGCTATGACAGCGTCGAAAACAAAAAAAAACGACTCAAAGCGATTACGTAGCTGGGTCAGCTATTCTCGGATACAGGGCGTAAAGCAACTGTCCAAATATCCACGGATCACGTGCAGGCATCGTTGGAAGGCAATAAAGAAAATGTGACCGCGCCAGACTAGTATGTATTCGATCGACAAATATTGTCGTATTGTCAACGTCGGGCATCAAGTGCTTACGTCAATGGTGATATGGTAGACTGCGATGTCATTGAGCACGAAACCGTACGTACATATATATAGTCGAGGCTCGATTTGCTACAGCTCCGCTGGACTCCTGGATTGAAAGACGCACTGTGAAAATATATATCGGGGGCGGCAAATCCAAGTGTAAGCGAACTCAATTTCTTGAGAGATTGGTTATTAAATTACATATTAATACGAAATATTAAATTACATACTAATATGATTTCATATCCACGTTTTCACAAAAAATTTACGGTATGGACTCAAACCGTGTCTTCTGAGTTTTTTGCCATATTCGTAAACGATTGCCTTCTTAAATATTGTACTTTTAATTAATTACAGTGGATGATTGCATAATTTTTAAACACTTTTTTCTTTTTATTTTTAAACTACAATAAAACATTAAATCTAAATTTCTCAGTAAGTTTTTCGTAAATTATATGAAATCAAATATTTAACGAAGTTCCTGCCGGACATTGTTCCACACCTAAATGCTTTTTTTTTAATGTAACTGTTGAAAAAACTTCTTTCAATGGTTTCAAATGGCAATAGTACTACAATGAACTAAGGTTTAATTATTTTTATAATAAAATTCATAACGCATTCTTAGTATAAAAGAAATAATTTACGAAGTTTAAACTATATTTTTTGACGGACAATTTATGGATTATACATTAGGGGTACAAGAATAATATTTCGTTTTTTTCCATGGAATATGACATATCATTTTTATTTCGTTTTTAACCAGCATATCTATTTATTTCACTATCTATACTGGGCAAATATAATTGTGATTCCTCTCGCTCATTCCTGCAATGAATGATTTTAAAGTGAATATTCTTAGAAAATTATAAATCGGTTTATTATTTATTTTAATTCATCTGCCGATTTAATAAAAATAAATTGATTATATATACTTATATTTTTACTTCTTCTTTTAATGGCTGTTGACAAAATATAAACACGCCTAGTGGGTATAAACAATGTTACTTTTTAATATAATTTTATTGCCCTGCGTATAAAATATGATATACATATACTGGCTTCTAGTATCATAAGTTAATAATTTCTTTATCGCATCGATAGTTTTAATTTGAAATCTATCTTAAAAGTATATAGATCCCTGAAGGTAACAAGCATCTCATTTTCAGCAAAAAAGTGTATAAACCACTTATAAAAAATAGATCAAATAACTTCAAAATGAGAGTAACACGATTAGTTTTTTTCGCAATAATTTCTGGTTTTCATATCATCGTATCGTAAGATCTATAACAGTAATAAAAATCTGTTCAAACCACTCTGGAAATATTCCTTTAAGTAGAGTCATAGATCTACGTTAAACGTACATTTTCATGGTTACATGTATAGGAATACAGTAAAAAAAAGAAAATGAAAGAGCACCTTCAATTCAATAAATCACACAATAAACGAAAAATAAAGAAATTCACGTACTGCATTATGAGAAGTTTATATCAACCACAGGAAGTTAGTCTATCTATTCTCCATTCGCCTATAAGTTTGTGTGTTATATTAAAAATATAGTAAGTATGAAGCGAAATAAAATAGAATCTTCGTAGCTAACTTTATATGAAAAATATATCTTAAGGAATACATTTATAGACTGTCACGACTTAAATTGCGACTTTTATCGATTTTATGTGAAAAATGTTTACATTAAAAATAATAGCAAATCGGGCCCTCAATTCATATTTAAAACATTTTTTCACTATACGGTCATTAGAAAATAATTTGAAATCAATTTTGACCAACTAATGATTATTTTTCACATGCACAATTTTCTCATATCGATTAAAAATAATCAAGTTTTTGTTATATAGAACAGTAATGTACTCGTATATTATTAAACTTATTGAATAACATTTTTGAATGTTTTATGAAGATATTTGAATGAAATAAGGCATTACAACAATCACTAAACATTTAAATATATTCTGCACATATATTAGATCTGTGATTTGAAATAGCATATTTCGGTATCAATTAATTTCTCAGCAAGAAATAGCCCTATGTCATCATTTGAAAAATTATTTCCACACGTTATTAAGAAACATTATCAGGTAAAAAATGCACAAATACTTGCTGTAGGTGTTTGATGCTTTATGGCCACTACTATTATTTAGAACCTCTTTAAATCGATATCCTATTTCTATTTATAAAGAAAATAGATGGCGATATGAAATGAGACGGAAGCAGATATTACTGTAACTATAGCATTAATCTTTTTTACTAAATAGTGAACTTTTAGTAAATAGTAAAATATAAGTCATCCCGTCTGTTCGAATTACACTCTTGTTGAAAAATAAATTTGTTATTGCTTTTTATAATCTTTAATTATTGTCTAAATTTTCGAAATACGCACATATTTTAGTCATCAATTTATCTAATATATAACTAAAATATGTGACCTGACTATATTTACATGTATATGTAAATGTATATATATATATATATATATATATATATATATATATATATATGCATACATATATATATATATATATATATATACAGTTTCAATGTTTGAAAAATTGTAAAAAAAAGCTACACCTCTAATACAAAGTCGGTTTATTTTAACTTTATAACAAACAATGCCGATTTCATTTTTTAAAAACCACGTTTTCCAAATGGCGGCCATCGAGTCTGACACACTCTTCGAGTCTAGCACGCATGTTTTCAAAAACGCGTTTGCAGAGCGACTGGAGTATCCTACTGACTTTGGCGCGAATGTTTTCTTTAAGTTGTGTCACGGTGCTCGGATTTGTTTTGTAAACAACGGATTTTAAGTATCTCCATAAAAAAAAGTCACATGGGGTTAAATCGGATGACCTAGGTGGCCACGGTACGGTACCGTTTCGGGATATGTTTTTTGCAGGAAATAACTGCCGCACTGCGTTCATGGACACATTAGCAGTGTGAGATGTGGCCCCGTCCTGCTGGAACCATGTGTTTTGGTTGAAGGATGGTTTATTTTGTAGTTCTACTCTGAAAAAGTCATTTAACATCTGGGCATATCTCTCCTATTTCACAGTTACAGTTTGGCAACGTTGATTTTCAAAGAAATAAGGCCCTATGATTGCAGATGTAGACATGTCACACCAGACTGTTACTTTAGGTTTATGTAAAGGCTCTTGATGCATGTGTCTTGGGTTGTGGACATCCCAGTAACAAAAGTTCTGCTTATTCACATATCCTGAAAGTGAGCTTCGTCACTAAAGAATATGTTGCTCATCCGGGTAGCAGTACGAAATCTCAACAACATCACCTCCGCTTAAGTTTTTCTTAATTCAAAGTCAGAATCGTGTAAATCTTGAACAATTTAAATGTATATGGATGGAACTTAAGCTTTTTTCGCATTATTACCTGTAAAGTTGATTTCGGAATTCCCAATATCGATGAACGTGTACGCAGTGATAAACGGGGATTTTCAACGACAGAAACCATAACACGCTCGACATTTTCATCCGTGGCTCCTGTAGCTCTAAACCTTGCTACCCATGACTGAATGAGGTTGATTGATAGTTGAACGATTATTAAATCGACGGCGTGCTACAGACAGCGAAAATCCACTCGAAATGTACGCCTCGACGGCAAAAGCGCGGTGCTCTCTATTCCAATGTTCCATGGTTACTAAAACATCCGCACCGCTTGCGCTTCTAACGACGCCCCCCGCGCCCCTCTTATGTGTTGCGTTCAGAAACTATGTTTGTTCAAACTTTGAAATTTGCCACTGGACACCCTGTATATATATATATATATATATATATATATATATGTGTGTGTGTGTGTATATATATATATATATGTGTGTGTGTGTGTGTGTATTATGAAGCTGTAAAACTGGAGTGGCTGTAATTGAAGATAATTACAAAAAATATTATTTAGGAGGTCACAGTAAATATAATAAGACAATAAAAATTGTGTGAAATTTTTGTCTATTTTTTTTGAATACGCATTTTGTTAAAAAATACTTACTCAATTAAGATGAAGTTTTTTGTAAACTATAGGGGTTGATTTGAAATCATATTTAGTTCACTCCATTAGAATATATGTGAAATTAATATTTTGAGAAATTTATTCACATTCCATTAGTATAAAAACAACATAAAAGTTCTTAGCTACTCGAAGTGTGATAATTACACAAATGTAAAATCGATTTATATACATCAATCTATAGCGATATGTGTAATTAGAACAGACGTACATTAGCGAAATGAGTGAAAGGCAGGTGTTTAAGTATGCAATCTGAACGCGAGCAAACGCAAATATTGTTCGATGTTCTATGTATATATTATAAACATACTTTTTTCCACAATTTGTTTAAAATATGAATCTGTTGTCAATATGTGTAATTTACTTGCTTTTGTGGGTTTAATATTAGGCTGAGGTTTAATATTTCCGTAAATAATTTTGATGTTCGTATGTCATTTCAATATTTAACCCACTAATACTTAAGATTTTGGTGAGTTTAATATTGAAATGACATATGAATATTGAAGTTATTTACGAAAAAAAAATTTAACGTAATGTAACGAAAGAAATAACAATATATGAAATTTTTTTTAAAATGTCTGTTCGTTTATTGGTTAGCCTCGCTACTTTGCGAATCACGTAGGAATACGTAAAATATTTGGATGAAATGTTTACTGATGGATTCTCCTAGGTAACATACGTCTTCTTTGAATAACATACGGACTATATTTTATATAAATAAGCCAACTAAAAAGAAGATATAGTAATTTTACGTTTCAATATAAAATGTAATTGCTTGAAAAGTATGTTTTTTTAATTATTGTCTAAATGGCTTACGTGCATTAATCTTGGAGTTAACATGTCATATTTCAAGTTCTACATACGAATAAAGTCATGTGCAGTGCTAGTTAAGAGTAGATAAAAAACACGAGCTCGTACAACAGATAACTAATAAGAATTAGTTATCAGTTTTACGAGATAAAAATTTTGCTGAAAAAAATATATTAAAAAGAACCTGTGCTCACCTGCGTGATTAAAATAAATTTTTTGTCTAATTGAAGTTGAAGGGGAATTCGTGTTATTCTGTTTCTGTTTCAAAAATTCATGCTTTTTCATAACGTATATTATTATATTTCCGAGAAAGAAAAGATAATATTATCTTGGTTTTGCACAACTTATGGTTTTGAAAATGATAAAATAATATTACTATTTGCTTATATATAATTTATTTGTACCTTTATGCTATCCCCTGGCCAGAGATAATAAGCAGCGACGGTACGTATGACACCAAACTTTTTTAGTAACATATATCTTTCGCTTTATCAATTCTTATGAATGCATTTTTACAAGATCTTAAATTGTCCTGGCTCTTAATTTTCTTAGAAGTTCCCGTCCTCGTCCGTTGAAACTATGAACGATTTTACTTATCTCAGAAGAAATATTACCTTTCCGAAACCAACATCAAAAATGGACAAACACCTAAAAAGTAACAAATAGTTGAAAACGAAACTAGCAATTGAAATATACCTTTAAAAACAAGAGAATAGAAATAAAGGCAAATGAACAGTTTTTTTTAAATATTATATTGTCGATGTAATGGAGCACAGAGGTGGGCGTTAACTCAAGATAATATGAAAAAGATCCAAAATAGGCGAAGAAAGATCGGATTCAGTATATTAATATTATAACTGGTAGACAACGTAATAAATAAAGAAGTAAGATAAAAGTAATAGTTGATAGACACAGAAATCAACTGAGGCAGCATAAGACCAAGTAGCACAGGTGGTTCCTGCGCTACGCACCGCGAAGGCGTAAACGGTCGAGCGTTTGAGAGCGCATCAAGCATGAACAATTGCAATGTCTCGGCCTACTTTGGACTGATCTCTTTGCAGAAAAAATAGCGTAGAAGTAATGGATGAAAGCCGTTACCCGCATTTTTGGTGACCTATAATCTGAAATTTTGTATCTTTTGTGGAAAAAATTGGTTAAAATAATATAGAAAAAGTTAGTTTTATAATTAAGTTTTAAGTTGTAAAAGAAGTGCATAAATAAGTTATAACTGATAAAAGGTATTTTGTTTAAATGGAACTAATAGAAACATCTAAGAATAAAGTAAGTAAATAGTTTCTAAAATTACATAACCTGCGAATGAAATTAGTAAATTAACTGAGAATAAAATTAGTTTACAGGTGGATAAAGAAAATGAAAAAAAATTGTAAATTCAATTCACATTTTCCTCTTTTGTATAATTTGAAACTCACTTCAGAATTGATGGTACTAATTAATCTTCTCAAAAATTCACTCTTCATGTCTTTTATTTCATTTGGTTCCTTTTCCTTTTTCAATTCAACTATCACATCCATACCAATTTCACGAACTAGTTTGTGGAAATCACAAATTAATAACTTTTTTTAATGTATCATATAGAACGGAGTAAATTTTTTGCGTAGCCCGTAGAGTGGAGTATTATTTTAAAGCTCACTGGAAAAATGTTTAGCTTTAAATGGACCTGTTTTAGGTCCACTACCCCTAACTTTTCGAAAAATAATTTCAAAATTTAAAAGAAATAAATTCCACTGTAAAGTAAAAGTTATTTTATTCAAGATGTAAATAAAAATTAGAGGATTTTATTAGTGCAATTAGTAAAAATTTTCCCCATATTCCACACATTTTCAAAAATATTGACGATATTGTAATCTGTAAATAATCAACCAAAGTTTAGATTGTTTGCTTTTAATTGACCTAAATCAAGTATCCAGATTCTTTTTATTAATTTTTCGTCACGAATTGAACAGTGGATTTATTAAACTTAATTAAATATATTATATGTGAATCTTTTCTTATATAAACGTGGTTATAATTTTATTAAGATAAAATAAAAATAATGGAAAAATCCTTCCCTTAAAATTCCATAATTCTGATTTCACTGAGATTGACATGTACTATCAAAATGGCTATCATATATATAATAATATAGATATAATAAATACTTAACAGGTTAATGTAAATATAAATAAAAGATATCATATTTTATATTGGCAGGCGATTAAGGTCAGGATAGTTAGGCAGCCGGCAGTAGTGATGGTCGGATCTAGAATCAGTGTGCGGGATCAAGTCACATACTTGGCGTGGATTCAAAATGGAGCTTTTCACCGCAGGCGCAGTGTATCAGGGAGAGAAGAACCTGGGGCGCGAACTGGCAGTCGATTCAGGAAAGGGTACCAAGACTGTCATAGATTTGACCAAATATTCCTCCAACAGCTCGACAACTTTTCTAAATTGTCGAAACCAGTGGATTGTCCTAATATATTGGCTATTGAATTTCAGGAGATGGTGATCATCCCTACCAAGGGAAAATTGTGTTCGGTTCGACTGGGCCAATCCATAAATAACCCTTGGTGGAGCGGCTCTGCGGCGGGAGTAAATGAATATGACACGTAATTACCAGCGCGCTAAGAACCACGAAAATGAAGCTCACCAGGTAGCCTTAGTAAATACCCGGTGTAACTATAATAGAGAGGTTAAGCAGATAGGTTCTAGGAACCATTTTGAATATATCTGGCGCGTTTGATAATGCCTGGTGGTCCGCCATTTTGTCCGCGTCAGAAAAAAAGAGCAAAATAAGACTTACTAGCCATTAGTTATTCAAAACGATTTTACACACTTTCTTGACTAGCAAGATTTTTATTACTGTTTCCCAGTCCTTAGTTATCTCATCTAAGAACAAAAGATTATCGAAAAAGACGAACAGATTTTTTAAGAAGGAATTAATACTCTCTTCCAGTATATCAGAAGGGATTTCATCTCCACCTCCAGCTTTACCATTCTTGAATTTACGAATGACCATTCTATTGGAATTTTGTAACGATTTTAATTACTAGGCCCTTTACTCTTAGATGCGTAGATGTCTTGATAATTCTCTTCGATTATCTCAATTTTGCTTCGTCCATAATCAGATTACCCTCCCTGTTTTTCAGTTTTGTAATTTGTGTGTTGCCTGGGAGCAGCGTTCTTCTCTTTGTGTTATATATAAGTATATATATATATATATATATATATGTATATATATATATATATATATATATATATATATATATATACATATATATATATATATACACACACATATATATATATATATATCTGTATATATACACACACATATATATGTATATATATATATATATATATTTATACATATTGCTTTGAGAGACCACCCGGCATTTCCCTGTGGTTTCGAAACGCAATCATGTTATTTCCACTACAGCGAGCACGATGCGCATAGAGATTTAATCAAGAGCATGCGTCAACATATCGATAGAGTAGAGTCACACAATTTTTTATAATATGGTATCTTTAGTTACCGTGAGTTGGTTGAGTTTGGATCAATTTGAGGAATTTACAGTGTTTGATAAATGCGTTCTTGAAAGAATGGAGGTGCTAAATGGCTCACTGAGAGGAATGAGAGTCCTTAACTCTGTTGGGTGAAAGCGCTAGATGGTAGTCATGAGAAACTATTAGGGGATCTTCGAAAACCCTCATTTTTTTACGAGTGGGGAAGTTACAGATTCCTGGAGGGGCCCAGACACAACTTAGGTGGAAAAGGAGAGAATAGCCCATGAAGGCTGATGAGGAAATCTTTCATATATAAATGTCTAGAATAAAGGGTTGCTAAATCATTATGGTTCATCAATGGGCGAATTCATCGAAAAAATATTCCTATTATCTCGAAATAAAATTTTAAGATTCACAAAGGGAAATTTAAAAAAAAATTTTAGTTATTTAAATTTTCGTGTAGAATTTTATTACTTATGACTAAAAGAAAGGTAGTAGAAAATGTTTCATTAAATTTTTGAGTTCATTTTATCGGCAAAGCGAGTTTTTTTAACAATAAACTTACTACGTTAGTCGGATTTTGATAAATTCAATGATGCCATTTTAGAAATTATTTCACATGAAAATTTATTAATACACTGTTGAAATTTTAACCTCGCATATAAATAATTTGCTTAAAGGTGGGGTAAACTAAAAATGTTCCTAAGGGAAAATTTAATTAAACAAATATGGTTTGGATAAAATGTTAAAGTGTGTTGGAAAGTTTACTTAGGATATGGATTTGGTGCGACTAGTAATTTGAACTGTTAATTTCTTCTCTATTATTAAAAAAATTACTTTCTCTCGTTCTTCCTTGAAAGTGAAGT
Source organism: Druceiella hillmani (assembly GCA_039881145.1). Classification (NCBI taxonomy): domain Eukaryota; kingdom Metazoa; phylum Arthropoda; class Insecta; order Lepidoptera; family Hepialidae; genus Druceiella; species Druceiella hillmani. Next base: position 17,972,851 of record JAYKKI010000042.1, on the reverse strand, counting down.
GAAGTATTATATATTATGAGGAGGTTACATAGAGAGATATTCACAATTATATATATAGACATGTGATGCCATCATCATAATTACAGCAAATTAATGATGATGGCATCACATGTCTCACTTCAAAAGTGATGTTTATGAAAATACTTCCTCTTATTGAGAAAACTAAGAATGGAACTCTACTCAGCAAATCCTAATCAATTCACTTCTCTGTATTAAATTTTTTTCATAATAATTTACTCACGTTGGAAAAAGTTTGAATTTTTCCGCGTGAAATTTTGTGGGACAGCTTTACCGATATTATTAAAAATTTAGTATAAAACCTATAATGTTACTAGATTACCATGCAAAAATAATTAGGGAGAATTCAACTCACCATTCGCAGCTTATATGAAATGGATTCTAATATATTTCATACGCAAAGTATTTGCTAACTGATCCGATGCCTGCTCATAGCGGCGTCTAGGTCATTTGTATTAGATTAATTTATATTATGTGCATAGGACAATTAATTATTTTATACCCTAATTGTACGTTGCATGTATACATTAAAGTATCTTCAGGATACAATTAACTACGACAAACATAGTAACAAATTTTAACTCTAAATCGTAACACCAACAACTTTAACTGCCCTACAACTTAACTAAAACAGAATGAAACGGGAAAATATTTTAATGTATTGCAATAGATATAGTGGAATGAAAATAAACTGCAGAAGGTAGTAATATTTAATACAATTCTGTGTAAGTTTGTTTAAAATTGCCCAATCTTGTACGCAGCAATAACAACTTTGAACGGAAGCGGTGAATCGAGGTATTTATGCGGAGGAACAAATTTTTCCCACGCGATCATTGCACTATGCACAGTTTCCAGCCGAAGTTTTCCCAGTTTTGTAGGAAAGTTTTGCCGATGCAGGCAAGATGTTTAATATGTAGAGGAAATATTCGTAGTGTTCATTTTGAGAAAGGGTGGCTTAAATAAGATTTATTATGCATTAGAATTAGTTTGTTGTAAAATATTTTACCAGATGCAAGTTGGGTAACCTTGACTGAAATTGCTTTGTTCAGAAAACAATTTTCAAATAACAAACATTTTACATCTTTAGATAAATTAAATTAATTTCAAAATATTTATATAATCCCGTGTTTTCTTCATCAGTTTTAGCTCATACGGCAGAGAAACGTATTATTTCTACTTATTCTCCAAAAAATTAAGTATTATTTTTATTGTGGCATGAAATAATGAAATTAATTTCTATTATGTAAAACTTCATTTTTTCAATTCAATTTACATTTTCCTCTTTTGTATAATTTGAAACTCACTTCAGAATTGATGGTACTAATTCATCTTATCAAAAATTCACTCTTCATTTCTTTTATTTCATTTGGTACCTTTTCCTTTCATACGGAATTCCTAAGTTTCATACCGAAAAAAGACTCCTTATAATTTCGTCATGTTTGTCAATTCAACTATCACATCCATACTAATTTCACGAACTAGTTTGTGGAAATCTCAAATTAATAACTTTTTTTAATATATCATATAGAGCGGAGTAAATTTTTTGCGCATCCTGTAGAGTGGAGTATTATTTTAAAGCTCACTGGAAAAATGTTTAGCTTTAAATGGACCTGTTTTAGGTTCACTACCCCTAACTTTTCGAAAAATAATTTCAAAATTTAAAAGAAATCAATTCCACTGTAAAGTAAAAGTTATTTTATTCAAGATGTAAATAAAAATTAGAGGATTGTATTAGTGCAATTAGTAAAAAATTTCCCCATATTCCACACATTTTCAAAAATATTGACGATATTGTAATCTGTAAATAATCAACCAAAGTTTAGATTGTTTGCTTTTAATTGACCTAAATCAAGTATCCAGATTCTTTTTATTAATTTTTCATCACGAATTGAACAGTGGATTTATTAACCTTAATTAAATATATTATATGTGAATCTTTTCTTATATAAACGTGGTTATAATTTTACTAAGATAAAATAAAAATAATGGAGAAATCCTTTTTTTAAAACTTCATTTTGGATCGATTTAAATAAGGTTTTTTAACGTTTCCAAACTAACGGATAACATCACCCTGAATGATGACAACCAGACAGATAAAAATGTTCTTCTTCCTATTTTTGGAATGAATATTTGGCTTTATCATGTGAGCAAACTAGTCATACGTCGTTGTAAATATATTGCTTTTTGCTTTGCTTATTTTTCATCTTAAACGGAATTTACGAAACAAAAGCACTCGAAGTTTATCAATTTAAAATGCATGAAATTTCCATATTCAGATTTTCTTTATTGTCAGAACTCAGTCTCTATGTGGAAATTCGGGAATATTGCCGATATTCTTATTATGGACTGATTTTAATAATATATAAGTATGACATGAAATGTTAGTAAGTGCCTTTTGATCTACGTATTAACTTCGGATAGCAAAAAGTTCAAATGTTTGGATAATAATAATAAATCAAACGTGTCGAATAAGCGAGACGCTCAATATAAGACAGGGATATAGACAAATGAGATTGAGTTCACAATCATGAGATTGAAATCTCTCATGATGCATGAACCTATTTGCCTTCATTCTTGGAAATATCTAATTACCAGACATAAGTTTTATTATGGTATAACATTCTACTAAAACTTATTTCCATTTATAATTTGAATTATATCAAATTAATTGCCAGTAAAATAAAACCGTAATATACACAGTGTTTATAACGATTTAAGTAGCCACACGATTTGATGTATTTAAAAAAAACAAAGTGATCTCAAAAAATAAATAAATATTGTTTTTAATAACGTCAATGTTATTTTTATACTACTATTAAAAATATGCCAGAAAAATCAAATAGACAACCTATGTCAATACAGGGCTGGACATAGGCCCCTCCAATGTGCATATCACTGGAGATAATGCTCAGAATTGCCGCCCTGGGTAGGAGTATTGGCAATCGCAGTGTGTAAGCTTCTTGCACTAGTGGCGTCACTGCTCTGTAGCATTGTTTGTTACTCGATTACAAACAGCACTCCAGCCCCGAGTGGTGAGCGGCCATGAATCGAAACCGGGTAAGTGAGCCGCGCTGTTTTAAGCCATAAGCCTAGTAATTATCCCAACACACCGCTTTAACTATGCATATACTTAACTATTGCCGTAACTAGTTCTAAATAAAATATTTTTGGATTAGTTTGATTTTATCGTTTCGAAATATTAAAAATTTGAACCTACAACTATTTAGAAAACTTCGCACAATTAACGAATTTATAATACCTGTGTATGAGTGAAGTATTAAATTTCGTAGTACATTTGAGATTAAAAAAAATTGCAATATATTTGTCTAGTAATTAATAAAGGCAACGTTAAATATACTATTTCATCAAATTATTCAGCCTAAATAAAAATTATAAAGAAGTCTTTTTCTTATTGTTAGGAAATATTGTTCCAAGACATCTATAAAATAATATTTCTTTCATAGAAAAATATAATGAAATATATCAATGTAAAATGAAACCAAAAACTGGAAAAATCACAGCAAAAAATAAGATGATTATTAGGATAAGTAAATATTTACAACATTTCATAATACATTATCAAACATTACCTTAAAATAAAATTCGAAGGTTGGATTAAGTTCATTAATATGCCAGTACGCACTTTCATTTATTTCTCGAATAAACATTCTCTTCTTCCAAACCCATGATTAAAGCGTCTTTTCACGCAGCCACGAGTTCAAATCAACCTCCTTTTGATAAATGAAAGCTTTATATATGATATTAGCGACTTTGGCCAATATACGATTATGGAGGGATTTCTTTCAGTGAATATTTATGAAATTTTATATTGAGGCAGGTTGAAAAAATATAACTTATCTACGTTAAAATGGAAGATTTCATATAGGTGAAAATAAATAAGAGAGAATTAATATTGTGATGGGTTTAAGAAGTAATGTAATGTATGCATTTTTAAGTTGCCTCATATTGTTTTAATTTGTCACGAGTATTTCAAGGTAATATAAAATTAATTAGGATTGAAGGTATGAATTAATCGACTGTGCCATATATGAGTACCCACAGAAAATATGAAGGTAACTGCGAGATTAGAACACGTAACGCCATCTTTTATTGAGTTTTTTTTAAGTATATATACTTTTTGTTCAAAAGCCCAATTATCGTATCTTCTTTCCAGTTAATCTGTGACAATAAAACATAGCCCACATGTTATCCCAGACTCGACAAAATTCAGTAGTAAAAATCTCATCAAAATAATTTTAGCTATTCTTGCCTGATGTACGAACTGATTAATAGATTTGCTGACAAATATTGAAAAAAATATATTTTTGTGCTCTTCTCTCTGTAATAATATTCCCTTAAACCATTTTTTCTTAGGCGTATTTAATACACAGACATGTCGATTTTACAGTTTTATTATCTGCATGGACAATAAAATACTTGACAACTAAATTTATACAGTCTAAGGCTAAACCTGCCAAAGGTATTAAATTACAAATATTAGCAACAGATTCATATTCTAAATAGATTGAGGAAAATAGTAAGCAAAAGGCAAATTTATACATCACCGAAAAATGTTTTGTGTTTAAGACGACCAACGAGAACTGCCCTCGTGTGTTCGTATTATAGAAATATATATATATATATATATATATATATATATATATATATATATATATATATATTACCCCCCTCGCACCACTCCAAACTTCACTTCTCGCTACGCCCATTTCGTCAATGATGTGCGGTTGAGAAATTTCATTGGGCGATTCATGTTACACGTCATATATTGATGTAATTATATATTTGTGTAATCTTAGTAGTCGCATTATACTTTTGTATCACGGCACGTCGTTATATTGATGTGATGTAAAATAATTTTTTGGACATTAAATTTGCATATCTTCTGTCTGAGTGGACTGGCAACGATAAAAGAAAAACTAAATTGTTATATCATGTCAAACTTTACATTTTATTTGAGTCAGTAATTTTTAAGTGATGCGAATTAAAATAACGCAAAAATAGACCAACACTAAGACAAACCAATTCTAAAATTGTATTGTAAGTATATAATCATACATTTTGCGCCACGGAAATATTAACGAGTAATTTCATGTCAATAATATTTTTCTGATTTATGTCAAAATAAATATCATGCAACACAATTTTCCTGAAAAGTATTGGGTAATTCGCATTGGAAAGTGAAGGCAGGTCAAAAAAAATTATGTTTGTATTAGGTTGTCTAATAAGTTTTAGCTATAACTTTGGGTACTTCTAGAAAGTGTTCAGAACATTTCATTAGAAGATATAAATGGACCGAAGTGAGTCCGAATAGTGACAGTTAACCCCAAGTCTTCGAAAGCATTACGTCAAAGAAAATATGTTTAAATCGATATCAAATATCGACTTTTCTAGTTTTAGGGTTATTAAGGTTAACAACAAATTTTTGACCTCAAATAATATCTTCGATTAAAAGAAGCGATTAATGACTTACGTCAAAAACATGTGTTAATTAGACACATAAACACTATTAGCTAATTGCCTGAAGAATTGGATGCATGGAATATAGACGTTTCAGTACCTAAACCAAAAAATGAAAACCAGAAAAATAGGACTGACTTGCTGGTGAAACATACTGAACTTTATTCATTGGGAGTTGATTCCAAAAGGACCTAGATTAAATATACAGATTTTAAGTTAGCAATTAGATTGACTAACAAAACATTACTTGACTAACAAACAATTTTCCGACAGAAGGATTTTTTTTTCGCCAAGATGAGGTTAGATTATACGCAAAAAACCTATTCGCCAAAATTTTTAAGATTATGCCATCTGCTTGTCACTTTATTACTCCAAGAATTCGTTCATTGGATTAAAATTCAATAAGAGGGAAGACCTTCAGAAAGACTATCAGATGTTTTGAATTCGAGGAAGTAGATATTTAGGCTATAAACGTATTATCACTATACAAATAGTTTGATTTCATTGCAACAAATTGATTTTAATGTTTTTTTGACAAAAAGAAGCTGAGGTTGAAAACTTTTAGCGAATCAAATTGTCCTCAAGAATATTTATATACTGTGTAATAAAAAAATACATCCTACTACGTACACTAGCTCATAACCATAATGGTATAAAATAGGAAAAAACATAAGTTACAATCAAAACATAATTATGTAACAATTTTTTTTTTAACAAACTGATGAAATTTTTGGTTTTCATTAAAATTTTAAAAAAATTTAGAAACTTTTCCACGGAATTGTAATTTTCTGACTCGTACTTATTAATTACAGATCGTTCTTAAAATATAAAGTATACTTAATATTGGATAGACTGAATTTTTTTAATTTCGACTTGTTTTTAGAAAAGTATATTAAAATTTTAATTCAGAATAATTAATGTTTTATTACAACAGTACGGCAAAAATAATATCTCTATTATCGTGAAGGGCACAACTAGAATAGCAGTAAATAATATATTATGCAGAAAAAGATGAATTCACGATTTATTTTCGTATTCAATCATCAGTAGAAAACAAAAAGCATTGCACGCACTTTATTCATCCATTAATCTTATTGATCACTTTAGATAATTTGCCGTTTACACAGTTCGCTAGTTATTCACTTAGAATTAACCTTTAATGATCATTATTAAAAGTGAACCGTCTAAATCCAGTAATAAATTAATCTAAACGTGTACTCGTCAATTAATAAAAAAAAATGTGTTTATAACATTTTATCTATCACAGTTCGTTATTGTTCAGGAATATTTTAAAGTTCATTTAATTTCTGCCTGTTTTTGTTTTTCATGTTTAATTTTCAACAAATTTTAAGTAATTTTAACCCGTCTTTCTAAACAAAAATTTTTTAAATTACAAACTGCATCGATAGATAGTTTGGTTACTTTAACCACTAGACCACATTAACTACATGAAATTATATTTTAAATAATTAACTTTTTTACAATGTAATCTAATAAATATATCTTCGTTATACATTAGTAATAAGAATTTAATAGCATTGCATGTATGTAATAACATGAATATAAACCTGTCTAGTAATTATGGAACTCATACTAGGAGAGTTCCGTGAACATTAAGGCTAATGTAAATACGTAAGGGTAGATTGGATTCCCACTAAATTGTTCACAAAATTTTTTTTTTTCACAATACAAACATGTAGCCTTCCATGTCTTTCGTAGGCATAGAAACTTGGTATATATTTAAAAAAAAATCATTTCTAAAATTATCGTTACAGTTTTCCTGGAAAATTTATTTGGATTTTAAAAACACTATTTTTAAGGTTCTGTAACTCAAAGGGAAATGGGAAACCCTTATATGGTCATTTCGTTGTCCGTCTGTTGGTCTGTCAGGGCCCTTTTTCTCACGCGTGGAGATAAAATTGTCATTACCATCAAATACTTAGGTCTATGTTCGGTGTAAGAGCTTCTAAGTGAACGCAATAAAGAAGAATCCTAAAAATACCATCAATTATGCCGCATATTTGGATACTTACAAATAAATGTAAACCTATAGGGTACTTCCCGTTAAGCTAGAATAAGGAAACTTTCCAAAAGTCAAAAGATCTCATAGACAAGTGAAGAAAATAATGCGAAAATTATTCATTTGTAGCCATTTTTCAAATAAAAAGAGAAGTTAAATATGCGCCTGTGAAAATACTTATTTATTAATTAACAATTTTTTATATAGTTTACCGAACCCTCGTAGTATGAGTTCCGCTCATGCTTGACAGGTTTTTTATAATTTAAGTTTCAATATGTTCGGAACAAGTGAAGCGGGCGTATTTTCCAGATCATCTCTGAAGCCCCATAAATTAACCCATACGTACTGTACCCCACAATATAGTTGAAATATAAATTTTTTTCTGGTATTTAATTTTTAACTCTTAAAATTTCCACAACATATTTTTGAGCATTAGATATTGAGGTATATGTAGGTTAATTTACTTTATTACTATGTCAAATTTCAAATTTATTTGTCAAGCGGTTTCCGAGAAAAAAAACGCATTTGACAGATGAACACGGTCAAATGCGTTTTATCTAAGAAATCGTTATATGAAAGCTAGGGATTTGGTATGGGTTCTGTCTTTCCTTTTCAGAAAAAATCCATAAAAAGTACAAAAAAGAAGAGAAAAATAATAATTCGGAAAATAAATCGTGACAAGTTCTAACGAAATTTATACAATGTGACTTAATTCACTGCAAAAAGTTATTGCACTATAAAAAGTGAATGAACAGGATTTTGAAATTTTATGTAATATTTCACAAAGCTCGTTTGCACTAGGGACTAAATTCATCACTCACAGACCTTGTACCGCAAAACCCAAACTGCTGAATATGCAAACTAACGTAAGAATTCAAAACTCAATTTCGACGGACTTATTTCGAAATGGTTTCGTAGAAAGTGTGTCACCGATTGATGTTTTTGCATTGATTGATTCATTTCAGTGACATGGCTGGAAGTATCCGACCGTTTGCTCAAATTGAGATTTGATCCATCAATCGTAAGAAGTTTTGGCCTTGTTTAGCAAAACGTTTCGACGTGTAGACAAAATTGTGCTTTTGTACGTATTTCGACCATTGTTGAGCATTTCTTCTTATTTTGTGTAAATAAATTTTACGTCTTCTACGTTAACCTTATGTGAATTTCTTATCAATATAATTTAATTCGTATGAAATGATTTCTAAAAAAGTAATTATTAGTTTAGTCACGCCAATTTCATAACTATTAAGAATTCACAAGATTCAGTTTATACAACACTTGTTTGATTTACTGCTACCGTATATCAAACTTTGAGATATAATAATTATTCTGGGTCAAAATTTATTGACATGATGAGACATAATATTATACACTAATATTATTAATATCTAATTTTTCCCACCACTTCGTTCACATACGCTTCTAATACATGAATAACTTTTTGACTCGATGGTAAGACAAAAATGAAAAATCGAAGATAAAGATATATAAATAACGCAAAATTATAATGAGAAGAAATTAGGTAATGGTGTTTTGTAATTTAAACCCGTGACTTGTTTCTTATAATTCTTCTTTCAACAACAAAGCATTTAGTAGCCGTGAATTTTTAAATGTTATTGAGCTGAACTAAAACGTGAGACTGAATACAAAGAACGTAGGGATATTTAGTAGCGTTAAGTATCTGTGATCCATAAGTAATCCATCAAAATGTTGACGCTAAGAGCTTGCAGAGCACTACTAGGAGCAAAATCTAAGTAATAAAAGTATTTGCCAGAAAATAAGTCAAAATCAGTAATAAACGGAAAATTACTAAAAATAATGGTGCCCTATCACAAGGATGCCAATGCAAAAGGTATCGTATCACAAGGATCACGAGAGCCAATGAAACGCAAGAGCTACGACAGCGTCTAAAAAATGAAAAAAAACTACGCAGAGCAATTATGTAACTGACCCACCGGGCAGGCAGCGTCCATCGATAGTCCAAACATCCACAGATCATATGATGGCGTCGTTTGAAGGCAATATAGAAAACGGTGTTAATATGGCGATAGCAACGTGACAGCACCACATGAGTATATATGGCGATCATCAAATACTATTGTTTTGTCAACATCGGGCATCAATGCGCATATATCAATGGAGGGTGCTACGGTAAACTATTATGTTATTGAGCACGAAACGGTACGTGCAATCGAGGCTCGATGTGCAACATATCTACACACTGCAAATATATCTATCAGACGCGATAAATACAAATGTAAGCGAACACAATGTTCAGAGAGATTGGTAACTGAATTACACGTTAACACGAAATAATTGTTATGATTTAATCCTGAAAAATCTTCTGCGTGGACCCGAACTGCCCTTTTCAGTGTTTTTGCGATATTCCTAAACGACTGCCTTCTCAAATAATACAGTTGGTGTTTGCATATTTAATGAACATTTAAAATAATAAATTGTAATAAATTACTGCATACTATTTTAAACCTATGTTTTTCTTTCTTTTCTTAGACCATCTTGAAACACAAAATCCGTATTTTTCTCAGCACATATTTCATGTACGATATGAAATCAAATATTTGACGAAGCTCCTGCCAGGTATTTTTCTACAGTTAAATGCTTTTCATATAATGTAACCGTTGAAAGAACTTCTCTTTACACGTTCTATAACGTTCAATAAACTAATGTATCATTCTTTTTATAATGCAATGCCTAACACATTTTGGTTTTAAAGTAGTAAAATTTGCACCGTGTTAAATTACGAAATTCGACATTACACACTTGATATCACATTTTCACTGAATATTTGCGGATTATTAATTGGCGGCATAAAAATTATATTTAGTTTTTTTTCCGGAAAACAAGATACCAACATTTTATTTCGTGTAAAACCAGAAATAGATATATTTAATTCATTATCCACATTGGGCAATAATATTTTGGGATTCTACTCGCTTATTTCTCTATAATGAATGAAACTAAAGTATATATATATATATATATATATATATATATATATATATATATACATATATATGTATATATAATGGATTTTGATAAAATATAGATATCTAGAAGGTTCCAATAATGCTATATTTTAATATAATTTCATTTTTCTATGTAAAAAATGTAATATAAATATAATGGTTTTTTTGTATAATAAACGTAAAATTTCTGTGCCGCATATAGAGAGTTTTAATTTGAAATATACCCTAAAGATACAAAAATCATTTCATCTACTATAAGATATTCAGAACGTGCAAAAATCAAGTATGAAATTTTAATAAATAGATCAAATACTGAATGACCACAAGTTGATTAGTTTTCTGACAATACTTTCTGATTTTCTTGTTATCATATCGGGAGACCTATAACAAATAATGTTCAAGCTCACCTGGCAATATTTCTTTTAGTATAATTGGAGATTTACGTTAAACGTATATTTTCATGCTTAAATTAGTGGAATCTCCATAAAGAAGAACATTTTCAATTCAATTAATTATCCAAGATACAAAAAATAAAGAAATTTAGGTAACTGCATTCATGGGAATAAAAAGCTATCTTTGTGAGAAGGACGTGTCAAATATAGGAAATTAGTCCAGTTATTGTACGTCTACACGCCTTTAAGTCTGTTCGTCATATTAAAATTATAGTAGGTGAAATGTGAAAAAATATAGAAACTCTATAAGTGACCCGCACGACATTTTATGGAATACATTTAGACTGCAGTCACGAATTAAATTTAGACTTTTATTGTTTTTATGCTAAAAATATTTACAAAGAAAAGCATGGCAAATCGAGACCTCAGTTTTTATGTAAAACGTTTATATCAATATATAAACATTAGAAAATACATTTTTGCATAAATTTTGATCTACATATAATTTTCTCAGATATTATATTCTCAATTTTCTAACATTGATTAAAAGTTTCCAGTTGTATTTTTTGTATAGAATAGCAATGCATGTTAATAAATTTATTGAATAATATTTTCAAATATTCTTTTAATATATTTGAATGAAAGTAGGGATAAAAACCATGTATATATTTTCTGCAAATGTATATATTTTCTGCACATATATTAGATCCGTGGTTCAGCATCAATTGGTTCATAGCACGAAATAGCATTATGCCATTACTTGACAAAATATTTTTTAACGTTTAATATGGATTATTATCAGTTAAAAAATACACAGATTCTCGCTACATATGCTTGAAGCTTCATGATTACTGCTATTATTTAGAACATTTTAACTCAATATCTTATTGCTATTTATAAAGAAATGACAGAGCGAAATAATGGGTCCCTACAAATTATGACCCAGAGTAGAGGTGTCCAATATTATTATGTGGAGGGCTAGGTTTATTATTTTTGAAACCCTAGCGGGTCAATAGCACAGTGAACTTTAATCAAGTAGACTTTAAACAAGTAGTTTAAGTAAGTAGATAGAAAACAGTAATTTAAATTTTTCGACATGAATAATTTATTAAAAAAAGAAAGCTTCAGGTTTACAAATTATCGCACTAATGAGAAGACAGACATTTTTTTGTTTGCATAGTGCATCGATGTCAGCTGATATTTTAGAAGTGACTATGCGCAGAATGCATGTAAGATGGGTATCTGATAAAGATTATCTTGTTTTTCACATGTTATGTTTCATGCGGGGAAAAAGTTGTTCACAAGTGTATGTACTACCAAATAAGGAAGATTATTAAAGAGCGTTTTTGGTGGGGCTTGGGTATTGGTTGCTATTAATATACCTTCTTTAAAATTCAATCCTTCCGTTCGGAAGGCAAACGTCATATGTTGCTTTTAGGAGAGGATTGCTTTGTATATCAATCAATTCCAACTGAAGGTTTAACTCGGCGCTTCCAATTTCAACATTAAATGTATTTTGAAATGCTTCCATATTGGGTATTTGTGATTTTCAAGTCTGTGAATCTATCCTCAAACTCATTCCTCAAACTATGTAACGGGTACTAATTCCTCAACGTGTACTTGCCTAAGTCCAGCAAGCTATTTATCTCTTGAAAATAAGGTTTCCCAATGTACCAACTACTTTTACTCCAGTTGTTTTTCCAATAATATGAGCTTTTTTATAAAAGCTTGAACATGTTCATATAACTGCCTACAAAGTTGATCTTTTCCTTGCAGTCTTAGGTTAATATCAGAAAGATACGTCAACTAGGTTATGTCAATTAAGAAAATTATGTCAACTAGGAAAACCAGATTAGCAAACCACTGCTCATCAGTGAGAAAACTAATATCTTGGGCTTTGTTTTCAAGAAAAATCTTTACTTCTTTGAGCAAAGAATAGAATCGCATCAGTGTGGCTGCTCTGCGAAACCAGCGAACGCGACTGAAGCATATGTCTTCATGATCTGCACTTATATTACACAGAAAAGCCTGAAACTGTCTGTGATTCAGTTCTTTTATGCGTATAAAATTAACTGTCTGCACTACTTTAGCCATCACGTGTTTCAGCTCAAGTACTTTTGCACATAGCTGTTCTTGATGGATAATACAATAATGCTGTATGATTGTGTGTGTGATGCTATGGCACGTTAATACCACAAAACCATTTGCTTTTACTATTATCGCTGATGCACCATTTGTAGTTAAGCCGCAAATATTTTCGATTTGAAGCTCATATTTTTCCGTCCAACAATTTTTTTCTTCGTAGATAGCTTATCCTGTGGGTGTAATTTTCAATGAACCCAAATCATCAACTTATCGGTCACTGTATAATTTTCTGTTACCTCTCTTACAAAAACTGCCAACTGGGCTATATCTGTCATATCCGTACTTTTGTCGAGAGTGCAACAACATAAAGCGCATTTCTTTAATTGTGTTTTAAAGACGATTCGATATCTTGAGACATATCATCAATTCTCTTTGCTATAGTTTGATGTGACAAGTTTGTATTTATAACTAATGCTTTCTGCGCTATCGATGTGAATATTTCCGAGCATTCTTTGGCAAATTCTCCATCGGATAGGGGATTGCTTTGCTTGGCAATGCCTTCTGCTACCATAAAGCTAATTTTTGTAACTATCTTGGAATTTTCTTGGGATATTATGTTCATTGTCTATTGACCAACCATATTTTTTTCAACGAATTTTTACCATAGGTTCGAATTTGACCTTTGTACTCTTCGTGTTTAAATGCGTGTTTTGTAGAATAATGTCGTTTAATATTGTACTCCTTGCAAACTGATATTTTCTCATGGCATATGAGGTATAGTATGTTTCATTGCGTTCTGTGACAAAAGAGGTTTAACTGTTATTGACATTCTGTGTCAACTTTACGTTTTCTTTCGGTTGACATATAGTTCTGTCACGCAATCGTTGTCTACGTGTGAGTATATGCACAAGCTAATACAGGCTCTATTGAAGAGACTATGATGTTGATTATTCCTTGCAACTACAATATTAGTATGTTCGCGGGAGCAAAACAATTACTAACGTGTTTTGTAGGGTTCCATATCGCATCGCCGGGTCCTGTTACATATATACCTAGCAATATGTACACATTATTCAATTTGATTATCAGTTATTAGTTCATTTATCGACTAGTGTAGTGCAACTAACATAGGCATATTTTTAATCGATATTTGCACAATATCTAACCATGTTTTTAAAGTTTAAACTAGCTTGCGGACCGTATCGTGACCCGGAGGCCGTATATTGGACGGGCTTGACCTAGAGTAAACGTTAACGTATAAAAACAATGGACATTACTACAGCTGGCGCATTAGTCTTTAAGTAAATTGTGAACTTTTAATAAATAGTATAAATCAATACCTCATAATATATATATATATATATATATATATATATATATACACACGTGTGTGTATATAGTATAACTGGGACGCCTTATGTTAAATATATTATTTTAACTGAGTTAAAAATTCGAATCCCACTCTTGTTGAAAAATTATTTTATATTATAGTAATTTAAAACTAGAACGAGTATTGAAAAGGTGCGGAAAAGGCAGGTGTTTGAGTAAACAATCTGAACGCAGGTAGACGCAAGACGGCAGACATCGTTATTGACAATCTTCCGCGCATAACATTGTTCAATGTTCCATATATTAGATATACAATTATATTTTCCCACAATTTGTGTATAATATGAATTTGGTGTCAATATTACTGACTGTGATGGGTTTAATATTTTAATAAATAATTTCAATGTGTATATGTCGTTTGCGTATTAAACTCACCTATACTTAAAGTTTTGGTCGATTTAATATTGAAATTGAAGAACTTGAATTGAACTTAAAGTTATTTACGAAAAAAATACTTAATGGAATATAACGAAAGTAACAGAAATAATAATATTGTTTTTAAAATGTTTGTTCGTTTGTCGGTGAGTGCAACTGATAATAATAAGTAACTGGGAAATGAGACTGTCTAATGTTGACAATAGTTCTTATTTGTGCTTTTATGTATTAAAATTGCTGGGCAACAAATATTTCCTATTACTGAATATTACCTATCCTATACTAGGAAGTAATGTGCAGAAAAGTTAGTTAAATATAACAGAGTATTACGGACTCAATCACAGAAAAATGATAACAACTCAAATTATAGAAACCCAGTAATAGATTTTATTCTGAAGAAAATGCCAAGTATGTGAATAATGCACATCTTCGAATTGAAACACTACGAAATCTGACCTTAATACAAGATTCAATATAGTAAAACAATGTTAATTAAAATATTCATAGATCTGGGGAAAATTTTGAAACGTACATGGAAAAGAGTTACTTTCACCTTGCAAACAAGGAGCTATTACTGACTAAACCTAAAAGAAAATTAATATGAAATCATTAAGAATAATAACAACAGGTTTTCAGACACAAAATTTCAGGAATTGGCAATACCTATACGGTCAATGTTGGTATAATTTCTAATATATCCTTTAGAACTTGCAGATTTGTGGACTTAACTAATTAACATATATTCGAGAAAGAATGTTACGGCAAAAATCACGGTTGTAAAGGTATAGAAAGCAATGTTGATGTAGTTTGTGACATATGAACAAAGACAGACAAAAAAGTGACAAAAAATATAAATAGAAAAATCGTACGGAAAAAAACCACTTGAAATTCTCAGAAAGCCAAGATAATATTATTGAGGAACTTGTAAGTGATGATGAAGATGGAAGCTTTCACAATATATAAATTTTTATGGAGACGTAAAAAGATAACAGAACTGGAAATTTCGCAAGGTTTTTGAGAATGAATATAATTTGGTCGCGTATTAAAACTAAACGCCAACTAAAAGCCAAAGCGCATTGCAAATTATTCTAATCGGCAGAAAAGTAGGTCCGAGATTATGTATATTATGATGACGTACTTGATATTATTAAAATGTAGATTGTTGCTCAGACTGATTAAAAGATAGAATCAGATTAAAAAATAGAGTCGATTTTGCATTGACGCACCTCAAATCAAAATATTTTAGGTAAAAGATGAATAGAAGAAACAGGTTTGCCTTATTATTTTTAAATTTTTCGAATATGAATGCATTCTTTTGACATTCAGAAAATTCACTAATACCGTAGCGTGAAACAAAAGCCGAATTAATTGGTTTTATCCTTCTGTCACAGTGTAATAATCCTGTTATTAAATGTATTAAATATAGAACCTGTCAGATTCAACCTACCAGAATAAAATAAATATATTTCTAAATGCGGCTGAACGGGCATTCGTATTAGTTACTTTTTTCTTTAAAAAAATCAAAGCCTGTTTTATACTATTTCACGATAGTTATTACATATAAGAGAAAATAAATATTTTGCTAACTCAAAACTTATTTTTTTGAAAATGGTATAATAATATTCTTTTTCAAGAATATATCATTTATCTAGTTTTTATGCTAGTTTTCGGCCAGACGATAATACTGTCATATAAAACAGAAGTATTTAAGATTTCAATGGTTATCGACTAATGACACTTACGGGCAACATGTCTAAAGTTTCCCCAAAAGTTTTAATTTTCTGTATTGATACCAATCCTGGGCTATTAATAACCGACAGTTCAGGCAAGTTTTAGAACAAATTTCAGCACTTGTAACCACCTGGATGCCATGCAGCAGTTATTAAAGAAGTTTCAATAGCATTTCTTTTTATAAAACATTATTTTCCATGAGAAATGATTGATAAAGACTGGTTAACTCACGAACAATAAATACTATTAATTCAAAATGCATATGACAAACCTCACCATAAAGAGGAGAATAATATTAAACAGATTGATTGCCTATAACCTAAATTATTGAATTAATTGCCAAATTATATTTTTATGTAGTTAAAATATTATGGTTGAAGCATTGAAACAAATTATCGATTTACGTTAATTATTCCCTTTGCTGATGATGCTTTTCTCTTCAGCAACAACGATAAGAAAAGATATAAGTAATCACTACTGTTAGAGATAAGTAATCACTACAATCGGGTAGGCCTTTACACGAACAAAAAAAAAACAAAAGTCATGTCGATGTCGACATATGATGATTTTGAAGTTATGAATGATTTTAATTATCTCTGAAGAGATAAGTAAAATCGTTCATCTTATAATCTGAAATTTTGTATCTTTGTATATCGAATAAACTGGTTGCAATAATAAAAAAAGTTGATTTTATAATTAAGTTATAAGTTGTGAAAGTGTATACTTAAGTTATAACTGATAAAATGTATTATTATAAAAAAAATATAACTAATTGAAAAATCTAAGAAAAACGTTAGCAAATGGCTTAATTGAGAAACAAAACAAAAAGAAGTTAATAAATTCTATTGAGTAAATTTTTTCCCTTTTTTCATTCAATTTACATTCACCCCTCTTTTGTATTATACAAAGCTTGTTTAAACATTGCCGGTACTAATGCATCGCCACAGAAATTCTCTCGTAATTTTTTTTTCTTTAATTTATATTCTTTTCCCTTTATAAAGAACTCTAGTTTTATAGCGGAAAAGGGACTTTATAATTTCGCTATGTTCTTTCAATTCAGTTATTAGAGCCATACAAATTTTACGAGCTAATGTGTGGAGATCGCAAATAACATATAGCGAAATAATATTTTATTTACTTGACATGTAAATTGGGGTTCATTTTTTGTGCTGTTGGATGGATTATTTTTAAGCTTACTTTGCAAAATATCGAACTTTAAAATGACTTGCAAAACATATCCTTCTCCTAATTCTTCAAGTAATATTTTCAAAATTAAAAAAAAATTTAGTGACGTGCATTAAATAATTTTGGTAGCTTGCATCAACAACTTGAGGAGAAATTTACAATTCTCAATTATTAATGTTCTGACATGAATTTGGCAGGTTTTCTGTTTCGATTTTTATTATACTTTACTGAGGTTACCTGCCAAGTAAAATTTTTAAATTAAAATTTAAATATAACTTAGAGGGTTTTCTTATTATAATTATCAAAAATTTTCGTATTTAGAAATTTTTCCAAAATATGGACGATAATCAAATCTGTAAATAAATATCCAAGATTTAGTTTGCAAATTTTTAAATGATATAAATTAAGGAGTCTCTCGTCTTTTAGTAATATTTTTAGATATTATATTTACATCATAGAATTATTAACGTGGACCTAATGTTCTCTTGTGTTATAAAAATGTGGCTATAACTTTTACTAAGGTAAAATAAAAACATTAAGAATTAAAAATACCGTTCTTTAAAATGCCGTAACTCTAATTTCACTGAGAGTGGCTCCAAATGGGTATAAAATATACTGGTTGAAAATTGTAATAATTCAAAATGATAATATTTTATTTTTATTTTTTTTAAAATTATTGAATGAGAATAATTTATTTTAGACATCAATTAAATTGGTTAAACATAATTTCATCGCCCCCTGTGTGAGGAATGACATTTGCGACTTGACGTTTTGTCAAATGATTAAAAGTTCTAATGTTTTTTATTCTTCTATATGGCTTTGTAATGTTTAAGTGCCAACAAGATTGTATTGTATTTTATTGAGATATGGAATAATTTTCGTAAGGTATGGAACATTCTCGAAGGAATTTCTGTTTGTATTCCTTTTTTAAATAATAAAATTGTCCTTTGTTTTGACGCGTTCTTTTAGAAAAAAATTCTATTCAATCTTTTCTAAACCTTCTACAAGTAGTCAATCATTTTTCTGTTGCTTTTGAATTCTTAACAGGCATGGATAATACCTATATATGCTAGTCGCAAAGTTACTTTTAAACTATTAAAGTGCGAGGATCTTTAATTATATATCCAAGCAGTAAAGTCTTGTGATCAGTTACTTTAAACTATTGAATTGCGAGGATTTTTAATGATATATCCTAGCAGTAAGTTCTGTGATCAGTTACTTTAAACTAGTAAAAGACTAGGGTAATTACTGTATATCGTAGCCGCAAAATATCAGTTTCTTTGAACTCTTAGAGTGCGTGAAAAATCTACACATCTTAGCTGCAAGGCCTTGGTAAAATTTTAATTTTAAATCGGACTGTACAATGGAACATTAATTCGAGAAAGTTCTATACCCTAATTTTAAAGTATGAGTATAAGAAGATTAATAAGTTGTGTATTATAAAAATAAATAATGAAACCTGTCCTGATTTGTTATTTGAAAGACACATTTAAAAGGTTTTCTCCAATTTAAATCACATCGTGAATTATCCTGCGGGCCAACGACGACCAGCTTTGAGTCTAGATTTTGCATCATCATCTTCAGGTGACCATCTGGTGGAGCAGCAAAGGATTTCGAGAACCATTTTGTTTCGTTAAGGTCAGTGGATGCCAATTCTTCATACCGAATTTTCGTTTATCGTAAAACAGTATAGAATTGAGGTTAATTATTTCATTAAAACTTAATTTAATTGTTAAAATATTAATTTGAATTTAAAAATTAAATTATTACAAAGATTAATTTGTTAAAATTTTTGCTTCATAATTTATTTCATTTGATAATATAATTCACCATTCCGTTAATATATTGTGTAAGATTTGAAATTTTGAGATTTTTTATTTATCTTATGGCGTTCTGCTATTTACACGCTATTCTTCATAATACATACAATACATTAAAGAAAGTAATACTTACCTAGCAACGTAAAAATAATAAAATATTTTAATATACTCAATAAACGAAATATTTGGTTACTTCTTTCCGCTCTGACACCTGCCCCAATCGTCTTGGTATTTTGTCTTAGATTGATATTAAGTGCGTAAAATAATTATTTATTTTATTCCCCGAACTGTATATTGCATAATATACACTAAAATATCATCAGGATACAATTAATAACAAGAAACAAAGTGACATATTTCAACTCTAAATCGTAACGGAAAGAACATTGAGTGCCCCATGACTTCATTAAAACAGAATGAAACGGCAAAGTACATTAATGTATCGCAATGGACAAAGTTGAACGGAAATAAACTATAGATGATATTAATATTTATCACAATTCCGTGCAAGTTTGTTTAAAATAGCCCAGCCTTGCTCGCAGCTAGAACAACTTTGACGGAAGTGGTGAGTCCGAGGCATTTACTCGGAGAAACAAGTTTTTTCTGCGCGATCATTGAACTCGGCGCAGTTTTCGGTCGAAGTTTGCCAAGTTTTGTGGGCAAGTTTCATCAGCACAGGCAATATATTTAATTTGTAGAGGAAATTTTCATTTCTTGCATCCGACATGATATTCAATTTGAGCAAGGGTGGCTTAAATGGAATTTATGATGCAAAAACATTAGCTTATCTTCAAATATTTTTACCAGATGCAAGTTTCATTAATCTCTTCTGAAATTTCTTTGTTCAAGAGCACATTTCCAAATACTAATACTTTTTCAAATCATTAATAAAGTCAAGTATATTTTGAAAGACTTACGTAATACCTTATCTTCATAATCAGTGTTAGCTCATTGATAGTCAAACGAAATATTTCTGCTCATTCTTCAAAAATAAAGTTATGTTTCTATTGCAGAATGAAAATATGATATTAACCGCGAATTTATAACTTTATTTTGGATCAGATTAAATAAGGCTTTTTAATGTTTCTAAAACTAATGGTCTCTAAAATATTATTCTGAACGACGATAAACAGACAGATAAAAATTGTCTTCTTCCTATCTTCGGAATTAAAATTGGCTTTATCATATAAGAGAACAATTTCACCAATCTTTATACATATATCGCTGTTGCATTGCTCCTATTGCTAAATTGAATTTATGAAAAAAGGGAACTCTAAGTTTTTAGAATCCGTGAAATTTTAAATATTTAATTTTTTCTTTACCGCCAAAACTCGATTGAATATAAAAGGCGGTGAAAATTGCCAATATTTTTATAATAAACTGATTTTAAATATTTATTATACAGGTATTCGTTGATATGGTGAAAAGTGCGTTTCGATTCGATATTTGTATTAACTTCAGATATCCAAAATGTTCAAGTTTGTGGATAATAATTTAGAATAAAACGTGTCAAATAAGTAAGATGCTAATTATTAGACAGTGGTATGTTAAACTTGCTAATGTAATAGGCGGTGACAAAATTAAAGCTGAATTTTATAATTTTGGTAACTAAGTTTCTTGACCACGCTACCTTTTTCTTAATGACGAAGGAAAATTATATTACATTAAATTTATTTTGGCTAGCGGAATACAATTTGACGCATAAATAGTAACTTAAAGAAAATACAATGTAATATTATTAGAATATTTTATAAACTTTCCAAAATTCTTTGCGGGGTCTAGACTTTAGTTAATGACATTCAATATTATGGTTTTCTTATATCAATTCATTTAATCCAGGCCAGGTTAGAAAGAAATAACAAGTTTATAGACAAACTGAGTTTACAATACTGGGATTTTAATTTCTCCCGTAGTAGAAGAATCCTATTTTTTATATTACTCAACTTTTTACATTTCTCACGAAAGAAGGACTTATTTTTCTTAAATCTTGCAAATATCCAATTAGGTAAACTGAAAATAAATTTAGTACAATATTATATTTATAAAGAGTTTAATCTTAATTTGAATTGAATCAAATTAACTGTCAGTAAAGTAAGCAAAAACATATAAAATCGAATCATACGTATTTTTAAAGATTTAAGTGGGCACACGATTTGAGGTGTTTGAAAAATAATCGGGAAAGTAAATTCATGCTATTTTTAATAATTATTTTTTTCACTTCAAAATATGTGCGAGAAAAATAAAAAGACAGATTTTCTTAATACAGTGCTAAATATTTTCCCCTATAATATGCATATAATTGGAGATAATGCTCATAAATGCCACCCCGGGCTGGATGGCAATCACAGTGTGTAGCTTTTTACACCAGTGGCGGTACTGCCCGTCACCGATATGTAGCATTATTTGTTCCGCGATAAACAACACCCCGGCGCAGATCCCCAGCCGCTCACTATGGATGAGGATATATACCAGGCCTCGACAGTGAGCCATGCTGTCATAGGCAATCAGCCTTATAATTGACCCAATACACCACACGATAACAGACACTAAAAAACTGCTTGTTATTGTACAGGCATACACAAAATTTTAACACACATTAAAATATTTTTGGAAAAGTTTAAGTTTATCGTTTCGAAATCCTAAATATATGGGCCTATAAATATTAAGAAAATAACGTACAATTGACGAATCTATGGTACTTTCTCATGAGGAAATTATTAATTTTTTCAGTATGATATAAAAAATAAACCTCTTTATTATATAGGTAGGAAATATCATCTCAAGTGTGATTCTCATAAAATATTTTCTATAAAGAAAAATATAATGAAAAACGTCGATGTAAAATTAAATCAAATACAAGAAAAGTCTTACTAAAATATACAATAAATATTAAGATAACTAAATATTTACAAAGTTTCATAACAGAGTATAAAACTTTTTATTATATAATTAAGAAATATCATCGCAAGTGTGATTCTTATAAAATATTGCCTATAAAGAAAATATAATGAAAAACGTCGATGTAAAATTAAATCAAATGCAAGAAAAATATTACTTAAATATAAAATGAATAATAAGATAACTAAAAGTTTACAAAGTTTCATAACAGATTATTACAAATTATGTACCTTAAAGTAAGACTCGAGGAGAGGACTAAGTTCATTAATGTGCCTGTACGCAATTTCATTTATTTCTCGAATGAACATTCTCTTATTCCAAACCTTTGATTAAAACGATTTTTCACGCAGCCTCGAGTTCAAATCGAGCTTCTTTTGATAAATAAAAGCTTTATATATGATCTTGGTGGCTTTGTGTCAATATGTGGTTATGGATGGATGAACAAAGCTATTACTTACTTCAGTGGATATATACGAAACCTTATATTGTGGCAAGTTGAAAAAGATGACAAATTATGTACATTTAAGAGAGAAGATTTTATATATGTTAAATTATATAAGAGAGAATTGCGACTGTGATGTCTGCGAGGTAAGGTTTTCGATATATTTTTAAGTTATATAGAATTTTAGGTTTATATGTAATTAATCATAATTCAAAATAGTAACTAACAATTTATAACCGCAATTTTGTTTGCGTGTACACGCATAGAGAATATTAAGTTAACTGCAAATTTTGAACCCATCTATTATTATAATTATAAAAGTGAATTTTTTAAAGTAAATACACTTTTCATTCAAACGTCCAATAGTCAGTCGTATTTTCTTTTAAGTTCATAACTTGATTATGTTTCATGTTTTACGATAGATTTATGTTACGCGTTGCGCTATATATTGATGTAATTATATATTTGTGCAATATACATAGTTGCACTATACATTTGTGTTACCAAGCACGTTATTGTATTAAAGCAATGTAAAATATTTTTTAACGTATTAAATTTGCATATCTTTTAGCTCACTGAATTGATTCCGATAAAATAAAAACTGAATGTTACTTCAAGTCAGCTCCAATATTCCACAGAAAACTTAATCTCAATTGAGTAATCTTTTTTTAATTGGTGTGTTTTAAATGAACGCACAAACAGACAAACGGAAACATAGGCCAATTATGAAATGATTTTGTAAGTATAAATTGCATCACACACACACATATATAGATATATATATATATATATATATATATATATATGTATATATATATATATGTATATATCTATATATATATATATATATATATATATATATATATATATTCGTCATCTCTGGAAAATATTAACGGATTATTTTTGTTATTGATTACATCTTTTTTTAACGTCGAAGTATCAAAAAACATAATAACGAACTAGATCATTTTAACGAACTAGAAAGTAAAGACAAGTGGAAAAAGTTCTGCATATATTGGGTTGTCTAATAAGTTTTTAGCCACAGATTCGGGCATTTCTAGAAAGACTCTCTAGTATATTTTATTAAAATATATAAATAGGCAAAAGTGAGTCCGGTTAGTGGCAATTAACGCCAAGCCGTCGACAGCATTTATTGACAGTAAATAACATTTTGAATTTAAGGATGCAATTAGTGACTTATGATAAAAACTTGTGTTAATCCAACACACAAACACTAATGGCTAATTTCAAGCATAATTGAATGCAGGGATAATAGGAGTTTCAGTACCTAAACCGAAAATTAATATCAAAAAAATAGTGGCGGCTTGATGGCGAAAAACACAGGACATTGTTCATTAGGAATTGATCCCAAAAGGATTTAGGTTAAATGCGCAGCTTCTTTGATAGCCATTAGATTGACTAAAAAGCTATGTGACTAACAGAGAAGACAACAGGAATGGGTCTTTTTTCATGATGAAATTACACCAGATACAAATAAATATACTCGCGAAATTGTCGATAACGTGTCATGGAATATTCAAATAATTTATTTATGGCATAAAGAATTTGACAAACTGAAAGATCTTCATATATGTTAAATTTTAATGACTATATTTTTAGGATATGTATATATTCTTACTACATAAATGGTTTGATCACGTTTCAGTAATTAGATTTGAAAGTGTTTGTTTATGAAATGAAGCCGAGGTTAAACTTATTAACGAACCAAATATTTTCCAATGAATGTAATTATAGTTTTTTTATAAAAATAACATCCTTCTACATATATTAGCTTATTATAATAAGTGAAGAAACTTTTGATTTTCATTAAAATTTCAAAAGAATTTCACAAATTTGTTTAAGGCCTTGTAATTTTCCAATCGATTTTAGTCTTTATTAATTGCAGATTGATTTTACAACATAAACTCTATTTAAAATCACGTTGGTTAACCTTTTTTAAGTCCGATTTGTTCTTAGAAATGTTCATTTAAAATGAAATGTTACAAATAACATCATATGTGTACCACATTTATTTATGATTTGCCGCTATCTGGTAGGCAGAAGCAGACAATATGAATAGTGTAAAAACGTAATGGTTGAGATTCGAAAAATAAATGAATAAAACGTTGAACACATTCCATATTTCCGAATTTTAGGATTCTATTGATGCAAAATAGAAATCTTTATAATAGTTATGCCATATTCATCTGTAGGGCAGAACCGTGTTACTCGCAGACTATTAGTGTCTAAAAGCCAAAATTTGTCATGATTATATTTGTCATGATTATATTTTATAATGCCTACAATTTATGCAACGAAATCTTTAAATAATGTTAATGCTTTCCTTCCTAGACGTAAAGTTAGGATGAATTGTTTATTCCTTTGTTTGTTATATCGTTGAGTTGGGATTTTAAGAATGTTGGAGTTGGTCGTGAAAACTTTATCAATACGGGGAACAGTTTAAGAATGAATAAGTTTTAAAATAGTATTTTTTATGGTTACGTATCCCACCTTCCAAATTATGGTATTATTGTAAATCATTTCCGGATATTCAAAAATGTTTGAATATCTGAAAATTATTTACAGTAATATTACAATAGCACTACATACTACGAAATTAAAAGTAATATTTTCACAGCTCAGTAAAATCTAAATATATTACGTGTAATAGTCGACTAACTTATGCCATTTTGTTTGATGTCTAGAAAGTTCATAGAAATATATAAATCACTTAAACTAATTGCAAAAATTACTTTGTTTTTTAAAATATATATATATTAATTATATCAGTGAAATATATAGAACAACACATAGCAAGGGAACATATGTTTATTTTTACATGTTCAGAAATATGATTAATTGGTTCGCCAATGTAATAAGTTAATTTATATATATATATATATATATATATATATATATATATATATATATATATATACACATATGTATATATATATACACATGTATATATATATATATATATATATATATATACATATGTATATATATATACACATGTATATATATATATATATATATATATATATTAAAATCATTTCAATGATATCTGCGTATATCTTTTGACATTATTGACGTTCATCTTTAAATCAGAAAATGGCACTAATAACCTTCATATATATTTTATTCTTAAAAATGTAAATCAAAATATTTTGTTTATTTTATTTTTAAAAAAAGACCAGAATTATTATTTTTAAAAATTGTCTAGAAAGTTCAATGGATTTCGACATTTTTTGTTTAAACGACTGGACATTTCTTATACTTATTAGAATATATGTTTCGTTTTTGAAACCTTTACAAAGCAACATATTTTTTAATAGTTTTTATGTTTATTCTCTTTCCGTACTTGGTGACTGTAGGATTGTATTAAATGTAAATCTGAGTATTTAGTGGAGTTAAATCATTAAAAAGAGTGCAATTAATACTTATTTCGTATTATTCAATTAAATATAAATTTAAAAATTTTATATAAATTAACCGTTATTGTGCTAAACATTAATACGTGAGTCTATATGGAAAATAAATCTTGAGGTCAGTGAATGTTAATCGATTACGCATATATTGACATTGCAATTCTGAGTATAGATAAATGATACGTCGTCTATAAATACGCGTTAATGTAATCGTCAGCTCTTCTCTTTGGTTACGGTAATTGTCTTTGGGTCCAGACAGATATTGCCTGGATTAATTTAAATATTGTTTTAGGATTGATTTATTCACGTAGTCTTTCTGCTATTTTCTGCTTTACACGCCTATACCACAACATTAATATTTGCAAATAGTTTAATAAAAATACACTATTCCTTCATACGCGACTAAGTGTGTCTGGAACCCTTGTAGTTCGAATTATTCACAAATTGATTTTATAAATAATCCCTCAGATCCTTGAACAGGTACTAATCAGATAGCACACTATTTGACGAATATATTGTGCGGCATTTAGTGGTCTGGTGTTATCTCAGAGAAAATGAACTAGTTTTTGTTGAATATATAGTTTATTAGCTTGTTAACCTAAACACTTATAATAAATCTCTGTATTTACCATACATCACTCGGGAAGTAATTCCTAATGAATAACGTCTTTGATATTCTACCAACAATTCAACATTTCCTTTCAGGTATTCAGTTGAAGTTTATTTACTAAATCTCGTGTTTGCTTTCCATTAAGCTATTGGCATTTGTATATGCGAATATTACTTATCGCTACCGAATTGATGTAAAGTTTTAGTGTCAAATATTTTAGTTCTACATTATATTACGAGTAATATAATGTAGAACTAAATTATATTACTCGTAGTATAATGGAGAGTACGCCTCATAAAGTAGAGTCATCCATTCTTAAGGTTTATTTATATCAATTGCTTTGATTTTATACACTTGAAGGCTTTGTCTAATTATACCTC
Source organism: Druceiella hillmani (assembly GCA_039881145.1). NCBI lineage: Eukaryota > Metazoa > Arthropoda > Insecta > Lepidoptera > Hepialidae > Druceiella > Druceiella hillmani. The sequence continues at coordinate 17,945,610 of JAYKKI010000042.1, read as the reverse complement.
ATAATGAAATTCACTGGAACTTTTGACCATCTCTCCATAAAGGTACTGGAATCCTAGCTATAATTTATTAGCTAAATTTTCAGTTAGATATTTATAATTCAAGTCACTTTTTAACCTGATGGCCTGGAATATATTCCAAAATTCCTGAGCGTCATTACCTTTTTTAATATTAGGTTATGAGAGCCAACAATATCGTATTAAGTCATTGATTATAGCGTAATATGAAGTAAGGAATTGATTATAGATATTTGAATATATATTACAGAACACTTTAAATATCGCATTCTATTTTGCACGCTTAATATACTATGAATATATTAGTGTGATATACTATGAACATAAATATTATTAGGTATTTACTTTGATGATTCACTCGTGATTATTACCACAGATGATTCACTCAAAATGAAACAAAATAGAGTTCAATTTTATTTAATTTAATCAACCAAAATGAATCAGGTAATTAATTTGAAAATGGCGCCAAATAAACTTATCAATAGGTACATATGTACATCTCTTAAATAACCGCATCACTTTTTAGTTAGTTCTCTAGCTTTTCTAGTTAGGTACTTTTAGTTTTAGCCTTGATTGTACTTTTAGTTTTACATTGCAGATGTAATTCTTTGACTATATCTCCTAAATCAGTATCCCTTTTGGTTTTATATTTCTTTATTCCTTACATTATGCAACAAATATTAACTACAAAAATTTTGAAGTTTATTCTTCTTTCCATTTCAAAATAATTTTTCAATTTATCTTTTAGTGCAACAGCATGACAAAAATAATTTATTTACTATCTTGAAATAACACAATTAGGGTAAGAGTAAACAACATGTTTTAATGCGGAATAAATGAATTCATGATTTATTTTTGTATTTACGCAGGTCAGTCTGGGTGAATCATGCGAGTGAATCGTTAATAATAAATGAAAACAGGACATGTCACTGATAGAGCACTTTAGATTATTTGCTATTTACACAGTTCACTAGATACCCGTCTAAATCCAGCAATACATTAATCTAAGCGTGTACTCATTTATTAGTTTTGCATGTCTATAACTTGAAGTTATATCTATTACAGATCGTTATTTTTAGGAATATTTCGAAGTATTGCAACTTTTGCTGTTCGTGCATAATTTTCAGCAAGTTTTAAGCAAACTAAACCCGACTTTCTAGAAAAAAGTTACATTTTACTAATTTTTTCACAAACCATGTTTTACCATTACAAATATTTTTGTCATAAAATTACCAACGAAAATTGACTCCACGGAATCCAATATTACTATAGAGACGTGAAATTATTCAAACGACGTTTTCTCGTTGCCGCCTGCATTAGTATAAGGACTACTGATATGAATATTACCTAAGGTAAATAAATTTTCTGTACGATGGTGCATTGTTTCATAAATTTATGAAATTGAATTGAAACTAATATTTTAAGATTTCATTTAGTAGCAAATTGTTTACCAAAATTGTATGTTAATTGGGAGAATACTTAAAATTCTGCAAAAAAACAATTATAGTAAAGGAATTAATGGTTAAATCAATTAAATATAACGTAAGAATAACTTATTATGATTTATTATATCACTAACTGTATCACTCGTTAATTTCATATGTAATGCCTGCAAAATATAGCTATTGGTATTGGTATAAATACAATCTTTTATTTGCATTTGTTTTTTATTCAAGCAAATTACGGATGTTTGAAGCTTTAAGCTGTTTGCAGTAAAAGGCCTACATGTCTGTATTAAATTTAATGTTTAAATTATAATTTAAATCAGTACTAATATATTCTTTTGATCTGGACGGGATTGGATTCTGACCACGTTGATCATGCGTAGTTTGGTTAATATATATTTTAAATATTTACCTTCAATACGATGTAATCTATATTTGTATATATTCTTTATACAACTGTAGTAAAGTTATAATACCATTGAATGAATGAAATTTAAAATTAATGTAAATATGTCAATTATGAATACTACAAAGATTCTGTAAAAATTAAAGCCCATAATAAATACATAAAGGTATAAAGTATTCTTAGTAAATTATTTAAAATTATTTTTTTTTCTCCATATAAACATGCATATTTTCCGATATATCTTTGAGGTCCAATAAATGAACTTTTTTAAACTAAACCCAACACGATATTTGGAATTTAAATATTTTTCTTATAATTTATTTATCGTTCTCAAAATTGCCATATTTATATTTTTGAACATTAACTACTGACATATGTGTGAGGTAATATACTTTATTACTATGTCAAATTTCAAGTTTATACCTCAAGCGGTTTCGGAAATGGAAAGCTTTTCACAAGCCGATATGCCAGAGTCCTCCTGTCAAATGCGTTTTATCTCAGAAACTATAAGAATGTTAATATTTTTATAAGGGTTCCGTTTTTGCTTTTCAGACACGGAACCATAAAAGTATAAAAATAGAAGAAGAATATTAGTTTGGATAAAAAATAAGACATAAATAGTTCGTGGCAAGTTCTAAAGAAGTTTATACAATGTAACTTAATTTATTGAAAAGTTATTTTACGAATGAACAGGATTCGGAAACTTCATATAATTAGTTCACAAAGCTCGTTTGCACTAGGGACTAAACTCATTATTCACATACTTCTTACCGCATAACTCAAACTGACGCTCGAATTCAAAACTTAATTTCGCCCGACGTAATATTCCGAAATGGTTTCGTAGAAAACATGTCACCGATTGATATTTTTTTCACTGATTGATTCACTTCAGTGAGATGGCTGGAAATATTCGACCGCTTACTCAAGTTCAGATACAATCCATTAATAAGAACAAGTTTCGACCTCGTTTAGCGAAAGTTTTTCGTCGTGTGGACGGAATTGTGTTTTGTATCTATTTCGATTATTGTTGAGTATTTCTTCTTATTTTGTGTAAATCAGTTTTTCATCTACGGTAAATCTTATTTAAATTTTTTATACTAAATATGATGGTAAGTTAAGTGAAAATATTCTTTATACAATATAACTTCATTCTTACGCATTGTTTCCTAGAAAAAATAACTTAGAAAACATAGTACGTATAATTTTGTTTTATTCGAGCCTTCATCACTATTGTTAATTGAGTCAGGCCAATTTTTTTTACAACTATTAAAAATTTACAAGATTTTCTAAATTTTATATTTTACGTAGCTTTTAATTTAATAATTCTGTCGTCGTGTATCATTGAGTAAAATGTTAATAATATACGTTTAAATGTAATAATTAGTCAGGGTTAAGATATAATATTACATGATGAGATATAATAACTAACACTCTTATTTTTAATATAGATTTTTTTCCACCACTTCCTTTACGTGTGTTTTTAATACATGGATAATTTTGACTTAATGAAAACAAAAATTTTAAAAAATTAATAACGGAAGAAATATAAAGAGAAGAAAACTGGGTACCGGTGTTTTGTAATTTAAACCCGTGAATTTTTTTATGATTTCTTTTTCAACAACACTAGTTTTACTAATCGTAAGTTTTCGAGTGATATTGAGTTTTAAGGTATTGACTAATCCGTGAGACTGCATACAAAGAACGGAAATAATATTTAAAGGCGTTATGTTAATTTTCCAAAAGCCATAAATAATACGTATAAAAAAATGTATTTTTATTTATTTCTTAAACTTTTAAAACATGTGATAACTATATAATTATCTTGCTGAGCTCGTCTTATGATATAAGTACAAAAGGAAAAATCACTTTTCTTTATTTCAGTTCAGAATCTATTGCGGTCTTCCAAAATTATTTCTTATTATTACTGATTTTTATGAAAAACTCCATCTGATTAAGAAAACTAAGAGTGGGGTCATACTCTGTGAATCCTAATGTCTTTACTTCTGTGTGACACATTTTGTTACAATAATTAGCTCATAACGGGAAAAGCTTGAATTTTTCGGCCTGATTTGTCGAGCTGTATTTCAGATAGCATTTCTGGAAAATTTGGTTTGAAAAATTATATTAATGTAAGAATACTATGCATAAAATAATTAGGGAAAAATTAAACTCATTTCTCCTTGCTTATATAACGGACTCTAATATATTGCATCCAATGCCTGCTACTAACATCTTGGCCTTTTTTCTTGTATTAATTGATATATGTGCATATGATAGTGAATTATTTTAAATGTGAACTGTATGGTACATAAGAGACATCAAAAGATCATGAGTATAATATCATGAGTATACAATTAATAATATAATATCATGAGTATAAGTTACTGATCATGAGTATAAAATTAATAACAAAACAAAGTGACATATTTAATATCTAAATCATATCTCGAACGACTTTGACCACTACCTAACTTTACTAAAACAGAATGAAACTGCAAAATATATTAATTTATCACAATGGACAAAGTCCAACGGAATTAAACTACAGAAGATATTAATATTTACCACAATTCCGAGCAAGACTAAAGAATGTTTAGATTCACCCAGCCTTACACGTAGCTAGAACAATTTAGACGAATGTGATAAACTCGAGGCATTTCCGTGAGGGAACAAGTTTTTCCTATGCGATCATTGCACTCGGCGCACTTTCCGGTCAAAGTTTACCAAGTTTTGTGGGAAAGTTTTGCCACCGCAAGCAGGATGTTTAATGTCTAGAGGAAATGTTTATTTCCTACGTTCAATATAGTGTTCAATTTGAGTAAGGGTAGCTTAAATGAGATTTATGATGCAAGGGAATTAGGTTATGGTGAAATATTTGTACCAAATGAAGTTTCATTAATGACGATTGAAATTTATTTGATCGGAAACCAATTAAATATTTTTAAATCCCTTGTAAATCAAAAGTGTACATCTCAAAAGATTTATGCATTCCTTTATTTTAATCATCAATGTTAGCTTATATGGTAGTCAATATTTTCACTTATTCCTCAAACAGTGGAGTTTTATTTCTTTCATGGTTTGAAAATATGAGATTGACTCTGAAAATTTGTAACTTTTATTTGAATCTGCTTAAATATACCTATATGTTATTCGTAAAACTAATATAAAATATTGTCGTAGATGACGATTACCAGAGAGATACAAATTTTCTCCTTCCAGTCTTTTGAATCAATGCTCGGCTGTATCACCGGGGCGAACTCACGAATTTCGTTTAGGGTGAAAAGTAAGAAAAGCAATATCCATTATATGTGCAACGAGCAAACCCATCGTTGTACACATTTTGCGTGTGACTACTCAATTTTTGCCTTACACAAAATTCATCAAACAAGGGTAATCTAAGTTTAGAGAACATGGAATGCGTGAAAATTCCATATTTCGTTTTTTCTTTATTGCCAAAACTCAATAGCTACGTGAAAATCAATTAATATTGCCAATACCCGTATCACAAACTGATTTTAATTACACAGCCTGTAAGTATTCGATGAAATGGTAACAAGTGCGTTTTGATTTGATATTTGTATTGGTTTTGGATGTCAAAAATGCTCAGAAGATTAGAAAATAAATCAAGAGTGGTAAATAAGCAAAGCTCTCATTATTGGACAATAACGGTATTAAGGGACAGGGTCGAACTAAATGTTGTTGTTGGTATAACAGGCAGTAACGATATTAGGACTGAATAATATTAATAATTTAGGTAGCAATGTTTCCAGACCAGGCTATTGTTTTCATATTGGTGAAGGAAAATTATATTAGGATACACTTATTACTTTTTCCTTAAACTTCCTTTTGACTTACTTAGAAATAAATAACATAACGGAATAATATGGAAACATAACCTGTTCTAGACCGATATATTCGTGTCTATGAATAAAGACAAATGTACGCATAATAGTTAATAGAATCATTAACGTTAATTAAAAATAAATAATTTGGAAAAAGGAAAAAATTGAAATAAAAAAGTCTCTATTTAATAATTAGGAAATGTCATATGAAGAGTGATAATCATAGGATGATATTTCCTATAAAACAAGGTATAATAAATTACGTCAATGGAAAATTAAAAATAAACAAAAAAAAAACTTCCCAAAAGTTAACATGAATATTAAAATATTCTTTAATATCTGACATATTAGGTTACTCAATTTCATTTGTTTCTCGAATGAACATTCTCGTCTTCCTTCCATAAAAGAGTATTTTCACGCAACCCCGAGTTCAAATCAAGCCCTTTTGATAAATAAAACTTTATATGTGATATTAGGGACTTTGTGCCAATATGCGATTACGCATGGATGAAGAAAGCTATTACTTCCTTCAATGAATATATATGAAGTCGTATATTAAAACAGGTTGAAAAAAGATGATAAATTATCTACGTTCAAAATAAAACACTTCATAGGGGTGAAAATAAATAAGGGAGAATTGAGACTATGATTGGGTTACGAGGTAATATCTGTATAATGGGTATATTTTTAAGTTTTTTCACATTATTATAATTTGTCACGGTACATTCAAGTTTAGATATAATACATTATGATTTAAAATGTGATGTGCCCGCGATTACGTTCGTGTGAGTATCTATAGAATATATTAAGTTGACTGCAGTAACAAAGTATTAAGTTCGTACACGTGACGTCATCTAATACTAAAATTATGAAAATAAACTTTTTTTAGGAATTTACACTTTTTGTTCACACGTAAAATTAAATCTTATTTTCAGTACATCAGTTGCAATAAAACTAATCTATATGTTATTTCAGATCAAAGAAAATGCATTAGTAACAATATAATTGAAATAATTTTAGCTATTCTCGTCTTGTGCAGACAAAAAGAAACAGGTTCACAGACTGTGGTAATATTCCCCTAAATATTGTTTTTAAATACCATTAATATAAAGACTGGCCACTTCTGTAGTTTTAAAATATATACAGCCAGTAAAGTAGGTAACAACTTAATTTATACAGTCTAAATCTAATCCTGCCAAATTCATTAAATTACCAATATTGGCAACACTTTCAGATACACATCATCGATATTAATATTTTACACAGATCCATGTAAACTTTTAAAACTGCCCAGCCTTGCACGTAGCTAGAAGAACTTGGATGGAAGTGGTGAGCTCGAGGCATTTCCGCGGAAGAACAAGTTTTTCCTAGACGATCATTATGCGCCCCTGAAAAATATAATTGGCAACATATTTTCGTTCTAAAAATTAAAATTTTGTTAACAGTTTAATGGGAATATTACGTACCATTAAATGTTCATAAATACCTAAATGTATACAGAACTCTCGTAGTGCGAGTCCTACTCCGAAATCGAAAACCGAAACTCGGTTGAGAATATCGCCAAATTCTTAGTATAAACCGATATTAATTATGTATTATATAAGTATTTGATGAATGTGTGAGACCTTCAATTGATATTTGTGTTAGCTTCGGATACCCAAATGTATAAATTAGAACATAACATTTAATAAAACAGACACATAATGAAATAAAACTATGAATTAATGAGAAAATAACAACTCAAGAAAATGAATTATCATGTTATAAAAATTTCTATAAAACTGTGACAATTTTTTTTACGAGACCAAGAGTTAAGTTAACGAAATTTAATCCGATTGTATACTTATTTTAATAAAGTAAACCTGGACCAAATATTGAGAAAAAACACAAAGTTAATAGGGAGACGGCGACCACAATCAAAGGATATGAACCTCTTCCGCAGAAGAATCATAATTATTAATTATAATTATCATAATTATTAATTTTTGTATTAATTAGTCATTTATAATTCTCATGAGATAAGGATTTATTTTTCTTGATTTTTGGATAGATCCAATTATATATACAGGAAGTCGCTTTGGTACAACATAATTATTACAAAATTTTACTAAATCTTATTTTAAAATAAATATAATTAAATATCAGTGAAATCAACAGTAACAAAAAACAAGATTATACATATTAATAATGATTAAATCGTGGCCATATTAATCGTTTTTAATAGTAACAAGAATAATATTTATATGGAAATATAAATATTATTCTTGTTACTATTAAAAATATTCCAGAAACATTTAATCAACAGCCAATCTCAGTTCACTGTTGGATATAGGCCTCTATAATGTGAATGTTATTGGAGATAATGCTCATAATTGCAACCCTGGGTAGATTCGTGATCGCAGTTTGTAGCTTTTAAAACCAGTGGGGCTGCTGTCCGTCACTGATCTGCAGCATTATTTGTTACATGATTACAAACAGCATTCCACCCACGATTTACGAACGGCTAGGAACAAAAATCAGGCCTCCGCGGTGAGACGCGCTATCAAGGACCATATACCGTTTAATTAATTTAAACAACACACCCCGCGATACTAGAAAATAAAAAGTGTTTTAACACAGAACAAAACATTTTTGAAGGAGTCACAATAAAATATTTTTGAAGAGTTTGGTTTCTATCATTACGAAACCATAAAAGTTTGATCGTCAAAATATTAAGAAAATATCGTACAATGAACCAATTTATCATACCTTCGCTTGAGCAAGGTATTATTATATTTTTCCCTCCATCTGAAATTAAAATAGACCGCAATATATTGGTGCCATTATTCATAAAGACAACTGTATGCTTTATATTTTATTTGATAATTAATTTTAAATAAAAATTAATAACCTGAAATTAAGAAACAAAATTTAAATGAAAAAGTCTATTTAATAATTAGGAAATGTCATCAGAAGATTAGTACTTATGGAATGATATTTCCTAGAAAGAATTACGTCATTTTATAATTAAACAAAAACAGGTAAAATCTTATCAAAATATAAGATGGATATTAAGATGGTTATAATAATATACAAATTGAGTATTATATTATTAAACATTACCTTAAAATAAGATTCGAGGATAAGAATATGTTTGTTAATATGCCACTACGCAATTTTGTTTATTTCTCCATTGACATTCTCTTCTTCCAAACCTTTGATAAAAGCATCTTTTTACGCAGCGACGAGTTCAAACCGAGCTCATTTTGACAAAGAAAAACTTTTCATATAATCTTAGCGACTTTGTACCAATGTGTGATTATGTATGGATGAACAAAACTATTATTTCGTTCAGTGAATATATATGAAGGTTTATATTGAGAGGGTTGGAAAAAAGATAAATTACCTCGTTTAAATGAACAGAGTGGAGACGGTGGTGGGTTTACGAGGTAATATAATAGATATATATTTAAGTTTCCTCATATTATTGGTAGTATAATTTGCCACGAGAATTTTAAGTTGAAATACAAATTTTACGATCTAAAATATGAATTAATCGGTTGTACCCGCCACTTTGCCATTGTATCTGTTAACTTAATACTTTCTGTTTTGATTAAGTTAACGGCAAAATTTGTGCTCGTAACGCCATCCATTATTATTATTATAAAAGTAAATTTTTGTTAGTAAATACTATTCTTATTAAAATTTAAAATTGTTGTAGTTGACCAGTTGCTATAAACTTATCTTGCATATTATATCTGACCAAACAAAATACACCTGTATGGCAATAATTTTATGGCAATAATTTTAGCTTTTCTCCCGTGATGAGGAAACAAATTAATCGGCTCGTAGATAAATTGAGCAATGTCCAAAAACAATATTTTTATGCTCCATTGTCTGTGGTAATATTCCTCAAAATATTTTTTTTTAATTACCATTAATATACAAACTGGCCAATTTCGTAATTTTGTTACAATTAATATTAATTGGTAAGTCAATTAAGTAGGCAACAACTAAACTTATGCAGTCTAAAGCCTACCAAACCTACCAAAGTTATTAATTACAAATGTTGGTAATAGATATTTCAAAGAAATTGAGGAAAAAGTAAGCTTATATTATATATGTACATCATCGAAAAATGTTATGCGTGTAAGACCACCAACGCCTGCTCTCGTGGCTCTACCTGCATTCAGATTGCTTAGTTAAATACCCATCTCACACAAGGCATACCCGATTAGAAAATTTTGTTGCATGATTTAAATTATACGTAGCGCCATATACCGATGTTCATAGATGTATTATACTGTATTATTTGTGTTAATGCATTATAAAATGTTTGTTTAATCTTCTAAATGTCTCAAAGAATTCTATTATATGTGTACCAAATTTATTTACGACTTGCGGCCAACTGGTAGACAGTAAAAATTTGATGGCTGACATTCAAAAACAAATATTAATGTAATCTTTAACACTTTCCCTATTATGAAATGTTTAGTGTTATATCTCTGCAAACTAGGAATCCTCATAGTCGGGCCGTATACGTTTGCAGGTCATAGCCATTTTATTCTCGGGCTCTTAGTGTTACGACTCTTAAAATTTGTTTACTTCACCTTCATATACTTCAGTTCTTTTAAAAATATTGGAGATAGGTCACGAAAACTTTATCAGTCTAAACTCAGCATTATATTCATTTAAGTATGTACTCGTTTATTAGTCCATATATCTAAAATAGTTAGGTTTCAGAAATGATGTATTTTTAATACAATATGTATAATAGGCATTAAACAGAAGCGTCTAAATTCAGCACTATATTAATCTAAATATGTACTAATTTATTAATTCTCTATATCTAAAACTTAAAGTTAGGTCTCAGAAATGATTAGTTTTTAATAGAATATCCATCAAGAGCATTACTTTTAGGTTTTTTTGAGAAGCATACCATTTTTAACAGTTTTTGCTCTTTATATACATATAATTTTTAAGACGATTTTAGATAAACTTAACTTGACAAAAATTTGTATATTGCTAGTTTTCTCTTAAACCACCTTTTTTAATTACAAATATTTATGTCATACAATTGCATATATATTTGAATAAACAATCGAATCCAGCATTGGTCCAAGGACTACCAATATGTATATATATATATATATATATATATATATATATGTATATATATATATATATATATATATATATATATATATATGAGAAATCAATTTCTCCAAATACTTGCATTATTTAGATTATTTTATGATATAATTTCGTGTATAACTTTACAAATTATGCAGTATAGAGTCGATATTACGGTGGTGCATTATTTATAAACATAAAACTGAAAATTACAGTAAAGTATTAAGATTTCATTTAGTAGTCGACTTTCTGCCAAAATTATATATTTAGTAAGAGAATACTTGAAATTCTGCAAAAGACAATTATAATGAAACATTTTATTTATAATATCAGTATACAGAAGAAATATCTTTTTAAGATTTCATACCGCACTATTTGTATCACCAGTTAATATCAGACGAATTATAGAAACTCAAAGCTTTAGGTTGTTAGCAAGAAAATAAAAACTTAGTAGATAAGTTTGTATTCCCGCACTGTATATATTATATTAATAATTAATTGCAAGGAAATCAATATTAATGTATTCTTTTGATCTATCCGGGATTAGATTCGGAATATGTCGATCACGCGTAATTTGATTATTTTGATTACTAGGAAATTATATTTTATATATTTACCTATGCTATAATGTAATATATATTAGTATTCTTGGTAGTAAGGTTTTAATACGATCGGATAAAAAAAATTTGTAAAATTGAGATAACCTGAAGAAAAATCTATCAATAGTGAGGAGAAGTCGTGCTACGAGGATTCCGTAAACATTGAAACCTATATTATCATGTAAATGTTCATAGTATTCCTATTAAATTATTCACAAATATTAATTTTTTTACAATTTTAGGTTCAAATATTATGAAAAAAATAAGCGGAGAATATGTTTCTATAAATCTCTGAAGCCCTATAAATTAAAATTTTCAAACTACACCCCACACGATATTTGGAATTTATGTCTTTTTGGTACTTAATTTATTCCTCTTAAAATTTTCGTATTTATATTTTGAGCATTACCTATTTAGATACGTGGGAGTTAGTATAGTTTATTACTAAGGAGGACGCGCTAGCGTGCTAACACGGTATCTTCAGCTCCGTAAAAATTACGTAAAAATAATAGTAAAACTTCTGGAAATGATCTAAAAGACACGACATACGAATCTACTGGATATAACTCGTATCAACAAATGTGGACAGTGAAAGATTGCAACGAAATCATGCAAACAATCTAGAACAAAAATTGTAAACTTACGTGATAAAAAAAAGTGATTGTGACAATTTGTTACCTTAGAAATTAACAATTCGGGCAGTGCATGCCTATTGGCGATAAAAACTTCAAGTAACTAAGTGAAAGTGTAGAAAACAAACTTGCGTGAAATATTTTATAACCTTAAAAATTGTTCGTACACAGACATATTATTTCTGCATCGTAATGGGCAACTACAATATTGGTTTTTACAGCGCCATCTAGCGTCAAATAAGCCAAATCATCTAGAGATTGCATTCACTCAAGTACTCAATCGACGTATAGCAGACAGCACATCCACTCGCTACTAGAGGGCGCTAAGAGGCAAAAATATAAAAAAGTGGAGTATTGTCACTTAAGTTAGAAATACAATTTAAAAATGGAAGAGGTATTGGCAGCACTTCGAAAAATTCAAAATGGTCTAGACGAACAAAAAACCACAATCACAAAGAGCGCAGAAGAAGTGATAGAGAAAGTAACGGAAAATATAGACAAAATATTGCATCAAAAACTGAAAACTTTGGAAGAAAAGCAGGAAAAGCTTGAGGAAAAAATAGACTATCAAGAAAAAAGGTTAAATCAACTGGAGGAGAAGGCAAGACAGAGCAATGTTGTTTTCTTTGGTATAGAGGAAAATGAATGGCCTTACTCCCATCTAGAAAACCATATCATTGATTTTGTGAATAATCATTTTACATTGAATATAAACTGCCATGACATAGAGGCGGTTAGAAAAATAGGGAAAAAAACCGACAAGCCACGTCCGATCGCAGTCACATTCACCACTTTGGGTTGTAAAATAAAGATAATGCAACAAAAGAAAGCTCTAGATGATATTGATGGTTACTATTTAATGGAGGATTACCCTAAACATGTACTAGAATAAAGGAAAATGCTTCAAGAGGAAGTAAAATTAGAGAAAGAAAAAGGGAACAAAGTCATCATTAAGTAGGACAAGTTAGTAGTACTTAAAAATATTAAAACAGACGCCGACTCTACTGACAACAGAAAAAGGTACCTTTCTATTTCCCCACAACAAGAGAAAAAGTCCGAGAAAAATACCTCAAGTTCTAGTACACAAGCAGCTAAAAAAAATAAAACCATACGAACCAGCACAACGCATCAACGATCCTCTAGCATCTCGGAATGAGTGATTAAACCAGGAATACTTAACTTTTTAAAAAACAAAAAAGACACAGGGCAATGAAGAAAAAAAAGAAGAAAGAAACAGCAACAATAGATAACAACTAGCAGCACCTCTCTCAGCAAATAAACACAACAAACAAAAACTTATCAATAATGACTTGCTACATCTTCCAAGTCGGCCGGTCACCGAGGAAGATTACGACCACAACCTTCCAACAGCGCCATGCTGGCCCAAAATGGCAACGTATAGATCAAAATAGAGATAATTGGCAAAAGTTGGAAGAGGCCTTCACCTGAGAGGGGTTCCTATAAAAAGATATTTGATTGTATAGTATGATAGTATAGTATGATAGTAATATAGTTAATTCATAGTAGTTTATATGTTTTTACTTACTTACTATGTAATAGATTTAATATCAAGCTTTTGTAAACTATCTACAGCAGTGTACCTATCCCATTAACGTTATTAGGAAATGAAAGGCTTTATTATTACTATTATTACTATGTCAAATTTAAAGTTTCTACTTTAAATTATTTCCGAGATAAAACCCATTTGATATAACCATAACAGCATAAAAATTAAGAGAAAAATAATAGTTTGGAAAATATTTCGTGGCAAGTTCTAAGGAAGTTTATACAATGTAACTTAATTTATTGAAAAAAGTTATTTTACGAATGAACAAGATTGTGAAACTTCATATATTATTTCACAAAGCTCGTTTGCACTAGGGACTAAACTCATTATTCACATACTTCGTACCGCACAACCCAAACTGCTTAATATCCAAACTGACGCTCGAATTCGAAACTCAATTTCGCCCGACGTAATATTACGGACGGTTTCGTGGAAAGCATGTCACCGATTGATATTTTTTGCACTGATTGATTCACTTCAGTGACATGGCTGGAAATATCCGACCGCTTGCTCAAGTTGAGATACAATCCATCAATCAGAAGAAGTTTCGGCCTCGTTTAGCGAAACTTTTTCGTCATGTGGACGGAATTGTGCCTTTGTACCTATTTCGGCTATCGTTGAGTGTTTTTCTTATTATGTGTAAAATAGTTCTTCATCTACGGTAACTCTTTTGTAATTTCTTATACTAAATATAATCTTAAATTCAGTGAAAATGTTTTTACACAATATAATTTAATTCTTCCTAATTATTTTCTAGAAAAATTAACCATATTTAATTTAGTCACAGCAATTTCATAACTGTTAAAAATTCAATTAATTTTATAAAGCTCTTAATTTTATTCACTACTACAGTGTACCGTTAAGTAAAATGCTGAAACTAAACTTTATACCTGATCTTTATTTTGTTTGTCGTTGCAAATTTTTCTCATGCAAATTAACATGAGATGAAATGATGAATGCTCTCATGCAAATTTACATATTAATAAAGAAACACGAACCAAGGTAGTATCAAACTAATTTTACTGAAATACATACAAAACAATTGCTACTCCACTCATTATACCATTTGTTGTAATTGCGAAGGATGCATGCCCCGTGTGCTGAAAAATTGCACACGTAATACCAATACGTAAGTCTGGCAATAAATAATCTGTTGAAAACTATAGACCAATATGTATTTTGTTGACAATATCCAAGATTTTTGAAAAAGTGGTTTATGGTAGTTGTGTGCTGATAACCCCATGATTTTCTTGAAAATAAAAGATTTTACTCATAATGCCAAGAAAATCTTAAAAGGTTAGAGAATATTGGAGCTGCAAAAAGACACACTTAAGTCACAGGAAGTGCAAATAGATTATTTTTTCTAAAAATTAGAAAACCCTTTTTGATGTCTATAATATCGGTGTCCATTATTGGGAGTCTATTCATCACATACGCCATTTTGAAGTGATTATTGATCGTAACTTACACTTTAAAAGTTACCTTGACCATATATCCTTAGGGACTTGTGTTTTGCTATGATTTTTTTTAAGGATAAACAAAGGAGAACGTATAATATACTATAAACAACTCTTGTGCGGTCTCCACTTGAATACGACATTGAGGTTGGTAGTTAATACTATGTCACATTTTCTGATATGATTGAATCTAGAAAAACTATTTATACGCAAAAAAGACTATTTATGTGCTTTATAACATCTGTCATATTCATTACATTTTAGTTGACATCATGTATAAAACAGTTTATTTATTTATTAATTTATTTATGCTTTATCCTTTCGCAATGATAAAAAAACAGTTTAACGAAGTTTAAACTTTTAAAGTAAACATGAATACAAAAGTCCAAAAAATATATAAAAGTATATATAGTACTATATAAAATACTATAAAAGACAACGGCACTACCTTCTCTCATAATAAACAAATCACATTCTGTTGCGACTACGATGAGGTGGAGCAGTTGCATACTGCGGTAAACTGGAAATTTCCAGTATGGTTCGGTTCTAGAGAGTGGTATAGGAAAAAGATTATGCTCGCGTGAGCGCAGGAAATTGTCAGGTGCGAAGAATGAAAGTTTACTCAAATTTACATTTTTCGTACAGTTTTGTGTGCTAGGGAGGGCGATCCGCAGTTCTGTACTCTTCTACCTACATACCGCCAGCACTAATATTGTTGCCTGTGTATCACTGCTTAAACTTTCTGATGAATATTCCACTCTCTCGATATATTCTCCAGATCTTCATCTGAACACAAGCAGTCAATTATACGGATATTATACAAATATCAATCCTTGGAGGTCTTATGATATTATATTACATTATTTTTAAAGCAAGTATTAAATTAGATATTTTATCCTTTCTTTTTATTGTTTTTGTTATTACATTTTTGAAGATTATTATAATAATATTTGAAGGAATGAATGTTATATTTATTATGTTATATTATTATTATTTGAAATAGTTGCTTTTCAATATTATATGTTATCCAATTTAATTCAGTGTACATTGCATATATTACTGTAATTTTTAGGAATCAATGAATTGTTAGTAATATTTAAACGAATTCAAACATTTATGTAAGCGGTACCCTACGCTGTTGTAGGAATGTTAAGATACAATCCTAAAGATCTTAGTCATTGTATTACAATACGATTCGTATATTTTTCATCACATACGATAAGAAAATAATTAAATATAAAACGTTAATAAGTTATAAGTTGAGTCAATAAAAGCAGTGATATTTTTTCGTAAAATATTTAAACTTAACAAAAATGTAATTCGTTTTGGGTCACAAAGACCCATACGGAACCTCTAATAGGTTTTTTGGTTGTATAGAACATCGTCTTTGAATATGGAGGGTTAAAAAATACAGTACTGGCTTTTAAGGTAAAATCCTCCCAAACCGAAGTTTTTCGGAACGATGCTTATACAAAATAAAATATCAGTGAAAGATTTTTTTTTGCCTCATGTATCATCAGTTAACACTCATGGGTTACTATATATCTAATGAACAAACACTAAAAAAAGTCATGACATTGTTTTATTTTACGCCCTAAAATTAATTATGAAACCAGCGAGTTAATTAAAAAAAATATGTTAATCATATAATAATATCGACTTTTATCTCGGTACCCGATAAAACTCCATTAGCAAATTCGCGTGGAAATAATATTCATGGCTACCATTTGTATTGATATGACATTACTATACATGAGATAGAAGGTAATTTTTAAATGATATTGAATTATAAGTACATAAAAATGAATTAACAGTATTTTCCTGTATCACAATACTCAAATTTTATATTCAAAATAATACGTGATAAATTTCAAAAGCATTTTTTAATTACTCAGGCGTTATTCGCAATTGACTCGAATATTGTAAGGACTACCTACTTTGTACATCAATATTACATTGTAACTTTTGTTAATATTGTACTATTCATTTGTATATTTAAGAAAAATAAACATTAGAAATATAAAATAAGTGTGAATATAATATTTGATTGTATTTTTTCTTCTATTAAAAATCATGTGAGATTCTATAATTTGAGATAACATAACAGATATTACGAAAATTAATTTTTTTTAATCTAAAAGGTATATATATTGTAGATACTTGCAGATAGAGTAGAACGAAATTATATTTTAAATTTAAAATTGTATGTCACTCAGCGGACGATTTATGTATTTTGAAAACTACCTTTTTTATTTAAAGACAGCATTGATATGTTCAGAATTATACCTGAAAAGGAAAAGAGGAACCCTCATAGGATCACTACGTTGTCCGTCTGTCGGTCGATCAATACCTTTTTTCTCAGGAATGCGTGAAGTCATCAAGTTAAAATTAGTGTCAAATATTTAAGTCTATTGTACCTTGGAACTGGAAAATATCAAGCTTCTAAGTCAACGAAATCAAGAAGAACCATAAAAATATAACCATTTATGCTGTATATTTTGACACTTGGGGATAAATCAAAACTTATAGAATACTTTCTGTTGACCTAGAATTATGAAAGTTGGCAAGAAGAAAGGTTTCACGGCAAAAGTAAAGGAAAAAATTGTTAATTTGTAGTTATATCACATAATTTTTCATTTAATATGCGCCTGTGAACAATAGTAGACAATATATTATCGTACTATAAAATAAAAATTTTATAAATGGTTTAATAGCAATATTATGTACCATTAAATGTTTATAAATGCTTAAATGTGTACATTACCCCTGAAGTGCGAATTCCACTCGTTCTTGACAGGCTTTTTTTCTGTAACAGATAAAATTATTCCAACATGTTTTTAATTAAGACTGGAAATGAAAAATATTATAAAAATCAATATTTTTGTCAAGAAACTTAAATTTATTTATTGAAACGTAAGTATTTATTTTATTAATTTACTCATTAAATTAAATTATAATAATATCTGTTTCAAAATTTAAAAGAACTTAGGTAAGTTTAAAAAAAGTTACTTTAAAAATTATGCATTTCTTCAGTCAAGTGATTTATTGATGATTTATGTTAAGTTAAAATGGATTTGCTTTCAAATTTTTTGCCATGGAAACTATGAGTATTTAGACGTATTTTTCTGTATTCCTGTACAAAAAATTATCTTATGAATATTACTTAATTTTCGATTTGTCAAATCGACTGCAACAAATTTAATTGGATTATTTTTTTTAAAACTGGCGTTATCAGTTCAACCAGTATAATGTTTCCAATAAAGGAAAGAACAACCTTCTGTGCCGTTCATCTATTCAAATACAGCGTCATCAGTAGTGGGTGAGTTGTACTTTTTGGCGCTGTTTTTGTGGGGAAATACGAATTATACAAAATTGGTGGTGCAATGTCGTGATGGTTTCTAAATGCAAGTTAAGAAGTAGATGTAGTAGGAAGTAGATGTTCCTACAAATTTCTTAATAATATTTTTTTTAATAATTTGTAATCTTATCAACGCATGATATGGAAAAATCTGAATACGTTAAAATGCATTTGTAAGGTACAGTGTATATTTATTATGAATGTAGTATTTGTTCACACATTAATTTTCGTTTTTCGGTACATAATGAAAAATTACCTGATTTTAGTGCTTTCTTGTAGAATATTTTTTTTAAATATTTGTTAGCTATAGTCGATACTAAGTATTCTTACGTGATGATCAAATTGGATAAGAAAATTTATTATATACAAAAAACTTCGATTTTAAAAAAAAATCGCTCAACGTATATCGATTATAACTTCAAATACTTGCTCAATATCAATATTATAAGGAGCGATAAATATTTATATTAAAACTAGCTTTAAAAATTAATCATAATTAATATTAATTATATCACTTAGTTCAGTTAGGCTTCAAATTGCATTGAAGCAGTTTAAATCTATCTGTGGTATTATTTTTGTACTACTTTTGTCACCAGTTTTATTCACATGTGTGTTATTTGTCCCTTAAATATATTTTATTACACAATTATTATTTATTTCGCCTTTATATAACCATATTCTAAGTCAAACACTACACAATATTTCAATAAAGTCGACTTTACTGGCAACGTGTAAGCATACGATCTTTACGCACGACTTTTTTGTATAGCATACGACTTTTTTGTGGTTACCATCAATACATTTTTGTATATTTGAAAATTTAAAAGACGCGCCTTTGCTGTACATTACGTATCGTATCAGTTTTGAACTAGGTTCTATTTTTTTCTACGTTAATAGTAATACGTGTACTTCTGTTGTATATTACAAGAACTTAAGTAGGAAATCTTTTACTTTCTTCTCTTTAAGTTTTTTTATTTTGTGTTTCTATGAATAGAAGAAATATAGAAAAGTGCAATAAGAACAATAGCTGAAAAATAGTTTTCAGATATTTACGTTCAAATTTTCAAAGTAGTTAATTGAAATAAAAATTCCATCAACTTGATTTTATTTTAGGAATTTTAATTTTCAAAACTCTCTTGACCGTGATGTCCTAAAAATGTTTTAAAAAAGATTTGTCTGTATTATAGACAATCTGGAGTACAAATTCCCTGCAGTACAGATTATTTACGCTCCGACCATCGACTACCAAATATCTCATAACCTTGTGGCATTTAGGAAATGCGCGTAATTTTGCACAAAATATGTACATAACCTTAAAAATAATATCAAAACACCGTTTTTTAAAGTATTCACGTTCAATCTTTCATGTCAGTTAAGCAAAATGTCACAAATTTGCATTGTTTCTTTTTTTAAATTTCTAATATCACAATTAATTTCTAGTATCCTATCGCAATTGATTGCATTATTGTCAAAATTTTGTCGTCACTATTAAAAATAAGTTAAAATTTAGATTCATTCAAATAAGTTTGTTTGCATCGAACAGCAAATACAGAAGAGTGCATAATTCTAATAAAGTTAATTAAAGTCAAATTATATTTAATATAAAGGTACGTTTTCTATTAGATAGGTCTGGTCTTAATTGTTTTCACTTTTTTTTCTCCTTGAAAGCATGAGATAGTGCGAGGATTTGGGATATGTCCGGTTTAATATTCTGTTTTAAATACAGTACTATTAGTAGATTTTTTTATCACAACGTGAAACAGAAAAAAAGTTTGAGTTATTTATTTTTAATGAGGAATTTTCCGTTTTTCAAAATTAAATCATAATTGGATGAAAATCGTAAAAATTTTATAATGTTGTATTTTGTGTATTTTTAAATAGCAAAATGGCCACTTTTGTAAGCAGAACAGATGGAGTCATATTCTTATTCACTGCTAAACAGAAAAAAGTTTTTTCTGGTTTCAAAAAAAAATATAAAAACCAAACAAATTACACTATTTCATAAAACAATGACGTATGAGTTTTATCGAAATAAAACCTGTTAAATATGAACTTAGCACGTAAAATTTAAATATAAGAGTTATGTTTTTTTTTCATTTTGAGACACGGATTCCTAAAAAGAAGCACAGTTTAATCTTGATAAAAAACGATGTGATATTACTTCCTTTAAAACATGGAAGTTAATAAAAAGATGCAAAACCTAATGCTTACATAAAAACAAGATGAAAATGCCTAATGCTCATATAAAAACAAGTATGTACTTATTGCCTTACCACAATATAAATTACTTAATCAAATCTTACAAAAATCTGTTAAATCTGCAAGTAATGAAGTACTATTTATATCATATATTATTTTTAATGGTGTAGCATTTTATTGACGAATTTCTCCTTTGATGTATTTGAATATAATTTTTGACAGTTTCATATTTATTTTGCTGAAAAGGGGGTAGGTTGCTAAACATTAAATAAGAAATTGCAATTAAAAATGAATGTAGCAAACGGTAATAAAAATATACCATTGAATGTATTTATTGTTAGATCTATTAAAAATATACAATTTAATACATGGAATAATTAAGAAATACCATTGAAAATATTCCATAATCAATGAAGAGTTCATCGAACTCAAATTGTAGTTTATTAATTCCTATATTCGTATTACTTGGGTAATGTGGGAATCAATAAAAAAAACGCAATCACTCAAACCATGTTTGTTTAAGTCCGAGTTTAAATGTCACTCATATTCTGTGTCGTTACAAACTTTATTTTTAATTTAAAATTTTACGAAGGAATTTCAATTAACACGTCATAAAAATTTAACTTCTGTTACATTTTGGAGTCCGTACAAAAATTTACATCAATAGAATTTACAAAGAATCAAACAATATCGGGCGACGAATACAATTCGGATTTCAGATATTGCATGAGATGACTTATATCGATACAGGATAATCGTTACTGAGATTAATTTAATCTCTTCTGAAATTTGAATATTGTGCAAAGTAAACAGTTTCCATGCTGCGTTGCTCTTGAAATAATTTGCATTTGTCTTGTATAGTTTTTGCTTAGTACTACAAACGTGTCAAGTAGACATAAGTATTTATAGTTTATACACTGAAAAAAAACAGGAGTAAGATAAAATGAATCACCGTGTTGTAAAAAAGATAAATTTTGGTATAGACGAATAAATATATCCCTTTTGCAGTACAATTATATTCAAACTGATTATTTCTATCAATTTGCTAGCTTATGTTAAATTTATATTAAAATATTTTAGGGAAATAAAAAAAATCATTATTATTTTAATTTATTTTGACAGCCAGTTTGCATTCCCGACATTACAAAACTTGTATTTGTTCTTGATTAAATTTTTATTCTTAAAATTGTTTTAACAACATTTCTGTCTTGTTTCAAGGTAAGAAAAAAAATAAAAAAACATTTCTTGTTATACTTGCACGTACTGCAATATTGAACCTCTTTTAAGATAGAATTTAAAATAATGTTAGTAATAAGTATATTTCAAATAAGATCCCTGAGAAGACGTTGAACCCAATATAAGTTGTCGCAACACTGAAAAAGCACGGAGCTTTCAGAGCTTTCAGGATGAGAAATAATACTGAGACGGAAAGTATAATTTGTTCTCGAATATCAATACTTCAAATATATAACATTGTCAAATTTTTTTTTGGATTAAAATACGGTCTCAAAATGAATAAACTTATGTGGCACGTTCCAAACCTGGGCGAGGTGAACGGGCTTGAAAAAAAGAATAATTAAAACTAACACGGAAAAGCACTAGAAAGTTTCCAATATTCTGACGTTCGTCAATATTTGGAGATGACTTGCGCGATTCGTAATTTGTTCTCATGCCTACGAAAGTACTGTGTAAATATATTTGAATTTTATACTGCTATGTTGCCCGAGTTTAATTCAATTTTAACTTGGAATTTTTATTTGCTACGTAATTTTATTTTCGTAACTCAGTGTCGTTGAATTGAAGTTAATTTAAACTATTTATATTGTACGAGCAGTTAACATAATAACCAAGTATCAGTTACAACTAAATACGCACTTTTTATACGAATAAAAGCATTTCACGGTTTAAAATAACTTTCTACGTAAACCATATACATTTCATTTATTAAATGTCAACTTTAATCATCCTATTAATTAATACAAGCAACCGTAATGTAACCTTGGTGTTAAACAAGAACTCACGTTTCTTATACTTTTCTGCTACGGTCGTTTGTGAATCAATAAGATTCTCATCAGCATCCACCAGTCAAATACATTAAGACAAAATTTTTGGAAATATTATAAAAATTGTTGGTTATCAAATTGCCATTTTAACCCAAAGACTTATTAATTATACTTATACCTCGAAACGTTTTGAAAATAATTTAGAGCGTTGTCCAAATTGATGTTTCTGTTCATGAGAACTTTTAAAATGTTGATAGCGTTTCATTTTATTATTAAGTAAACAATTTTACTATTAAAGAATAGCATTGTGGCCACTTTTTCCCCTCTTCTTACCGGTTTTTAAGACCCAAATCTAGATTTTCGACACCTTATGATATGAAATAATTTATATGACTGATTTTTATCGAACTTTTTGTGATATTTAGCGAATTTATAAATTTACAGTGAGTAATGAGGTGTGCACCAAATGCTAAGTCCAGACATATAGTTATTTCGTAGATTTTTTATACATGACTCATTTTTTATACATGACAGTTGTCCAAAATAGCTTATAATATGACGAGTTATTTAATTGCGTATCTTTTGAAAATAGTTTTGCCGGAACTATTCACACCCGTTATTTTTAAAATATCATTTGTTTTATAATAATAATATGGGTCTAAAATATTTGTTAAAACATGTAACTTATGTATATTTTGTGGGAGTAGAGGGGTTAACGTTAATGTTTAGGGTAAAAGCATACTTTAAAACCGTATAGGCTTTAAAGTAGGTTTCTATTTAAGCCTGCGTCAACAAACCTGTCTCAACACAATCGAAGCGTTCCAGACTAATCTCTATTTTAAAGCTTTCACCCAAATAATTGTATTATCTTTTAACGCAATAAATAAGTAATTTGATTATTCAAAGAAAACTATTTTATTCACTGCTTCTATAGCAGGTTTTGTACTTTAATTTGATAGCAAAAACAGGGAAAGGGTGTTATTAAAAAGGAACAGTATCTTTGGTAATAAGGAATTATATGTAGTAGTTTCTCGCAAAATTTGAAGCATTTGGCATCAACCTCACATTCTACCTATTTTAATGGCGTCTGAAACTTATAAATATGATTATTTTTCCTAAGGTATAAAATGTTGCCTCTGCAAGTAAGACGCAGATGTATTTATCTAAGTTTTATGTATTATAAAAGTATGAAATATTATGAAGCGTTATATCTATAAATTAAAGTCTATTATATTTATAAATAATGAGATGAGAGTGCCGTTTAATGATACTTGTTTTTAGGCATCGGTTCTATAACGGGTATCTCGTTACCGAGAACAACAGGCTTGCATTTACTTACATTGGTTAAAATACCATATTAAGGCAGATTATAATAGTTAAAGTATCATTAGTGCTTGCACATTTATTAATTCATTGTTTATCTTAATGCAAATAATTACCTATTCTGAATTCTGGACATTTTTATAGCCAAAATATATACAATTTCAATCATTACATCGAAAGTAGCGGGATATTGCTTGAATTTTAGCTGCGTAACAAAATATTAAACTTAGAGAATTTAACGCGATTATGAACTCAGTGGGTATTAACTCAATGGGAGTAAATTAGTTATTTTATTGTTTTTAACAACCAATGAGTTAAACTTCTAAATAACTATCAGCGTCTTAATCCGTTTTAATATAGTTTTCGATCCAGTCTCATTACTACTACTATTCTTATAAATACGGCTATGGGTAGCAATTATTTAATAACATTTATATTAACTATAAAATTGATTAAATATGACTAAACTCCCTAGAGCAATAGAAGCAATGAACTTAGGTGACTAATAGGATATTAAAAATAATAAAATAATTTAAGGTGATCGAGGCAAAATAAACTTCTTTTAAGTTTGTGCCAATAATTCTGTCTCAACAAAGTCCGAGTGATTTATTCAGCATAAAGTTTTCACCCAAAAGCAAAGGAAAAAATACTTTCAGTTATGCTATATTTATTATAAATTTGTACCTTGATAATTTTGGGTATTTAAAATATTTTTATTTAAAAACCTTTTGAAAATATTTTCATAATATCTCCCGTAATTTTTTTTTAGTTAACTTTATTTATTTTCATATTTTTATACTTGGGAACAAAATTTCAGGAACTGCGAAAAATAGGGTAATTTTTTTAATGTATCATACTTTTTTTCTTAATAATATTTGTAGATTAACAGCCAGTAACTCAGAATGTGAAAATTTAAGAGATTAATAATGGAAAAAATTTTACTGCAGCTTTAATGTAATTTTAAAAACATATTCATTTTCGCTAATTTATATAGGGAGTAATATCACAATAAGCATTTTCATTTTTTATTTAAATTAATATTAATTGACATCGCCCTAAAAGAAAATATAAATTACACAACTGAAGCAAAATGAATAACAGAAATGCATATGTAAGAAATTAATAAGCAATTTTTTATAGAATGGTACAAGTAGTTTTGTTGTAATTGTGTTTATACCAAACAACTGTGAAAAGTTAACTGAGTGTATAAATATAGCGCCATTTATTTATTTATTTATATCTTTGAAATTTCATGTCCGACTTAGAGATTCACCCAAAATTTTGGGCATTTGAAAGAATATAAAATCAAAGATTCAATGCAAGACCATAAGAACGAAAACTAATAGAATATAAAAGTAACAACAATAGCAAATATGACAGAAAAATACAGTAATTCAAACAGATATAATTCTAACTAGTGATTAGTGGTGAAATACTAAGCAACTCTATTCTTGAAGCGATCAATACAGCAAAATATCTAGAATGAGCGTATCTCGTATTATTGCATTAAATAATGCGAGTACAAAAAAACAGGTGAACGCTTTAAGGAATTTATGCGCGCTTTAGGCAGGTGAAACAAATTACGATATTATCCGCTCATTTAGGAGTCAGGAGCATTATGTGTTATTAAACTTAAGGTCATCAATGCTATGATTTAGTAACTTATAAAAATATGTGTCATCACAAAGAAATTTTCGTCAGATTTGGAGGGAATTACAACCAACAAGCCCATAAATTTTGAACTGAATATATAAGGATAATATCCATATATTTTGCAATACAAAACTAATTAACTTTTTAAATATTTTCTTCAGAATGAGAATATAGTAGCTTTATATGGAGACCAGATGACTACATTCGTTTCAAGAATACTACGGACCGAAGATTTAAATACAGCAACGATATATTCAATATCATGAAAATCATGTGAATCCAACATGTCAAAATCCTAGTACCTTGTAGGCTTCCTGACAGGTTTTGATGATATGTATGTTGATGATGATGACATGATAATCCATGATTACACCGAGTTTCCACACAGATGACGCTTTTCCGAGGGTAATTGTCCCTATCTTGCAAACATGCATAAAGGGGACACGTAATCGGGAGTACGTTATCTTTGTACATTTGCTTCCATTAAAATGTAGTTTATTGCTCAGAATCCATTTCTATACTAGATTGACATCACGTTAGAACAGCTCACTATCTGATTGGCTGTTGATATTCAGGAAGAATTTGAAATCATAGGCAAACAGAAGCTAACAACCAGTGTTTATTATTGAAGGGAAGCCATTATTTATCATAATGAAATAGAGAAGTGTACCAAAATTACTGCGTTGACTATCATAAGCTTGAGTAACTTAATGTCAAGATTCTAAATTTTCAAACTGCACGTATTGTTTGTAAGTTTAGAAGTAATTGAAAAGATTAAGTAGAAAGGAAGGTGTTCCTGCCTCCAATAATTTGCCCAGCAGAGTATTTTAAAGTGGTATCATCTGACCTGGTATCATCTTATGAATATGAAAATATTTTTTCCAAAACATGAATTATTGACCTGAGCTCCAATGAAAACAGTTTTAATACACCTTAGTGTATAAATACAACGAGAGATAGAGAGGCGAATATGACTACAAGATTTGTTACGGGACTCTAAAAAAAATTTCAAAATAATAAAAAGCAAGTACATTTTTTAACACTATCTCTGGTAAAAAATCAATATGCCTTTTATAGATAAATGCGAGAAAATAAATCCATGTAAATTTGAAAAAAAGTTTGAAATTATAATTAAAAATTTCTCAGGAATATATCTTCATTTAGCAAATCAATGAACACAGAAAATATCATTTCAGAAAACATACAAATTATAGTAGTTACAGTATTTATGTACTATTTTACTTAGACGTATGAAGACAGATAATACTTTCACTTTCCATAAAATACACCACCAAAAAATACGACTCCACCACTAGTGACAACGTCGTAGTGGAAAGGATGGTCGACGCAGAAAGTTGCATTTTCCTAAACGGAAGTATCGATCCAGTGAGTCCACTAACGCCGTCTGCAAAAAACAATTGTATATAAAATTTTCATAATAATGTTTCCATACATGTTGTATTATAGATAGTAAATAATTTCAGCCATTAAAATTTTCCTAATTTGTTAAATTTCAGAAATTATTAATAGTAAGAGACGCTTATCACTTGTCAACATAAGGTAAAATTGTTAATTAGTTTAAATTATTTTGTCTGTTGCGTAATTATGTAACAATTGACATATTTTCTTAGTGTTTGAAAACAAACATTGTCTTAATTTTTTTTCACTTTCATAAATAATGATGATTTAAAAAAAAAATAACTCTATAACACACAACATAAAAAAAATAATGCTACCATAATTGACTATTTGAAGTTTCCAGTAACTCACAAACGAAATCCAACAAAATTTTCGCTACTTTAATATAACACTAAAAATTTAATAAGCCACAACAAAACCGTGTGTAAACATCTAATTTAATAACATATTTAATGTGATTTATTTTAAATCATAAAAGTTTAAAAGCTTTTGAGCAGACAGTGTCACAGTTGTAAAACTTCCGACATTAAGTTCTGTTTTTTTAATGATTGCTACTTAAAATTTAAAATAAAATAGTTATCGGTTGTCATAGCCGAATCTTTTTAATATTAAGTTATCATGGACACACAGAGATAGTTTATAAATTATTTAATTCAATGCTATTTTTTTCTACAATATTAGATCCGTTTTAATTTAAAAGACGTAATTGAGCAATTAGAAAATAATAACTCAATATAGTTTTAGCCTAAACATTTTAAGTCGTTTTAAAATCGTGTTTAGACAAATTTATACGTATGTAAAAAAAAGCGTGTCACTTTGCCTTTGCAATAAAATTAAGCATTGTTCGGGGAAAATATATCGGTATACAATTTAATTTTGAATACATTTTTTAATTTCCTTAAATTTTAATAAAATTTCCTTTTCACACGCTCTCATATCTAATTGAAGTTTCATTTGATAAATAAAAGCTCCATATGTGGTTAGACTAGCTTTGCGGTAATAAGCGAATATGGGACGAATGAAGCTATTATCTTCTAAGAAGAACAGATTTAGAGCCTTATGCGAAGATAGACCCCTACAAGAAACAAACTTTAAAAGGGAATATTTCCGTGTTTCTGAAAAATAAATATGAGAGTATTGAGATTGTACTTGGTTTAATATGTGAGACAATAGTAATATTCAAACATAAGTCATATCATTTCAATTTGCCTTGATTTTCCTTGAGGCATTTCAACTTTGATAAAATACAAATCATACTTAATATTTTGTTTCAGACATTAGTATTTCAAAAATTTGAAATAACTTTTGAATCATTAAAAATTTTGTTCGTAATTTACATTTTAAAGTTTTGTTGCTCGTACAATGGGAATTAAACATATTTTCCTCTAATTCCTCTTATCTAATATGGGTACCCGACATTCGACAGCTTCTTGAAAAATCTTCCTGTTATATTTTCTGAAGAATTTTATTAAAAGTACGATGCGCAAACTGTAAATTACATATTATAAGAGTATATACATTGGAAACGGTAGTTTAATTGTACAAATGATATTTCATCATTTCGGCATGGTAGCATCAGTCCGAATTACATAGTTTCTGTAAATACCGATAAAATGTATAATACGCAATTTTGGTTTTTTGCACTAAAATATAAACTCTTGTTTTGCTTGTGATGCCACTAATAGTTGCATCACAAGCAAAACATGCTCACACTCAGACCTCAACTTACTAAGCAAATATATATAATTGCGTCACTTCTCTGACACAATTTTCTATTCATTCTTGTCAATAGCAACAACACGTACCGCAGTTTTGAAAACAACGTTTCCTGTCCTTATAAACAAAACTTGAAAGAATCTACTGTTTTATTTTGAATCCGAATTTGGAATAAAATTGTAGTCCAGCAACGGCGTGCTTTAAATTCTATAGTCCCCAATTTTCGCTGTGCATGATTTATAAAATATGAGCTTCACATCCAGGATCCTCTTTTTATATATGATAATATACGTATTTTGCTATTTTCGCCTCTTGCTCTTAATTATAAACAACAAAACAAAAAATATGTTTCAAGTTATACGTATTTTCTACTAAAGAATGGATACAATGATTAAATATGTGGAAAATGTGTTATTATATTCTCTCCCTTTAGCGGCGGAAGTGGTGCGGCGGCCTTTAGTAGGGGAATTTTCAAATACACTTTCGTTGCGTGTGTTTAGGTTATGAAGGAAACTTTTATCTAAATTTTGTTTCCGAAACCAGTAGTATGGGCAGAATAATTCAAGCTGTATTAAGACTTTTATTCTTATTTTCTTCCTTGTGATTGAAAAAGGGTAATATCTTTTGTAAAATCCTTTTTTACAATAGTAATTTTGAATTTTTTTTTGTTTATGGAATCGGATATCGGGATTGTTCATCGGAGAGGTTATGTTTATGTCAATAAGCTAACATCGTTATAAAGTTATACACAATTTAATGAATGTAAAATTTTTACTCACGAAAATAAATTAAAAATTCCAAATTTATGTAAATGTACAGTATTATTTATTTTTTCAATCCTATTCGAACAGTCAATATAGGGTCGACAAATGTGATGAGTCAAATCTCACGTAGCCAAGAACTTTGTAACAAACTCTTTGAATGATACAAATTATCAAATACACTTTAAAAAGTATGCCTACCCACCTCGAGGTTAACGAGCAAGCAACCAGCATGCTAACTTGCTCATGAGACGTAAAACTTTACGATTTGAAAGCTATAAGTAACGTTGTAGAAAAGACATAATTCTGGAACAATTAGATTCATATTTATTTGTTAAAGTCCGTTAGACGTAACTATAAATCTTCAATATTACGACCATTATCGTTATATTCGTTCACGTTGAATTACTGCAATAATTCGTTGATATTTCAACAAAGCAAATATTTAAATATTTTACGTCGATAACAGCGAACATGTAACATTATCAAAATATGCATGTTAGGAAAATGTAATAGTTATACGAAAATTTTCTTACATTTAAAGGCAAAATTTTACACTTCTCCTTTATAGCATATCGTTAACGAAAGTTCACAACGTAATGGCTAATTTCACTACACGTATGAAGCTGGAATTATGGTGGTACTTTTCAAATACGAAGGTAGTTAATTTTGAACTCATTTTATTTTCGTTGAACATATAATATTTCTAATTAAATTCACTTAATATTTATTGATGCATAATGTAACTTGCTTTTGTTGCACACTTGAAATCGTAATACTTTCATTATAAAATAATATTAGATTTGTGTTGTGTGACACCAAGTTTGCCATACTTTTTTTTAACAATGTAATACCATGAAGCATCGCTTGCGTACTTTGATTATTGGTGCAAAGAGTTTTTTGTTAAATGGTTTGAACTATTACTGCCACAGTGTTTTATAAGTGTTTTATGTAATCATAGAATTAATTTCCGTCAGCTTTGAAAAATTATCAACTGTTAGCTCAGCTCTAAAAAATTATTGCATGACATAAGAATGATCAAGTTTTTTCCTTGCACTACCATTTCGTAATACTCGGTACAATTTCAGTTTTTCCTGGTCGCATAATCGATGGCTTCCTCTAAAGAAATTGTTTATAATATTTTGCGACATTGAAAGGGGATGATTTTTTACGTACACCAAATCAAAATTAGGTATCATTAAATAATATTTTGACCAATCGATATTCTCAGACCATTTTTCCTTAGCTTGTATGTATGTTTTAAACCTTATCCAAAATAAATTATGGCCTAAAAATATTCCTAATATCACTTTTTTGTTTAACTGTATTTTATTAATAGAGTAAGATTTAAATATTTAATGCCAAAATTTATCTTTAAAATATGTCTGAAGTACTGCATTACCTACAGATGACAAAGACAGATTTCACCATATCTCAAGTGAGTCATGTCATGGCGACTTTTATCAGTTAGACGCTGAGAATTGCTTAAAACCTTTCCTTCTGTATTTAATTAAAACTCTCAAAAATATTAAGATTTTGGATAATCCATTTTCCTTTTGAAAAAAAAAACACGAAATATTTATTAAACAGGATACAAAAATATCGACGAAAAACTGAGAACATAGTACAAAATGGTTTTTAAATCATATAGTTTTGTTAGCTGTGTAACTTGACTGTTATAGCTATCTTATTAGCTTAGAAATTACATTGGTCTGACAAATCAATTACTAGTATTTCGAAAGAAAACTATACCTCAGTTTATTGTAACTAATCCTAAGTAATATGTGCAACATCAATGTCAATTACCACCTCCTTCTATTTGGCAAAAAATTTATAGCATCCTTGAAAAATTTTGAAGAAAAACTTTGGTTTTCATCTGCAAAGTTTACTTGTTGACGAAAGTGGACAAAATTCGGACAGCGCCATTTCTGGTGAATAAATTTTGCTTTACATAAGCACTTGAGTCTGCTTTATTGAAACAATCCTCATGTTAAATATTATGCAATTTAAACTGAATGTAAAACAAGCTATATATGTTAGAAACTTACATGATCAGTTGTCAAGGTTCAATCATTTAAATTCAATTATAAAACAATATGCAAATAAAATAGGTACGAGAATGAGATAGGAAAAGTTAGAAAGATTAGATACTCGCAATGTAATATAAAAAATGTGTAGCCTTATGTGAAAATGTAAATACTTTGGGAAAAAAATTGTTAAATTAATTTTTTTTCTTAAAATCGCAATACACCTTTTACTAAATGTCGTAAAAATATGAAGACAAATTTTGATGGTCCTGGAGAAGATGTAAAATGATTTTTTTTTTTAAATTTAAACAAAGAATTGGAGAATATCGAAGGAGTTAAATGTCTGCCACAAATTATTTGCAACTAAGAAAATGCCACCTTTGATGCTGAAATATATGTAGTTATACTTAGAAACTTTTGTGGCTTTCCAGAAGCAAGGTGGAATCAAATAATCGTTTTGTTCATTTATTGTTCTACTTTACTTACAGAATTTTTTACAAGTCTTGGAGGAATTCGAAATTGCTGTCCTTGAAGAAGGCGACAAGGGTAACATTCAGGGAGGATTGTTCGAAAATAGGACGTAAATATTTACTATGGCATATGTTTTTTAAAAAAAATGTATTTATTGAATTAATGGAAACAAATTCGAATAGTTCCAATTCGTAGCGTTGCACGAAACATTGCATAGTTTTAATATATTTTTGTTTATTTTTACATAGATAATATTATTGTTTTAATAAATATTATATAATATATTGATTGGCCGCGCGGTCACTTTTTTTCATTTTATCTATGAATATAGTCCAATTACCTTTGTTGTAAATACAGAGATTACTTTATATATTCATATTTATATATGTATATATATATATATATATATATATATATATAATGTAATATCTGTATTTACAACAAAGTTGGATTATATTCGAAGTTAATATAAAAAAAAGTGACCGCGCGGCCAATGAATATATTATACAATATTTATTGAAAAAATAATATTATCTATGTGAAAATAAATAAAAATCTACGAAAACGATACGAAAAGGAAGTCTTCGAATTTGTTTCCATTAATTCAATAAATACATTTTTATTTGAAAATATATGGCAAAGTAAATATTTACGTCCTTTTTTCGAAGAATCCTCCCTGAATGTTACCCTGAATCTTACAGCAATTTCAAATTCCTCCAAGACTTGTAAAAATGTATGTGATTACAAAGTAACGTAGAACAATAAATAAACAAAACGATTATTTGTTTCCACCTTGGTTCTGTAAAGCCACAAAAGTTTCCAAGTATAATTATATATGTCAGCATCAAATGTGGCGGTTTCTTAGTCGCAAATAATTTGTGCCAGGCATTTAAATCCTTCGATATTATTAAATTCTTTGTTTAAATTTAAAAAAAATCATTTTACATCTTCTCCAGGACCATCAAAATTTGTATTCATATTTTTACATTTAGTAAAAGGTGTATTGCAATTTCAACTTAACAATTTTTTTTCAAAATATTTATATTTTCACAAAAGACTATAATTTTTTTACATTTGCAAGTATCTCATTAAATCTTTCTAACTTTTCAGGTCTCATTCTCGTACCTATTTTATTTTATCATTCACGATCAAATGGTGCCTGCAATTTTGGTTTTGCATATTGTTTTATAATGGAATTTAAATGATTGAACCTTGACAACTGATCATGTAAGTTTTTAAAATATATAGCTTGTTTTACTTTCAGTTTAAATTGCATAATATTTAACATCAAGATTGTTTCAAAACATTTTATTTTCCCAACGTTTTATTTTTCCATTTTTAGTGCTTATGACATCTTATGTTATCAGAATGCCATGAAGTCACAAAGAATGATAGTTCATTTATTGAAATCCTCATAGAAATTCACATGTATAGCTACATAAATGCATGGACTCATACGTATACCCCCTATAGTCAGTACTTCACGGCTTTGTGTATAACTGTGTATATACTAAATATACTAATTGCTTCATGCCTTCATTTATAACTGTATACTAATATAGGATTTCAGTTCTTTCATACCTTTAAATATACTTGGATATATTTACCTATTTGCCCACCTATTTACAAATATCTTAGTTGCTTTTTGTATACGTAGTAATCTATAGATTATTTACCTGCACGTAATATCAATTTACTTTATTCTTTTCGTTCTTACGTTCTGATAAGTCCAATGAGTTCGAATTCTGTAAGTTTACTCCTTACCATCGAAGAGTTCGTGTTACCATCTCCAGGCTCAATCACCATATCCTGCCTATTTGTGATGAAAGAAATCGGATAAATAAAAAAAGTCAAACAAAACTACTCTCTGTGAATCTGAACTTCCCTATTGAGGAGTGTCTGTCACACTGTACTTGTGACCAAAAGCGGTATCAGGAAAAAATGAACGAGTGCAAATATAATAAATATACTCCTCGTCATTATGGTTATCATTTATAAACAAAATATTTCTCATGAAAAGCTAAAGGAACCACGTCACGTATTCTTCCATTTGTCTATCAGGGCCGTTTTTTACAGAAACCGTTTTACGTAAAATCATGAAATTAGACAACATGATCAAGCACACTAATGCGCATATATCCCACATCTACGTCTATATTTAAAAGTAACAAATATTTATGGGAAATATAAAAGAACAAGTCACGAGAATTTCAAAACAATTGGTTTTCAGAATTTTATGCAAAATATAGACACGGTTTAAAATGTCTACAAATCCTCTCCACACTTCAGAATCTGCACAAGTAAACATTTTGAGAGAAAGAATGTTACCAAAAATTAGTCAGTAACTTACCAAAAAACTATAGCTATAATTCTATAGCTCATAATTTTCGTGAAATCTACAATATTTACATCACTATGAAACCTATTCTAGACAATATATTTACACGGTGAAATATAGTGAAACAGAGTGTTTACTAAATACTCATGGTGTGAATTCTGTCGTATTTAAATATTTCTTTTAAAGAAATATTTCTGAATAAAAATTTGATTTGGAGAGTAGTTAGATCAAAATAGGATTAATATAGGTTTCTAATTAACAGTTCTTAATTGCTTGCATTTAGGTACAAACTAAAATTTTATTTCACACCCATTTTTCAAAAACATATAATTACAGATCCATTTGATATTAAGAAAATAAACGCTTTATTTGAAATATGATAACAAAATAAAAATATGTGTGTGCAACTTTGTATCATTTTTTGATAAACCGTGACAAGTTGTGTATGTTGTTTATTAAAACCGTTATATTGAATACACTACTAGAAAAATTTTACTGACGACACATACAAATTTGATTCATTATTGAAATTTGAAACTATATTTTTGTATCACATTATATTTAGGTTAAATTAAATTTGTTGTTTAGAGTATTACTTACTTGATGTAACCTTTTTATCACACCTATTGTGTTTGCTTAACAAATCTATTGCTAATATTACAAATACATTTGAAAAAAAATATTTTTGTTTTTTTATATTACTTTATTTAAATTTTTACTAAAAATATACCAATATCAATTTTTCATCTATTGAACGATGCATGAAGCATCTGGTTGTAAACTTCTCCAAAGTTTTTAAACTGAAACAATGAATTATAGCATGTGATTTAAAAATGACTTAATAGAATAAGTCCATTGCACCATTGCCTTATAAACTTGTAATTTCAAGTATCCAAGAATCCGATCAATTTTATTAGCAGGCTTAGTGAATGTCCTTTTCCAGATTTTATGCGGGTTTGGGAAGCAAATATTTTATTACATATGTGTTTGAGACCAATGTGTTTGTGATATATTGATGTGATATGTATTGTATTTCAATTTAAGGATATTTTTCTTGCCAAAAGGATAATAGTTACTATTTACTTTTTTGCTCAAGATATCAAAAAAATATCATGAAAATTGATTAGATGAATATATTTTTAAACATACCTAAAAATACTATTACGTCACGTATTAAGTTATACAGATAACTATGTCGTAAATAGTCTTTAGGCTTAAGTACTCAAAAATTTAGTCTTTCGACCACCTTTTACTCCGTTTCGGTAATGCGACTAAAATATTTCGGTAAGACGAAGTCAAGTGTTTAATCAAATATTTAAATGATTCAGTATGAACCATTAATAATAATCTTCACGTTTAACTACAAGAGCATAGGTGTTAACAAATTTTTAATAAATTAACTTTTAGTTGAGGTTGCAAATTCTTTAAAAACGATATAGCTAATGAAAAATACATGCAAGTGATATATATATATATATATATATATATATATATATATATATTATATATATATATATATATATATAATATATTTATATATATATATATATATATATATATATAAATATATGTATATATATATATATTTTTTTTTTATCACACCTATTGTGTTCTCGTGGACTTACTTATGCACTTAATGTTTCATGCAGATAATTCCAACTTCACATATCACGTAAAATAAGAAATATGAAAAGAGAATTCCTTAGGTGGGTAAATTGTAGTTCGTTTTACAAAATGTGATCTATGATAAGTGTCGAAAATATTTAAAGGAAAAAATAATTAGAACATATTGTTTTGTTTTATTTCCGTTTGAATGGAGGGAAATAGCAGAATAAATTTTAATTTTTGTTAGGTTGGCAGAATCGTGGATGATGCCATGTTTGTTCAAGTAGCCAGATTTAATTGCTAAAAAAACAACCCTGAAAGTTACAGTCAATCTTCCATTCATTCATTTTGCGTCTTAAGCAAAATGTATTGTTTATGTCAGAGAGTTTCCGAGCAGCGGTTTCGTCAGAGTCTAGCACAGCTGAGCAAAAATTCAAAGATATTTTTTTTAAGTCCAGATAAGTTTTTGACAATAGTGGTGCTAAAAAAATAATAGTGGTGCTAAAAATGTGTTATTATTTACACCATAAACATTTCAAGGAATTATATGAATACGATGTTTAGTCGAATATATGGATTAATATTTTTTTTTATATTATGTTTAGATTATTAGATATATAATTTTTTCAGTCATATCAAATCGGTTGAGCAGTTTTCATATGCCGATCAAAGAAATAAAATATAAAGAGACAGACAAACAGACAGATATCACCGCAATAGCTCTTGCGGGATATATATATATATATATATATATGTATATATATATATATATATATATATATATATACATATATATATATATATATATTTTTTTTTTTTCTGTTTGTATCCTGCGATCAGTCATTAGAACTATAAGCAGGTAGGTTGTGGTATGTATCTTATTTGGGCGAATATAGGGCCAGTGCCCTTAATCGCTCTAATTATGAAGCACGTCAGCTCTCTTGACTCTCTTTATCGAGTTGGGCTGCAACAGCATGTGCGAAAGTGGGTTAGGATGGAATGTCAGACGATCTTTGTATGTGGCTGTGTAGCGTTTTGCTTCGTCTACGATGGTTGAAATTTGTAGGTATTCGTGGATTTCCGAATTGCGGGAGTACCATGGTGCACCTGATATGACCCTAAGTATATTGTTTTGGGCTCTATGTATATATATATATATATATATATATATATATATATATATATATATGTATATATATATATATATATATATATATATATATATATATTTAGGATAGGAAAAAGGGATACGATATAAATCACTGTTTCAGTGGTCTTTTAGATAATTTTATCTCGTCTTTGAATGACAATTTCCAGTACCAAAATCCAGTTTTAAAAAAGTATGGACAGGCAAAGTCAATTAGACAATTAAACATGAGAAACACTTCGAGAGAGTTTTATAAGAAACTTAATAAGTGCTCGTGATAACTTGCATAAAGTAGGTTTAGCCAATAATTTTGATAAAGTTTGACACGAGTTTGGTTAGAGTTTGACTTTTTGTAACCTTTAGAAAAGGACGTCCCTTAACGAAAGGCAGTCAGGTAGTTTATTCAACAACTTTCGAGGATTGAAAGAGCTTATTAGACTCTGTTAATAGCCACAATTATTAAGCGCTACGAATTTTGTAGCTTAGTTTTGCAAAAAGATAACATCTCGTATCCACGATGGTGTGATATAAAATTGTTATAGAATTTATTTAAAGTTTGATTGATTTGACTTAGTTTTTTTCTATTATGCAGTCCGGTATTTATTTTTTATAAACGTTTTAATAAACAAATTGTCTTTAACTAAATAAAACTACATAATGTAGTACTATTTCTATTTTATTTCAATTCTTAACTACGCCCTAGGTTTCCTTGTGGGCAATTTGTAAAGATTTGGTGACAGGAGAATTAAGTGATAAAGAATTTCTACAAAATTAAAGCCAAATATATGTTGAATTAGAATTAAAAATGTCACAAAATTGTGTAGATCATCAAAATATTAAATTTATTACACAAAGATTCGTATTGACAAATAGTGCAAAACATTACATAGTATATAATATATAATATAAAATAAAAATATAACGCAGCATGGCGTCATTTGCTGTAATTTTATATGTTAGCGAAATAATAGGCATGTTGAAAAATTCCACAGAGTAGGGATTCCTTGAAAAATTATGTTCCGTATAATATTATTGTAGATAAAGCAGATTTATATATAATTTCAACACATAATTCTTGAAGATAAGATATACATAATGAAAATCAGACAACAAAGCAATCTCAACTCGACTTGTCCCTCTACCGCACAAACTTGAGACCAATTTCTTCCAACATTTCCGCAAACGCACAATAATAGACCACAATCATTTTACCCTTTGTATAATCTTGACAACTGTCGCGAATAATGTATTCTCGCAATGGAACGCACAATTTGCGTACCGCAGACCCGCTTCCACAGCCCCGTTTGTTTTACGTACGTATACTCTTTTCTATTATTTTGTACAAGTTTATTTCATGTGAGGATTTGGAAAAATGTTGTCTGCAATCATATTTGTGTATTAATTTTTTTCCCAATCGATGTGCAAACATAATTCTGTGTCTGATTTATATCGATTAAATATCTGAAAACATTTAAAAACCAAAACTAAAAAGATGGTCGTATATTGAGTTTATTTCAGATATCGAACAGGTTAACGTCGAGGAATGGATGGATATATTTTGAAGATTATAAAGAAACCCAGAGTACATGTCATCATTTTTGCTACTAAATCTCAATCATTTAACAGGAAAATAAGCAATATCATAAATCAACCTGAAAATAATATTAAGTGCAGAAATAGGATTGATACCACTTATTATTGAAAATAAAGTGTTTTAAAATAAATGATATAAGCTCTCTCTCTATCTCATTCGTGATGAAAATTATTACTTAATAACAAAACAAAATTTTTGTAATACCAAAACTAATGTCTGAAATTCAAAAATTATTTATATGAACAGCTCGTTATCGACGGACATATTTATTAGTTCCTAAATTTCCTCAATTAAACGAATATGATTACCCGACCGTTAACCTAGCGGGGACGCAATTTATCCATCAGAAAAACTTTCAGTCATGCCTAGAGAAACCTCCGTTACAAGGACTTGTTTGTACTTTTAATGTCTGCTTAAAATATAGTATCATTTTATTTATAAATTTATGTATATATATATATATATACACACACACACACATATATATATATATATATATATATATATATACATATGTGTGTGTGTGTGTGGGTGTGTGTGGGTGCGTCAAGATAACACTTCCTGAAATTTACATTTATTACTTACATTCAATACCAAGATGAATAATTTTTATTTTTTATCTGCACGAAGACGTTTTATGAGAAAATTTTAGGCATTTTATTTGGATGTCGGTTTCGTCGTATGCTGTTTGAAGTTTTCATGACAATGAAGATTAAGAAATAGAAGTAGTTTTTGACGTTAAACGACGTCAAAAACTGAAAATTCATCATATATGTACTATATTAGTATCAACTTTCAAAAAAATGTACATAAATAAATTACCAATAACAATTTCACGCCTCTCTGACTTAACCATTTGCATCTATCAGTGCTTTTTTACACAAATTTTGTCTTAAAATAACAGACATTTATTTGAAACTTTTAGATTCAAATTATTAAAAATTGAAAACTTTATCACTGATATGGGCAATTGTTTGAAATGTGTTGTTTTACATTAAAACCATTTCAAAATATTGAAAATTTTCTATCTAGTTGATCATATCGTGTACAGCGATTAATGTCGTTTCTTATAAATAAATAGGTATAAAACATTCAGCACTAATAAATAACTAATAGAAATATTGCGTCATGATTGAAAATAAATATTATTTTAAACATTTTGTAACTTTGGATAAAAGTTTCAATGGTACCTCCATCCAGACAAACCGTTATTAAATGTTTTTATTATATTCACGATATGTAACAGTGAAAGAAAATAATCCATTTACTTAAATTCATTCGTAGTAAGAACCAAATTAAATATGTGAGATAATAGAAATATTTAAATACGAGCCATGTTATTCTGATGTGCTTGAGGCAAGTCACTTGGTAAAATATGAATTATACTTAACATTTTACAATATACATTACGTATTATTTTTTTATAAAACGAAAAGTAAAAAAAAATTTTCCTGAAAAATTGAGTACTCTTTATTTAACAGCACTTTAGGGAACCTTTTCACTTATATTTAATTTTATATTCAATACCGATTTAATCTTTAATTTGCATAGTGGAATGTAATTTCAAAAGGTGTAGAGTGGAGTTCACAGGACTTTTACTTTGGGACTAGAAAATATGGGATGGAAAATGCAAAAACGAAGTATTTATTTTAGTTTGTTGAACTTTTGACTGTAGTTTTCCATATAATAATTCAAAGTTAAAAATAATAGTAATAATATAGCAGTCACACAGTCTCACAGTTACAGTTCAACCAGCTTTATAAATGTGTTATTTTTTATATTACGAGACTTTTTTAAAGAAAAGTATTAAATAACAAATAAAATTTAAAAATGATCAAATTTAAGAAAATAAAAATGTAGACAATGTTTAATTCTGTAATGGGATCGGCACCCTGTGTACCTATTTTCTTTGCAAAAGTCACACGCACAGGTTAAAAACATGGGCAGCGTAAATAAACACTGTTTCTTCTCACATATTCAGGAAATACTCGTAGAATATTTTTTTTTGATTCCTAGATAAATTATGCTCTCGTCAGCGATCTTCATAAGTTGGAAAGGTTGTTTTATGATCTTCGCTCTTGCAAGTCATAATTGTCTAGGCAGTTTCGAGGAATATATGGTATCGATATAAACCCACGTAGGTTTATTGACAAATGCATAGAGAGATAAATCCACCAATCTGTTCTTTTCATTTAAACCATTTGCTAAATTGAGGTTGCTATTATTAGTTGCCATTTTAATAACGTGAAATAAAACATGCAATATTTTTGTATGAAAATACAACTTGTCAACATCATAACAGGTACAAATTTAGTTACATAAAGTACTAGATAGAGCCCAAAGTTACGCACTAACATGGAAAGCACGTGCTTCAAATCTTACACCTTCGCGGTCACCGTGCTGCTGTTCGAATTTATAAGAATTCATAACGTGGAACTTATATAAACTTATAAATTACATGATAGTACCCTGGTACACCGAGGGACTATATAGATTTGTTAAATACATACATAAAGAATAGCATTATATATATATATATATATATATATATATGTGTGTGTGTGTGTGTGTGTGCGTGTGTGTGTGTTTGTGTGTATGTCTTATGAATGATAGTTGGGTTGCGTTAACAGTTTCTAATTTTCTCGGCATGATAGCATCTTTCCGAGTAAATGTAGGAAATATATATTTTTACAATAATATTACATTAAAATTTGGACTCTTATTTTGCGCTCATCTTCACATGCAGTTACTAATACAATATCTTAAATCACATTTACAGTTAATTATCCGTAAATTTGGGATTGACTTAATTTCTTCATTTGGGATTCACTTTTTTACTTTACTTTCATCGTCATCAAAAATTCAAACAACATACGTCATCTTATTGCTACTTAAAACGCTACTTATGTGTTGAGAAATTGTTATGTCCTTAAAAGTCAGAGGATGCTTATTTATATTTTAAACGATATATTTCAACTGTCTAAGTTTACCTCTGAAAATCATTATTACATTTTTTATGTCTATTATATTTTTCTAAAATACCGATAGAGAATCCATAATATTGAAACCTCCAATAAAAGAAAGTTTACTATGGTTTAAGGAAATGGAATTTATTTTGGAATTCATTAAACCTGAGCACGTATGCTGTCTACGTGCTCATTTTATAATGAATTTCTTATTTACTTAACTGAGACCGACATCAAAAACAAAGCTAACATTTCCTCATCAAATTTCTTCGTCAAGATTAAAACTTATTAATTACTTATAGATATTCGTCTCTCTATTTAATACAGAATCGCGTCGAACAGACAATCTTCTTAAAGTTTTGTAGAAGTATGTCTTAATTAAAATGGGAAATGTCACAAAGATGAATGTAAAGTTAATCTATACTAAGTAACGTCGTGATCATTTTTCGTCGAAGTCGGCCGTAGAGAATTTAAAATTAATTGGTTCTTGAAATTCAAAACATAGAAGGAACTTGGTTATCAAGCTTAGCAAATGTATATATTGAAAAAGAGAAAATGATCTAGTAGGTGCAAATTTTCGTTTAGAAGTTTAACAAGTTTTTGATAAATTCTGGTGACGACAGATACTCTTTACGTCATATTTAAAATTCAAACGGTGTGAGTGATTTTGTTAAAAAAATTTTAACTTATTTTGTGTGATATCAAGATCGATCGACGTTTAAGTGATGGTAAAAAAGATTTTCCAATTCTTGAATCCTATGTAGCTTAACTAATGAAATCTATTTCAATTAGTTAATAGAACATAATTACGAATGTTGATATAGATAAATTACATATATGAATTAAATTGAGTTAATGAGGTATCATCTAATATTATTAGTAACATCTCGAATTTCAGTACATAAGCCAAATGTGATCATTGTGTTTGTTATGTCTTTCATTTGTGTTTTGTAATATTTCAATAATGTGTTATCTCGATATATTATTTCTCAAAGGTATTTATATTGTAAACAACGCCATCTGTTGACACTCTTATTATTACTTTCAAAATAAAATGTTTTACACTTAGTTATTTTCACATTACAATACCATTTGGAGGTTTGCAAATTATTCGCATGGGCCAACTAGTAACATTATAAGAATAAAGTGTGATAAAGCGAAAAAGTAAAGAAAAATATATATTCTGCTTGACGTCAAATAATTTAATATTATAAGAATTTAGGATTACGAGAAAAACTTGCACTATGAAGGTTCGGTGGAGTAAGAATTTAATTCGGCGAGGAAGGTTGGGTACGTAATAATTTAATTCGACCCTGTATAAATATAGTCATTATTTTTCACTATATTTTTTTCACAGGCATAAAAGGAATAACGTATAGCGAAAATAATTTTGCATTAAATTACTAATTGCTTGGTTTTTTTTTAATCTTCTGACATACGTAGTTAAAAATAAGAAAGCTTGAGGAAAGGGAGGAAGGAGGTTGATACGTTCAGTACAGCCTCTATTGAGAAATCTGACCATATTTTACTACTGCTATTACTATCTTACTTATAATATGAATTAAACTAATTAAACCGTTAATAATCAATATTCACTGAATTCAAAATATTTACTTATTTTTTTTGCGAAGTCCATTTCCTTACCTACTTGAAACAATTTTATTCACATTAATATTTTAGGAGGTATAGAAACAAGTTTTCAGAGATATATTTCTCAACTTTTCCAAAGTGGTTTTATTATAATCATGGGAGTCGTGAACAGGTTGCGTGTTAAAATTTAATTACATTTGGAAAAATATTTTCCATATTACGAGTAAAACCATTTTTTAAATTCAATATCACTAAGAGGAAAATTAATGTACTTCCCTCCGTAAGCTATACGTTTAATCGTTATCCATAGTCCATGTTAAACGATAAAATTAACGTAATTCAAATGAATAAAACTCGTCTGTGTAAGTGTTGATATTTAATATTTTCCATTTATACATTTATTTATCTATTTCAATAAACATGTGATCAATTCAATATACTACGGCAACGACATTAGGGACGCACGAAAAACAATATTGTAACAAAAAAAACAGATTACCAC
Organism: Druceiella hillmani; assembly: GCA_039881145.1. Taxonomy (NCBI): domain Eukaryota; kingdom Metazoa; phylum Arthropoda; class Insecta; order Lepidoptera; family Hepialidae; genus Druceiella; species Druceiella hillmani. The sequence goes on along the minus strand of JAYKKI010000042.1, from coordinate 17,901,863 downwards.
TTGCACGACTTCACACCAGGACTGCAAAACGTTTTTATAACCATTTTATAACTTGTGATGAAGACTGAGTTTTATACTAAACAACACGTGAATCAACCACTAATTTCTATGAGAAAAACAACCACCAGATTTAACCAAAATAAAGGCCTAAGGAAATTTCTTCCGTGTTAGTGATGAAGTGCACCTATACGCATGATATTTTACGAAATTATTATATTAAATGAAGAAGAATCTATTACAACCAGCTCACGAGTGGGCGCTGCTGTTCCATAAAGAGTAAAAGAATGTTTGAAGTGTAGTCGCTAGATAATAACGATCGGCTACATGTCACTTACGCCAGCCGGCAACGCTTGAAGAACTCAATAGTATTCCTCAAATGTTACGCCATTTAAATTAGCGCATATTTCATGGTCTTAATTTTCTTCTCAGATTGCAGCTATATTAAAGGTGCCCACCAATTAATTCAAAAGCCAAACCGCTAATTTCAGTAAACGCGATATATTGTTACTACTCGATCGATGGAAAAGGTGATATATATTATTATATTTTTCACGAAGGGTTTTCTGTGAATAAAAAATATAGAAACAACGTAATAGTTTAAAATGAGTAATCGTTTAACCAGTTCAATAGTAAACAAAACGCTTCTAGTCTAGATAAATATTTAGAAAAAATATTCAATCATTAAAATCTTGTGAAGACACAAACCATTCATATTTCTTTGCTTTACTATTAAAACCGTTGCTCATTTCTTCACAGAATTTATCGAACTGGTTCGATATAACTGTAATACAATTTAATAATTATTTTTGTTTAACGTAAAAGACTTAAGGTGTTTTACATGAATCAATTCTGAAGCTGAAAATTATGCAATTGAAAATATCGGTAAAACTGGCTATAAAAAAACAATTATATTATCAATGTCAAGTATTATGGAAACTCACTTGACAGGTATCAATGTACAAACATTTCAATTTAATTATAATACAACGGGCAAAGATAAAATTGCGGGCGCGTTTTTTGACATGACCGATTATCTAAAATTTCAACGGGTAAAAGTTCGGAAAAGCTAAAAGTGTTCTATGTGATATCTGCATGGAAAAACGTAAGTAGTATGTAGTTTTCTGTTGTTTCTTAACATCCATCTGTTATTGCTTATTATGTATTCATACGCAAGGCATAAAATATTGGAAGTGGGTACATAAATGCAGTTGATATCAAACACGTTATGAAGCCTTTTGATTTTCTTTCTATTTTGCTTTATAATTTTTAAATTTGAAAATGCGTCGGCAATTTTGTCTAAAAGCTTGTTTGTAAGCGGACATTTTTTTTCAATTTTTATAATTTTTTTATAATCAGTCCTCTGTTTTTATATCATTTATGTATAGATATTTCTGATTATTATAAATAATGGAGAGTCGGCCCTACTCTAATGAAAATTATTTATAGTAATGTTGAAACAAATTTTACAACACTAGACTGGAAAAACATTTTTGTGGAAATACATGAAAGTAATCTGCCCTGTTTAAAAATATATACAATATAGCATTGGATTAAGAAGGGGAAAAAATGCCCTCTCTTTTAATAAGTTTTCCTAATTTTTATTTAGTCATATCGAAAATCATATCGAAATCCATCATATTTATCTTAATATATACATAAAATTAAAATAACTTAAGTAGTTCATGATGGTTACGATTAGATTTATGTCTATTTTGGTTAAAGGTATAAATAACGTCAAAGTTATCAGTCTTACAACATAAAATACGTTAAATAAAATATGAACTTGGTCTTGCTTGGACTTATATTGAATACATATTTTATTTATTAAATATAAAACTACGCTTGTTTTATTAATATATTTTGCTTAATTATATTTAAATTCTTAGCATCCGTTTTTATAATTGCTAAAGTCACTTACATGTTAAAACTTCAATTTTAAGTTTTAATAATTTCTTTTGCGAAATGAAAATTATTCAATTTAAAGCAGATATTATTTTACGATTTCATATTCCATTAACTATAACTTTGATCTTACAAAAAATCCTACAGAAAGGAATGTGTTCATAACAAGGCCCAAAGAAATTATCATCTGATAGAAAATGTACCACCCTTGGCTCTGCAGGATTGAATTTTAATTAGAAGTGAAATTATTACTAAGATTTTATATTTCAAAGGACGTACAGATCAAACAAGGGGTTATATTTTGAGTGCATGATGAAGATTTTTTCTACAATATTTTAGAAAATAGCTTTCGGATTTTATTTTATAAACATTGGAGAGGATTACAGTTATTTGTAACTTTCCGCTCTTTTGTAAATTTAATTTACTTTGTACAGTATTATTAAAACCTACGACGAAAATGTTATGAAGTGCATAATTTATTCCGTTTTAAATAAATTAAATGATTTCATTAAAATATTTTTACTTTTTAAATCATAGTTAAAAGAAGGATTTTGGATGAGGGAATTACTTTATTTCAGAATCTTACGAAGAAACTTTATAACGAGTGTTTATTAAACGAAGAACATTGTTTGAATTCGAAGAGCGTGAGTGTGGGTTTTCTTAAGAAAATGCTGGGAAATTATACGTTTAATACGACATTAAGAAAAGAGAAAAGCGAAAGCTTTTTAATATGAACTTATCATTTTATTGTTTTCATCTTTGTCATACTTCTATTATGCTAAGTGACATTCTTGTGCAATGAAATATTACTGCAATTAATTACCCTACCAAAAATTTTGGATAAATATAAATTATAAATATTAGGATAAATATAAAAATTGTCCTAATATTTATTTGAATAAATATAAAAATTGTAAACGGATTTCATGTAGTGATGTAAAATTGCTTCTGGAGTATTTTAAATTAAGATTAATAAATCATAAATCTTTGTCCTTTTGAAGATCCATTTAGGTACATCAGTGATTACAATTGTATTTTTTCTTATGGCATTTTGTCACTTAGTTCATTCCTCCCATCTTTCATCTCAACGTAAACTGAATTATCATTATGACTGAATGATCATTATGAATGTAAAATATATGTGATGAATTTGAAAAAAAAGGCCGTGTCCGATAAAGTGAAACCACGGTAATATATTTTTTTTCGTTAAATTCTAAACCACGCCCTGAAAAATGAAATTAAAAAGGATCAGAAACCCCTGTCTCAAGATGAAATCTCTAATATGATTAACTGGCGATAATTTTTTCGATAATTTTAATTATTCGTGTGATTCATGACATTATTCTGATTCCCAATTCAAAACTAAAAAATCGTTACTAAACGACATGTTTTTAATTCTCTATATAATAATCTTTTTTTATTATTCAGAATGATACAACGATCCCAATCATAATGTGACTGTATACCGTAAGAAATTACACAGGCGTGCAGGATAGAGGATATATATATGGGCACCTTTAATAATACACCACTTACACTATTGTATTTAGAATTCCGTAATTCTTGTACGAAATTTAGCTTAGAAATTTGTATACTTTTTTTCTGAATATATTTCTGAAGCTATTATTTTACCGTCATAAATATCTTTATAATGTCGACTTATAAATTTCCGTTGATTTTTTTTATTTGTTTACTTCACGTTTTAAAATTTAAAATAATATTTTTAGAAAATTTGTGTATTTGTAAGAAAATAAATTTTATATTAAAGTAGTTGGATAGGCTAGTTATATTCCACAAATTATATATTATTATGACATTTGCGTAGCGGAATATTAAATATACTGCAAACTTTTCCTCTTCCAATTACCGGTGAAAATTAATTAGCTTTTAATGTTATCATAACCCAATTTCACAATAACTTCATTAATTAGCAACATTGTAATGGAAAATAACACATTAGATTCTAATGAACACAAACAACTTTTGAAATTATGTCATTGGTATGACCTACATTTAGTTGCAATTTTGTGGGCCCTTCCAATAAATTAAAACAACCATCTCCATTTTTATTTTAGACTAATTTCTTTATATATCTATTAATACATACGCATTTTAGTATTAAAATCATTATGAGAAAAGACACTTGTCAATAGAAATTGCTCATAATAATTTTTTTTCTTTAAAATAGAAATGCTGTGTGTGAATATATATCGCTTACACTATAGCATAATAATAAGCAGCAAGTAGTGACGTTGAAATGCCACCCAGAATTTTCAGCGCCGACGCAGAACCTTGATTGATACACACACGAACCGGATTGAACGATATGTTTACCTTCGGTGTTTTGGGCTAAATATATTCGTGCTTCAACTTTAGTGCTTAAAATATTAATAATTTTAATTTACAAAGTTAAGAGGCTATTAAATTAATATTTCACTCATTAAATAATAAAGAAATACAAATTCCTGTTTTATAAGTTTAGGATATATACATAAATTATAATATTTTCCAACAAGAAACGAAAAGAAAAATTACATGTATGCAAGGATGCGGTTCAGTGATACAAAATAATAAAACATATTATTTTCTTTTCCTGAATGATACGCTTGAATTCACATAACTTTTATGACTTTATTTTCTAATCATCTCTTATTTTTTTAAAATAATCTAACCAAGTGTTCTATCTTTGTAAATAATCTGACTTTGCGTCTATTGGTGTTGACTAGTTTATTTTCAAAATATTCCCATATGCAATTTTCAAACTATTTTCATTATTGTTTTAATAATTTGTCGTCGGCAATAACAGCGGCTTAAAAAAATTCATGGGCAATCCTCAGCCTAAATATTACAAATAATTTTAGAATTTAATTACTTATCAAATGTATTATTTTCAATAACAATTTGATATTCTTCGAAAAATGACAATTTATGTGAAAAATATAAATTTTTGTTTTATGTGAATAAACAATAAAACATGGTGCATAATTTCAAGAATGAAACATTATAATCACGGCTTTCACAAAGACCCACATTGCGCGCAGAATAACTGCGGTTCGTTGCTGACATTAGCTGTTAATTTGTTTCCTGTTGGCTTTGTGTTCTTCTTGCAGCATGCCGCAAATTATCTTGTACAAGATAGATTTTATTTAAATTTTGATGCGGGAGAAATTTTACTTTCCATCAACTTTGTTACAATGTTCGTTACGTAATTTAACTCTCTTTTTCATTAGATGATAAACTATTAAGTTTTAATTTTTTGACGTTGGTTAATGGTGAGTTTAAACATTTTTGTTCCAAGTATTTTAAAATAATATATCACAGTGAGAAATTACTGGCAATGAATTAAGGAAGGAACAACTTTTTTAGATAATTTATGGAAACTTAAATCAACGATAAGTATTGAATATCAAAATTAAATTTGTCTCGATATTTAGAAGAATATGCAGTGGATGAGAACTTATGAAATTAGGGCGTCTATTGAGTTCAAGAAGTTTAAAATAGTTATAGTACATCAATAGTATTTAAGATTATGAATTTTGAATAAATGTACACAAACATTGGACTGTGTAGTCTTCTTCGACACAAAATTGAAAAGAAAGTATAAAACGTGTAATAAATACATGACACATATTTTCATCCCTTTGAGATGGGACCCAAACAACAAAACGCGGTTCATTTTCTGATATTAAAATACATTGACGCAAATTTCCAAATGCCAATAGATTGTAAAGTCTTCATTTAAAAAAATAATAATAAATTATCGGAATATTTATAAAGATTAAATATATCCCAGATAAAATTATTCATTTAACAGGAATCTCCCGACAATCTTTGGGCATGAATTCTTGAGCCACAGATGATATTGTTAAAGGTTTACATTGTTAAATATAATTAACTTGATATTCAGTCCCACCTTTGACATAGTTAAATTCTATGAGATATGCACTTTTAAAATTTCAAACAGCACACACTGTGCTCCCTCTAAATTTTAAATTAATGTGTATAAATTAGCTTTCAGATAAAATTGGTTTGCATAAGATATGTTTGTAGTTTTTGGTATATGGAAATTTTTACAGATCACACCAATAACTTTATTTTTCACGGTGTATGTGAGAAATGCAAACTTATAAGTTTAATATTGTTTGGTGCTAAGGAAACATTTCGTGCGCGAGTCTGACTCAAACTTGGCCGGTGTTTATACATATATCCACGACGTTGGAATGCAGTGCAAACATTTTTAAATTTTATTACTTAAATGATCTTTAATCACTTTGAAATTTTCCATCTGTAAAAACGTCAAAAGTATGCCATTTCCCCTATCTTGTGTTTGGTGCCATTATTTACTAACATAATACCAAACACGGTTTGAATTTTACAAACACGGTTTGAATTACTCTTATTTTAGTCTAAAAATATTCTATGTCTTCCAAGACTTCAAATGACTGAAAAATATGGAATGTAAATTGCTATATTTAATAAAATACGCATTACTTTAAGAATCAACTTGAGTTACTTATCTAAATTGAGATCAGAAGGAATTTAGTCGTTTATGACCAGTCAACCAATGTAAGAATCACGTCGTTTATTTACTTTAATTATAATTAAGTAGCTGCTTTGAGTATGTAAATATGAAGAAACAGAAATTTTCACCCTAATGATAAGGATTACTCTTATTAAATCATAACCTCAATTTCTATCATATAATATGAGACGAAAATCATTATATCCCCAAAAGGCTCAAAGGAAATTAACAATTATGAAATGCAAAAGCATTCTTATAATATATTTTATATTTAATGGGTATTATATATGTAGTATTTATCATATATAGCAATGTAACAACGATTGCAATATATATAATGCATGGAACTATTGTCACATTAATAAAACCTACACTCACAGTATTCATGATTGGTAAAGTATTTAAATTTAAAAAAAAAAACGACTTGGTATCATAAAATTGCCATTTTTAGTCCAAGTATATTACTAGATTTATCATAAAAATGTCATTACACAGAAATTGTAATTCAGCTCTAATATTAATTATATTCATCGTTTAAACAACATGTACAAAGAAGAGCTAAATGTGTAACGTTAAACAAGGTATAAATAATTAAACCAAAATATTCATAAGAAATTTCTGATCATTTTATGTATGTGAAATTTACTCGAGATAATATACGTACCATGAAATGTATATAAATGACTAAGTGTGGACGAAATTATAGTAGAATGATTTCTACTCGAATTTAAGCAGTTTATTCAGTTTTAAAACCTCGTTGTTTCCATTCATTTTTACAGCCGTCATTAAGTAAACCAACATTAGTAATTAATACAAACAGTTTCTTTGTTAGGAAGTATTAGGAATTAAAGAGGTTAGAGATTTTGTATATTTAAAATAAAGATTTAAACATGTAGATTTAAATAGTTAAAATATTCTTGAGAAATTGATGCCAATTTTACGTTTCTGAAATAGATGTTGAATTAGATGTAAATGAATTTTGTACAAAACTTTAGTAGTAATGTTTACTCGAATTTAACCAGTTTATTTAGATTTAAAGCGTCGCTGATTATATTTTTTTTTACAACCGGTATTAAGTATACCAATATTAGTAATTACCACAACCAATTTCTTTGTTAGGAATTACGCAACGTAACATGTAATTGGTTTAATATTTATTTCTATTTACTTTTAAACTAAATTCAGAGGAAAGTTCGAGGAAACCCAGATGTATAAAAGGTGAATTTTTATTTGCTGGATATATTTACATCACTCACTTCACAGACTTACTTTCATAGTAGAGCCAATGAGAATCAAGCTAAAATAATATACGAATATTTTCCGCACAGTAATTTATCATTAATATCGGACGTTTCCTCACTCGCAGCTCGTAGCGGGTGTACTAAACTCAAACACCGCATTGTTAACTTAAGCCCGGGTGAATATCAATCAGTGTGACGCATACCCGGAAAATTTCACGCGACATTTCAACATTCTAATTTGTTTTCTCTACTATATAATGAACGTAGGGTTTGGTTATATGTTTCAAATTCAATAGTAAATGGTTAATAGGTAGCATTTTACTCCGCAATACGACACAAACAAGTACTTATACTATTACACAGCAAAGTTACATCATTATAAGAGAGACCAATATTTAAATGTTAGGATCGTTTGAAAAACGTTTCTTAGTTTATTTGGCAAGGATATATTGGCTTGGCTTAAAGGTTTTTAGCTATGTGTTAGAGATAGTTTTCGACAAGTTATTAATAGCAGGCAACAAGCCTTTCTCCCCAAGTGCGTCCAGGTCTATTACTTCAAAGATAAACCCTTGAATGTAAAGGCTATAAATTAATATCTAGTACGGATTTTTCTAGTTTATGCTTTAATGTCATTTTAAAGGATCTTATTTGCCGGCAGCCTAGTTCTTAAGAAAACCCACACACATATATTCTTCATTTTTAACTATTGTTCTTCGTTTTATAAATAGTAATTCTATGATTGCGTCATGAGATTTTGAAATAAACTGATTTCCGACACTTAATGAAAAGTAATACATGTTTGAAAATAAGTGACATTTTTGTGTAAAGATATATAACTGGTATTATTTATAATGCCATTTAAAATTTGGAAAAATATGTATGTGAATAATTGTTGTAAAGACTTTAAGTTAATGATATTAAGCTGCTCCCGTAGTATTTTATATAAGAATAATAAAAGCAAAAACCTTGGCCCTTTGAATTTTGTGTATCCGTATTTTTCCTTACGGAAAATTGTCACTGTGTTTATTCCTTTTGCCATTCACTTGAAGGTAAAATAACTGAACGATCATTATGGACGTAGAATATTTCAGGCGAATGTGAAAAACTCAATCGTGCGCGAGATAATCGCCTTCAAATTTCTAAAATAAAAATTACAATATTTTATTATAAAATCACCTTAATACATTTATTTTATAAAAAATTACTACGCTCGGAAAAATAAAACTTTAAAAATAATTAGAAACACCTGTTTCAAAATGAAATCACTAATATGATTAACTGACGATTCACAATGTTGACTTGAGGTTTTTCCATATTTTTTTGGTATTTGTGTGATTCAACACATTATTTTCAAGGGGAAAAAGTAAAAAAAAGATTATTAAAGGACATGTTTTCAAAATATCAAATTGTCTTTTGTTTTTGTTATTCAGAATACAAGATATTATAATCTTTAGAATATACCATAAAACATATGTCATTTTTAAGTTTAAGGGGAAAAAATTAAACATGACTAAGATGTGATGAAGAAAAGACTATGATAATTTAAGTGGAAAAAATTAATTATGATATAAGGACACGGAACAAAAAATATTTAAATTCTAATGCATTGTAAAATCTTAATTTTATAAAGGAAATAATAAATTATAAGATATTCATTACGATTAAATATTTCCCAGATAAATTCATTGATTTTAATAAGAATTTCCCTAAACATTTTTTAAGAATTCTTCAAAGACAGGCGATATTGTTAAATGTTTGCATTGTCAAATATAATTAATTTTGATATTCAATGTTTCATTCGACAAAGTTAATTTCTCATCTTTTTAGGGTGTATAATTCTGATAAAATTATGGTGGTAGAAGTTAAAATAAACTTTTAACGAAAATTTTTTGCGTAGTTTTTGAGACATGGATTATTTTCGGTACGGACCACAGAAATTAATTTGTTTATTACAGTGTTTGTCAGAAAAACAAACTTTTAAATTTAATATTGCTTGATGGTAGGGTTTTTATTCATAAATCGATGACTTTAGCATGGATTGGAAAGATTTTGATTTTTATCTTATGACTTAAATAATTTTTAATCATATTACAATTTCCAGCCGTAATAACATCAGTTGTATGACATTCGCTCTATCATACATTTATGATGCCATTATTTACCAATATAATACGGGAAATAAAAGCCGTTTTAGATAAACGATTTGAATTTCTCCATATTTTAGCCTACATTTTCCAGGACTTCAAATAACTGGTAAATGTGAATGGAATTTTAATTGCTCTGTTTTGACTAAATAGGCTTTACTTTAGTAACCAATTTCAGTTACTTATCTAAATTGACTTCAGATGGATTTTAATCGTTTACGACCAGTCAGCATCAGCCAATGAAACATCGAAACAATTTATTTATTTATATTACTAAGTGTCTATTATAAGTATTTAAATATAAGTAAACAGAAATGTTTACCTTGGTAACAAAAAATACTTTTCTTAAATCATCACCTCAATTCATATCGAATATATTTGAATTTAAGTAAAGTAGAAATAATTAAATGTCACGTAGTTTCTTTTAGTTGTGAATAAAAATTAAGTCAATTTATATCCTGTAAGTTGAGACGAAAATCATTATTACCTTAAAGTCTCGAAGAAATTAATAATCATTAAAAGGGGAAGCATCCCTTTAACATATACATTATATTTAATGGATAATATATATAATATTTATCGTATATATCAGTGTAACAAGTAATATAAATGTATGTTTAATCAATTGCAGTATCGTCACTTCAGTAAAACCTACGCTCATTATACTTATGTTTGAAACAAAGACTTGGTGTACCAACAAAATTGCCATTTTTTAGTTCAAGTGTATTCCTAAATGTATCTCAGAAATGACATTACACAGGAGGCTGTAATTTAGCTCTGATATATCTTCTATCCTTTATTTAGACAACAGATACAAAGAAGGATTAAGTATGTAATACTAAAAAAGATTTAAATATATAAACCAAAATATTTAAAAAAAATTAATGACAATTTTCCGCTTGTGAAATATACCTCAAGCGATATATGTACCCTAAAATGTTTATTGATGTTGAAAATTCATAGACCTTTAAAATGAAGACCCACGTGACATGTAATTAGGTTGACACCTATTTATTTTTTTACATATAACGGAATTCGGAAGAATGTTCATGGAAACCTAAACATATAAAAGGTGAATTTCCATTAGCTGGATATACATCACTCATCTAACAAACTTACTTTCAACAGCAAAAGTCAATCTGAGTAGAGCCAAAATAATACACGAATATTTTCCGCACAGTAATTTATCATTAATATCGGACGTTTCCTCACTCGCAGCTCGTAGCGGATATACTAAACTCAAACACCGCATTGTTAACTCAAGCGTGGGTGAATATCAATCAGTGTGACGCATATCCCTGAAAATTCCACGCGACATTTCAACATTGTAATTTGTTACCTATACTATATAACGAACGTAGGGTTTGATGGTACGTTTTGAATTCAATAGTAAATGATTAAAAGGTGACATTTTACTTTGCAATACAACCTAAATAAAATACTTACACTATTACACGGAAGGGTTACATAATCCTCGAAAAGACCGATATAATAATTTTAGGATATCTTGGAATATATTTCTTAGTTTATTTTGCTAAAAAGTTTTTAGCTATGTATTCGAGGTATTTTCAGAAAAGCTACAAATAGATGCTGAATTATTAACAGTAGCAAACTTTTCTCCAAGTCCATTACTTCAAATATAAATCTTCGAATATAGTAGATATAAATCAATATCAAGTCCGAATTCTTCTTGTTTATGTATTAACATTTATAAGTAAAATTAATCGGTAAAGAGAAGTGAGTTACATTCATTGAACACACTCTAAAACACACATTTGGCTTAGTGCAAGACAAACATGACTTTTATTATCAAAGCCTAAACTTAACTAATATCACAAAGATAATACTCTGCTGCTGGGGAAAAATCAAGGGTTATTTTCATTAGGAATTACTTTCTACTCAATTTCCGAAGGAATCTAGAATGAATGCCAATATTTGTTGTCAGCTCACAAGCTAATAATTAATGGGATTGAGTTTGTTTTCTCACATACCACAAAAATATACTCGTCAACATTTATGGGAATTGAGTTGGTTTTTGCTGGTACATCAACTTTATTCAAATTACAATGCTTCTTTAAATCGTTGGGATTTCTATGCAATCACTTACAGAATAAAAAAATTTAATTCGAAATTCAAAAAAACCTGGTCGAATGTATTGAGCCTAAGTCATCAGATTTTCATTTTATATATAAATTTCCATCTGTCTGCGAGATGGGAGCAAGTCATATATTAAGTTTTGCACTGATTTTTTGTATTCTTTAAATATTAAAAAGTTTTTTTTGAAGGAAAAATTACCTCATTTTCAACTCATTATTTTATAATTATACTTTACGGAAACTTTATTAAGAATATAAAATTAATTTTCGATTGTGACGTTGAAAAATTGTAAATATATTAAGAATATTTAAAAAAAGTATTTCACTTTGCTGATATTAGTAAAAATTTTCCTTAATGTATTTCAATTCCCAATTTCATTTACAAAAACCTGTATGACATAAACTGTCTTGTGAATGACGGGAAAGATTGAATTTTATATAAAACTGACATGCAAACTACTCATTACTGTGGGAATAATAATCACTAACTTAACGTAACGTAGAGAACTATGGGCAGAAAACTATTTTAGGCTGATAATAGAATGCGCACACCGTGAAATATATATATATATATATATATATATATATATATATATATATATATATAACCACCGCGTGTATGCCGATCAGCTTACAAAGTTGGCAAATAGTAACTATTCAACAAAATGTGCCCTTGCACATTTGCTACATTACAACGGATGGCTGCATATTGATATCGCCACCCATAACAATTTAAGAAATTTGAATTAGCGACGATTTAAAATTCGATTCGATTCGAAACCTTGCGTCTTTTGATCGTCATTTATTACGCTCTCCCAGGATCTTTTTTCTCAGGTTGTAAAAATATTGAATGCAGGGTGCGCATTTTATTGAAAAACAAAACCATTGAATTCTGCGGCTGCGACATATTGTTATATGTTATCAGTAACAAGTGATATTTGTTATCGCTTTATTGATTAACCATTTCTTCTAAATAAAATCACATTAAAATATTGAAACATTCAAAATTTACTTTTAATCGCTGGGTCAATGTTTCCAATAAAAAAAATAGTTAATAAATACTTCAAATTGTTATTAATTGATAAAATTCAAACTAAGTTCTTTTACTGTTTAAACTATGATTAATTTATTACAAAAATAATTAAAACAGCTTCGATGTAATAGTGATAAAATTTAAACACAATTTTGGTTTAAAACAAGACTTAGGAGTTTAACATAATTCAGTTCAACTTACAACAGACCAACAAAGCAATTTATGCTGACAGTGAAACGAGCTATGAATAAACAATGACATTATCAGTAAATATTTCAGAAACTCACATCATCAGCTCTTCACTCTTCATGATTTGAACTCCATTATAACACAATATACCAAGACGAAATTATAGGCGAATTTTTCACCGTGGATTGATTAAAATTCGTACGGGAAAAAACCTGAAAAGCTACAAGTATTCTACTCGATGTCTACGTGCAGATACGTAAATAGCGTGCAGCGCTACGAGACAATGTAAATATGTTGGATTTGAATTACTCGGTTTACTTAATAATCTGAGTTCATAATAGTTGCCAGCTATTTCATATTATGTATTCATCAGTTGGAGATAACGTTGGGACTAGGCATATAAAAACTAGGCATATAAATTTATCTGACACATTTTTAATTTGTTTTTATTTTTTTAATCTTTTTGAGAGAGTTAATTTTCAAATGCATTGGCGAAATGCGGTGGTTAAATTAAACGATCCACCCTGAATACCTGTCTTGTATTATGTCATCTATATAAACTACCAAGAAGTTACATCGTCTAGATTTGCAATAAAATGTTCCTCTCATTAACCAACAAATACACTCGTTGATTTCGTATTCATTTAAACGATGTCTGTTTGAAATTCTTTTCTGTTTACATAAAAATGTAATAACACTATAAGTGGCAGCTTATCTCAATTAAGTACTGGAGTAATTGTGAATTCGGGTATTAAACTATTATAATAATGTTGAATTAGAATTAATATCTACCAAAGGAGACTGGAAATAATGGGCGTAGACGTTACAGAGATAAAACATAATTTTTTAAAAAATATAAAAAAAACAAACAATTCAGAAATTAGCGACCAGGAAAGACAAATAACAGAATAACAATTTGCAACCATAATAAGAAACCAAAAATCTATCTTTATATGCACGCATATATTATATTTTTAAAATATGAAGAATTTCTAATTGGAAATAAAAATAATAAAAAAAAATTAAATGGAATACATAATATTTAACGTAATGACCGTAATACTTATATAATATTTAGCATAAATTAATAAATTAATTTCATAAATTAATTAATAATAAAATGTTAACGAACATTCACAATGGTTCTGTTGTTGTCAAAATGACTGGATTGTTCCTTCTTATCTAGGTTTAGATAACTTTTTCGACTACCCTGTTGAACCGGTGAACATCGTGGATTTATATGGTACATCTGTGGATGGAGGATACAACAAAACACAAATTACACTTTGTTTTATCTTACTAGTTCAAAGAATTCCAGTTTTTCTCTTTTTTCGGAAGTTTTCTCTTTTGACTGATTAACGATTTTGATAAAACTTTTAAGGAGTTTAATTTTTAATTTTCTCCATACAACAGTGAAAATGTTATTCTGGTAACAGCTGGGCATAACACCATATGGACTTTTGGCAGTCTTATTTATCTGGTTCATCAAAATATCAACTTTCTTACACAAAGATTCCAATTGACGAATAGTGCAAAGCACTCTATTGCGTAGAGTTTCATAACTTGAGCTAATTTTAAATATTAACAAAATAATAGTCGTCCTGAAAAGTTCCACAAAGGAAGAATTTTTTTTTAATAATGATGTCCCTTAAAATATTACTCTAGATAACGCAGATTCAGGTTTAATTTCAACGCATAATTCTTGAAGATAAGATATACATAATTAAAATCAGGCAACAAAGTAATCTCAACTCAATTTGTCCCGCTATCGCACGAACTAAGACCAATTTCTTCCAACATTTCTGCAAACGCACAATAATAGACCACAATAATTTTACCCTTTATATAATCTTGACACCTGTCGCGAAAAATGTATTCTGGCAATGGAACGCACAATTTGCGTAACGCAGAACCGCTTCCACCGCCCCGTTTGTTTTACGTACGTATACTCTCTTCTATTATTTTGTACATGTTTGTTTGATGCGAGTGTTGGGAAAAACTTTTGTGCTCTCATATTTATGCATTCGATTTTTTTACGACTCGACGTCTGTCCGTACATTTTCAATATATGAGGAATTATGACGTTCATTTTCTTGATGTGGTTTGTATCCAATAAATATCTGAAAACAATTAAAAACCGAGGGGACAGTTCATAATTTGTGTCACTAAATCTTTTCAAACATCATTTGAATTGTTAGGAAAATATTTTGTATCGTTAACCACCAGAAGGAAGATTAAAATATTAAATGTAGCAAATAGGATGCACTCATTCCTGAAAATAAAAATACTTTGAACTATAAAATGCAAGTAAAAATCCCACAATTCTCTCTCTCTCCGGTGAACAAAATTATAACCAAATATCACACAAAATCATGTAATACATGAATACAAGACATTTGTAATACAAGCACTTATGTCTGAAATAGAAAAAATGATTTTTATGGACAGCGCGTTATCGACTAACATATTTATTAGTTAATAAATAACCTAAATTCAACGATTATGATTACCCGACCGCTAGCCTAGCGGAGACGCAATTTATCCATCAGGAGAACTTTCAGTTGTGCCAAGAGACACTTTTGTTACATGGATTTGTTTGTACTTTTATGCCTATTTAAAAAAAGGAAGGTATTGTGCTTATCAGTCTGTGTATGTGGGTGAGTCAGAATGACAATCGCTGGATCAGGAATGGATAATCCGAATTGGGCAAATGAGGTACAGTGAAAAGCATTTTAATCGGCCACATGTGCTTAAGTGACATCATTTCAACTATAAATTGTTAGTTAACATTCCATGTTAAACCTAGCGAAATTCGAAAAAAGATTGTTTGTACTACCAATGCAACAATAAAAAAATTAATTTACCTCGAAAGACGAAGTCTATCTTGAAGAGTGTCAAATTCAAAATTATCTACGTCCAACGCGTTGATAAAAATTATGCAATTTATGAGAGACTAAGAAATTTGTTCAAGTTGACTTTTTGAATTTATCTTCAGCGTGGTTTGGTTTTTTGCATAACATTTTTACCAGTTAATTTTTCGTGTACCGTGTATTACTTTGAGACATTTGTATTTTTGATTAAACTTTGCATTTAACATGTTTTTGAAAAACAAACAATATTTCCTTGAACTTTTTTTCTCAACAGATTTTGCTTTATGTGAGTCATGAGGTATATCTATAATTAAAAGTCATGAAATGAAAAGTGTTGAAATTTAAATTAGAATCAAGAAAGATGAGAGAATTATAAAGAATACACACACGTATATATATATATATATATATATATATACATACACACACATATATATATATATATATATATATATATATATATATATATATATATATATATGATGAAGAATGTTCATTTGGCCAATAGCGAAATTTATAAGCATTCACATCACGATTAATGTTCAGCAGTTGGATCCTGTTTAAATAAGGTATAATTAAATGAAATGCATAAGTTTCTAAATCGTTATAACTTATTGAGATTTGTTCGGTTAAATTTGTATTAGCATAAACATCTATAATCAGAGATAGGCAGAGGTAAAATTGGAAATAAATTCACTTTGGACTGAAGTGGGGGATTTTTTAAATATTTGACCTCGATAGTGTATTCTGAAGAAAATATCAAGACTAACATAATTTACCTGAGGACTCCATGTGAAATGTTAATCTGTGCGTACATCAAACTATTTAAAAGTTAAAAAATACAAAATTAAAGAGCCGCTAATGGTCAGTCCTGGTAAAAATTATTCATCTCGGGATAGATTGTGTATTAAATGGAATTGAAAGGACCTCTTACTTCGGAAATAGAAAAAAAATATGATAGAAAATGGAAAGACATAGTATTTATTAAACTATAACTTTCTGCAGAATGTTTCAGAGTTATTAAGAATAGTGTTAATGTAGCAGTCAACTTGCAGTCTCACAAATATGAGATTACTTTAGGAGGGAGATAAATCCACCGATCTGGCCTTATTAGTAATTTCTTTTATGGAGATTGGATTGCACTGGAGATGGATAATTTTTATTTAAAATATTTGCTAAATTAATGTTGCTATTGCTAGTTACCATTTTGACATGACATAAAATAGAAAACACAATATCCCATATTATATGTGCATATATATTATGAATAGTAGACAAAAGAATTTTACTTTTTATTGCGCGTAAATGTTTATTTAATAGTTTCATAAGTCTTCGATACCAAATTCTGTTGAGCTACATTTAATGCTCCCTACGTCAAATATAAATATTTTTAAAAAGAAGTGATATTCTATCAAACTGGGTGTAATATCAAGATACACGATTGAATATTTAAGTATCTTGTATCAAGATTTTCTTTATATAAATTCACATACATTTAGATAGAAAATCTGTGATGTTAGTTTCTAATTTTTAACTTTTATAAAATGTCGACAGAATTTCCTATTTTTGTATTATTTTTCGCTGTGTATTTATTTGTGCAAATGGAATTAACTTAAAAAAATTACTCAAAACTATTACTAAACCATTATTAAAATATGCCTAGAACCAGTTTGGCTCTTGTTTAATTATGACACGTAAAAAGTTTGAAATCTGCATTTATCCGATTGCTTTGGCAATTGAATCAGTGAAAATTGTAGTCACAGATCTGATTTTTAACAAAATACGTAATGTAAGTACCTACTATGAAATAATTAACAAACTTATACCAAACATAATAGCAAAGTTATTTTAATAATATAATAAAGGCTAAATTAATAGTGAAATAGAATAAAGGGAGAGAAGTACAGGATAAAATTATAAGGCTTCTGTTTTTGTCATTCCACCATGAACTTATAGTTTCAACAACTATTGTGTTGAAACTATTCAACAACTATTGTGATGTGTGTCTTTATTGACATAAAAGCATTTCAAATATGAGCATATTTTAATATGAGGAATGTACACCAATTAATATTTTTTCATCGCCATTATATTATTTGTAATATCGATTAAATGTCTTAAATCTTTAACAATAAAAATGTATTCAATTCTAAATTTTTACTAATTTTTTCTCGGAAATTGATTTCCTTATATACTTAAACCATTTTATACATATTTCTCCCGTTAATATAGTAGGAGGAGAAAAAGGGAAGAAGTAATTTTCTTCAAGTTTTAAGTTTTCAAACAATAAATTTTTTTATTTTTAATAAATTGCACAAATTTTCTTTTGATATGATCCTAATTTTTGCTTATTCAAAAAGTGATTCGGTATGATCACCAGAATCGTGACTAGGTTGCGAGTTGAAATTTAATTACGTTTGGAAAAATATTTTCCATAATAAAACAGTTTTTAACTTCAGTATCATTAAGTGGAAAATTTATGTTAATCTCTCTGCAGGCTATACATTTTAATGTTATTCATAGGCGATGTTAAACGATAAATCAACATAATTGAAATGAATAAAACTCGTCTGTGTAAGTGTTGATGTATGATATTAATTTATTTATCTACTGTAATGTACATAATATATATGTATATATTTATATATATATATATATATATATATATATATTTATTTATACATATATATATATATATATATATATATATATATATATATATATATTTACATATATATATATATACACACACACATAGATATTTATGGCGGAATTATTGCTACGAGAGCAGTCTCTTACAGCCAACCAGAACATTAGTCCAACCTCGTTCGGCGAGCGGCCGGGAATCGAACCGGGGTCCCAGCTGTGCGTCGCGCCTCTAATGGCCGTATGTCTTCTGATCAACCCAACACACTACGGTGACAATGTTTACACCAGGACTGCAGAAGGTTTTTATAACCATTTTATAACTGGTGGTGAAGATTGAGTTTTTTAAAAAAGACAACACGTGAGTTTTATAAAAAAGACAACACCAACTACTGATTTCTGCGAGAAAACACAGCCACCAGCTCTGTCCAAAATAAAGGCCTAAGAAGATTTCTTCTGCATTAGTGATGAAATACGGCTGCACATATGATATATTACGACATTTAAATGAAAAAGTAACTATCGCTACCACAGATGAGTGATATTAGAAGTGCACTCGCTAGATAATAGCGATCGGCTACATGTCACTTACGCCACCCGGCAACGATTGAAGAAGCTCTAAAATATTACTCAAACGTTGCGCATTGCACATATTACATGGCCTTAATTATATTCTCAGATTGCAGCTCTATTAAAGGTGTCCTATCTATTTACTCAAATACTAAACTAACGGTTTAGCCTTTCAGTAAGCACGACATATTGTTACTGCGCTATCGATGGAAAAGGCAATATATAATACTATATATTTGACAGAGTTTTCTGTGAATAAAAAATATGAAAATAATGAATAGTTCAAAATGACTAATAATTTGTTAACCAGTTCAATAGTAAACAAAACGTCTTTAATCTAGATAAATACTTAACGTAAAAGAACTTAGGGTGTTTTACACGAATCAATTCTGAAGTTAAAAATTAACGTATAAAAAATTTAATTAATATTAAAATAACGATTAAACGGGCTATAAGTAAACAATGATATTATCAGTAAATATTACGGAAACGAACATGAAAATTTATCAATGTGCGAACATTAAAATTCAATAACACAAAATTGCAGGCACGCTTTTTGAAAGGAATAATTAAAATTTCAACGGGGAAAAGACCAGCAAAACTAGAAGTATTCTACGTGATATCTGCGTGCAGAAACGTAAGTAACGTGTAGTTCTCTTTGTGACCTATGCTTTTATGTATTCATATGTAATTAGTTTAACACTTATTGCTATTTAGTTTTTTTAAACTGCACTCAGTGGAACGTCAGAGGAAACCCAGACATATATAAGGTGAATTTCCATTTGCTTTATATACATACATCACTCTTTTGACAAACTTACTTTCATGAACAAAGCCAATGGGAGCAAAGCCAAAATAATATACGAGTATTTTCCGCACAGTAATTTATAATTAATGTCGGACGTTTTTTCACTCGCATCTCGTAGCGGGTATACTAAACTAAAACATCGCATTGTTAACTTAAGCCCAGGTGAATATCAATCAATACGACGCATATCCCAGAAAATTTCACGCGACCTTTCAACAGCCTAATTTTTAATGAATGTAGGTTTTGGTGACACATTTCAAGTTCAATGGCAGTTGGTTAATAGGTGATATGTTACTTAGAAATTCACGGCAGCGTCACATAACCTTTAAAGACCGATATTAAAAGTTAGTACCTCTTGGAAAACGAATCTTAGTTTACTTTGCAAGAAATACATTAGTTTGGCTGAAAAGTTATTTTAGTTTCAAGAAATTTTAGATAGGTTATTAAAAGTTAGTGAATGCGCTATTATAAGTTACAAATAGACGCAAAATTAATAACATTAAGTGCTAAGACTTTCTCCCCAGGTGTTTCGAAATACATTACTTTAAAGATAAACCTTGGAATATAAAGGATATAAACCGATGTCAAGTACTGATTCTTATAGTTTATGTGTTAGTATTTAAAAATAAAATTAATTGTTGAAGAAAAATAAATTAAAAACACCTATTGGTTATGAGTTTAAAAACACTCTTTCGCTTAGTGCGAGGTTAACAGGATTTTTATTACCAAAGCCTAAATTAAACTAAAACTAGTAAAGTAATATTAAGTTGCTGTTGAAAAATCAAGACGCTTTTTATTGGGAGTTACTTTCTTCCAATTTCCGAAAGAATCAAAAATGAATGCAAATATTTATTGTGACTTCTCAAGCTAATTAACTAATAGGATCGAATTTGTTCCCTCAATAACGTTAGACCACATACCACGTAAGTATACTCGTCAAAAATTATGAGAATTGAACTGGATTCTGCCCGTATATCAGCCTGATTCATATTACATTGCTCCCTCTAATTGTTGAGAAGTCTAAGCAACCATTTACGAAATAATAAATTTTATTTCATCCTTCAAAAATATCATGTTGAATTTATTGAGTCTAAACCAGCAGACTTTTATGTTAAATATATATTTTCAATGTACACGATGTGATAGCAAGTCACAGATAAAGTTGGTGCAGTAATTTTTGTGCGACATTTTAAAATAAAATATTTATATGAAAAAAAGTTCATTTAATACATTTCATAAGTACATTTTACCATACCTTTATTAAGAATTTAACATTAATTTAAAACAAATTTAATAATCGTAAATAAATTATTAATGTTTTAAAAGATATTATTTTATTTTGCGAATGTTGGTAAAGATTTTCTTAAATCTATAACTTAATTTTACTAGCAAAAGCCTGAATGACATAAAACTCTTATCTATACTGTGTGGTTATATTAATTGAAAATCGTTTTTGTAAATGCACTAATGGAATAGATACTAATTTCATTCTCAAATCTGCGAATCCTTATTGCAGATCAGTTGAATATAAACGTAATTAAAATTTGCAAAACAGTGTAGATAATACTAAATAAAATATGAAATTTGATTAAAAACATAAGGCAATTAAAAACAAAAAAAAAATATTTGTTATATAAATTCACATATTGGGTATTTCCAGAGAAAAACAAAGTCTGGATCAGTATTTATGGATGTACTGGATTTTTAGGAACAAAAAATTTTAATTAAATAGGAAAATCCAAATTCGATAAACCAAGCGTTAATATTCACCATAAAGTGTTAAATGAAATATCTGGTTCTTCCAAAAGTCAAATTTAATATACATTATTATATGAAAAGAAAATTATTATAGATCGGCAAGTTATCGTAAAGATTTAATTTTTACTTTTAGTAAAAATTCTTTCACTAAAATATATTGGATGAAAATGTGAATCAAAATATATTAAAAACTTTAAGGTCACGAAAGGCAATTACGGTGGTCTACCTGGGTTTACCAATTAACAATTGTACGTTAAAACTAAGAAGTAGGTATGCTGATACGATATCTTTTTATGTTACTTTATATTAAGTTCTCTTGTATGTATGTATGTAAAAGAGTTTTTCAACTAAATTTTTATTCACTTCGAAACGTACAAATTAATTAAATTTGCAGACGTATAAAGAAACGATGATAATAAAATAATTTCACAACTAAGAATTTATTGTAGAAAATAAACAAATATAGTTTTAAAAAAATGCTTTTGTAACAAGGATTAAAATATAAAAATTAAAAAATTATCTAAGAGTGATTTATTCTTAATGTTGGTAAAAAGATATTCTTATTTTAAGTTAACAGACGTCTCATGACTCGGTAAAAATTATTTTTTTTTAAATAATCTTAATCTTAAAATGCTCTCGACTTACATTTTCGTAACGAGTACACCACCTCTTCTTTTACATTAAAGTTGTTTTTTGCCAATCACTTTTATTCTAATTTTAAGTTTATTAAAAAAATGAAATTATACCTAGTTTTGAGACATCCTTTCACTCCTAACCAAAATCTTTACATTTGTAGTTTTTATTGTTATTTAGTTTTTATAATTTAATTTTTAAATTAATTTCTATTATTATTAGCTTCACTCCTTTAAAAATCGCAGATGTAGTATTTTATGTACAATTAAAGTTTAAGTGATAAAAATAGATTTGTAATTATTTTTAGCTTTTTCGAGAATCCTATCATATGTAATTTATGGACGTCTTTTTGAAATTGATGTGTGATTTGATTAGTATTAACACCTTTTTCACATTACTTTATTGAGAATTTCAAAGTAAATATCCTCATTAGAGTTCGAGTTAAAAAAGCAACTATATAACACAATTTAGAGGGGAAATTTGGGAAAGTTTAAATTGACAAATGACATTGAAATGTAGTTAAAACAGAGGTGTCGGGTTTATATCTTTTATTTTCTAATTTATCTTCTATTTTACGAGCAACCTTACGACATAGATAACCAATTGATTTAGTAACCGCTGAAATTAACGGTGAATACTTTATCTTAATGACATAATAATATCGATACAATCTCTGTTAATAATTCCTCAATATTTGACACAGGACTAGATTAAAATATTACGATTCCCATAGCAAAGTTCTGAGTCGCCTTGATAAACACAACATTTATTAGCACAATATTTGTATTAAAACGCACCAAAAATTATATGATGACGGATAGATGAAGAGACGAATACCACAAAATTATAAGAATTATGTGTTTGCCGTTCGGATAGAAAATTGTGAAAAAGCTGTTATGACATTCGGTCGTTTTGAAAGTTTTTAAAATGAAAAGCTAGGTCCGTGCTTTTCAGTTTAAAAAGCTTTAAATTGACAAATATACTTCGATCATTATTTTTTCGCTGCCATTGTTATTTTATTTGTAACTTCCATTTTCAGTTAAAATAGTTTCTAATTCAAACGACATTAACAGTGCAATTCATATCTGTTCATTACTAGGTAATCGCGGTTCATAGTGGGTCATAAACTCTGAGTGAATATAATTAAATTTAAGAAAACATGTTCGTGTAATTTGACTTTCTTTTTCTACTTAAACCAAATTTTAGTGCTAATCCTTTGCATTAACTAACTGAAAATTTAATACACTATTTCTAAGGTACTTGCTTTTAAACTTTATGCCCATTAAGATAATTTTAAAAGATGAATGTCGAAGAGTTCATAAAAATTTACGAATCGTTAAGTTAACTGTAAATGCAATATTAAACATTTAATTTGAACACGAAAAAATAAAAACGAGATACGATTCCTATTTCTCCAATTTCCGACCTGGACCCAAAGTATTTCTGAACTGTCTTGTGACTAACAAGGAAAGCTGAATTTTATATAAAACTAACACGCGCACAGACTACTTACTGCTATGATAAAAATAATCACTCAACTTAAAGTAAACAACTACGAGTATGTGCAGGTTATTTCAGACTGATGATAGAATGCGCACAGCGTGATATATTACCGGCTAGAAATGAAGAAGTAATTATAACCACCGCATGTAGGTCAACCAGCTTTCAAAGTTAACTGCCGCTATTCGACAAAATGTGATCTTGTATATTCGCTAATGCGCACCCTTTGATTTATCGAAAAACAAAACCTTTGAATTCTGTGGGTGCAACATATTGTCAATGTTCGATCGATGACGATAAGATATATAAATTACTATATTAATAACCATTTTTTTAATAAAATAACATTAGGAAATTCAAAATTTACGTTTCCAAAAAATAATTGTTTTATAAATATATAAATTATTAGTAATTTACAAAATTCAAACAATAAGCATTCACTTTTTAAATTTTTATAACAATAATCAAAACAGGTTCGATGGAATAGTAATGAAATTTAATCACAATTTTGGTTTAACCCAAGACATAAGGAAATAAAAATTAATTCAACTGAGAACAGAACAATAAAACAATTTAAACTGACAGTGAAATGGGCTATAAATAAACAATGCCGTTGTCAATAAATATATCAGAAACTTATATCATTCACTCTATCATTTGAATCATCATCATCATCATCATCATATATATTAATACGCTAAGGTTAAGATGTTACACTCCCTTTTTATAAAAAACCTCACAACTAATCCACATAAATTATATATCATTTTATAGACAATTCCTTGCTCTACCGGCATCCACAACTAAAAAATTTATTGTTGCTATTGTTTTTGCAAATTAATTAATTATTAAAATTATATACACAAAACAGCAATGCTGCCATCTAACGGCTCAACGTCAATATGATTGACGGTCGGTAAAATTTTTGTTTAATGTCAAATCCACTCACGTATAAATAAAATGGCGCTTTAGCTCAATGCTTTTGATACTTGCGCCTCTATATGTCAATTTTAGTAAAATAGAATAAATAATGCGAAGACTTCGCACGGGTCACGCTAGTTCCATTATAATACAATAATCAAAGAAAAAATTACAAGCGCATTTTTCATCGTGGATTGATTAAAATTCGTACGGGAAAAACTTGAAAATTTATAAGTATTCTACTTGAAGTCTATGTCCAGAAACGTAAATAACGTGCAGCGTTATGTGGCAATATAAATGTGATGGAAACGAATTATTCGGTTTGCTTTACAATCTATGCTTTCATAATAGTTACCAGCTATTTCATATTATGTATTCATGAGTAGGAGTCTACGTTGGAACCAGGTACTAAATAAAATTAATATCTGACACATTATGAATTTGTTGTCACTTTCTTTTATATTTTTGAGGGAGTTGATTTTGAAATGCATTGTCTAATAATCTGTTTGCAAGTGGGAACATTTTTATTGTTTGTGCTATTTTATAGAAATTATCCAGATTTAAAAAAAATTGTATTTGTATATGATTATTTCCTATTTAAAAAATCGCCATTTTTTAGTAATTTGTGTGGATGTATATATGCAACGATTCCTTGAGAAAGTAAATTGTAGATTGCTCCACGAAATCACATTATCTGTGAAACGTGTCGAATGAAAACCAGTTACATTATTTTATTTTGTTTTATTTAAATTTGATTGGCGAAATTTGGGACTAATATGTAACTAACAGATAATATTTAACTAAATAATTTATATAATATTTTAACTAGAGTGGTCCATATTAAATAACTTAAAATGTGTCAATATTAAAATGTCTCAAGAAATTCTACAAAAATTATTTTTAATATATTATATAGTCATGAGTTTAAATTATTAAATATGTAATTCATTACAAAAATAAAACATACAAAATTATATTTAAAGCACGAAGAATATGATTTAATACTTATTTTCCGGGACAAATATATATATATATATATATATATATATATATATATATATATGTGTGTGTATATATATGTGTGTGTGTATATATATATATATATATATATATATATACGTAAAAGCTAGTTGGTATATATACCAACTAGTTTTTACGTATGGCTTTCGTCTCATACATTTTTCTTATATTTGAGATTAAATTTTTTGCCAGAAGTAATTTTTCCAAAATAACTAGAATCTTATATCCATTCTGAATCAAGTCACTGTACTAGTTTTGACAATTTCTAATATTCAATTTCAGACAAACCTAGATTTTAATGTACATCTTGAGTATCAAAATATATCCAATGTACTCAAACACCTCCATTAGGGCGCTGTAAAAGTGTAGATATATAGTATACAAAGTACGATATAATTTCCAGTCTCCAGTACCAAAAACTGTTTTTAACAAAGCAGCGACAGACAGTAAGGATTAAACGGGAGAAATGCTTTGAGATAGTTTGACAAGAAATCAGCTAAGCGCGTGTGACAACATGCATAAAGTAGTTTTAGTTCCGAACTAAAATTTTGGTACGAAATTGGTTAGTTTAATTTTTTTGCAATTTTTTTTACGTAATAAAAATGTCGCCGGACTTTTTATTTTTTTCATTTCATTTTTTATTATAATCTTTTCAGTTGTCGACATCTGTCTTCTGTATTAGGAATTATCAAGGCAAATTTTATAGGAAAGAACGTCGTTTAATGAACGACGGTCATTTAACGGGGGGATTTAACAAATTTTGTGAATTGTTTGGATTTTTTTAAAAGCCACAATTGCTAAGCGCTAAGAATTAACTTTGCGAAAAGATAACATCTTAGATAAATGATGGCGTGGTCTAAAATTTTTAAAGTATTTATTTAAAGTTATTGATGTGACTTGGTTTTCTCTTTATCATTTATGCAGTCGGGTATTTATTATTTACAAATATTTTGATTTTTTCATTTAATTTTATATATATATATATACATATATATATATAAAGCTGTCCAGTGGCAGATTCCAATGTTTGAAAAATTGTAAAAGAAAACTACACCTCTAATACAAAGTAGGTTTATTTTAACTTTATAATAACAAATATGGATTTAATTTTTAAAAATCACCTTTTTGCAAATGGCGTCCATCGAATCTGACATACTCTTCGAGTCTAGCACGCATGTTTTCAAAAACGCGTTTGCAGAGCGACTGGGGTATCCTACTGACTTCGGCTCGAATATTTTCTTTAACTTGTGTCACAGTGCCCGGATTAGCTTTGTAAACAACGGATTTTAAGTATCCCCATAAGAAAAAGTCACATGGGATTAAATCGGGTAACCTAGGTGGCCACGGTACGGTACCGTTTCGGGATATGTTTTTTTCTAGAAATAACTGCCGCACTGCATTCATGGACACGTCCTGCTGGAACCATGTGTTTTGGTTGAAGGATGGACTATTCTGTAGTTCTACTCTGAAAAAATCATTTAACATCTGGGCATATCTCTCCGAATTCACAGTTACAGTTTGGCCACGTTGATTTTCAAAGAAATAAGGCCCTATGATTGCAGATGCAGACATGGCACACCAGACTGTTACCTTAGGCTTAGGTAAAGGCTCTTGATGCATTTGTCTTGGGTTGTGGACATCCCAGTAATGAAAGTTCTGCTTGTTCACATATCCTTCAATGTGAAAGTGAGCTTAGTCACTAAAGAATATGTTCCCCACCCTTGTAGCAGTACGAAATCTCAACAACATCACCTCCGCGTAAGTTTTTCTTAATTCAAAGTCAGAATCGTGTAAATGTTGAACAATTTGAATTTTATGTGAATGGAACTTGAGCTTTTTTTGCATTATTACCTCTAAAGTTGATTTCGGAATTCCCAATATCGATGAACGTGTACGCAATGATAAACGGGGATTTTCAACGACAGAAACCATAACACGCTCGACATTTCCATCCGTGGCTACCAATGGTGTAGGTCCTGGCCTGGGTCTATTTAATGTTGATCCTATAGCTCTGAACCTTGCTACCCATGACTGAATGAGGTTGATCGATGGTCACTCGAAATGTACGTATATATATATATATATATATATATATATATATATATACATATAATTTATATATATATATATATAAACTTGTCTAGTACCTCAAAATATTAAATTTGTTGTAGAAAGATTCGAATTGACAAATAGTGCAAATCACTATATTGTGTAGAGTTTTATAACTTTGCGGTAATTTTAATTATTAACAAAATAATAGTCGTCCTGAAATGTTCTATACAGGAGGAATTTGTTTTTAAAGAATGATGACCCTTATAATATTACTCTAGATAACGCAGATTTAGGTCTTATTTCAACGCATAATTCTTGAAGATAAGATGTACATAATTAAAACCAGACAACAAAGCAATCTCAACTCGACTTGTTCCTCTACCGTACAAACTTGAGACCAATTTCTTCCAACATTTCCGCAAACGCACAATAATAGACCACAATCATTTTACCCTTTGTATAATCTTGACACCTGTCGCGAATAATGTATTCTCGCAATGGAACGCACAATTTGCGTACTACAGAGCCGCTTCCACCGCCCCGTTTATTTTACGTACGTATATTCTGTTCTATTATTTTGTATAAGTTTATTTGATGTGAGTATTGGGAAAAAAGTTGCCTGCTCTCATATTTGTGTATTCATTCTTTTACTATTCAATGTACATCCATATATTTCAAAGATATGGAAAATATAACAGAGAAATTATCCAGTAAATATCTGAGTACACTTAAAAATAAAAACTAAAATTGTGACCGTATGCTAAATTTAATTCAGTCATGGAACAACTTAATGTCGTGGAATGGACAGAAACATGTTGAAGAAGACGATAAAAAAACCAAGGGGACGGGTCATAATATTTGCTACTGAATATATTCAAACATCATTTGTATTAATAGGAAAATAATCTGTATCATTAGCAAGGTTAAAATATTAAGCGTAGTAAATAGGGTTTATATTACTCATTGCTGAAAAAAAAAATATTTCGATTTAAAAAATGCAAGTAAGAATGCAATGAATTTTCTTCCTCGGACCAAATTATTATTGAATATCGCACAAAATCAATTTTTTGTAATACAGGAACTTATGTCTGAAATAAAAGAAATATTTTTATGGACAGCGCATTATCAACGGACATATTTATTAGTTAGTAGTTTACTTCAATTCGATGATTATGATTACCCGACCTTGCGGGGACGAAATCTATCCATCAGGAGAGCTTTCAGTTACGTCAAGAGACACTTTTATTATTTGGTTTTTTGTACTTTTATGCCTATTTAAAATACCTTTTAGTTGACTGTATCGCATACTATTCTATTTATCCAACAATAAAAAGGCAAGGCGGACATTGTGTTTATCAGTCATGTATGTATGTGGGTGAATTAGGATGACAATTGCTTGATCAGTAATGAATAAGTACATAAATGAAGTACAGTTAAAAGCATTTCAATCAAGCACATGTGCTTAGGTGATATCACGATGTCATGTAATATGACGGGTGAAGACCACCATGTCAACTTTAAATTTTTGCTTAACATTTCGAGTTAAATCTCGTAAAATTGGAATAAAAAATTTTTTTTGTGCCACCAACGCAACAATACAAAAATAAATTTTGAGGAGTATCAATTTCAAAATTATTTACGTAAAACCTCCTGAAAAAATTAAACAATGCATGATACTCGTAGATAACGAAATTTGCTTCAAGTTGACTTTTTGAATTTATCTTCAGCGTGGTCTGGTTTTTTGCATAACTTTTTTATTATATACGAGTTACTTTTTATTCCATTTATGTATTACTTTGACACATTAATATTTTTGATTAAACTTTGCTTTTGACATGTTTTTGAAAAATAAACAAGATTTTATTGAACTCTTTTTTCAACAGGTTTTGCTTTATGTAAGTCATAAAGTATAGGTATAATTAAAAGTCATGAGATGAAAGGTATTGAAATTTAATTTGGAGTCAAGAAAGATGAGAAAATACACACGCGCAAGCGCACACGCACATGTGTACACACACACACACACACACATACATACACTATATCTACACACTATACATATATATATATATATGTGTGTGTATGTACATATATATTTTTTTTTATGATGAAGGATGTTCATTTGGCCGATAGCGAAATTTATAATCATTCACATTGCGATTAATCTTCGACAGTTGGATCCTGTTTGAATGAGGTAGAATTGAAGAAAATGCGTAAGTTTATAACTCATTATAACTTATTGAGATTCGTTCGGCTAAATTTGTATTAGCATAAACATCTATAATCTGAGACAGACAGAAGTAGAATTGGAAATATATTCACTTTGGACTGAAGTGGGGAAACTTTTTAGACATTGAATTCTGGCATTTGACCTCGATATTGTATTCTGAAGAAAATATCAAAACTAACATAACTTACCTGAGGACTTCATGTGAGATGTTAATCTGTTGGTACGTCATAATCTTTAAATTTAAAAAATGAAATATTGAAGAGTCGTTAATGGTCAGTCCTGGTAAAATTATTCATCTTGGGATAAATTGTGAGTAATAAATATAAATTTCAATCAACCACCAAATGAACATAACGTGAGAGTACCATAAAAATATTTTTTATTATACCAACTGTGTTACTAAAATGTATTTATTAACAACTGCTTCAAAAAACGTAAATTTTTAACGTCCTTCGATACTGAAAATTTATAATAAAAGTACATATATTATACTCATCTTTCAATCAATTTGGGATAGATAACTTACCAATAGCAATTTGATTGGTTCTTTAATTTACTGGGTTTTATCTATTAGAGCTTTATTACATCGATTTCGTGATAAAGTAACAGGCACATATTTGAAAAAATAAAGTAACAGGCACTTTTAAGTACAAAATAATAAAGATTGAAAACTTCATTATCATGGATATGGCCAAATATTGAAAATATATCATTTTAAGTAAACAAAATTATGAAAACGTTTTTTCCGGTTGAAAAAAGTACATTTTAATGATGTCGTGTTCAGCGATCGGTATCGTTTCTTGTGAATAAATGCATAGAAAAACGTTCAGCACTTTTACGGAGTAAAGGAAGGCTGATTGAAAATTCAGAAATATCAATACAGAAATATCACGGAATGATTGAAAATTAGCATAATTTTTATATATTTTATAACTTTGGGTAACAATTTGTAATGGTAGCAATTTGGTGCGATAAAAACATTCACAATATCTAACCTAGAAAGAAAATAATCAGTTCAGTCGTAGTAAGAACAAAATAAAATATATGAGATAATAGAAACATTTAAATACGACATAATTCAATTTTGGTAAAATATTAATTATACTTGATACTTCAGGACGCACTATATATAATAAACCTGGAAGTACTTATGTCCACTATTTACGTATTGAGTTTTTGTAAAATATGAAGCAAAACTATTTTTCTCTAAAACTTTGAATACCCTTCATTTAATAGGACTTTAGTAAACCTTTTTGCTTATATTTTCTTTTATCTTCAGTACCGGTTTAACCTTAGTTTGCATAGTGGAATGTAATTTCATAAAGTATTGGGTGGAGTTAAAAGGACTCTTCACTTCGGAAATAAAAAAAATGGGATGGAAAAAAGAAAGAAATAGTATGTATTTAATTTTTAACTATAACTTTCTACAGAATGTTTCAAAGTTACTAAGAATAATATTAATCTAGCAGTCAACATAATCTCAAAAATGTAAGGTCATTACTTTAGGAAAGGCGCCATTGGAAAAAAATACTATGACAAAAAATATAATTTTTATAATGGTGAGTGACCTTTATAATCTAGAATGTTTGTTATGTAATTCTCAGTTTTGCGAGTTGTAATTGTCTGGGCAGTCTCGAGGAAAATATTCTGCATAATTAACCAACGTAGGTTGTTACAAATGAAAAGAGAGATAAATCCATCGATCTGGCCTTATTAGTAATTTCTTTTGTGGATATTGAATTGTATTGGAAATTGATAACTTTTATTTAAAATATTTGATAAACTAATTTTGCTGTTACTAGTTGCCATTTTGACATGACGTGAAATGGAAAACACAATATTTTTGTATGAAAATGTAACTTGTTACTTTATAACAAATACAAGTTTAGTTACATAAAGTGCTCGATGGAGTTCAACGGTCTCCGCCCATACCATTATACACAGATACGGAATAATTAAATACCTGCTGCGCAAAGAATAGATCCCATATTATATATGCCTATGTATTGTGAATAGTAGTTTGATCGTGTTAACAACTTTTAAATCTCTCGGCGTGGCAGTATCGATCAGAGTAAATGTAGGAAAATAACTTCCTTTTAAACGTCTGTTATTTCTCTCGTCTAAACGTCTGTTATCTCAATTATTTGAAATTGAGTTATTATTTACAATGTCTAATGTTAGTTATTTTGCATTAACGTTTGAACTCTTATTTTATTCTCGTCTCTACGTATAGTTACCAATACAATAGCTAAGGTTACATTTACGGTTTTCTAACTAAATTGTCTGTAATTTGGGATTGACTTAACTCACTTTTTTTAATCTACCTTCATTGTCTTAAAAATGTCAAAAACAGCATACGTTATATTATTGTTACGAAACGCTAACTAAAAAAGTTTTGATGTGTATCCTAAAAAAATTTACTTACCTTAAAACTCTAAAACTAACTTTTTAAATGGGAAACTTGCATTCTAAACTATTTCTAATTAAGTTTACCTGTGAAAATCACTGTAACATTCTTTGGTGTCCAAAATGTTATTCTAAAATATCGACATGGATTATACAATATTAAAATCTATTAACAAGATTTGTTTCTTCTTTAATAAAAGTATCACTATAGTTTCAACGAATAGAATTGATTTTATATATAGCGGACATGGTAAATTTTTAATAAAATTGTTACTTAATCGAGACCGACACCAAACCAACCACCAACGCCAATTTTTCGAAAAATTTTCTCATCAAATATCTCCGTCAAGATTAAAACTTAGTAGATTAAAACTTATTAAGTACTTACAGATTTTCTTCTCTCTATTGAATACAGATACGCATCGAGCAGACAATCTTCTTAAAGTTTTACAGAAGTATGTCTTAATTAAAATGGAAATGTCACGAAGATTAATGTAAAGTTAATCTGTACTCAGTTACGTCGTAATCCTTTTTCGTCGGAGTCGACCGTAGGGAATTTAAAATTTAATTGCTTCTTGAAATTCAAAACACACAAGGAACTTTCTTATCTAGTTTATCAAATGTGTCTGTTGTAAAAGAGTTTAACTTTCTATTGGGCGTAAAAGTTTATTTATTAGTTTCATAAATCTTCGATACCAATTTCTTATGACCTATAGATAATGCTCTTTGCGTCAAATACAAATATTTTTAAAAAGAAACGATGCTATTCTATCTACATACATTTAGTTAGGTCACATACATTTAGTTAGACTATCTATAATGTTACTTTCTAATTTTTAATTTTATAAAATATCGACAGAATTTCCTATTTTTAAATAATTTTTTGGCTATGTATTTATCTGTACAAATGGAATTAACTTAAAAAAATTAATTTTTTTGGCTATGTATTTATCTGTATAAATAAATTTAACTTAAAAAAATTATTCCAAACTTTTACTAAATGATCATTTAAATATGCCTAGGAACAAATTGGCTTTTGTTTCATTATGACAGGTAAAAATTTTGAAGCGGCATTTATCCGATTGATTTAGCCATTGAATCATTGAAGTAGTGAAAGTTGTGGTCAAAGTTCTGATTTTTAACGAATACGTAATGTAAGTACCTATTAGGAAATAATTATCAAACTTATACCAAACATAATGTCTAAAATTATAAGGAATATTCATATATCAGTTTATAAACCAAATGTGAGCATTGTGTTTGTTTTATCTCCATTTGTGTTTTATAATATTTCAATTCTTTGTGTTATCTCTGTGTACCATTTACCAAAGACACCTTTTTGTCCGTACGCTCCACCACCTTTAATAATTTATCAAAACCAATGATTGCGCAATAATATTTGACTATAGTAACAAAAAAGAAACAAGTGATTCAAAATTAATTTTAAAATTCTTCCAATCTCTGCACATTGTTTCTTAAAGGTGTTTATATTGTAACAGTGCCATCTATTGACAATCTACTTAACTAACATGCCTGGCAGTAATTATTTAAAAGACCACCATCTATTGAAACTATTATTATTTTAAAGATAAAATAAAATACTTTTCATTTAGTCATTTTCATATTTTATATTGTAATATCACACGGGGACTTGCGAATTATTCGCACATGCCTACTAATTAACATTATAAGAACAAAGTGTGATAAGGCGAAAAAGCACAAAAATATTTTCTGCTTTATAGCAAATAATTCAATGTCATAATAATTTAAAATTAGGTGTAAAAATTGCATTTTTGAAAATTGAGAACATAATCAGGTTCACATAGAAATTTAAATATTAAAGTGTAACAATTTTATCCGACTATTTATAAATACGGATATTACTTTTTACAATGTGTCTAGTATTTCTTTACATACATAAAAGGAATAATTTACGTCAAAATAATTTAGCATTAAATCAATAACAGCTTTGTCTTAATTTTTTCAATCTTCTGATATACGTTAAAAATAAGACAGGTTGAGGAGAGGAAGAAAGGAGCTTGGTACGTTTGGTAGTATGTTTACATTTTAAAAACTAGTGTTTTGCCAAGGAGATACAATACAAAAAAATATATTCCCCTAGATGGGTGGTCGAAAATAAAAAATTAATTCCCAAGTTTGATGTATATATTATACCAAAAATAAATATTAACGTATTCTTTTTAAATATTCTTGTATTCCAACGACATCTTACAATAAAATTTCATTGCTATCGAGGTGAAACAGAAAGAGTTACTATGTTGTATATTGAAAGAGTTACTAAGTTTTAGAGCGGATAAGGGTAGAGAAGTACGGGACAAAATTATAAGGCTTCTGTTTTTGTCATTCCACCATGAACTTATCATTTCAACAACTATTGTGATGTTTTTATGTCAATAAAGCATTTACATTATAAGCATATTTTAATATGAGGAATGTACATCAATCAATATTTTTTCGCCGCCATTGTTATATATTTGTAATATCGATTAAAGGACTTAAATCGTTAAGAAAAAATACATATTGAATTCTAAATTTTTACGTATTTCTTCTCGGAAA
Source organism: Druceiella hillmani (assembly GCA_039881145.1). Taxonomy (NCBI): domain Eukaryota; kingdom Metazoa; phylum Arthropoda; class Insecta; order Lepidoptera; family Hepialidae; genus Druceiella; species Druceiella hillmani. Next base: position 17,866,745 of record JAYKKI010000042.1, on the reverse strand, counting down.
TCCCTTATATATTGAAATCATTTTATTCACATTTTTCTCGTTAATAAATTAGAAGGAAAGAAACGGAAGAAGAAATTTTGTTGGTTGTTTTGAGTTTTCAAACAATATATTTTATAATTTTAATTAAATAGTACAAATTTTATTTTGATACGATCCTAATTTTATACTAATTCAAAAAGTGATTTGGTATAATCATTAGAATCGTAACTAGATTGCGAGTTGAAATTTAATTACATTTGGAAAAATATTTTCCATATTGAAACAGTTATTAATTTCAATATTATTAAGAGAAGAATTTATGTTTAGCTATACGTTTTATCGTTATCCATAGGTGATCTTAAACAATAAATCAACATAATTCAAACGAATAAAACTCGTCTGTGTAAGTGTCGTTTTGTCGATATATATATATATATATATATATATATATATATATACGCACACATGTACACATAGATATATTTATGGCGGACTTATTGCTACAAGAGCCATATCTTACAGCCAACCAGTACACTAGTCCAGCCCCGCTCGGCTAGCGGCCTGGAATCGAATCCGGCTCCTTGCTGTGCGCCGCGCCTCTAAATGCCGTATGTCTTCTGATGAATCCAACACACTATGGCGACGATGTTCACACCAGGATTACAAAAGGTTTTTAAAACCATTTTATAACCCTTGGTGAAGGTTGAGTTTTATATGAAAACAACTACTGATTTCTGCGAGAATAACAGCCACCAGATTTATTTAAAATAAAGGCTTAAGGATATTTCTTCTGTGTTCGTGATGAAATGCACCTGTACGCATGATACATAACGAAACATAAATGAAAAATTAACTATCACTACCACAGATTAGTGATGTTTGAAGTGCACTCGCTAGATAATAGCGATCACTTCACAAATGAGTGATATTTGAAGTGCAGTCGTTAGATAATACGAGATAGACAGCCGGCAAGGATTGAAGAAACTCTAAAGTATTCCTCAAACGTTGTGCGTTGCGCATATTTCATTGCCTTAATTGTCTTCTCAGATTGCAGCTATATTAAACGTGTTCCACCAATTTACTCAAAGGACAATTGTTCGACATATTGTTACTGCTCGATCGATAGAAAAGGCAATATATATTACTATATATTTGACTGAGCGTTTTCTTTGAAGAAAAATGTAAAAATAATGAATGGTTCAAAATGATTCATCATTTGTTTACCAGTTTAGTAGTAAATAAAACGCTTTTCGTCTAGATAGATATTTAGAAAAAAATCTTCAATCAATTAAATCCTAAATTATTGACTCATAAAATCATAAAATCATTGAAAATACTACCATTTGTATTTCCTTATTTTGCTATTGAAACCATCACTGATTTCTTCACAGAATTTACGACACAGGTTCGATATAACAGTGATGCAATTTAATAATAATTTTTGCTTAACATAAAAGGACTCGGGGTGTTTTACACGAATCTGAAGTTGAAAATTATACATTTTAAAATAATGGTAAAACGGGCTATAAATAAACAAAGATATTATCAATAAATATTACGGAAACTCACATTAAAAGCTATCAATGTACAAACATTTAAATTTAATTATTATACAATATGTAAACATACAATTGCTGGCGCGTTTTTCGAAAGGAAATAACAAAATAAATAAATTTCTTTGTAACCTATACATTCATAATAGCCACCTGTTGATATCTATTATGTATTCATGCGCAAGACATAGAATATTGGCAGTGGGTTTGTGGTGAAAATGCACTCGATATCCAACACGTTATGAAATTTCTTAAATTTTCTTTATATTTTACTTTATAATTTTTTAATTTTGAACTGCATTTGCAATTTAGTTTAAAAGCTCGTTTGCCTGTGGAGACTTGCTTCAACCTTTTATGATTTTTTAATAAATATTTCCCTTTTTCAATAACATTTATGTACAGTAATTTCCAATTGCTATAAATAAATATAAAAATGTAACACAGTTCCCCTGTGTTATCACATCAAAGTTATTTACAGACTGTAGAAACTAATTTCAGAATACTGGACTGGGAGATAATTAGTGTGAGAATGCACGAAAGATATCTGTCCCATTTAAGATTCACACTCAACATAACATTGCTTTCAATAGAAGTGAAAATGTCCTCTCTTGTAGCAATTTTCCTAATTTTAATTTATTTAAGGAATTCCTTCTGATATATACACTACTATCATATTTACACCAATTATATTTATTTTAAGGCATATATAACTTAAAATAACTAAAGTATTTTACTATAGTTACCATTAGATTTATGTCAATTTTGGTTAAAAATGTAAAGGTTATCAAAGTTGGATAGCACTGTTATATATACTTTTTCTTGGACTCATACTGAATACATATTTTATTTATTAAAAATGAAACTAAGCTGATTTTATTTATCTATTGTGTTTAATTATATTTACATTCGTAGTATACGTTTTTATGATTGCGAAAGCCACTTGCAAATTAAAACTTACCTTTAGGTTTTAATGATTTCTTTTATGAAATAAAAATTGTTCAATTCAAAGCTGAAGTTGCTTTACTTTATATTCCATTAGTCATAAATTTGATCTTACGAAAAATCCAAGAGAAAGGACTGTGTTCATAAGAAGGCGTAAAGAAATTATCATTTGATGGAAAATGTTCTTTTCTTGGCTCCGTAATATTGAATATTAATTAGGCGTGAAATCGTTGATAACATTTTATTATTCCACAGATTTACAGATCAAGCTAGGGGTTATATTTCGAGTGTATGCTGAAGATTTTTTTTGAAATGATTTGAAAATTAGCTTTTAATTTTATTATGTAAATCTTCCCACTTTACAATTATTTTAAATTTTCCAGTCTTTTAGAAATTTAATTTTAAGCTACTTTAAAAAACGTTATGATGTACGTATATTAATTACCATTTATTTCGTTGTGAACAAATGAAATGATTTCATTAAATTATTTATACTTTTCAAACCATAGTTAGACGACGGATTTTGGATGCGGAATTAGTTTATTTCAAAATCTTATGAAGAAGCTATATAACGAGTGTTTATAAAACGAAGAACATTGTTTAGAAACGAAGTGTGTGTTTGTGTAGGTTTTCTTAAAAAGTAATCTAGTTCTTCACGCCGGCAAATTACACGTTTTAATATGACATTAAAAGAGAGGAAAAACGAAAGCTTGTTAATAAGAAGTTATTCTTTTATTGTTTTGATCCTTAATTTACTTAATGAAAAATCATACTTCTATTACGCCAAGTTACATTGTTGTGCAATGAAATATCACTGCACTTAATTATCCTACTTAAATTTTGGAAAAATATGTACTTAAGCTATTTTTGTTGTAAACAGATTCTATCTAAAGATGTAAAGTTGCATCCGGAGAAAATAAACCAAAGAATAACGTTAATAAACCAAAAACCATTGTTCTTTTGAATATTCGTGCAAGTATATCGTTTTTTCAAATGTATTTATTCTTATACATTGCAAAAACTTTGTTAAAAATTTGGTATATCGTCACTTTATTCGTTCCTAACGTCTTTCATCTGAAAGTAAAATAACTGAAGGATCATTATGAATGTAAAATATTTCTGAACTATTTAGAAAAAGAAACCCGTGTCCAATAAAGTCCCCTTCATATTTTTAAATTGAATAAATTTTCAATATTTTATCATAAAATTACAACAATACATTTCTTTCATCAAATTCTACCACACTCACATGGTCCATTTCTTTAAACTGAGCAAATATAAATGTAACGTTAAGAACAACACACCCTTAATAATACATTACTTGCATTATTGCATTTTAGTGCAGTAATTTTTTTTTAAACTTAATTTAAAAATGTATGAGTTCCTTGTTCTGAAAATATTTCTGAAGCCATTATTTTACGACGATAACCAAGTTATCCTGTTAGCTAATAGATTTTCATTGAATTTTTTATCAAATAACTTTCTTAAGCTGATTTAATTTTTTGGAAAATTGGGAATTAATAACTGACGTACTCGTTCATTTTATTAAATTAAAGCGGTTAATTAAGCTTATATTACACAAATTATATATTATGACTTTATTGGTGGAAAAGCGGTTAGTTAAGCTAATATTAAACAAATTATATATTGTTATTTTATTGATGGAAAGGAATATTAAATATACGGCAACAATTTTTTAAGCTTCCTCTTATCATTTCGTATTTTACTGTAAATTACAGGTCAGAATTAATTAGCTTTTAATGTTAGCTTCGTCTAAATCTTAAAATAACTTAGTTAATGAACGACTCTGGAATGACAAATCACATTTTACGTGGTAGTTAACTTAAATCGCTTTTGATATTTTTATATGTAATGGTATGATCTACAGTTTCTTGGAATTTTGTGGGCCTTTCCATTAAATTAAGAAATACATATGCATTTTTACATTAGACTGGTTTCTTTATATACTTATTAGTATATACGCGTTTTGGTCACAAATTGATTATAACAGGAGACACTTGACAACATAAATTGTTCATAATCAAATATTGTATGTGAATGTAAATCGCTTACGCTACAGCCTAATAATATTCAACAAGTAATAACGCCGAAATGTCACGAGAATTTTCAGCGCCAACGCAGAACATTGATTGATACTCACGCTAACTGGATTGAACTATATATTTACCTTCGTTGTTTTTGGCTCAATATATTCGTTCTTCGAATTTGGTGACCAACGTGATTAAAAGATCATTAATTAAGTTCATTACGGCTTTCATGAAGGTGGACATTGCGCGCATTATAACAAAACGCGGTCTTATTTTCTGAGAAATATATTTAGGCCAACATAGCTAATATCGACAATCAATTTTGAGGACGGTTCAATTGGACACATTTCTTCTCCAACTTTTCATCACCTATTAAAATCTTTAGAATATTTGCATTAAAACATACGCCAGTTTTAAGCTCAAGGAAAAAAAAAATAAGGTTTTGACGATACGAAACAAAAATATCCAAACTCTAATACATTGAAAAATCTTAATTCTATAAAAAAAATGTTATTAGGAATTTATATTTCCCAGATAAATTGACTGATTTCAACGAGAATTTTCCTACAATTTTTGTGCACGAATTCTTGAGTGACAGATGATATTGTTAAATGTTTACATTATCAAATATAATTAACTCGATATTCAGCGCGTCATTCGACATATTTAAATTCCCTTTTTTTAGGGCTCTGTAGACAAATGGCAAAAAATAAATTATTATAATATCGTCATATCCTTCTATCTGTCTGTCTGTTACAACCGTTTTACTCGCAGCCTCGTTTCACTATTTAAATGAAATTGTGGTAGTAGGTGTATTCTATAAACCGTTATGTAATGAAATAGGAATTATGAAAAAAATAATATTAGGGTTGATACTCTTTACTTATAACTGAGGTATAAAAAAATCCAATGCACATAGACGTGTGGACTATCTTTCCATAGATTTTTAAAATTATATCGAGGTTCTAAAGTAACTTTTTATTTAATAGTAAGTGAGATACGTCCTTCTGACATCGTAAAATATGTGTCACCCTCTAACTTTTTTGTAATAATTCTGAGAAAATTAATTAGTAGAACTTGAAATAATTTTTAATGTGTACAAATCTGAAAAAATAAAGGTAGTAACAGTAGAACTTAAAATAAACTTTCGACGAAAATTGGTTGCGTAGTTTTTGAGACATGAATTATTTTCAGTACGGACCCCAGAAATAACATTGTTTTCCACAGTGTTTTTGAGAAAAATCAACTTATGAGTTTAATACTGTTTAGTGGTAGGAAACCATAAAGACCCTAAAACCCAATTTGGCTTGGTACAAGGCAAACAGGAGTTTTGGTATCAAAGCCTAAATAAACTAAAACCAGTAAAGTAAGTGACTGAGATTTTGTTGAAAAATCATGACGCTTTTCATTGCGAGTTACTTGCTTTCAATTTCCGGAGTAATCAAAAATGAATGCAAATATTTATAATGTCTACGAGATGATTTAATGGCTACGAGATGATAGCAAGTCACAGATAAAGTTGGTGCACTAATTTTTGTGCAACATTTAAATTTTAAATTATTTATTTGTAAAACACTTCATTTTATACATTTCAAAAATATATTTTACGATACTTTTATTAAGAATAATATTAATTTTAGACACATTGAATAATTAATACTAATTTTCGACTCATTGAGTAATTTTAAATAACTTAATAATATTTAAAAGATAATATTTAATTTTGCGGATATTGACAAAATGTTTCTTAAATCTTTAATTTAATTTGATTTGCAAAAGCCTGAATGCCATAAAACTCTTATCTGTACTGTGGAGTTATGCTAATTGAAAATCGTTTTTGTAAATGTACTAATGGAATCGATACCTAATTAAGTATTTTAATTAAGTAATTAAACTTGTCCAAACTAGTGTAGACGTGTACTAAATAAAATATGAAATTTTATTAAAAGCATGAAGCATATAAAATACATAAGAAATGTTTGTTATATAAATGGTCATACTAAGCATTTCCAGATAAAAATAATGTCTGGATCCAAATAAAAATGCCCTTGATTTGTTAACTTGGACTCAAGAGATTTGGCCTTTAATACAGTATTTATCCATGTACTGGTTTTATAGATACATAAATTAAATTTTTTAATCAATTGGGAAAATTCAAATACCATAAACCAATTTTAAATAATATTTACCACAAAAGGTTTAATGCAATATCTGGGTCTCTCAAGAGTCAACGCTAATACACATTATTATAAGAAAAGAAAACATATTATGGACAATCAAGTTATCGTAGATTTGATTTTTAATTTTAGTGAAAACTCTTTCACTAAAATTTATAGCATGAAAATGTGAATCCAAAAATATTTTAAAAATTGTGAAGGTCACAAAGGACTTACCGGTATACCACGTAGACCACCGACCTAAAACTGTGGTTTACATTAAGTTCACTTGTATGTATGTATGGACGTATATATGTGTGTATGTAAAGGAATCTTTCAACTAAATTTTTACTCACTTCGAAACGTACGAATTAATTGAATTTGCAGGCGTATAAAGAACCGATGATAATACAATAACTTCATAACTAAGAATTTATTGTAAAAAATAAAAATAATCTTTACATATAAAGATTTCGGTTAAAAGCGAAAAGGTGTGTTACAACTCGGTAAAAATTAATTTTTTTTAATTAAACTGAAAGTGAGAATAAAGTGATTAAGAATAAAAGTTAATGTAAGTCAACATAAGACGCATGGGGTGCTCTCGACTTACATATTCCTAACGAGCATACCAGGTCTTCTTTTACAATACAATTTGGTTTTTGCCAGTTTATTAAAAAAATTAAATTATACCCAGTTTGGAGACATTTTTTCGCTCTTAACCAAAATCTATATTTATAGATTATTTATAAAAATAATTTTAAGAAATTTTTAAAATTTTTTTTTAAAGTTTTAGTTCATATTTTTAAAAAAGTTTAGTTCATATTTCTAAAATAAAAACGAAAATGATTCCACTTTTACAACTTCCGACCTAGGTGCAAAGTGTCTCTGAATTGTCTTGCGACTGAGGAGGAAGACAAACAGACTATTCATTCCTGTGAGGAATTCAATAACAAACTCCTAACCTAAAGTAAACAATTATGGACAGAAGTTTATTTTGTGTTCATTAGAGAATTTGCACAACCTAATTATACGATCTTTAAAAGAAGAAGAAATTATAACCACCGTATGTACGTCGACCAGTCTTAAAAGTTTCAAAGATTTAAGGAATTTAATATAAATCAGTTTAACTGATAGTGGAACAATAAGGTAACTTATAATGATAGTAAAGAGGCTATAATTAAATAATGATATTATCAATAATATTTCAGAAACTCACATCAGACGCTATCCTATTTTCGTAATTTAAATTCAATTGTAATACAGTACGCAAAGACAAAATTACAGTTGCACTCTTTATCAAGAATGGACTAAAATACGTATGGGAAAAATATCGGAAAATCTATTGATTCGTATTTTACGTAAGGTTCTACGTACACAAACGTGACATTAGCGTGCAGTGTTACGCGACAATATAAATATGATGGAAATTAATTATTAGGTTTGCTTTATTATATATGCTTTCATAATAGTTATTAGCTCTTGTATATTATGTATTCGTTAGTCATAGTCTGTGTTGAGAAAAATTACATAAATAAAGTTTATATCTGACGTATTATGGAGTCATTTAGATTTTCTTTTAAGGGAGTTAATTTTCAATTGTGCTGTACGTTGTGTCTAAAAGTTTTTTTCGCAAGTGGGGAAAATTGTTTTATTTAAATTGTCCAGTTTTAAAAAAAATTATATGTATATTATATTTATTTATATGTTACATATACATACATTTGGCCCCGCAATATTGAATATTAATCTGGAATAAAATCGTTGATAAAATTCGGCGTTTCTCATTAACACATACGTAAGGTAAGGCGTAAAATTTGTGATGTCAAAATCAAAATATGTTAAATAAATGTTTAACTTTGCAGTCAAAACTTTATCGAAATTTTCTGAACTGTGTTTTTGGACAGAATTATAACTATTCACTTATACAAGAATTCATAAAAAGTATTACACATGGTTATATAATTACGTTTTTTAAAAGAGTGGTGAATAATCTAAAACTGAAGAAGAAAATTTAATATAATGTTTGGAAAATTAATTATTTTCTGAATATAAAATAAAACAGTGAACCAATTGTGAGATGGGATCCAAATAGTGTGATAACCAAAGAAAATAAAAAAAATTCTCCAAGTAATATAAGTAATAAAATAAATATTTATGCTAGTTTAGCTAGTATTTAAACATTCGTGGGTCAGTATTATCGTTAGATTTCGAGTCTAACGATAATAGTGACCCACGAATGTTTATAAAATAAAGAACAATGGTCAGGAACGAAGAGTATGTAAAAGCGAGCCTTAAATCCGACATTGAAGAAAGGGGGCATTCCATTGTGAAGTAATTCTTGTTTTTTTAGTGCTTGACTTGCGATATGAAGTAAACTCAATAGACATCACATTCCCGTATTATACTGAATCGTGTTGGGCAAGTTAGTCTTTCTAACTTTCAAGTAGACAAATTTCATTAAAATTAATTCCCCTCCTTAATTTTGCAACAACAATTTTTTAGAGTATTGTTAAAAAGAAGAGACTAGTAATTTAAAGCTGTTTTCAGAAAAAAAAATTATTAACATTTAATTGATGCGATTAAATCGATTAAATCAAAAATATTGAATGTCCAATATATTGCAAATACCGAATTTTTCCTCGCGGCGCGTTTTCACAAGCTTGCTTTCTCCCATCATTCTGATCGTAAAATATTTTGATGGATGTAAAAGATTTAAACGTTATCGAGTTTGCTTCGCTTCTAATTTCAGAAGATTTCCTTGGTCCCTAAAAAAAACAAAATTTTAAAACTAGCAGAAATACCTTTTTCAAAATTAAATATCTCTCATATAAAAAGCTGAAATTAGTGTTGAGAGCATGTTTTTTTCTGTCACTATGGATGTGATTCATCACATTACTCGTATAAAAAAATATGAAGTAAGTTTAACAAAAAATTTAAAAAAAAATAATTTATTTCTTTTTCCTTGTTATTATTCAGAATAACAGGCTGAATAATCCTTCTGAAAATATATTGAAAGTAATTATAAAAACATACAGGCTGCAGTATTTTTTCAGGTGGCTTTATATATTGATCACAAAATAAAAGTTGTTTGGAGCAATTCGCAGGAGCAATCCATTTAAAATATGGTATCGCTTACAGTATTGCATTTTAACTGTGGCAATTATTATACGACACTCAGCTTAGACGTATATCCTTTTCTTTCGGAAATTATTTCTGAAGCAATTATTTTACGATCATAAACACATTTTCCTCATCAATTTGGAAAATTTTCAAGTAATTATTTATTCACTAAGATTGTAAACTTTTAATTATATTTGGAAAAATATGGGAAGAGTAAATTACGAGCTAAACTTTTTTATTTTATTAAATTAAGGGCACATAGATAAGCTTATCATATATCAGAGATTCTTTTATATTTATGGAATGTCATAATAAGTATACTTTAAACCTTCCTTTCCGATTTACCTTTCATATATCATGGGGAATGATGAGTAAGTATAAACGGCCTTTAGCGAAACTGGTAATATTTTATTTTCAAAGGTTTTTTCCCGTAAAAACTTTGCCGTCGGATTCTAAATTTTTTATAAACCCAACATTCAAATTTCATTGAAGTATAAAATAATTTTTATACAATAGAGATATATTGCCAATGATAAGTTTTGTTCATCGTTCACCATTTAGCTCCGTAAGTGCACGTTGTTTCGCTATCAATACAATGACATCAGCACATCGATTTTTTGACAATTTCTCGAAAATCGCTAATAATAGCTAGTTACGACCGACTACACAAATATAGACATCTTCCAAATGACCCATTTTTTATTCAACGCCATAAGTATATGTTTTAATTTCAACAAAAAGGTATTGTTCAATTATTCACAAGTCGTGACTTTTTGGTTAACATAAGATGTCATAGGCACTAAAAATCAAAAAATAAAACTTTATAACAAAAAATTAAACCAACTTCTATCTTGTTTTTACATGAAAATTAATTGGTTTTCACATGAAATTTTATGATCAATTTCATTATATTGAAGATTTTTCCTGGGAAATTAGTGGTATAACAATTTTTATGGCCACTCATAGATTAAAATATTACTCACTTAATTCTTCGAAAAATAACATTTTAGGTGAGTAAATGATAATACGTGTTGTATAATTTCACTAGCGTTAACGAAACATTATACTCGCGACTGTAACAAAGCTTTACAATGCGTGCAGAATAACTGCGACTCGTCGCCGACAATAGCTCTTTTGTTTCCTGTTGGTTTTGTGTTCTCCCCTTTAGCAACACTTAAGTGGCAATTTATCTTATACACGATAGATCTTGTTTAAATTCTGATGTGGGGGCAACTTCAAATAGAAAATATGGAGGTACAAATGAACTGCTTATATGACTAAAGTAAACCGATATAATGCAAGCAATTACAAAAATAAAATTACTTTTTATAAAACTATAAGAAACAAGCTTTTTTATCAATATGAATTAAGAAATAAAAATAATCTTTAAATGTGAAAATTTTGAATTCGATAAAATTATTTTTTTCTTTTTATAAACATAAAATAAAAATAGTGTGGTTGACCAAAAAAATTTACTTGAATCTAAATAAAGGGTCGGGTGCTCTCGATTTACATTATAATAATATGCATCCCACACTATTTTACATTGAAATAAATTTGTTGTCATCACTTTTCTCTTATTTTAAGTTTATAAAAAAAATTAAGTTAAAGCAAATTGCGAGACGTGAAGGAATTTTTTTTTTATTTAATCATTATTTATTTCTTTCTTAGTTCATATTGCTGATAAGGCTTGTCTTTCAGTTTTTTTTCTTAATATAATTTTGTTTTCTAAATTTTTATTTATGAAATAATTGTACTGTGGTAGATTCTTGATACGTTACCAAATTTTAAATACAATTTCAAATAATTTGGATGTTTAGAAGTGGGCATTGCAAAAAGAAAAAACTTGATTCTAATTTTACCTAAAAAGCTGAGTCGTCGAGTAAAATTAAAAGCGGTAAAATTATTACATCCAATATACAAAAAAAAAAGTTAATATAACCGATATCATTGTTGGGAAAATTTGAAAAATTGAAGGAAAAACCAACCAAATGAAACGATATCTTGCTGAAAAAGTATTTTAAAATAACGGCGACTTGAAAATTTTAAAAATGTGCGCGAAAGTTAACTAGAAGGATATGAGAAAATATTTCTGCTATTATAAGCTTAATAAATTTAATTTAATTGTATAAGTACAATATTGGAAATAAATGGAAATTAAATGTGCAAGAAATGAACTTAAACGATTCCTTTGTGAAAGTCTTCCTCGTACTATGTTTAAACTGTTTAAAAATTATATTATCTAGCTTTGCAAGAAAATATTTTCCACATTTACCTAACAAATACAATCATTGACAACAAATAAAAAAACTTAACAAATACAATCATTTTGTTTTCATTAAAAACTATGTCTGTTTGCAATTCTATTCAGTTTCCATAAAAATATATTTACGCTTTAAGTAGCTGTAATGGAATATTTACGAAGTCGTGTCTTAAACTCTTGTAATAATGTTGAATTAGAATTGGAAATGTAACAAAATTTTCTGGCTCTTCAAAACTCAATTTTTTACACAAAGCTTTTTGTTATATGTTAACAAATTAGTAAACATCGTCAAAAGCTCCACAGAAGAAGGATTTTTTGAGGAATGATGTTTCTTGTAATATTACTGTAGAGAACGCAGACTTTGGTTTTATTTCATCGCATTATTTTTGAAGATATATGTATATTATATATGTATATAACATACATAATCAAAATGAGACATCAAAGCCATCTCAATTCGACTTGTCCCTTTACCAGCAAAACGCAAGCACACAATGAGAGACCACAATAATTTCTCCCAAAATGTCGCACAATTTGCGTACCACATAGATGTTCCTGCCGCTCCTTTTTTTTACGTACGTGTACTCTATTCTATTCTTTGTGTAAGTTTATTTGATGTGAAGATTTAAGAAAAAAGTAGGCTACTCTCACAAATTTTAAACCAAAGATAATTTTTCGTCTATTTTCTTTTATTGAAATGAAAATGAAAACAAATGAAAACATTTAAAAGCAAAAATTTAAAAGATGGCCGTACACTAAATTTACTTCATTTATCGAATTGGTTAGCTTTGAGAAATGGACAGACATGCTGAAGATGATGAAGAAATTCAAGGGACATGTCATCATTTTTGCCACTAAATACTCTCGAATATCATTTTTCTTAACAAAGGACCAACGTCATGATATTAAATGCAGCAAATAGGGTTTATATCGCTAATGGTTGAAAATAAATTACTTTCAAATATAAAATGCAAGTAAGAGTGCAACAATTTTTCTCTCTTATTGAAGAAAATTCTTTGTATTACTCCTTTGTAATAAAAGAATTTAAGTCTGAAACGGAAAAATTATATTTATAACCAGCGCGTTATCGACTGACGTGTTTAATACTTAATAAATTACCTCAATTAAACGATTATTATTTCCTGACCGCTAGCTTAGTGGGGACGGAATTGTCCATCAGGAGAACTTTCAGCTACTACAAGAGAAACTTTTGTTACGTGTACTTATTTATACTTTCATGTTTAATTAAAATTTATTTTAGTAGATTTTACTGTATACTTATTTTATATACCCAACAGCTGAAGGACTATGTCCTTAGTATTCATATAGTATTTTGTTTATTAGTCTATGTATGTATATATATGGTAGAGTCAGAATGATACCAACGAAAATCGAGAAAAAACTATTTGTGCCACCAATACCATACAAAAAAAAATTTATCTTGAAAAACGATTTAAAAATTAAAATAGTTTTGTATGAAATAATTGAAATGACTGTCAGAGACAAACTGAATATGTGAGATAATAGAAACATTTAAATACAAGTCGTATTGCTCCGATTTGCTTGAGACAATTCAACTTTGATAAAATATAAATTATGCTTAATATTTTACGTTACATTAATATATAGTAAATCTGGAAATGTATTTACGTAAACATTGTTTGTAAAATGTGAAGCAAGAATACTTTTCACTGAAACATTTGTCCTTTATTAAACAGCGAAGCAAATTTTAGCAAACATTTTCACCTATATTTTATTTTATGTTCTATACCCATTTAATCCTTCGTTTGCATGGTGGAATATAGTTTCATAAATTATGGAGTGGAGTACATAGAATTCCTGGTGTTAAGACTAAAAAATAAGGAATGGTAAATCGGAAAAAGTAGTATATATTCACCTTTGTTAACACAGTTACAGTTTTCATTACATTATCTTAGGTTACATTTACAATTTTGGAAATAAATTGTTTATATATCTGAACTTAAGTCACTTTTTTTGCTTTATCATCATTGTCGTCAAAAATTCAAACAGCATACGACATGTTATCGTTAATTAAAATGCTAATTGTAAAAGTTTTGATGTGTTGACTAAACAAACTTATATCCTTAAACGTCAGAGGAATGCTTATGTATTTTTGAAACGTGAAAATTTCATTTTAAACTGATTCTAATTAATTTAACCCGTAGAAATCACCAAACATTTTTTTTATTATATTTTTATAAAATACCGGTAAAGAATCCATAATATTAAAATCTTCTTATAAAAGAAGGTATAATGTTGTTCAAGGAAACAGAATTTATTTTGAATATAGCAAACATGTTCACTTTTAATGAATTTCTTAGTCATTCAATTGAGACATCAAAACCAATTGCCCAAAATTCTCTCATCAGATGTCTTCGTCAAGATTAAAACTTATTAAATACTTATGTATATCTCGCCTCTCTATTGGTTACAGAATTGCGTTGAACAGGGAGTCTTTCTAAAGTTTTACAGAAGTCTTAATTAAAATGGGAAATGTTGCGAAGTTTAATGTAAAGTTAATCTATATTCGGTTACAGTGTAATCCATTTTGTCGGAGTCGGGTGTATGGAATTTAAAATTTAATTGCTTCTTGAAATTCAAGATACCAAAGTAACTTTGTTGTCAAGTTTAGAGAATGCATCTATTGTAAAAAATTATAACGTTCTAGCGCAAGCAAATTTTAATTTAGTTATTTAGTAAGTCTTTGATACTATGTTTTGGTAACCTATAGATAATGCTCTTTACGTCATATATATGTTTTTTTTAAAGAAACTAGAAAATTTTATCGGCTTGAGCGATTTTGTTAAAAAAACTTTTGATGTATTTTGCGTGATATCAAAATATATGATCTAATGTTTAAGTCCTTTGTATCAATATTTTCTTGATACAAATACACATAAATTTAATTAGAACACCTGTTATGTTACTTTTTAATTTTTAACTTTCATGAAATTTCAATAAAATTTACTATGTCTAAAATAATTCTCTGATTGTGTGTGCTTATCTGTACAAATGGAATTAAGTTAAAAAATTGCTCAAAGCTATTACTAAATCATCATTTAAATATGGCTTAAACCAACTTGGGTTTTGTTTCATTTTGATCTGCATGAACTCGGGTGTTTCATTTGAATCTGCATGAACTCGGGTGTTTTAGTCATTGAAACAGTGAAGTAGTGAAAGTTGCCATCAAAGATCCGAAATAACAAAAAATAGAATAATAAAAATTTATTCGGCTCAGTCGGATTATTACGTTAACGGACTTTATATATATATACCTATTAATAAAACAATATTTTATAATGTTTTATGTGTACGAATATTGTTATAGATAAGTTACATATATTAATTAATTTGAGTTAATGAGGTGACTTCTAATATTATTAAAAATATTTCGAATTTCAGAAAATAAGCTAAATGTTATCATTGTGTTTGTTATGGCCTTTATTTGCGTTTTATAATATTTCAATACTGTGTTATCTCTATATAGTATTTCTCAAACGTGTTTATATTGTAAATAGTGCCATCTATTGACAATCTATTTAACTGGTATACCTGACAGTAATTATTTAAAACGGCGCCATCAATTGACACTCTTATTATTATTTTTCAAAACAAAATACTTTCATTTACTTATTTTCGTATGATAATACCATTCGGAGAATTGCGAACAATTCGCACGGACTAGTTAAAATTATAAGAACATAAAGTGTGATAAAGTGAAAAAGTAACAAATATATTCTGCTTGGTGTCAATAATTCAATAAATCACAGGAATTTAAGATTACAAATAAAACTCTTACTATGAAGGTTCAGTGCATAATTAGGTTGATGTAGAAATTTAAACATTTAAGTGGACGTAACAATTTAATAATCGACTAGTTTTTCTTTCACAGATATAAAAGGCATTGTAGCAAAATAATTTTGCACATTAAAGTACTAATTGCTTGGTCTTTATTTTTTCTATCTTCTGACATACGTAGTTAAAAATAAGAAAGTTTGAGGAGAGTGAGAAAGGAGGTTGATACGTTTTGTGTTATGTTTACACTTTAGAAACTAGTGTCTCGCTGCGGAGATAAAATATAAAAAAAATATTGGTAAACTATTCCGATTGCCTTTTACATGATTTTTTAAATGGTGGTACACTCGATGAGTGGTTGAAAATAAACATTTCATTCACAAGTCTGATGTGTACTTAATACCAAGAAAAAATATTAAAAGTATTCTTTTTAAAAGTTCTTGTATTCCGTCTATATTTCCCTGTAAAATTTTATCACGATCGGCCTGAAACTAAAAGGGTTTTGTAAGCGGATGGGGGGAGGGACGTAGTGGACAAATTATGAGGCTTCTGTTTTTGTTATTCGACTAGGATACGATGAAACAGCTATTGTGATATATTTATATTATTATAGCCTATTTAATATGTAAAATATGAGCATTTTTTAATATAAGGAATATACATCAATCAATACTTTTTCGCCGCCAATATTATATTATTTGTAATATCGTTATTATTTCTGTGACTGAGTATTTTCTGTGAGTTATTAAAGTAATGTCTTTATTAAAATATTGAATAGTTCAAAAAGAATAATTATTTTTGACGAGTCCAAAAGTGACTAGAACACTTTATGTCGTTAGATAAATATTCGGAAAAAATAATCAACCAATAAAATCACAAAATTATTGCTAATTACAAAAACGCAAACCATCGATATTTCCTTGTTTTGGTCCGATACGACAGTGATACAATTTAATAACAATTTTTGCTTAACGTAAAACACTTAAGTTATTTAACACAGTTCTAGAGTTAAAAATGTTTCAATAACTAAACAATGGTATTGTCAAAATTTTTTACGGAAACTCACATCAAAAGAAACCAGTGTAAAAATATAGAAAATTCTGTTATAATACTATATTCAAAGATAACATTGCAGGCGAGCTTTTTGACCACAATGATTTACTACAATACGTAAGGGAAAAAGACCGGAAAAGCTACAAGTATTATATGTGATGTTTCCGTACAGAAGCGAAAGTATCGTGCAGTTTTTGTTATAATCTATGCTTTCATCATAGTCACCTGCTGTTTATGTATTCATGAGCAGAATAGAGTTTATGTTGGGAGTCGGTTCATAAATAAAATTGATATCTAACGCATCACGAAGTTTTGTCTTTATATTCTGGCTTCTTATTTTTTAATTTTGAATGACGTGGATACTTTAGATTAAAAGCTTGTTTGCATACTGGGATTTGCTATTATTTTTAACTTTTTATATAATCAGTCCCCTGACTTAATAATATTTATATATGGTCATTTAAAATCACTATATATAAATATAGAAACCTAAAATAAGGGACAGTCTCTCGACAAAATTATCCATATCGGTTTTAGAACTAATATCAGAAAACTTTGATTTAGGAATGCACGAAACATTTGCATATATTGCATTGCTTTCAGATGACCCAAATTGAATGTATTATATGATAAATAATACAAAATATATGATAAATAATATATAAGTTATTATAAATAATCGAATAATAGATAAAATTGTAGCCTTGAACTGTAGCCTTGTCTTCCTTGGACATATTATATCATTTAAAATAAGAAAAGAATAAGAAGTAGACAGAAAAGTAAAAAATATTTGACCATGAATCAAAATACTGTTCACAGAATGAACTACTTAAAGTTTAATGACGGGAGTCGAATAAATAACATTACTTTAAGAAAGAAAACAACAACGGGCGATGCTGTAAGACAAATAACAAAATTAAAATGGAAATTGGTTGGAAACATAAAACAAATTACAGAGGAATAATTCTGTGTAATATTAAGAGGTACTCTTTAAATAAAAACGTATATGAAGAATACCATACATAAGTTGAAGCGAAGATGCAATAAAAGTTAGCGGAGACAACGTGGAGCAGGATTGCGAGGAACCGATAACAATGAAAGAATTTTGAGATTTTTTACCGCAAAAACGATTCTGATATTAAGGGCTAAAGATACTGACTAACGATAGTAATAAATAAGTAAAATAAAAATATTGAACCTATTTTTAAATACTAACATTATGAATACTCCAAAATTTAATAAAAACGTAAGGAATGAACAATGCTATAAATAAATGGGCAGATTCCCAAATAATATTTTATAAAGACATTACGTTTTTAGTAATTTCTATGGACGTATATATGTGATTGCTATTTGTTCATCATGTAAACAATTTACGAATAAACATACTATGAAATGGAAAACTTAATGTTGTGTTTATAGCATCTTAACTTTTTTATTTAAATATTTTTTTTAGTTATTAAAATGTCCTCTTTTGAAAAAGGTTTTTTAAATTTTAATTTAATTAGGTTCCTTTTAATATATACAACGCTAATCACTTTGAAACCTATCCTATTTATTTTAAGGCAAATATAAAATTTAAACAACTGAAGACAATAGTTATGATTAGGTTTGTGTCCATTTTGGCTAAAGGTGTAAAGGACGTCAAAGTTACACAATAATACAGCATTAATCACATTAAATTAAATATAGACCCTGTCTTTTTTGGACTCATACTGTACAGTTATTTTATTTATTAAATATAAAATTAAGATGGTTTTATTTATATATGTACGTAATTGAATTTAAACCCTTAATATTCGTTTCCTCTTGTTATAATTGCAAAAGCCAGTTGCAAATTATATTTTCAATTCACGTTTTAATGATTTTTTCATTAGAAATGAAAATTATTTTCAATTCGAGGTGGGGAGTAGAATAATTAATACGATTTTATGTTTTCATATACACTAAAATAAAGCAAGGAATTTTATTTTTAGTGTAAATTGAAGAATTTTTATATAATGATTTAAAAAATAGCTGTCGAATTGCATTATACATATAATTCTACCAATTTATTGTTTTTGCCAATTGTTTGACTTTTATGAATTTAATTTATTTTGTATAGTATTATTACCACTTATCATGGTTTCATTAACTTTTGTTCCTTTTTAAATCATGTTTAGATGACATATTTTAGATCCGGGAATCAGCTTAGTTCTAAATTCTGTGGCGAAATCATAGAGCAAGTATTTATAAAACGAAGTACAATAGTTAAAAATTAGGAATACGTGTGTGGGTTTCTTTAAGCACTAGACTGCCGGCAAATAACATCTTTTAATTAGACATTAAAGAAAGAGGAAGGAGAAAGCTTTTTAATGTTAACTAGACATTGAGAAGCTTTCTCTTTCCTCTTTCAGGTTTTTAATCCTTACGTTACTTAATGAAAAATAGTAAATTTTTTAAAATAATTGACATTCTTGTGTAAAGATATATCACCGTGATTAATTATAATGCCACTTAAAATTTGAAAAAAATATAAATGTGAATAATTGTTGTAACGGACATTAAGACAATGATAAAAAGCTGCTTCCGGAGTATTTTATATTAAGAATAATAAATGCAAGAACCTTGCCCCTTTGAATGTTCAAACAAGTATATCTGTATTTAGATATGTATTTTTCCTTACGGCAAATTGTCACCCTGTTTATTTCTTTTATCATTCACCTGAATGTAAAGTAATCGGACTATCATTGTGAACGTAAAATGCTTTCAGGAGAATGTGAAAAAACTCAACCGTGCTCGAGATAATCGCCTTCGAATTTCTGATGAAAAAATTTCTATCTCGTACATTTATTTCATATAATCCTACCACAATCTGAAAAATAAAGCTTTAGAAGATATAAAAGATATATTTCCCTGTTTCAATATAATATCACAAATATTATGAACTGGCATTTCACGATGTTGACATGAGATTTTTCCATATTTTTTTTTATTATTTTGTGACTCAATATATTATTCTGAACGGGAAAAATTTTAAAAACCTTTATTAAAGTATATATTTTCAAAACATCTAATTCTCTTTTGTTTTTATTATTTCGAATAATTCAACGATCCCAATCATTATGTGACGATTTATGGTAAACAATTTTACGAATATACAGGATTCAGGAGATTTGTGTGCACTCTATTTTTTAGATGGAGCAAATATAAATGTAAAGTTAAGAACGACCCACCTGTAATAATGCATCACTTACACTATTATTTTTGCATTTTAATT
The DNA here is from genome assembly GCA_039881145.1 of Druceiella hillmani. Classification (NCBI taxonomy): domain Eukaryota; kingdom Metazoa; phylum Arthropoda; class Insecta; order Lepidoptera; family Hepialidae; genus Druceiella; species Druceiella hillmani. Next base: position 17,846,556 of record JAYKKI010000042.1, on the reverse strand, counting down.
GTAGTAATTTTTGTACATAATTTAGCTTAGAAATTTGTAAGTTGGTTTTTTTTTTAAATATTTCTGAAGCCATTATTTTACGATCATAAATAAGTTCTCATGTTAAGTTATAAATTTTCTTTGAATTTTTTATCGATTAGTATTATAAAATTTAAATGAATATTTTGGAAAATTTGGGGTTAATAACTGGAGTGCTTTACTTGTTCATAAAATTAAGACGGCAAGTTAGGGTGGTTATATTCCACAAATTATTTATTATTATTATTATAATTATGGAAAAGAATATTCAATATACGGCGAAATTTTCTCTCTTCCTATCATTTCGCATATTATTTTCAATTACAGATAGACATTCATTAGCTTTTAATATTATCGTAATCTAAATTGTAAATAAATTTTGGTAAAGAAGAACTCTGGAACGAAAAATAACACATTATATTATAATTAATGCAAACGGCTTTTGAAATTTTTATGTGTCGTCGTATGATCTACATATTATTGGAATTTCGTGGGCCGTTCCAATAAATTAAGACAGCCATTATCATTTTGATATTAGAGTGGTTTCCTTATATGCCTACTAGTTTATATGCATTTCCCTCATAAAATGATTTTGACAGGAGATACTTGACTTGTGTGATTATAAATCAGCACAGCATCTTAAAATACAGCATAATAACGCAATACAGCATAAGTAGTGATACCAGAATGTCACGTAGAATTTTCATCGCGAACGCAGAACATTGATTGATACTCACGCGAACCAGATTGAACGATATATTTACCTTCGATGTTTTGGGATTAATATATTCGTGCTTTGACTTTAGTAACCAAGTAGATTGAAAGATCATTAATTTTAATTTAGAAACTTAATATGATATCAAAGTAAACATTTCACTAATTAAATAATAAAAAAATTACAATTTCCTGTCGTGTAAGTTTAGGGTACATACATAAATAATAATATGTCCCTCTAAGAAATGAAAGGAAAAGATACGTACTTAAAAAGATGCGATTTAGTAATACAAAGTAATTAAAAATATTAAGTATTTCTTATTACTGAATAATATACTTGAATTCCTATAGCTTTTGTGACCTGATTTTTTCATTATATCTTACTTTGTTCTTTAATTAATATTACCAAGTGTTTCTTGGTGTTGGCCAGTTTATTTTCCATCTATTATCATATACAATTTTCAAATTATTTTTATTATAATTTTAATGACTTTTCGTTGGAAATAGCAACCTAAAAATTTTCATGGCCAATCTTCAGTCCAAATATTATACATATTTTTTTTATCGCTTATCAAATATATTACTTTACAATAACAATTTCATATTCTTCGAAAAACAACAATTTATATGAAAAATATCAATTTGTTTTATGTGAATAAATAAAAATACATGCTGCATAATTTTAACGTATTACAGTCATGGCTTTCACCAAGGCTCATACTGAGTGCAGAATAATTGCGGTTCGTTGCTGACATTAGCCGTTAATTTGTTTCATGTTGGTTTTGTGTTCTTCCTGCAGCATCCCGCAAATTATTTCTTACAAGACAGTTTTTGTTTAAATTCTACTGCCGGAGATGTTTTGTTTTCTATCAAATTGATTGCAATGTTCATTATGTAATTTAAAATTATTTTACTCTCTTATTCTACAGATGTATAATTATAAATTTAAATTAAAATTTTGTTGACGTTGGTTAATGGTGAATTTTAAAATTTTGTTTCAAATATTTTAAAAGAATACACGACAGTGACAAATTAATGGCAATTAATGAAGGTAAGCATAATTTATAAATAATTTATGAAGACTTAAATTTACGATAGGTGTTGAATATCAAAATTGAAAAAAAACTTTTTGGAACAATCTACAAAAAGTTAGAAGAATACGCAGTGCATGAACTCATGAAACTAAGCAAAACTCATCAGAGAACACATGAAATGGGAGCGTTTATCATTTTCAAGATTTAGAAGAGTATGAAAGGTTTCCCAATGTAATCGTACATCAATAGTATTTAATATTATGAATTATAATAATAAAAGTATACGCACTTTGGAGCCTGGAGTTTCCTTCTATGTTTTCTTTTCATAAAATTTTGAAGAAAATATAAAATACGTAATAAGTACATGACACATATTTTCATCCCTCTGAGATGGGACCCAAACAACAAAACGCGGTCTTTTTTCTGAGATTAAATAAATTGGCGTGAACATAGCTAATATCGATAACCAATTTTGATGATGGTTAAATTGTTTGACATTTCTTTTTAATCTTTTGACCGAGTATTAAATTCTTAGAATATTTGCTATGAAACACATGCAAAACGATATGATTTAAATTTTATAAAAAAATTATAAACTAAAGAAATACTTGTTAGACATATATTTTCCAGATAAATTCATTAACTTTAACAAGAATTTCCTTACAAATTTCTTATATGAATTCTCGAACGACAGGCGATATTGTTAAATATTTACATCGTCTAATATAATTAACTCGATATTCAGTGCTCCGAATGACATCGACAAATTCTTCTATTTTCATAGGTCCAATGCCAAATGGCAAAAAGGAATCTTTATAATTTGGTCCTATACATATTTCTCTCTGACTGTCCGTGTCCTACAAGCGTTTTACTCGGAAGCTACTGGTATTATTTAAAGAAAATTGGGGTGGTAGGTACATTCTATAAATCGTTAAACAATGAAACAGGAATTATGAAAAAAATAATATTAGGGGTGGTAGTCCATGCATGCAACTGAGGGATGAAATAAAATCAGATGCACATAAACGCGTGGAATACCGTAATATAGGTTTCGAAAATGTTATCGAGGTCTTAAAATAACTTTTTTTAATAGTTAATGAGATATGTGCTTCAGAAATCTTAAAATGTCTGTCTCCCTATCTTTTCAACTAATGTGTAAAATTAGTAGAAATTAAAATAAACTTAGTAGTTTTTGAGATATGGAATATTTTAGAAACAAACCGCTGCGATAACTTTATTTCTAATGTTTGTGAGAAATACAAACTTATAAATTTAATATTTTGGTGCTGAGGAACTTTTCATGTACGAGTCCGACTCACACTTGGTTCGTTTTTATTTAAATATAGACAACGTTGGGTTGACATGGAAAGATTTTTTTTTGTCTTATTATTTAAACGATCTTTAATCGTATTACTATTTTTCAGCTAGTTAAAATTTCAGTGGTTTGACAATAGCTCTCTCTTACATTCGTGATATCATTGTTTACCAATGTAGTAGGGAAAGTGAATGACGTTTTACAAACACGGTTTGAATTAATTCATATTTTAGTCTAAAACTATTCTAGATTTCCCAGAACTTTAAATGATTTGAAACTATAAAAATTTAATTCTCTTTTTGTCAGTTATCGAAATGTAATTCGAAATAAATTTGGTCGTTTATGGCAAGTGAACCAATGATCATTCATTTGATTTATTTATATTATAACGAAGTGCCTACTTTGAATAAGTAAATATGAATAAACAAAAATTGTTACTCTAGTACCAACGATTACTCTTGTTAACTCATAACTTCAGTTTATATCATTTAAGCTGAGACGAAAATCATTGTTAACCTAAAAGTCTCAAAGCAAATTAAACACGATCAAAAGTGATTATATTTAATAGATTCATCCTTAAATATAATTAATAAATGTTACATACGTAGTATCAATTGTAAACTGCAATGTAAATACTATGACCAATTGCCAATCACTTTAATAAAATATGCACTGACTGTACTTAGAACTGATAAAGAATATGAATTTTTAAAACAATAATTTGGTGCCATAAAAAGTTCCTTTTTTAGTCCAAGTATTTTAATACGTATATCTTAAAAATGCCACTTTATAAAAAGCTGTAATTGAGCCCTAAAATTTTTATATCCTTTATTCAAACAGCAAATAGAAATAAGAGTTAATTGTGTAATACTTAAAAATATATAAATAGTTATACCAACATATTCTTAAGAAATTCATGTAAATTTTACGTTTGTGAAATATACTCTAGGTATATGTACCTTGAAATATATATGAATGCTTAATTTTGTATGAAACTTTAGTAATAATGTTTACTCAAATATAACCATTTTATTCAGTTTTGAAGCGTCGCTGATTATATTAATTTTTGCAACCTGTATTGAGTATACCAATATTAGTAATTACCACAACCAATTTCTTTGTTAGGAACTATTAGGAATCAAGCAAGTTAGTAACAATATATGGATCATTAAAACGAGGATTTAATCATTTGACATTTCCATTTATTTTTTTAAAAAGTTCGAGAAAATCCAGACGTATAAAAGGTGAATTTCTAACCATCATCAAAATTGGTTTCTACGTCACACACTTGACGAAATTACTTCCATGAAAAAACCCAATGGGAGTAAAGCCAAAAAAAATTATATATGAATATTTTCCGCACGGTAATTTATCATTGATATCGGACGTTTCCTCACACGCATCTCGTAGCGGGTATAAATAAACTCAAACAACGCATTGTTAACTTAAGCCCGGTGGAAATTAGTGTGACGCATACCCTCGGAAAATTTCACGCGACATTTCAACATTCTAATTTGTTACTTCTACCATATAATGAAGGTAGAGTTTCAGTTTTAGTAGATGTTTCAGATTCAATAGTAGATTGTTGATAAGTGAAAAGTTAGGATTTTTGCAAAATTGTTTCTTAGTTTATTTGGTAAGAAATTGATTGTTTTGGCTAAAAAGTTTTTAGCTATGGGGTCGAGATATTTTTAGACACTAATTTATTAACATTAAGCCTTTTCCCCTAAGTGCATCCACGTGCATTATTTCAAAGGTAAACTCTCAAATATAAAGGGATATAAATGATTGCAATATCATTTACAAACAAAGTTAATTGCTGAGGAGAAGTGATATACATTCATTAAGCACACCCTAAAACAACAGTTAATGCAAACAGGTATTACAATACCAAATTCTAAATTAAACTAAAACCAGAAATGTAATGCTGAGCTGATGGTGAAAAATCAAGGGTTATTTTTATTAGGAATTACTTTTCTGTCAATTTCCAACTGAATCTAAAATTAATGCGAATGTTTATTTTCAGCTCAAAGCTAAATACCTAAGATTATTGAATTTTTTTTCTCCATAACGCCACATATCACATAGACCACATATCACAAAAATCTACTAGTCAACAATTATAGAAATTAAACGAGATTCTGCCATTATATCAGCCTAATTTATATTAGATTGCTCCTCTAAGTGCTGAGAATTCTAAGCAATAATTTACAGAATAATAAATTTTAATTCGACCTTCAAAAGACTTTGTTGAATTTATTGGGTCTAAGCCAAATATATATTCCTACAGCCTACGGTAGCAAGTCATGGATAATGTTGGTGCAATTTATTGTGATATTTAAATTTTAAAATATTTCATTAAAAAGTAAATCCCCTTATTCTACATCTTATTATTTCATAATACGCTTTGCAATGCATTTATTAAAAATTTAATATTAGTTTTAGACCCACTGAATAGTAGTAAATAAATTAAGAATATTATAAAAGAAATTATTTTCTTTTACGAGTATTGGCGATAATGTTTTTAAATATAAAATTTAACTTGATTTACAAAAGCAGTAGGAATTGTTGTAGTTGCAGGTATATTAGTTGAAAACTGTTTGTTAAATGTCTTAATGGGATCAATACTTAATTTGATTTTACAAGCGTGAGACAAATAAGAACACGCACTATATATATATGTAGTATAAACTCGTGCCAAATGAAGTGCCGTTGGTTTGAGAATTCGGACTAAGGGGATTTGGCATTCATATCACAGTATTTATAGATGTTACTAGTACTGGTATCCTGGATATAAATTAAATTGTTTAATCCATTGAGAAAATCTTAATGCGATAAACCAATTTTAACTAATATTCACAATAAAAATGAGTGGTTAATGCAAAGTCTAACAAAATGTGGAGTCCTCTCAACTTAAATTTTCGTATCAAGCACACCCCGTTTTTTAACATCAAAGTAAATTTCTTTGGCAACCACTCTTATTATTTTAAGTTTATCTAATAAAATTAATTTATAACGAATTGTGAGACATTCTTTCGCTCTTAACTAAAATTTTTATATTCAAATATTATTTTTTTTGTTTTAGTTCTTGTTAATATTAAAGCATATTTTTGTAGTTCTATTCGACTTTAATTATATATCAAAATTAATTAACTTCATCGTGAACCTCACTTCTTTCAGAATCGCAGATTTAGTGTTTCTGACGAAGAAAGTTTAGAGGATTAAAATATATTTGCAATGACTGTTTTACTTTTTCGTGAATTCTGGCATATGTTATTTAAGCACATAATCTTTAAATAAATGTGTAATTTGATTAGTTTTAACACCTTCTTCATAATATGTTATTGAGAAGTTCAAAGTAAACATCGTCGTTAGAGTTCAAGTAAAAAAACAACCACGTCACGGAAAGTATATAACTCACTTTACAGGGGAAAATTGAGAAAATGCAAATTGACAAATAGAATTGAAAAGTAGAGGTTTTAGTATTTAAAATAGATGCGTCGGTTTTAATTTTTTTCATATTTTATAATTTATCTTCAACTTTACGAGCAATCTTTTAGTATAAATAACAATTTTGTGTAGTAATCGCTCAAATAAATGTTGAATAGGAAGGATAGAGATTCTTATAATTGATACAAAATATACTTTCAACTCCTCTATATTTGACATGAGAGTAGACTAAGACATTACGATTACCATGGCAATTTCTGAGTCGCTCACCGCCTAGTTAAAAAAACATTCATTAGCAAAATATTTGTATAAAAGCGTTCCAAAAATTCTATGTTGGTGGATAGAGGTAGACGCGAATACGACGAAATCATAAGAATTCTGTGTTTGTTATTTGAATAGAAAACTGTAAAAAGGCTGCATGACATTTTTCCGTTTCGATAGTTTTTTAAAATAAAAAATATGAACCTACTTTATATAACAAATATACATCAATTATTATTTTTTTGCTGTCATTGTTATTTTATTTGTTATTTCATTTCCACTTTACTCAAACTAAATAATTGTCTACAAGAAATAGTAGTCATAGAATAATCAGTGAATAATCTAACCAGCCATCGAAAATTTTGTAGATATTTATACCTACATTTTCGATTACATATTCCAGGGTAGATTTCAGATCTATTCTTTCCAGTGACTTTTCACTGAACGAAAAAATAATTCCTGTTTATATATTTAGTCAATTTCTTTATATACATATTAAATATACCTAAAAATATAGAAAAACACTTATTACGTATTATCTACCGTTTTCCTTTGAAATTCAAACTCAATATATTAACGTAAATTTCTTAGATTCCAGCCAATTACGTAATAAGTAATGGTATCAAAATGTCACGGAGAACTTTCACCGTAAATATAGAATTTGTATTCATGCGAGCCAATAAGTATATTTACCTGCAGTGTTTTGCGCTAAATATATCAGTCACTTGACTTTAAAGTTATTAATTTTAATTTACTTCTTTTTATTGCAAAGTTAAAATGATAACGTAAATATTTCATTAATTGTTTAATGAAAAATTAAAAATGTCTGTTCATCTATGTTACGGAACAAACGGAAATGGTAATATATTACTATGTAGCAAGTGCCGGGGAGAGATTTGGCTTTGATGTTTCATTTTATTTTAGACTAGGCTTTTGGCATATATGACCTATTTCACACCGATCAGATTTTATGAAGATTTTTGTAGAACATGTCTTTAAAAAAAAAGAAAATATTACGTTTTTGTACAAAGTTGCAATCGTTTCTTTCGCCAAATATATTATATATTTGGGTACAATAAATGTATTTTAAAATTTGTTCTTATAATAAATATTACTGGCAGATGATTTGAAAGAATGTTAAAAAAAATTAACTGCAGTAATATTTCATAGTTAAAGGTTTCAACTTTGGTAGTTCATGTAAAAAACCGTAACTTTTTGTGAATTGCAAATTTTCTATAATTTTTTTATTATTAATAACACGTAGTTTGTGTAACGATTTCTCGAAAACAATTAAATAATTCATAAATAAATAAAAAAACTTCTCACAATTGAACTGTTTCTGTCATCACTTTCTGGCTCCATCATCAGAACTTGGATACAATTTCTGACCAAAGGACTTACCGAGATAAGTCAAATGGTCACTACCATTATTTTCTAACTCAACATCATCCACTTTAGGCTACATCGTCAGACTATAATCACCATTTGTGACTAAAGGATTCGTCAAGGCAAGCTAAACACTCAATGAATCTTCTTCATATTTAAGGAGTTCTGTCAACAATTCCATAATGCGACTATTACCCTCATCTATAACTAAATTACTTATTTATATATGTCAAATGAGTTCAATTCTGCTATCAATTCTCTCAGATATTTTTCTGCGTATATATCTGGAAGCATTCTTGTTTAAAAAAACGTGTTTAAAATAGCATGTTTTTACAGATCTGCATACACATTTTCCAATTTACTTTCTTCCAGCCTTTTTTTGTTTTTTGGAGAGTCAGTAAGAAACGATTTAATTTAAATTATTATACTTCATGGCCATGATATCAATATTCTTTAAATAAATTTAACTTTAGATGCAATAGAGCATCTCACCGTTTTTTACGAATAGAGAAATCAGCCGACATGACGCCAAAGGAATAAGTGTACACTTAATTACGTATTTTCGTACTTTGTTTGTTTTGTCTCTTAAAATATAAAAACATTAAAATAGTTTATTTTCTTTTAAAGGGTCAGACGTTATTTCAACTAAATTTTTTACCACTTGTTAATATTTATTTTATTATGGTAAATTCGATTTCCAATTAAAGCTAATAACGCACCAGTTTTATTTAATACGAAGAAACCTGCAATTACACGGCGACAGAAAAACGAGTGTCGATGTAATGACGTCTATTCGCGATTCATCCTTAAAATATTTAAAAAATGGATCAACCGAATCGGTCATATCAAAAACAACATTCGTCAAGTTTTCTTCAAATATACTTATTGGTCGCGAATGCATTCGTAAGGGTGGACTAACAATTTGGATAAAAACCATGCAAGTCACTACACTCTTTTCTGTTTTAACAATTTAGTGTAATGGTCATTCATCGCATAAATAACATATGTCTCTGACTTAAATGGCACTTTCTTGCATAATAGATGCCGTGAGAGTGTAGCCGTAGTCAAATGCGACGTTTTGACTAGTTGAAATATTGCAATTTAAATTAAACGATGACATTGTCGTTGGTTCCTTACTTTACCTTTCACAACTAACTGTGCGTGTTTTCTTTAAAAAAAAATCTTCAAGTGAAACAGAGAGTAAAAATGAGGCAAAAAAAGAATCAACGTAGAAAAGAAAGATTTCTAAAAAATTAAGAAAATAACTCCGAAATTAAGGAACAGATACAAATTAAATGGAAAGAAGAAGATAGCTTCAAGGTCAAATGCCGAAAGTTGCAGTTTTGTATTAGCATAGATTCTTTCTATTTTATAGTAAGCAGCCTGATAATAACTGTTAAAATGAAAGTTTGTCAAAAAATGCTTATAAGCTTGTATGTAGTTACTGAAGCAAGAGCACGTTTTACTTAATGACGAAAAGCATCCTGAGGATAAAAGAAGACGCCCCCTAGAGAGAATGTGGTGTCTTCTGAAGTATCCCAAAAATACATAAGCACTATTTGACCTTTCCTTGGAAAACATACATTGTGCAGAAAAGGATATCAAATATCTTGATGCACGATTGAATATAAAAACTATGCATTCACTCTTTACAGAGAAACATTCAAATCAACTCTGTCATAAAATACAAATTTGATTTAAAATACATTAAATAAAACTTTTCTCTAATATTTGGCCAGTCATAGATCAATACATATTTGAATTTGCGAAGAACTCACGATAAAAATAAATCAAACTAATTTATTAGATAATGTAAAAATTAGATTTGTCCCAGAAATGATGATTCACAAAAGATTCACAGATGATCTAAACAGTTGTATGATACAATTTCATCCGTTTAAGATCTTTGCAAGAAAAAAGATGACATAATAGTCATAACATTCTGTTTTATGCGAAATTAAGATTCAATGTTTTGGTACAGAAGATACGATAACAGTTAAATCGATATTTACATGTACCAGGAGGGTACAGCCAATAAGAAAGCAAATGAAGTTCGATGTTGTTGCATTATATCAGAAAATTAAATTGGGCCTCATACCCTGTTTCCAACAGTTGCCCTAGTAAAACAAAAAAATGTATGGTTGAGATTTATTGGTTGACCAAAAACGATTTGAAAAAATACGAGTATTTTCCTTTGCGAAGCCATTGATTTTCACCAAATAACTGCAAATTTTAAGTCATAAATAATGTGCGGAAACATGATCCTCAGACACCAGTTCAACAGTTACAGTTAAAGAACTAAAAACTGTTGATGTTTTGGAATTTAAGAAAGAGTGGTCTATTTTATATAAAATCGTTTTTGTCAACAGAATCGCACTGGATAAATGTCCCTAAAGAACAAGAGAGAACCTTTGCTCCTTCGACATACAGAAATTTTAAGTATTATTCTGATAAAAAGGCACCACCATAGCCAAGGTGGAATCATTAAAGGCTCATTTATTTTAATTAAAATAACAAATTACTCCTGTATCACTTCTATTAATCATGGCAAATAAGTCAAAAGCGTCGATTAATAGTAAAAAATAAATAATTTAAAACAAGTTTATGTTATAATAACTTCAAAAGTTGAGGATAATCCCAATGAGCATTACAAAGAACATAATCAAGTACTTTGATGAAAGAAACAAGTAAAAAAGTATGAATTTAAGTAGTTTTTACATGGATTTTGATAAAAAAACATGATTAACATAACTTTTTCGTATTATAATCATGTTTTTTCGTCAAACTTCATGTAAATACTACTTAAATACAACCAATTAACCTTATTTATTGCCAAAATAATGCAAATCGAGCAGATTTATTAGGTTTTTTTTTAAATTTATTGTTCATCTGTAATTAATATTTTAGACTGTTTACGAAGTTTAATAATTTATGTTATTACCTCCCATTTTATTAGGTTACAGTAAATTTTTTGGCTCGTCTTCATAACCTTCGTTAAACATCATATACTTAAAGAGGAATTTACACAAATTTAACTTTAATCAATTCCGTTGACAAAATGAGAGGGAACACGTTTTCTCTTAAAGATAATTAATGAATGGGTATTTCATTACGAAGGTTTATTTGAATTAACTTTTTTATAAAACTAGATAAAATTCCAGTGCTCTGCTAATCAAATGGATTAAACAAATCATGTCGCATAACAAATGCAGAAATTTCAATTTCATTAATATATTTTGTTAAATAAATATTTTGTTGTATAAGCAAGTGCCGCCGGAGAAAAATATCAATATGTGATAAGTTATAAAAACTGAAATAATAACTTTTTCGTAATTGTTTAGCAATAGAATTAAGCAATAACATGACAAGATCCCTTACTTTATTAAAACTTATTGATTACTTCACATTAATGAAGTATATGTATGCCTTCATGCAACATTTATCACAAGCTTCTTGTTATTGTTTCTTATTTTATTAAATGATTAAACTGACTGGCTCTTGGTATTTATAGCTGTACAATTATTTGTCGCCCTACCCCCACGTGCAAATTTATATAATTTTTTTTTTCATTTTATTGAAAATTTTCCTTGAATGAATACTTTGATATGAACGGTATGAATACTTTGATAGCCAATCGAAATATTATTAACATTTTTTCGAATTTTACTGGCTAGCAAATGCATTATTTGTATATTATCAATTAGAATTTTTAGAGAAATAATATTTTAAGCGAATAAATAATTACACGTATTGCATAATTTCGATTCCATTAACGAAACATTATACTCATCACTGTAACAATGGTTCACAATGCGTGCACAACAATTGCGGTGTGTCGCTAACAATGGCCTTTTGTTCTCTCTCGGTTTTGTGTTGTCCTGCAACATCCCGTAAGTGGCAAGTTATCTCATATACAATAGATCTCCTTTAAATTCTCATACGGTCGAAACTTCAAATGACTAAAAAAATTTGCGTTGTAATTGGTATAATTAAACTGAATTGGTTTTAGTATAGGAAAATATTTCGTAAGGAAGTCAAAATCCGAAATGTAAAGGGATAAGGAACTAAATTTTTATCGTATTTTTTTATAATTAAAGCAAACCGAAAATTCGTTAAAGTAATATAATTATTCCACGATGTAAGTGGTGGTTTACTATACTCTGGTTATTCCACGATATGAGATAAAATTATAGAAAATAAAATCATAGTTTAAAAAAACTCTGGTGGTTTGTTATGATCAAACGATAGAAGTGAAAATTAAAGTAAAAAATATACGCCTATTATTTTGAACTATTCTCAAATAAATTATTAAACACTAACTGTGTACCGTAACTAAAAATAGTATACTGATTACATACGATAACATACGCGTATTATATTTAATTATACTGAAATTGAATATTATTCAAAAATAAAACGTACTTCTTGAAACAATGCACTCCATGTTATTCAAAGAACTCGCTCCGCTGATGCCGAAAGGAGCTGAGTTTACCAGATTCAGGGTCCCTGACCTGAGCGTGACGGCTCATTTTCATTTACTGCTCAGAAAAAGTACGCATAGTGCGCGTAAAGAAGTTCTCACTTCAAAAACTAAAAGAAGCAAGGTTTTGTAGTAATTAGAACTAACAAATAAAAAATAATGTTTGAATAAAAGATTTTGTTCAAGAGCGGAGCGATGTCTCACAACTCGGTATTAAGTTAATTTTTTTATAAACATAAAAAAAGTCAGTGATAAAAAATTGACTTTAATTTAAAAAAAGTATGGGATGCTCTCGATTTACATTTTCATAATTAATTCTTTTTTTTGTCTTCTTATTTTTATTTTAAGTTTATTAAATAAAATTAAGTCGTACCGAATTGTGGTCTTTCGCTTTTAACCAACATCGTTTTATTTATTATTTTTAATTTTTTAGTTTATTTTGCTACAAAATCTTGTCTTTTTACTTTTTTCAAACTATACTTTTGTATTTTAAATCATTAGATATCGAATTATACTGCTTTTAGCGGTTCTTGACAGTGCGCAAAATTTCAAATAATTTGAACGTCTGAAAATAGGTGAAAATTTAATTGGAAAATTCCGTTATGTTCCTATGTATAAATATAAAAACCAAGCTAATAGGAGTGGCAAAAAGTCACGAAATTCGATTTATTTATTGTATATATATATAAGCTGAAATATTCAAAAGTAGACCGATTCAATAAGATATTTTCCCATACTGAATTATGGTAATCCCTTATATGTGGCTTTTTTACTCGTGGTTTGGCGCGAAAATTTGCCGAAAACATGTATCAACTATTTAACGATCAGCGCTATTTTTTTTTATAGTGCTACCAACATGCCCTAGCTTCTTTCAAACGAATAATAGTAAAAAAAAACTTCCAAATGAATAGAAAAGGAGTAAATACAAAATGAAAATAGAAAAGAAATAAATTGATAATTAATACAGTTACCCTAATTAGCACGTAAATTATTTACAGTTGAACCCGTTCTGGCTACTTATATAATATTTTAAGGGAAAGTCGTGACGGTTTTTTCAACCAATTGCAGCCCAAGATTCAGAGAATATTCCAAAAAGGATTCAGAAAATATTCCACTATAATCAAAGACTAAGTATTCGAGAAAATTCTAAAATTGTCTGTGTCTGTAGTGTAAAAGTTTCTAGAACATTCCAATCTGTTCCTAAATTTTAAAGAACTTCCATGTTCTCATATTAGCTTTTATATGCATTTTTAAAAGCTTTTCCATACAATCGAATTTTCCATAATTACTGGAGTTTTCTCGCACATTTTGGAAATTTCCTAAGAAATTTCCTAGAAATTACGGATTTTTCTCGCAAACTGTGAAACTATTATTTTTAAATATTTTGAAGTTTTTCTAATATTTCATATACTGAAACCTACCAAACTAAACACAATAATGAAAATAACAACTAACCTGTTCAGTATAATTCAGAAGCAATTTTAAATATGGTTGAAAAATTCAAAGACTTAATAAAGGTTGTGGCCCTTTTTAATCATATTTCATTTAAATGGAGCCACGGTAGAAGCAATAAGAGGAATGATACATACAGGTATATGTTATTTGTTACTGTGGAGTTCAAAAAGTGTTTTGAATTTTGTATTTCTTGGAAAAAAGCCGATAAGATTATCTAATTTCCTTTCGTTTATAAATTGTGTAGTTCGAAATTCTGTCATGAAAATCCACCATGAAATTGTTTTATGGTTCTTGGATCCATGGCTCATACACCATATCACAATTTTTATTCTTAATAATGGAAGGCTGATGAAAAGTAGACGCTGACGAGGAGGCTGACTTTCACTTTAACTTTATTTAATTTCACTATCATTTGAAATTCATTCTTCTAAAAATATCAATTTCCCCCAAAAAAAATTACATTATTAATGAACCATAGACGTTTCATGAGAGAAGTTCGACTTAAACAATTTGTAAATTAAAAAAAATAACGAATCCAACTATATTTTACAGCAAAAAAATAACAATTAGACTTAATTTTAAATTGTGGCACGCAGAAGATCAAGCCAAAGAAGTGATTTTAAAAAATTTAAAAGCTTTCTGTCTCGAAAACTAAAAGATTTTTATTAAGATAATTTTTTTTTAATGGAACAGTCATACCTTGGCCTATTACTTCTTTTCGGTTGATCCATAACTTACGGGAGTTTCTGTATAGTGATAGTCGTTTTAGTATACTACTATCTCATCTTATGTAGGACTAAATGCATTCGCAGGGATTTTTAAATCGCTAGGTAAATAATAAATTTATTCATGATATCTTCGTCATTGAGAGACTTTGCAAATGATAATTTTATTTTAATCAATTATTTCTACTAGCTAGGCAGTCTCCTTATGATATTCAAATTTGACAGAGACAGCCAAAACTTATTAGGATTTAGGAAGGATTAAAGAAAGAGATTAAGAAGATGAAAGAAAAAACGTCCATGACACAATTTTTATAATTTTTAAGCGTCGTTATATTCTTATCATAAATCAATATCATAAACGATATTAATTACACCGTGGATTTGTCTGTCTATTTTTGTTTTTAATATGTTGCATTCCTAATATAAACAAAATGTAATTATTCATTATGTGTTTTTGTTCTTGATTTTAAATTATTCGAAATTATAGGAAATTCAACTAACTTAATATTTAAAAAGATTCCGGAATTTTATTTCCCGCAAAGTATTTATCCAAACAAAATTTTTAGAAACTAACCCTTATAGATAACGTATATAAAAAATATATTTGTAAATAGCATATATGTATATATATATATATATATATATATATATATATATATGTCATGACGTATTATTTTTTGGATTTTTTAAAATTTAATAGTGCAAATGGATGAAAATGGAATCCTCATACATAACGCCGACATTTACGTTGTCATAGCCATTTATTTTAAAAACTATTTAAGAAATAAACTTGAAAATGGTTTAGGAGTACAGTATATTAACTTGCGTATATTTCGGTATGCAACATTCAGTTATATTTAGGTTTATATAAAAATACATAAAAGCATACAAAACATTAAAAACAAGCAAATAAAGTAAAAGATTTTTCTCAATTTTAATAACAGCAATTAGTAAGGATTTTACAGTCGTTCCTTTTTCAGAATTAATTATTAGATAATGTTCGCCAAACGTTCTTCCCTTTTCCTTCCTTCCCAGTCTTCAAAACTGCTACAATCAAAACAAATAAAAATAATTTTATTAGAAATTTACCAGAAAACGCAGCGATCCTAAATCTCATATTCTTTGAGAAAATTCCGATATGTTTAGCCTGTGAAAGCGTAAAAATACGCTTTCACAGGCGTAAACATATCCAATATGTTACATCTGCCAAAGTGTAAAAGTGAACGTTTTCACTATTACGTTTACAATGTAATCTTTTTTTAATATGTAGCAAGCAAGTATATTTTCAAAAAGTGCCCTGACAATCGGTCATTTGGTGGACTGAATATTTTTGCGCTCGACCACCCAATCGTTGTACTGAATGAATAAATAATATTAGAAATTGTTATTTTATTAATGAAACGTTTACCTACAAATATGAAGGCTTATGCTGCTAGTAAAATAACAATGGAACCTTGCGATAATTGCTCATTTATTTCCGGTAAGACGCGTACTCACTGCAGTTTCCTTAAACATTTATTAATTTAATAGTCGATTCCGATAGCGGTTATATTTATTGAAAGTATCTTTTTCAATTGATTATTCTATGAACAAATTAACGATTTTCAAAAAAAAAATTTACATATTGAGTAAATAAAATTTATAACGTCTTTACTCTTTTAAAATGATTACCATAGCTAACTTTCAATTCCAAATTCCAATTTAAAACTTGCAATATAGGGGAAAATTTAATTTAGCCTTTAAAGCTATACTAATAAATGCGTTTGCTCAGTGGGCAGGATAACGAAGAATCGCGAATATATATGTAGATAAAATTGTTGATGCTGAAGGATTTTTCATTTATTTTCTGTGAGAAATTGTTTTCCTTTTTTAATTTAGAAAACGGCTAAAAAACTCAAAAAATTGTAACAACTAACTCGACGACTTTTGTTATATTAGTGGAGAATTCGCAATTAAGAAACAACGAAGGACAATAAAAACTTTTATTGAAAGTAGTTACCTTCTATATTGTGGGATTTTTATTATAACTCACTGCTGTGACGTACCAAATCACTCACCAAATAACTCCCCGTAGAAAAATGGTACATGTGATCTAAGAGGAAGAAAAAAATCTTTCTACTTGCAAACCAATGATTTGAACGAAACCAAGAAATTTCTACAACTATAACGTGTTCTGCTCTAATATATAAGCCCAGACATTCAAAGATTAATGAGACATAAGTACAAGAAGCCATAATGATTTCAGGAAAAAAAGAAGTTTTATTCCAAAAGTGTAGTTTCCACTATTTGACTTTTCACTATTTCACAATTTGACAACCTGCTGGAAAATTTTACAAAATTATGAATTTGGAAGTTCACTTCTAACAGTTTATTTGGATTATTTTTCGAGACTAAAATTAGAGACTAAAATTAGAAACAAAGGGAAAGCTAATTTTAGAGACTAAAATTAGAAACAGAGGGAAATATTTCACCAATATCTGAAGGTGGTTGAACAACGTTGTCAGGGTAAGTTATAACTGAGGACTGTTGGATGTTGAAGCGGAGAGGCGGGGCTAGCCAACATAAGTTAAAATTGTTAAAAATAAATTTTCGAGGAGTTCGAAAGATAAGTTTTAAAGATATATAATACATATAATTAGTTTAATCGGTTTAATGTGATTTTATAAAATTTTGTTTTTATATATTTCTCACGCAGATTTTTTATTTTAATAAAAAGAGCTATTTCGAGAAATATGTAATTTTTTATCCTTCCTATATACTTTTCGTGATTTCATATCTCAACATTATGAAGAGACAATTTAATTTTTTTCACAGTCACGCTTTGGAATGACTTTTAAGAAAGGAAGTAAATAAAAAAATACTTTCCATATGATTTATTATCTACGTTGCTTAAACCCTTAAATATATAACAAAATATTTAAGAATAGAATCGGTGCATATCATTTTCATAAAGAAGTCTGAAAAAAAATTTGAAGAATTCTTACCAAGTGTGATGACTCATATAAACGAGTTCTTTTCAGTTTCAGTAAAGGTAAATAAGAAATTTACAAACATAAATTAAATGAAATAATTCATCTTGGTCAAAACTAAAATTATACTAACTGAGCATATGAATAACTATATCAACACCAATCATAGCATTGTCATGTGATTATTGGGAGATACTAATTTAATAAAAACGTGTGTAAATTGTAATATGAAGAAAATTTATAGAGAAAAGTCTATTATAATTTATATAAAAATAATTTCTATCATATGTTTATAAATATACATATAACTATATATATATATATATATATATATATATATATATTCAGTGATCTTTTATTTAATAACTAAGGGTCAACTTTGGATTAAGAACTATTTGTGACGCTAGTCATGCTATAAGTAATACATAATCTTAATTTATATCATATAAGCTCATATCTATAACCGTTGTTACTCCAAAAGAATCGTTATTGTCCTAAAGATTGTTATATTCAATAAACAATAAATATATATTTACCTATTGCATGTAACAATGTAATAACTATTGTAAATTCGTAAGTAAGGAGTCGAAGTATAATCGATTTATCAAAACCTTTAGTCACCATATTTATGGTTAAATGGTAAGGAACATGAATTAGATTCGTGTTTATTATTTTGTAATGATAAGTTTCTACAACCAGTCTTTTTTTTATAAATCATTATGAATATACCACCTTAATGATAATGCATAAATATGTAAAACAACGATTTAACCACGTGACATTTAATTACTATAAAATTTATTGTACTCGAGAGAGTGTCCGAATAAACCAAAACTCATAAGGGGTGAATTTCCATTAGCCATATAACCGACATAATAAACGGTTTTGTGTGAGCAAAGGCGATGTGGGAAAAGCTAAAATAATATACGAATATTTTCCGTAGAGTAATTTATCATTAAGTCGTGATTTCGGACGTTTCCTCACTCGCATCTAGTAGCGGATATACTAACACAAACACCGCATTGTTAATTAGGACCAGGGTGAATATCAATCAATTTAACGCATTTCCCGTGAAAATTTCACATGATATCTCCACATTGTAATTGGATACCTCTTCTATGTAATGAACGTAGGGTTTAGCGATATGTTTCAAGTTCAGTAATAGATGATTAATGGAGGACATATTACCTTGCGAGACCACATAAACAAAGTACTATTACACAGTAGGGTTACATAATTCTTAAAGGTCAACATTGAAATTTAAGATCATTTGAAAAAGTATTTTAGGTTATCATGCGACAGATTTAATATAATAATTTGGTTAATATATATTTTCGAGTTTATGATTCTTTGGAGAGGTTGGAAAGTTCCGGAATATATTATTTTAAGTTACATATATACCGAATTACGCTTAGCTAATAATATTTAAAACCAAGCCTACATCATATGCTGATGCATGAGGGTAAACATCGTTGCTAGCCGTTTTTAATAAAAATTTTTTTTTCGATATTGTACGTATTCGATATAAACTTGTTTTGTTTTAATTACATTGTTCTTAAAACTTTAATCTTTCGTCAATATTTATAATTTAATTGCTTTGGCATATTTTGTATTAGACTGTGCAAATTTGATTTTTACGTACTTTACTGAACGTACATATAATAAAATTGTAGAATCGGAGTGTCTGCCGCAATCTACCTTTAAATAAAGAAGATATGGAAATTTGGCTTTGAATATAAAGTGAATTTATTTAATAAACATTTTATATTCTTAAATATAATAAATGGTATAATATGCATTAATCTAAAAGTTAATTTAATAGTTTTTTAAAGATTAACATACGGACGAAGACGCGGGTGTAGCTAGTAACAAATTAATTAAGAATATTGAGTTGTATTTGGTTCCCATAATGTGCTAAAAATCTGGATTAGATGGCCATCAGTCTATTATAAACGTAATGACATTTTTCCAAACCAAATAAGTGCACACAGTGAATATCTGGTATATAAAAGCACATAACGGCACATTTGACCCTGTGCATTCCAAGAGAAATATTAAATCTGGATCTGTGAAGCAATGCTGTTAATTTGTGAATTCCGATTAAATAAATTTGGAGGACTACTAAAGTATTTTATAAATAAAACACATCGGTTTATGGGAAATATAAATTAAATTTTTTAATTAATTGAAATGAGCCAAACAATATATATAAAGTTTAAAAATATTCACCAAAAATACGCATTTATTGCAATATATGAGGTGAATAAGAGTGAATCCTAAAATATATTATCTAGTTGAACATAAAATATATTACGAATCGGCAAGTTATCTTAAAGAGTTTGTTTGTAACTTCAAAAAATATTCTATCACTAAAATTTATTATAAAAAAAATAAATCGACATATCAATGTAAGACATTCTAATAAGTATAATAAATATAATACACTCTAACTCAATTTGTTTCTCTATTAGTAGATTAACTTCACAATTGCAGATTTAATATTTTGTAAAAAATGTGAAAGTGTTTTTCCGTTTCCTAGCTTTTACATATTGTTTAACATTGATAATTTTTTCATTTCTTCGCTTGCACTTAGTTTTTAAATTTGCGAGTATTAAGTTACCATATCTCATATATAATTTGTAATTAGGAAGTTATAATAAACATAGTTGCAATAAGTGTTCGAATTAAAAATGTGCCTCCGAGATTGGCCAGTGATTAGCCAGTTACTACACTATAGAGCATGAATAAACTTTTAATTTAGCAAATTAGTTCACTGTCACGAGTACTCACCTTCACTATATATAGTGGAAAGTAAGGAAATGTTTATATTAAATAATGACAGAGCTTTGAAATATCAGGCTATCCATAATAGATCTTTCGGTTTCTATTCTAATATTTTATAATTTATCTTCAAATTTATTACTTTAACAGTTAGCAACCGTTTAAACTTAAGATGTTTCAAGTCTCCTAATTAAATATAATTTAAATTTATTCGTATTTGACGTAATACTAAATTAAGTTCGTTCCGGTTCCTATGGCAAAGTTCGCTCATCGTTTTAATAAATAAATATTCGTAACAAAAATATTTTACTAAAAATACCCACTGTAGTTTCGAACAAATTCTAATAATAGAGAAGCGTATTATGAAATTAAAGGTGCTGAAAACCAATAAGCGGAATGATTAATGTTATATTTAAATAACTAGAAATGTATTGCGTCAGACTGTATCAGTTCTATAGCGTTATGTATGCCGCGGTCTAATGTTAAATTGAACAAACTCTCACAGAATAGGTAAATAGTAATATAGACTTTTAAATTTAAATAAATATCTTCTACTTAAAAGGCAATGTACAAAATATACTTTAGTCGAACTATTCACAACACTTAGGGAATACTTCTACTAGTGGAATGGCACTTGTGACCAATATAAGTTTCCGTGAGATTAATTCTAAACATATTTTATCAATTGATAAGTTTGTTTTTGTTTTAAATTCTATTTTAAAGAAACAAATGATATAATAATCCGTATATCATCCTATGTTTATTTGTTACCGGTCTTTTCCTCAGAGCATTTTGGGGTAGAGTAAGTTATCGTATTGGTAGTAAAACAAATGCAGTTTGCAACTGCAGGCATTAGAATTAAAAAAAGAATTTACCCGCTTTCAAATCGTATAAAATCAAGTATTGAATAAAAGAATTTACCCGCTTTCAAATCGTATAAAATCAAGTATTGAATAAAAGAATTTACCCGCTTTCAAATCGTATAAAATCAAGTATTGAATAAAAGAATTTACCCGCTTTCAAATCGTATAAAATCAAGTATTGAATAAAAGAATTTACCCGCTTTCAAATCGTATAAAATCAAGTATTGAATAAAAGAATTTACCCGCTTTCAAATCGTATAAAATCAAGTATTAAATAAAAGAAGTCTTTACTGATTTTGTATTAAACGGGGCTTGTTGACGAATAAGTCCCGTTTAACACAAAAGCAGCAAAGACTTTCTGTTTATAATTTGTCTTTATTTTTAAATTTAAAAAGGTAAAATACACTAATAAAGAAAAATTCCAAAAAATTGTGTGCAATTATACAACATTTCTCCAAAGTGGATATAATATAAACATTAAACAGAATATTTTAAATAAACAAGTTACGTTTACAAATATTTTGTAACAATTATAAAGTATATTATACAAATAGCATCAATACGTAATGACATATATCTTCACGCCGTGAGAAGGTAAAGCAAATGACTCTTAATTATTGCATGATTATATCAAGTCATGTGTGACCCATTGTTCTTAAACCGCACATCCTTTCGCGCGTAGTTAGTATTGAACTGATTATAGGTCGTTTATATTTTTGGTTAAGCTCCTCTTAATTCAATGTTTAAGCTTTGCAGAGGATGATTTCAGTATGTAATGAGTTCAAAACCAAATTTAAGTTTATATAAAAAGAAATAAAATGATTGCTTGCTTAGTCGGTCCAAGAAAGAAATGTAATATTACACGCAGTCCAGTATTTGGATGATCTTCTTAAATTACATATGATAATCTCGGTTGGTGACTATTATTGATTATACTATTATATGATTATATTAATTTTCAACCGCTGACTATTATAATTATGTAACTTTTTAAACTTTGCCGGGAGAGCTTCAGTATAAACAGATGGTGGTTATTAGAGCGATAGTTTGTAACTTTTAGAAAAGAGGCGAAAATATTTTATTATCCAATTTTTTACTTATAAGAATTGTCGACAAAGATATATTTTGTAAATAAAAACATTTCTGAAGTAATGTAAATTACAACATAACATTCAAGGCTGGTTAATATAAAAATGAATATTATTCTTAATATTCAGTTCAGGTTTTGACTATATTTAACCTTTTTTATTTTCGTAATTAAATTGTGCGCGAAAAGTGTTTTATGCAAATAATTATAATTTTTTCACTGTCTTAATATTCTGATAATTTGAAGTTTTCAATAAATTCCATGCATATAATATAAATTTATAATTTTTTTAAGGCTGTTGCTATTACTGTCTTTTAATGAATAAAATAAATCTGCATTTTTTAACGTTTGTCAAGCAATTCTAAATTCATATCTTTATTAAAAATCATTACTCAGAAATGGAAAAAAAAATGCAGAGTAATCAAATAGTGGTGTTGAGTCAACGTTCCCGATAAAAGTATTTCTTTAGTAAATAATAATTAATTACTTGCTACTCTTAACTATTTTTAAATAACTCTAATAATTAATTAGTTACTTTTGTTAACTACTCTAGGTAAAATTGGGGATCCATGTTGCGCTATCTTTGTAAGTAATATCCTCCGATGCTCTACATGTAAAGTCCGGGTGGTGCGAAAAGTTTAAAAAAAAATTGGCAACTGTACTGTTTCCCCCAAGGATATCATATATCAAACATTTACTAAACTAATGAAAGTAAATGAAGCCATCCACTCTCCACCATCGGTACCTTTAAAAGCCAATTTAAAGAAAGACACAGGGTCCTCATTCGCGTTTTCTCTCTTAATATAGAAGGTATTATCCAAGAGATAAATCATTCCGCTCAATTGAAATTTTAGTAAAAAACAACATGCAAAATTTGGTAATAATAAAGTTATTATTGACTTAATGTAATAATTTTCTAATATCTTTTACCTTTGACGGCTGTAATTTATCCTAGTAACTTCTTTAATGTTTCTTTAGATTAATTCGATAAATTGTAATTTCTCTAACATTCTATGAGTGTGTATTTATGCGTCTGCACCACGCGTGTAGCGTGTGCGTCTATGTTGTAATATTAAAATAACCAAGGACACTTTTAAGAAGTAACGTTTCTAAAATCATGTATTTTTAACATGAAAATACATATATATAAGTAAATTAAAGGCCCAAACTCGACGGCAAGGCCTTCTATTTGGGCAAATTTGGGGACAGAAGTTACCTTCCTCGCACTTCTATAATAGATAATTTTCATATTAATGTACAAGTTGAAAATTCGAATACATTTTCCTCGTAACGAGAGAAAATTTGTTCGCAAAGTTAAGTTTAAATAGAATTCGTCATGTGTTTTCACATATGAAATGACTTTAGACGGATACCCTTCAATTGACTACATTACTAAATTATAAGCTTATAGTAATTGTGAAAATAACACTTAAAACTTTACTTCTGAATTGAACATCAAATTAATTATACACTTTAACAGTAGCATCTCTTAATTTTCATCGCATTTTTTTTAATTTAGTGGCATAATATTTAAGAAATAAAACTATAATATAAAAACTATAACTAATACAACATGCAAACAAGACTATGATATTCTAGTTTCACCGACTGACAACTGAGAAGACTAGAAGCATTATTTTCGGCATCGAACTTATATCTCGCCTTTTAAAAATATACGGGTTTTCAAGAAAACATTTTTGTAGCGTCATGAGCGGTCGCAAATATTTTATCCAATCAAAGATATCGTTAATATTTTGGTATTCAATATTAATATTAGATATTTTTACGAAATGGGCGGTATGTTACTGGTCTCAGCGGCATTTGCCTCGGGCCCTCTTTCAACATAAAGTGGTGGTAAAATTGTGTAGAGACCATTAACGTTTAGTAGAACCATTATTATCCTCTATTTGTAAAAAAATACGTGGAAAAAGACCTATGTATATTGTTAATTACGTTTAACCCCTTATTAATAAAGTTTTTGGTTATGAAATTTTGGCCTTTTTTTGTTTTGGACATTTGCGGGAAAATATATGCTGTATGAATGATGAACATAATTTTATATTTATAAACAGAAAATCTATTGAATCATGTAAGGCACCTAAGCAAAATTAAACTTGCATATATAAGTTTTTGAAAGAGGTGAAAATAATGGAAAATTATTTTGCATGTAAAAATGAATATATCCTTGTATAATAAACTTTGAATTATCCATTTCTTAAGATTTAAATCATTTAAAACTTACCTTGATGAAATACCTAAAAAACGACCAAGTATGTGTTAGAATAGAAGCAATAGAAGGTTGCGTATTTGTCTATATCGCTGGAAATTGTTGACAAAAATTAACCGAAATATTTTCATTCGAAAACTGTATACATCCAGTCAGCATATAAAATTTAACAAAATGTTCAATCCCGTTGTTCAAGGGGGGAGGCACATTACACGTCATTTCATAGTTTACTATTTTGCAAACGGAACATAAACATAGAAAATTATAAACTAAACCTTAATTTAAGAAATTTATATTTTATAATACATACCAAATTAATATAAATACTTCTGAGCTGTAACAGACAGACGAACATAAATAAGTCACTTTTTGCACTATGGAATTCAGTAAAATGAAGACATGTACAATTATCAAAAACAAAAGTAAGATACATTACATAGTTACGTAGCATTTGAAATAAAATACTAAGACGTTATTAATATAACATTATTTTATTAGTATGAAAAACTAATTGCGCCGATATGAGAAAACAAGAAATTATTTAAAGGATACATTTTCGTGCACAATTAAAAAAACAATTTTTTTATTAATTTTGCAATATTACTCGAATTAAAAGTAGTTTTTAAAGCCAAAAACACCTTGACACCTCAAATACGCTTGGAATATATAGGTCTGTCATCCATATTTAATTTATCTTAAACTTAATATTGAAATACATTTTTAACTTTTAACTTTGTGCGATCGCGGTTGAAATTTCCGCGAGTAATGTTAATTTTAATTTGTGACAATTATGGAGATAATGAGCATTCGAATTGATCGTTATGTTATCGAAATAGCTGAAACAAGATTCAAAGTTTATTTGAGTCAGACGAAACGCGCATCTACAGATGTATCAAAAGAGATGAAAATTACATAAGAACAGGGAAAATCAAAGACGCATTTAGATTATGAGGAACCTGAATGATAGCCATAAATATCCGACTAAGGTAACCTAGATTAATTTTTACAATAAATTTAGTGAAAAACTAAATTTGAGTTTTCTAGTAACGTTACTTTTAGGCATTGACTACGATTTAAAAGATCCTATTTTTCATGAGTATTGCGGGTACTGTACTCAAAGTTGTAACTTAAAAAATAAATTGTCCATTTTAGATTTTAGGACAGAAATTGATTACGTTTAATATTTGAAAACCTGTACCAATTTTGACATTTTCATTATTGCCAATAATCTTAAAGTCTGATAGAGCCATACAAATATATTTTTAGAAATATTCTGGCTTTTCTGTTTCAAACACCTGAATCACGAGACATCGTGGCTCCATTCTGACATGTTTACTTTCCAGCTATCTTTTCTTTGATGACTGTTTCAAAACTTCAAATGACATTAAGAAAATATTTTTAACTGTCTTTTGGATATTGATAAATCTTAAAGAGAAAAACTTTAAGATTTACTACTACCGTATGATTTCCCCGCTTATTCATTTTTTATACTTTTCAAACAGAAACCTTTCAATTAAACTTTAACAAAAGAATATACCGCTTAAAAAGCTTTGGGTGACAGAGCCCTTAAAAGCTTTTTAAATAAAAAGGTAACGATTACAAACATTTCATGACCTTTAAATAATGATATACACACATTATCAATTCATATACGTATATCGATCTTCACACTGTAGCGAGACGAAGCAAATATCTTATAATAGTATAGTTATATTTATGTTATAATACATTAATTTAAAATGCAAGCTTTTGATTACGGGGTTAGTAGAGAATTGTCTACAAGATGCTTAATTTTATATTAAATTTGGGTGTTGAGAGAGAGAAGAGGGACGAAGAATAATATTACAGGAAATTCGATATCTGGCTGATGGTTTTTTTTTTTACAACATAATGGAGTCAGTTGGTTGTAGACTAAGTTTTTACCATCAACTTTTACAATTTTGTGATTTTTTAAACTTAGTGTGGAGAGTTGCAATAAAAATTAATTGGGGATAATTAATCGATTTTTTATAAATCTTTTTTAGAAATGAAGTAATATTTTATTATTAAATTAAATTATCGATTAATGTTGCTCTGCTGTAAGTAGAAAAAGTTTCTGACTAATAACAGACACGTTACGTTTTTACTTCTGTTTTTGGTTTTTCATATGATAGTTCAATTTCGATAAATATGCATGAGCGATATCATGAGTAGCTAATTCAGTAAAATTAAATTTAATAAGATAGCAAGCGGCTGGTTGTTTTCAAATGTATAGAACTGTTAATGCTACTTAATTGATTCCCTTACGAAACAGAAAACAAGAAGTTATAAAGTTATCACCATTTTATAGTTTTTAAATAAGACGAACATAAATACAAATTTTGTTGTAGAAAAATTGTATACCAAAAACTAGTATGGTTAATAACATTGTTTAAAATAAATTATTTATCGATATTGTCATCATTTTAATAAATTCAATGTGTATCATAAAATAAAGGTATTATTTATTTTATGACAGTTTATTCAACAATTTTCTAATGCACAACTGCTATTTGTATTTTATTAGGCGTTTGTGAATCAGTTTCAAAATGAAAATGTTAATTATATAAATTTTACTGGAAAAAAAACAAAATAACAGAGTAATAATGTATTGACTACCACTAAAGTGTACAATTAATCTATAAGAAAACGAGAGACCGCTATATAAATAAACGAGTTAGACGTAAGCTTCATGTGTCTTCCTTTTTTCTTATAACTGCATGTCCCTATGGTGGTCGTGTATGCTTGAAATTTTACAATTTTAATATTGTTTAAATAATTTTATGTGTAATAAACGCCTGAAATATATACATATATATATATATATATATATATATATATATATATATATATATATATATATATGTGTATATATATATATATATATATATATACATGTAAATATATATATATATATATATATATATATGTAACATTTTTTTTGTATATTAATATGCCTAAGCATTACACGAACAATTCAAATCATTTTTAAAATTTTAAACAATCTAATTAATTTACTTTAAACTATTACTGATTAGTATTAAGAATTGAACAAAACGAAAACAGGTATCGTTTTTATTATTATTATAACTTCCAAAGAAATAACTTTGGTACCCAGTACTTAGAATATGCGGCAATAAGAACTAATGGAAAAGGTAATGAAAGCCACTTAGGTAATGCAAATCGTCACAATAATACCTAACCAAATTATAAAATAAATAATTTGTTTATAAGTTATGAATAGCAAGATATTTTTACTGTAAAATTATTTAAAAAAAATAAGGGTTGCTCATCTCTAAAAGTCACAAAAATATTAAGCGTTTCCTGATAGGAGCGGGTGCCGAATGGAGAATTTTGTTATTCAGAACCTATTCAAATTCTTAAAGCCCCACCAAAGTATGAGAGAACAAGGCATCTAAAATAATAATCCATTGTAATTGCATCGTAATCCATTGTATCCTCAAAAGGAATGAATTTTCGGTTAAATTCATAATAAAGGAGAGCGTGTTTTCTTTAAAACCACAAACAAATATACTAATAACTTTTTTCTAATGTTTGTAACATAATGCGTAATCTCCCAAAAATGTGACCATGATTGTATGTGTTAGTACAATAATAATCACATTTTAAGAGATTTTCTGGAATCACGTCATTCTCAAATAAATATTTTGTTACATTTTGTACATGGAAATACATTTATTGCGGAAAAACTAGAGGGCCATTTTCATTACCAAACTGCTTTTGCGACAGCACGTCGTTTCACTTGGGTAACTTTGAAAACAAACGTTTTACCTGCCTCGTACTCCTGTAAAAGATAATTTTTATATTAATTTACTAGTTGGAAATTGGAGTATATTTTTCCCGTAACGAGAGAAAATGTTGTTTGTGAACTTATGTTTAACTTAAATTCATAATATGTTTAAATACAGAGATATTTTATACCGATACTCTTATATTACGAACTTGTTAATTAATGAAACTATCACAGTTAATTAATGAAACTATCGAAGATAAATTAATATCAATATCTGTAAGCATCTATCTTCATTTTTATGTAGAAAAACGGAATACTAATTGAAACACTTAGGTGTCCGTTCGTCTATCGTCCGTGTGTCTAGTCACAGACGATTTTCTCAAAAACTATTCCATGCAAATATTTGTTTGGAATAGAGATTGAGTCCAGTGTCAATTAGAGACATAAAGTATATATAAAAGGGAATTTTTTTAAATCTTAGTTTCAAAATACATTAGGAAATTTAAATAAAAATTTGAATTACGGTCATTGTGTTAAATGTCAAATGAAAGCTAATTAAAATACGAATTGACCTGTAAATATACAACGTATTTTTCTATGAATTTTTAAAAATATTGTTTGGGAAAATTGATTAAAAATGTCCACCGTCCCCCTCGTCTTTTAATAAAAAGCTGGCGCGGGAAAATCTGAAAAGGTCAAAAACATTGGTAGATCGAACTAAATTATCAGGATTGAAAATTTAAAATTTCGGAGCGATTAATCTTTATAAAGAAATTAATTGCTTATTTCCTTGTAACTACTGAAGCATTGATTCTTAAAAAAAATTAAGAAACAAAAAGTGTTTCTCACTACGTAGGGAACTGAATTCACCGTTACATGTTTTTCAACATTTTCAATTTGGCTCAGTCAAAACACTCCCCACTCATTTCCGCTCACGTTACGATGCGACGATATGATAAAACGGTCGGCGGCAGACAGCGAGGCAGATGACTATATTATGAATAATTAAGTAGGGCCTGATGGTACGGAATATTAAATGTGCAAGTATGGCCTGCATTTGGCCGACGTTTTTTATTTACAATTTAATGACGTAATAACAAACGAAACAGATCATATATTTGACGCTTTAATACCGATTAAACTGGTTGTCATAGTGTGTCTCATGATTATTAGACCATCTTTTTCTATATCACATTTGCTGTATATATTTTGAGAATACAAGTATTTCAGGAAAAATAGTATTTTGGCGTTTTCGAATTGTCACAAATATTTAAGTCGGGGGGGGGGGGGAGGGGGTTAGATATCGTTAACATTTTTGTTTCAATCTTATATTAATTTCACATATCGTTGCGAAGCGGAAGTTATGTTTCTGGTCTCAGCTGGTGTCACCATTTAACTGAGGATAACGTGTAAAGTGTTGTTCAACTGTTAGATAACATTTTTATAAGTAGAAAAGTAAGGCAGCCAAAGCGATCATTCGTGACAGGTAAAATTGTTAATTTAGTGGTAGATTGTGGTGTCTCTGATTAAAGGGTTGATGGAATTACTTAATCTGTGAAAAATGTTCCTGATTATTTTCACATTTTCAGAAGCGGAATTTTTAAAAAACCCTTCTGTGACGTATTTTAACTTGCAGATTAGAAACGTTCCTTTATTTTTTCTTCCAGAAATTAATATTATGGGTTGAAAAGCTTATTCGGTAAACTTTCGAAATAAAAAGAGTAATACATGTTTGGCAAAGCACTTTTTCCAGGTATTTAATTATAAAACTAATTTAGAAACGTTTAGTTTTTGGAGTTTACTCCTTAAAAATCGATTTGAATATGTAGCGCCCGGTATGAAGTTATATGAGGAGTAACATCATAAGTTCAGAGCATTAAAAAAAGTGTAACAGTTTGTAAGTTTGGATGTAGGAGGTAATCTCTCAAACTACTCATCCGATTTCAATTATTCTTTCACCTATATATAGAAAGGACCTTCAAGATGAACATTGGTTGTATATTATCCCATTAAATTGTTTTTTCATAGATACCAGTTTTGCAACGTAAGTCAACGAAAAAAGAGTAAAGCGAATGCATTTCTTATGAACCCTGCCTTAACACTAAGGGATATATTGATAGATAATATTGATATTCATATAGAGTGTTAACTATTTTAAACATTTCAAGACAATCGTAATTAAGGAGTAAATTCCATTGGTGCAATGGAGCTGACACGAACAATGATTTTTTTTTAAAAGGGTATCAGGATAGAATTAATCAGGTCATGCTTGTACCGATAGACTGATTTACTAAAAGTATTTCATATAATTTAATTAAGAGAGATATTTCTTAAAAGTAACAAACGAAAACCTTCATCCCTTTTGTTAATACTCCGTACCGGTATCGTATTCGAAGTGATTCAACTGTCGTGAACTGAAAAAAACTCCTTGAAGAACTGTGTAACAAAAAATTTTAATAAAACGCGTTGTCAAACATATTTGGAAAATATACTCGTACTGCTCACCGTTACGCGGTTTATGAGCAAGTAACCAACGAGCATATATACTTTCGAAACGTAAAACGTTACGATTCGCTCCTGTAAGTACACTGGGACAAAGTTGTTAATATATATAATAACAGTAATCTTCACGTTTCACTGTTAATGTTCGTACAATGAAATCGTAAATCTTCATCATTACGACTATATTGTCGTTTGATTTGTCGACGTTGAATTGCTGTCGCATTTCATTCAAATTCTAATATTTTATATATCAATGCAAATTTTTAATATTTTACGTCGTTGGTGGAAAATATGTAACATTATTAAAATGAATTACTCGTCCATTAAGAAAATATAAGGGTTACTTAAAATTTTAAGGCGAAATTTTATGCGGCTCCTTTAGTACATCATTAATTTAAATCTACAAGGTTATGGCTAATTTCACTACACTTATGAAATTTGAGTTATGGTAGCACACGTTTTATACAGAAAGTTAAATAATTTGATGTTGCTCTTATTTTCGTGCAACATATTAAATTCCTCAAATATACATAATATTCATTGATACGTAATATGTATATACTTTTGTTGCCAAATTGAAATGGTAATTCTTTGATTACAAAATGACATTATATTTGTTCTGCCTAATGCCAGTTCTCCACAAACATTTCTTTAATTAACATAATTAGGTTACATAAAAATTTAAATATTGATTATATTTGGCGTTAACTTTTGCTAATAGCCCACCTGAAGATGTTGTAATACAACGAAACCTGGGTCGTGGTAAAGAACTTAAATAAAGTAGAAATAATACAACATCACGTAGTTTCATTTAATTGTTAAAATTTAAAGCCCAAATTGTTTGCTGCTCCTTTAATATCGCAAATCGTAAACTCAAATACGTGAAGTTCTGGTTAATCACTATACTTACGATATTTAAATTAGGATAACCCATTTTTATACAGGAAACGGATAGACTAGTGATGGTGAATAGCTCTTCTAATGAATAATGTCTAGTTTCACTAATAAATAATTGTCTCAATTAGTTGATAGAAACTATATTCGGAGGTTGTTATCGATAAATTAAGTGCATTAATTAATTTGAGATAATGAGGAAATGTAATTTTACATTAAAAGACAATTCATTAAATGAAGCCTTAATTGATCAAATATTATGAGAAATATCTCACAATTTAGTATACATGTTAGTACTGTAGATAAGTCAGATGTTAAAATTGTATTTGTTGTTTCGTTCATTGGTGTGTTACAATTTTTTTTTCTATGAGTTTTGTGAGTGTTTTGGATGAATATTATAATACTAAGTACGATATAGAGAAAAAATGGGAAAATATGTTCTGATTGCTGCAATAAAACTTAAGACTATGAAAGTTAACGATAAATCAATTCCTGTATAAACAATAGGAAAGTTTTGATGTCATTACCATAATTAATTCTAATAAATCTTCCTACGAAAAATGTACGGAAGTAGCAAAAATAAAGCGCCACGTGTTTTCACGTGCATTTATATCGGCTTTATTTTATTTGTCATTCATTTCAACGAACGTTCGTCTATTAGAGTGCAAGTTAAATCTCACCAAAATTTTCCATTCTAAAGGATGTAAAGTAAATTTTCAACATTTTTGCAAGTTACTTGTGATGCGTAGAGGCCACCTTCAGCTCTGCAACGCTCCTGTAAATAGTATTATGTCAACATTTCAATAACTCGATAAATAATAAATATCTGAAAAAAAATATTTTAGGTACGAGTAAAAGTCACAGTACGAAGTTGTATAATCTGAGGTTCACACAGAAGTTTAAACATTTAAGGGTACATAATAATTCTATTCCACTATGTATAAATACCATTATAATTTTTCACTCCATATTACCTATACGTAGGTATTTTCCAAACGTGAACGTCCTGTAAAATGCCGCTCTAAATATTTTTTCGTTTTCTTTTTACATAAGTAGTTAAACAACGAGGGTGACTGGAAAAAGCGAGAGGGGAGTTTGATAGATTTTGTAACATGTTTATATTTAGGGGATTGACAAAAATGATACGATATCAGAAAATATTCATAGATATTTTTGGTTCCATTTTAAAACATCTCTTTAATGGCATCCCGCCCGATGTGTGCGTGAGAATAAAAATACCAACCCCAAATTTCATACACACGTACTCCGAAAAATATTCTTTCTAATATTTTACCTTCACCTTACTAACATTTAATCGCGATTAGTCTTGAACTGACAGAGTTACCATACTGTGATAGATGAAAGGTCAAAGGAGAGAGGGCCTCGATGAAGGTAATAAGCGTTTTAGCATTCGGTAGGAATCTGTGAAAAAGTTATTATGAAATTTGTAGGAACATTCACCATCAATTATTTTTACGGTCCCATTATTTCTTTATTTGTAATATCGATGAAAGTAATTAAATGGTTAACAGTAAATTGATACCGAATTTTAGAAGTTTATCTCTTTTTAAAGTTTTTTAGTAAGATTTTCAAAACGAACCGTGTTCTTCGATCAGATGTGATTTTCCGGGAAACTATTCCACGTAATAAATTTAGAACAAACAGAGTTATGGTGACCCAAATATAAACGTGAAATATAAACACCAATTTTGAAACTAGGGTTAATTTCGAAGGTATCTTGGGAAATAAAAAAAATCTTTTAGTGTTATTGGATCAAATTGAAGCTAATTGAAGTAAGAATCGATAACACACCTTATGGTTTTTTGTAAAATTGTTTATACACTTTTCGGGAAGAACATCAAAAAATTGTCGTCTTTAAAAATTTTTTTAAAAAGTCAAGAATTTTGAGAGATATATATAAATTGAATCGAGATGATCAGGATTGTGATATTTTTAATATTATTATTGATTTATATAAATTTATGATATTTGTTTATTTCCTTATAACTAATGAACTATTTTGGTTTTATTTTAAAAGTTTTTGAACGAAAAATATTTTTCACGATATAAGGAACAAATTTTGTCCTTCACAATAGTTAATTTACCTCAATAATAATGCTCCTTACTCAGTCTCTATTTGCTGTATGTGATAAGGTGTACTGGTGTGGTCAGCGACGGGTAGCCTGTCAGATTTTTTGAATTATTTTCTCCAATTTTTTCCTTATGTATTTGCAAAAAACATTATTCATATTAATATTTGAAGGAGGTAACGAATTAAGATAAGTATTTTTTTCAAACTCTAACTTTTTACACCATACATACATACATATATATATATATATATATATATATATATATATGTATATATGTATATTTATATATATATATATATATATATACATATATATGTATATAAATATATTTATATATATATATATATATATATTATTTTTTTTTTCTTTTTTTTTGATAAATTGATATAGTTATACTTTTTAGTTACTCCAAAACTAGTCCAATAATATAATCACTGCAGCCGTGACGAAATTGTGAGTTGAAAATGAATTACAATTAAAAAATGTATTCCATATTGAAATCGTTTCTTGTTTCGATATCATTAAATGCGAAATGCTCTTTTCATCAATCACCAGGCCGGCGATGAAACATAATATATAATTCAATTGCATACAACTTGTTCGCATCATTTGCCTTTCTTATTCAAGGTACACTAAATTTGAAGGTAAATTCTTTGTATTAACAAATTGCAATTTTAATCCAAAAAATCAAAAGATTGTTCCACGAATCAAAAGATTGATTAAGAAAATTAAAATGAAAGAACGAAGAATATAACAAAGGCTTGCAAATCTATACAAAAATATAAATGATCTATATAATCTATATAAATTTATACCTAAATTAGGAGCATTTAATGTAAACACGATACAATAATTCCCTTTTTTTACAAATAATTCCACTTTTACAACTTTCCTTCTGAAGGTCAAGGGACTGAACTATCTTGTGAATGATGAGTAAGACCGAATTTTACACAAAAATGACAAGCGAGTCGACTATCGATTTCTGTAAGAAACAACTGTAAGCTAAGTCCCAAGTAACGGCTTTTTATTGGCAAAAGATGTTTTTCTCATAAGAATACTGTAAATGGGCAACAGTTGGAATACACACAGCATGATATATTACGAACTTAAAGAAAGAACAAATTTTAGCTGTCGCATGTATGTTGATGAACTTTGAAAATTGGCTGCAGATATTCAATAAACAGTAGAAGAATATTCGCAGTGCATCGCTACACTACAACGATCGGCTACATGTTGATTTTGCCACCTGCAATTCCTTAGAGGCTAGATCGAGCTACAATTTATACCCGGCGTAAGTTCCAAACATTGTGCATTTGATTGTCACATATTCCGTACACCTAAGATCTTTTCTGTCCAATGGCCACACAGTTAAAAGTGTCCTCACCAATTCATACAAAGCAAAATCGTTTAGTTCTTTGAATGCAGCCTATTTTTACTGCTCCATTGATGGTAACAAGTGATATAATCTAAAATAATACCAATTTTTTGGTAACAAAAGAAATGAAAATTTCAACATGAGTAAACATAATACTTTCAGCGGCTGGTTAAATTAAAAAAAAATAAAAACCGATAAATAAAATCTGAAAATTAATTTTAAATCAGTAAAATGCAACCCATCTGCATTCGCTATTCAAACCGCTGTTTATTGATTTTAAGAATTTATAAAACAGAACTTATATAACATAAAAGGAATTTAGGGGATTAACAGAAATCAATCAAACTGACAGCAGAACAATGCAGCAAAGTAAACTGACAGGAAATGGGTTATGAATAAGCAATGATATTATCCATAAAAATTTCAAAAACTCATATCATCAGTTATTCGGTTTCTATCATTTAAATTCTCTTATAATGCTATATATAAAAGCAAAATTGCAGGCACGCTTTTCGTCGTGAATTATTAAGTGAAATATGTACGGGAAAAAGACCGGAAAAGCTGCGAAAATTCTGCGTTATATTGTGCTGAGTTACATCACGATTTAAACGTGTTGAAAATGAATTATGTAATTCGCTTCGAATTATAATCTATGCTTTCATAATAGTCATCGGCTGTTACCTATTCAGGAGTAGGACAGAGTTTTCGTTGGGAGCAGGTACATAAATAAAATGCATAAGAAAGGTGTTTAAATTATGTTCATAGTTTTGAGTGAGTTCATTTTAAACGCATTCACGGTTATACTTAAAAGCTTTTATGCAAGTAGAAACAATTTGTAATTTCTATGCTTTTTTATAAAGATGAATCTGATTGGGAAATGTTTTATTTAGGTACAGTAATTTCCGATTTGTATTATAAAATCCCTATATTTCAAGTGAATCTTATGGATATAAGTATTAAACTGCTATAGACTAGTAGTGTATATATTATAGGCATAAAAATGCAATCAATGGAATATTTGATTGTGTGTATATGATTTTTTTATACTGTTATGTTTTATAAATTTCAAAATGTATAATTAAATTTTCTCCTTTTGCAACAAGTTATCTATTTATTTAATATGACGTTTGTATTTATAAACATTTTCACGGAGAAAAAATTCGAATCCAAATAAGTTAGATAATTAGTTTTATTATAATATAGAAATAAGTTAAAATCACTGAAGTTGTTTACGATCGTGACGATTAGGTATAAGAGTATATTTTTCAGGTCAATTTTGATTAAAAGTGACAATTACATCAAAGCTACAAGGCACTACGACATCAAGTTCGTTAAATAAAATAAGAACCGTATCTTTTTTGAACTCATACTGAATACATATCTTATTTGTTAGTTATAAAATTCACTTAATTTTGTTTATGCATCGTGTAAAAATAAAATTAAATTCATTGTTTTCTCCTATCATAATTGGTAAGATCACTTGTAAATTAACATTTTTACTTTTTAATGATTTATTTTACGAAATGAAAATGATATTCGATGCAAAGTTGAAACTACTTTACGACTTCCACTAGTTATAACTTTCTTCTTGAAACAATTCAACAAAAAGGACTCATTTCATAAAATGGCGTAAATACAAATTGTCATTTGGTAGAAAAATTACTCCCTTGGCCTCGCAAATATGAATAATAATCAGAATCCTGAATGTTTCTAATAGCCACGTAAATGTAGTAACGTGTCATATTTAGGGCCTAATACATAGACAATTTCCAAATCATTCATAAAGTAGCAACAAATCAAAATGTTTTTCTTTATTACAATCTCCAATTTTACAATTAAAACTAATCTGCATTTTCTAACCTGAATTCACGATAATAAATATTCATAAAAGGGGCATACCCCTTGTAAAAAAACCCTTTTAGAAAATAAAGAAAGTGAATGGAAAGAAATATCCAATTCCTTTTGCTTCTTTTTTTGTTTTATTTATATTAAGAAAATAATTAGCTTTATAAAGTGTACACTAAACAAATTCAAAAACAAAAAAAGTAAAGTGACATTTTCAACATCACATCCACCTCATCAGAAAACATTCATTCCAGAAAATTTAATAGTCTTACATACATATTAATAGTCTTAGAGAATTAGATCGTGACTCAAACTGTGTTTAAAAACTAACAGTCACCTTCGCTACTGTTTTGGTTAATTATACCATTACAAATGTAAGGTAGTACGAATGTTATATCCCTAAAGTTTCTGTTAGCTAACAAAATTATATCATGTTCAAAGATAATTAAAGTGAAAGATATAAAAATATTTCCAATAAATTCTACTGTGGACAATGTGTGAATAAAAATTACCCAAGGAAAATCGAGTAATTACATTTGATATTTCTGTGGCTTAGGAATTAATGTAAAAAAATTGTAACGTAAATCTTTTTAAAATCAAGGTCCGAACATGTTTCAAAAACAATTATCCATAATTTATATTTCCGGATTTTATTAAAATTTAACATTAAAAGCAATGACACAAAACAATAAATAATCAAGTTCCACCAGGATCTTAATTATTTCTGTCTCGTATTATTGATATTTCATTTAATGGTGTGATCAAGGCTAAAACTGCGTTTAGAATAACTGCGGTTCATCACTAACAGTAACTTGAATCCTAGGTCATTATGGTTTAAGGTTGAGAACCTTAAATAGAAATATTGATGTTTTGGAGGCTATTCAGAATATTGGATATAAATCATAAAACATATAACACGCGCTGGACATATTTGCGTCTCTTTGAGAATAATTGCAACTGCAATGTGAATAGCAAAGTATGGCCTTAGTTTTGATGTTAAATATATAGTCAATGCATCGATTACTAAAACCTGTAATTTATTTATTCTGTCTTTAGTGAGGTCAAGAGAGTAAATTGTCTTTACATTCGGCAATCATGCTATTCTTATATCTAATATTCTTAGACTTAAAAGTGAGCCAATATTTCAAAAATATGATGGATGAATGTGAATACTATTACTTAAAATTGAAATTTTTACAATAAATTGAAATTAATTTTTAAGTCAAATATTTCGATTTTTTATTAGAATTTTGAAAATATTTTTGACAGAAAAACAGGCCGTTGTTAAGTTTAAGTACCCTTAAATTAAATGAAAAATCAATAATACGAGACAGAAATAATTAAGATCCTGGTGGAACTTGATTATTTATTGTTTTGTGTCATTGCTTTTAATGTTAAATTTTAATAAAATCCGGAAATATAAATTATGGATAATTGTTTTTGAAACATGATCGGACCTTGATTTTAAAAAGATTTACGTTACAATTTTTTTACATTAATTCCTAAACTACAGAAATATCAAATGTAATTACTCGATTTTCCTTGGGTAATTTTTATTCACACATTGTCCACAGTAGAATTTATTGGAAATATTTTTATATCTTTCACTTTAATTATCTTTGAACATGATATAATTTTGTTAGCTAACAGAAACTTTAGGGATATAACATTCGTACTACCTTACATTATTAATGGTATAATTAACCAAAACAGTACCAAAGGTGACTGTTAGTTTTTAAACACAGTTTGAGTCACTCTCTAATTCTCTAAGACTATTAATATGTATATTTAAACTTAATTATCTTTATTTAGGGATAAATTTTGAGGCAGTTATCAAAATAGAGTCCACAAAAGAAACTAATGTGAGACCGAAAATAATTATAATCCTAAAAGCCACACAACAAATTCGCTAATTTTAACAATGAAAACATAATTTTATGGTAATTTTTACTTAAAACTGGATATTCACGGTCTTTAATACAAATAATGTTTACTGTGTTTCAGGATTTTCCGAGATACAACTTCTAAGGGGGCGAAAGGGCGTTTCTAAATTTGTATAGCAAAAATATTTTTATGGTAATTATATCTTGAAACTTAATACTAATTCTCTTCAATACAAATAATGTTACATATGCTTTAGAATTTTCCCAAAATCAACGCCTAGGAGGTGAAAAAGGATGGCCAAATTTGTATGGAAAAACATTATTATGGTAATTTTTACTTAAAAATTTACATTTATGCTTTTCAGTACAAACAATGAAACAATTATTTAAGAATTTTTCGATAATCACTCCCTAAGGGGTGAAAAAGGGTGGCTAAATTTGTATGGGAATGATATTGTTATGAAAATGTCAATCAAAATTTATCATTAATGCTTTTCTACACAAATCTTTAAACAAGTACTTAAGCATTTTCCGATATTTTAACCCTAACGGGGTGAAAAGCTGTGGCTAAAGTTGTATGGGAGAAAATTGTAATGGTAATTTTTACTTAGAAATTTGTATTAATGCTTTGCAACACAAGTAATTTAAAAAGCATTTAACCATATCCCGATATTCATCCCCTAACGGGGTTAAAAGTGGTTACTATATTTGCGTGGGAAGAAAATTTTTATGATAATTTTTACTTAAAATTTAGTATAATTATTTTCAATAAAAATAATGTAACAAGTAGTTAAGAATTTTACGAGATTCAATCTCTAATTTGACGAAAATTGGTAGCTAATTTTATAGGGGAGAAATATATTTATTGTAAATTTGTACGATCTACTGTGTTCATTGGCTGTACTCAAGGATGGGGGGGATCGGTTTTCATACTGCTAATAATGTAACAAGTATTTAAGAATAATAAAAATATTACTTGTATCTCTATCTGTTTATTCCTCGTTGAAAGTTACAAACAATCGCTCACATAGTAAAAACAATTAGGATCGACTTTCAAAAGACAATGTCGAATTTACTAAATATTGCCACGTTTTCCATACTAAAATTATGGTTTCAAATTGTAGATAAATTTGATGCACCGAGTTCTTTGTGACATTTGAATTTTAAAATATTTTTTGTAAAAAAATTATTTTGGGGTCGAAACTCATTTTACAACTGAATATTTTCTTCGCCTTATTTTTTAACATAGTTTTCAGTATTATATTCGGGATAGCCATTAATTTTTGACGTAATATATTTTCAATTATAAATAGTTTTAAAAAAACCTTTTCAGATTTCCTTTTACATGATCTTTAGAAGTGGATTAGCTCTATGTAATAATATAAATAATTTTCTGCTTATAAGTTTTGACCGAACCTAAGTTATAATTACAAAGTAAAGAATTTATGCGTTACGTGTTTTTATAAAAATCTACTTTTCTCACAATCTGTTACGAATGTATACTATAAGTATAAAATAGATAATAAAGTTGTAAATATGAGATAATAATAAGTATCATGATGTTTAGTGTTTCTCGAGTTATAAGAAAAAAAATGGATTATCAATTTTAGGTTCATTCTATTGTTTATAAACAAATAAAGAATAATATGGAAACATTTATTTTAATTCTGAGATATAGGCTATAATTTTCTTCAAATTAACAGTTAATCTATTTAAAAAAATAATGATATGGAGAACTTTTATTCTACTGGAATTATTTTTAATTAACCTCTTCTTTAATACTAGGATAAAGTCAGTACTCCATCAGTGTTTATACGCTACAAATCTAAACTGCAAATCAGTGGAATATAAAGGTAATAAAATTTTGTCAAATCTATGTAGGGGAAAAAAATAATTAAATTTTATTAGAGGCACGTGACAAATAAGCACAACCAATCGCTATAAATGGATAACGGTATATTCGCGGTTGTGTAAACCTAGGGAATAATTATTTCTGGATCCATAAAACTATACTGTTGATGTTTGAATTCAAACTAAGTGGATTTGGGGGATTATTACAGTTCCTATGTAGAACATGATTATTACAGTTCCTATGTATGGATTTACTAGAAATATAAATTAAATTTTCTATTCAATTAAGACAATATATGTGAACGAATTTTAAATTACATAAAAATAAAAAGCGCAAGTAATGCAATGTATGAGGGAAATAAAACTCAACGCCAATGCATAATATTGACTTCAACAAAAAACAATTTAAGTCTATACGTAAACGTGAAGTTTACTTTCTAATTTTAATAAATATTCTGTCGCTGAAATGTATTGTATTTATATGAAAAATTAAAGCAATTTATTTTGAAAACTGTAAAGTGGACCTTCACATGTTTCAAAATAAATTGAAAAAGAACATTATGAAGATCTACCTCACCAATTAAAAATTCCGCGATAAAACTGCAAGGTATTCAGTTTTCTATCCTTATTATTTTTATTTCTTACCGAGAATTTTATGAAAAATGGAAAGTCGCATTAAGTGGCATTTGTAATTTATAAATTCAATTTTTAAGTTGGTGTATAATTAGTCTCCATACCATATTCATATTATATTGTCGAGAATTCAAAAATAATCAAGTTTCAAGTTAGAGTTTGAGTTGAAAAAAAGCAACCGAGAAACAGACAACTGAATAGCCAGTTGTTACACAGTGGAGCACCGACAAATTTTAAATCTT
Organism: Druceiella hillmani; assembly: GCA_039881145.1. Lineage (NCBI taxonomy): Eukaryota > Metazoa > Arthropoda > Insecta > Lepidoptera > Hepialidae > Druceiella > Druceiella hillmani. The sequence continues at coordinate 17,804,701 of JAYKKI010000042.1, read as the reverse complement.
TCACATCGGTGATGTGATACTAACAGCGAAAAGTTCAAGAATGTTCAAACTGTAAACAACTTTCAACTACGGAGCATATCGTATTAGATCTATCAGTTCTCTATTTTTTATATTTTGTAAGTTTTCTTCAAAGTTCTTTATCTACAAACTTTTAGCTTAAATATTTATATGGTAAAGCAATCTTTCACACCAAATAGTAAATATTTTATCCTAATAATATTTAGTAATACGTATACAAATTTGCTTTAAATGTATCAGTATTTGACGTAAGACTGTATCAAAATCTTTTCGATTTCTCTGTAAAAATTTTGAGTCAATTATTGTCTTCGACAAATAAATCCATTAGCAAAATATTTTTATAACATCGCCCCAAATTTTCTGCATAAATTCTAATAATACAAGAGCCTTTTGTAAAGTTATTATCAAATTAAATAATTAGAAAGTCTTCATATTAGAATACAGCAGTTTTATATTATAAATATTGAATTAAAAACATATAATAGTACGTAGTAATACTCCAGTAGAGAGTTCAAACATTGATAAATGACTTCTACTTTAAAAGAGGCCAATAAAATGTCGCATTTTCATCGAAGTATTCTTCAATTTTAGGGAATATTTCGACTAATGGAATGACTTTTGTTACCAATAAATTTTCCGTACGATTTATAATAACATACACCATCAATTGATCAATCAGAAAATACATGAATTTAATATTTTCAAAAATTTATTTATATTGCATAATTTCAACGAAAACAAGTATTTTGTAGTGTACATCAATTGGTGGCACTGCGTATATTTTAAACCGGGCAATAACGTTTTCCATCTGGACTTGCATTGTCGAAGTGAAGTGAAGTGTAAAAGTCATAATAAGTAAGCACTTATATATATAGAATAATATGAGCCAATTACACCTCTTGCGCCGTTATGTAAGTATTGCAAGTTCCGTGCTTATTAAGTCCAAAAAAATATTTATATATATATATATATATATATATATATACATATATGTGTGTGTATATATATATATATATATATATATATATATATATATATATATGTGTGTGTGTGTGTGTGTGTCTAGAAAAAATATATATAGATATGTATTATATATAGCAATGTATAATACATATCTATCCTGAAACATTATCACTTTAACGAAACAATTATTACAACCAGTTTTTGAATATAAAACATTACGAATCTAGTGTGTTATTGATAATGTATAAGCATGTAACAAAACAAGTCACAAGTCAAAACAAACAAACAGTTTAAAGTTAATTTATTTGTTAAATTATATTCAAAAAATGTTAGAGTAAACCTAAATATGCAAGGGGTGAATATTCATTATGTCTAAGTAGCCACTTAACAAACTTACTTGCGTGAGCATACCCGATGTGAGTAAAGTTAAAATGATGTTGGAATATTTTCCGCTCAGTAATTTATCATTAGGTCGCACTATCGGACGTTTCCTCACTCTCATATAGTAGCGGGTATATAAACTTAAACACCGCATTGTTTACTTAGACCCTGCTGAATATCAATCAATTTGACGCATTTATCGTGAAAATTTCACGTGACATTTCAACACCGTAATTTGTTAGCTTTACTAAATAATGAAGGTAGGGTTTGGTAATATGTTTCAAGTTCAGTACCAGGTGGCTTAATAAATGACACGTTACTTTCTAAGACCACGTCAATGAATACTTTACGCTAATACATAATACTTGAATGTGAATATTAAATATTAACTTGCAGTGCATATATTTATTTCACATAAAATTTCCCAGCTACGATTTATGACGTTCCGAAAATTCGGAAATCTTCCTAAAGTTTCCGAATATTTAATTCCAAGTTACAAAGAGAATTATAATAATTAGCGCCAAGCCCTCAAGTGCTTTTCTTAAAAGATAATGGATTTAAATTGTTTAGAAATACGAACACATCCATACCATGAGGTAATGTTTACTAAGAATTATTGTCGAAACAATTGGTAACTGGTGATTAGAAATAGATCAAAACTGTCACATGTGAATAAGGAAAAACGCGAAAAGCGAAAACGCTAATTTGGTTTAGGATATTTCAGATAGAAGTTTCAGTACCTGAATCTAAACTAAAACTCGAAAGGTAATACTGATTTTCTGTAGCTATCGATAGAATATCGAGAACGTTATTTATTGGGAGTTATTTCTGAAGGAGTCTATGATGAATGCAAAGATTATTGTCACCAGTGAAATAAGTTTGCTAACAAATTAAGTAATTAACAGGTACGAGTTATATTTTTCACGTTAATGCCTACACTAAATATCATAAAATATTCTTATCCAAAATTAGAAGAATAAAACTGACTTTTGCTAGAACATCCACCATGTAATAATGTATCATCTGATTATCAGTTATTGATAGTACTATAAATTTTTATTAATTTCTAAAAGATCTTATCGAAGTGATTGAACTCAAGTCACCAGATTTTTATGTGGAAAGTACATTATTTCTATCTATCAGATGGTGGCAACTCATAGGGAGTTTGATGCTCTGATTTATTTGTGAAATTTAAATTTTAAAATAATTTTTTTAACAATTTGAGGCTGAAACATATTACATAACCCTATGTTTTTTTTTGCTTTTTGACATGATATTCAGTATTATGTACATTCTATCCACACTATGAATATTTTTCTCACTATCTTGTACGTATGTTCTTCATTTGAAGTATACATATAAAAATCTAAATTACATAACGAAGTCATAAATAAATATCATGACATTTATTGTTTCCCAAGATTAAGAAGAAAAAAATGTATTATTCATTTTAGGTACAATGAATTGATTATAAATAATTTAAGATTATTGTGGAGAAAAGTAAATTAATTCGTAAATATTGCCTATCGTTTTTTTCAAAATTAACACTCAATCTATTTAAGACAGATTTTAGTAATTTTGAAACCCGCATTCATATTGAGATAACATAATAGAAACTCATTTTACATAAACAAAGTCGACACTTTGACAGTTTTTATAAGCTTAAAATCCATCCTGCATCAGCCTAACATAAACGTAATAAATTTTTTTTAAACTCATATAGGGAATAAAATAATAATAAATATATTTTATTAGAGTTGTGAAGCAAATAAATTAATGTTTGGTACATGAATGGGCATAACGAAACGTTTACCCTGATAGTAATAGAGGATAGAATTAAATCTGGACTCATAAAGTAATGCCGTTAATTTGTGAAATTAAAATTCCATTTACATAAAATCTAAATTATATTCACCACATTACACAGAATTTAAACTTTATTAACCATAGTGAATTCAAAACTATATATACCAATAAATGAGGCGCGTTTAATGCAATATGTGAGGGGACATATACTTAGATAGGTATCTATTATTTATCTCCTCTAAACACGACGTATTCCTTGCTTTTGATGAGAGATTCAAATAATTTAATCTCACTTTTAAAAGCAAACGAACATTTCAAACCCAGTTTCATTTCTTTGAGCATTACCGTATTTACACAGTAGCCATGCCGTATTTACACTTCCCAATATCATTAGATCAAATAGTTTGTCATTATTGTTCCCAATATCATTAGATCAAATAGTTTGTCATTATGTAGTTCATAAATACACTTTCAATTCAACTAAAGTTTATACAAATACTTTATTTTTATTATTTGTAGGTCTTTATATTAAAGTAAAAATAGCAATGAAATGAATATGCAGCTATTTTACTCTTTGTGCTTTTCCACCCATAGCTTTTACCTCTGAAATTATCAGCTTAAACATTTTTAAACAGTCTTAGTCGCAATATTAAAGAAACATTATTGACACAAGCTTCTGAAAGATTTAAGTAGGAATCTCAGTAGAAATTAAGAAATTAAACTCAATGTTTATTACTAACTGTAGTTTCAATTGAGTTTTCGCCATCTTTCATATATGCTTCAATTCTTTGTACAATTATACGAGAAAGATAACTGAAAAGCCAGAAATACTTGCATACTTAACCTGTAAAATTCTTAACATTATATATCATAGAACACTCTCTGGGCCATGACAAATATAAGGATATTCCATTTGCTGAAATAACTTTGGTAGTTTAGTCCGTACGAGGAAACAAACTTACTCACATAAATACATGGCCTGTGAAATTCATAACTTTATATACCCTAAGACACTCTCTGGATTAAAATTAATCACCACTCTCTGGATTAAAAGGACACCTCACTTGTTAAAATGACTTTAGTAGTTTAGTCTTTACGAGGCAACAAACTTACTCACATACATACATACATATATAGACTGAAATTCATAACTCTTCCTCTGCCGTATTTGGGTAAAAATAATGCATATGTATAAATGTTATGACGTATTTTAAAAAGGTATGTATCTCATTATATATACGTCTGCTGATGTTTATGTAACATATGAGTCAGAATTATTAATACAGGTTCGTACGATTCGCCAGCAGCCCGTAAATTGCGAACATTTCGTTATTCCTGTGGGATGCTAACGAACACTCTCGCCGTTGTGAACGTCAACATTTTAACTCAAATCTTTATAGCTTTTCATTTTGTTAATTTTTTTTGGCGGAAATGGAAAATAATTAATTATTGAAATGTGAATTGCGAGCAGTGTAGCCTAATGGACACGTGATTTTGTCTTATTATGTAGCGTAACATACATATTTGTCTTTTCTTCGAGACAAATTGTATTTGTGGAGTAAAAAAATCAAAACTACTGAGGAATATAAAGAACCTACAGTGCTCTTATTAACGTGAAATGAAAAAAAATATGAAAATTATGCGCTTTACGTAGTATTCGTTTAAGGTAATAATACTAAACTAAATTACCTTAAAAATTAACATTATATATTTTATTTTTATAACGATATACTTATGGGAATGCTTAACGGGAAAATATTTCCATAATTGTAAACAAATAGGCATATTTTTTATTCGGATAGGTAATTATTCATAATACATTTTTTTTAAATTAAAAACTATTGAAAAGAAGTTCAAGTAAATTTATAAAAGCTTGACATAATGAATTTCAGTTACTATAAGTATTTTCTTTAGGTAAACATTGACTTTAAACTTAATAATTATGGTTAGTGTATTAAAAAAAATTTAAAGATTTTTGTTGGTAAACCAAAGTAGAAATGCGTATTCCAGTAACGTTCGATGTGACTGTGACGTATTTTTGAATGGACAAGTTGAACAGAGAGGGGAAACGGGAGCGCTCGGTACGGGAATATCACAAGAGCATTGTGTTGTCCTTGTCTATAGTTTTTAATAAAAAAAATATGTTAGGAATAATTACCATAAACTTATTTATACTACGTCTTTTAGAGTGTCTAGGGATTTTTCTAAGAATTTGATATATGATGTCACTAATTTTACTACTAACTCTTTTAAGATCCAAAACTTAATAAGAGTTTATCTGTGATTGTTTTTGAGACGTTCGTCATAAAAGTGCCCAGACCGGCGATTATTACACCTATAATTTTTTGTTTATATTCCTCATATCTACATATCCTTTGTTTTAATCGTAGCTACACATATATACGTAGTACATAAAGAAATTCAGTTATCGGTTCAGTCATTCAAATTTAGATAAGAAAATATATGTTTAAACGTTTTGTTTAACGTTTAAAAACATGTGTTCCGATTTGAAAAAAAAATTGTACTCCAAAATATAAGTAAAACTCGAATAATTTAAAGGCGTTGTTAAGGATTTAATTTATGGATAAATCACATCATCGTAAAACAAATAAATGGAATGTCGTTTTTAGAAAAAGTATGAAATATATGCATAATATCGATTCCTGTTGAAAGCTAACACAAGGGGAACAATTCGTTAATAAACATTAAAAAAAAATTGCTTGAGCCAGTTTTCAAGGGTATCTTTCAAGGACACTCGAAGGTTGCATCATTTTATTATTCATTCTTCTTTAAACACAAGGAATTTGTTTAATTACATTTTGTTTAATTAGTTTTTGTTACTGACGTCACTAGAAAATAATATTTTGAAGCTTTTCAAAAGTTTTCATCAGTGTTCTGAACATAAAATGCAATAGAGAGAACAAATTTCCTAGATTGTTTTCCTTGTGTGTTATTAAATTCCAAAAAAGGTACACTTCAAAGCTAATATATCTTTATAATAATTTTCAAATCTATATAAGTAAAACCACTGACAACTTTCCATTTGTTTATGATCTTCACTAAATCTTTTCACAATTTTTTTAAAACATCACCATTATTTTTTTTTTAAACTTTTATTATATAAAAAACAATTATGCATACTATTATATTTGCACAATTGGTAAAGAAGGATTCTCCGTATAAGCTCTCCTACTCGGTCATGATTCAACTCTTTTAAACTGGGGATAATGAGCTCAATCACTAAAAAAGTTTGTCAAATTGTTTCCAGGTACATTAAATTTTCTCATTGTTCTTTCACATTTTCGTGGCCTACTGCGTATTTAAGTTATTCTTAATTCAATATCATCATGCTATACACTAAGCTTCGAAAAAGCTGACGGACGTAGTATTTTTTGCTTAATTTACACCGTCCATAATCTTGTTACAGTATTGAATATCTTGTTATGTTTCGAAGCGAATGAACATTGTCAAGTTAGTGAAAAGTGCTCATAAATTTTTCAATTGAATGAAAAATGCTCATAATATTAATAATCTTATGCCCATGTTGCAATATTTTTGTCAAACTATCTAGCAATCAGTATTTAGTTAACTGAATCTTAAAGACAGCCAAAACTTGCTCTATTTTACTTTGTTATTAATTTGATGAATCCTAGAGGATAAATCTGAGTAAGACTCTCGAACAGTTACAGTTTCATAACAGTAATTTTAGTGGAGGTCTTCCAATAATATATAACTCGTAAAAACTGTCAAGATATGGAACATGCTTATTAGAAACGGTCTTCAATGTTTCTAATTGAAGCTTCATCGCCTATGGTATAATGAGCGATTGGGTAATCGCTCATTATTTGTCGTTGCTACAGATTTACCACAATATTCATAAAAGGTTTAAAAATAACCGTTTAAACGTTTAGCTATCCAATTTTTTAATCCAAGTTGCACCGGTTTAACTTTTGCAAATAGCTTCGCCGAATAACGAAAAATACACGAACATTTCTTTGTTAAATAACTCCAAAAAAAATTATTTCGGCGATTAGTTAGTTATTAAGCTTTTCAATATCTATTTCGGCTTAGTCTCCATTACTTCACTATCTTGCGTGGTTCAAATTTGCAGTGGATTCTTCAAGCTGGGCCAATTTTATATCCTTACAATTAGAAGTAAAGACCAATTCGTCCATATTAGTTTCCTTAATTGAGTTAAAATTTCTACTCCTACCTTGCATACTTACTCTTTCCCACGAACAGCATTATGAATGTATTGCTTTCCTAGCAGTGGTTATCATGGATTGTGTGAGAAATGCAATCCGATACGAGACGCATTATTCTCATTTTAAATACAAATCTGACCTAATACCAGACCGAATTTGATATTTATAGTGGAGACAAGCTTCTTGTATTAAATATTATAATTAAATAAATATTTTTTCTAAAGATTCTTTTGTCGAACCCCGTAACCGTGGTATCAGAAGTGGGATGATTGGCTTTTTCTGTTGCAAATCACTTAATTATTATTTTACCTGGTGTCTACCTTCACGTCTCATAATTATAACTACTAATTCTACTGTTTCTGGAAATTGGAAAATAATTAAAAATAATTTCCTCAAGTCAGTAAAATTATTTGAATTAAAAAAAATGTATCTGGATATTTGTACAATAAGAACTTAATAATATACGTATAAGTTGTGGATCTGATCCTTATAATATCGATGAAATATTAATTGATATTAAAAATAAGAATTGCAAGGCATTTTACAAAACTTTAAAATGTTCCAGTTTAAATAATGATTATATTTCTAACCTCATCAATTTCATTTCAAACTTTAACATAATTGATGACGATTGTTATGAAAGATCAAGAATGACTAAAACTCTTTTTTATTTACGACAAATGAAACATTTACCATTCGTTAAGTTAACCAGTAAAAATAATTTTGACTCTCTCCTGCAAACTAGTACTCACCTCAACCATATTTAAAAAGATTTTGGAGTACGAAAATCGTTCTCATTTGAAAAATATCTCTTACCTACGTTATTGTAGTTATAATTTCATGATATTTTTTGTTTAAAAGCAGAGGATTTCTATGTACAAAATACCCCACCAATGCCCATTCTGTATTCAAATATATACGCAATATAAACATAATGAAAAGCATAATTCAAAGCAAATAACAATTTTTAAAATGGAACATGTCAATGAAAATAAAATATATGCCAGATTTTTGCCAGTACCATCAAAAAAAAATTTAAAATAATATCTATTTTAATCATAGGTCATACTAATTTATCAGATGTAGAACTATATGTAATTAGGTATAATTACTATTGGTAACTCATTAATAGGATTTCTGTTTTATAAAAAATATTCATACCGTCAAGGCCTTTACGAATCTCACACTATTTCTGCTGTTTCTTAATTCAACATTATTCTAAACATGATTTTTCATCTTATCGTAGGGGAGGGGGGAGGAGGTAATTACAAAAAATCTTACCTACGAACAGCATTATGAATATATCGCTGACCTAGCAGTGATCCTTTGTAAACTTTTTCAATGTCGATTCCGGCTCAGTCTCAATTATTTCATCACATTTCCAAACAATTTCATCATTCATAATTGTAGTAAATTCTGCAAGTTGAACCAATGTTAATTCCTTACAATCACAAACAAAGACCAATTAATCCATATTAGTTTCATTAAAAGAATTAAAACTTTCTACTTCTACATATCGTACTATTACAAACACTCTTTCATACGAACGGCATATTCGTAGTGGACATAAGTCTCTTGTATTAAACATTAGAATAAAATAAATATTTGCTTTTTTAAAGAATCTCGGACCCCGTAACAGTACCATAGTTAAAACTTCAGTTACAAATGTTTTCGTAATCGGAACTACTTCGTCGGCCAAGAAGCAACAATCGCTGACCAACTCACACCAAGAGGCAATAATCGTTGAAGATTTAATTTTGTCAATAGATTATTACTAGCAAGATTATTGGCATTAGCCAAAATTGAATCACTGTTTGAAAATTTTCCAAAACTGAATAACTGTCAATTCTTCATATTTCGTCTTAAAACAAACATATAACAACCATTTTAATATTGTTTGCACATAGTAAATCTTGAGAGTTGCGATCTTACTTTAATCCAATAGCTGCGATATTGAGATATTTTGGTACTCGGTGGTAAAAACATAAGTTCAAGTTACAGATGATTTAATTTCAATGACTGAAGATAGCCAAGATTATTAAAAATAATTAAAAATGTAAAAATTCAGGTTTCTTTAATTTAAGTAAACTTTGACTTCTTGGGTAATAAAATTCTCAAACTAATCATTAAAAACCTTAATGAGTGATCTTAGTCATAACTCTCTGAACTGTGTTACTTTGTATTTACGGAATAATATAACGTAAGTCTATCTTAGCAACTTTAATCCCAAGCGCATTTCTTTTGTAAAACGGAAGTTCCTGAAGACATTTGTTTTCAAAAAGGACTATTCTATTATCATTAAAGATCTACTCAAACCTGTACCTATCGCTATCGATATTTTTTTAACTGCAAAGGAACTCGCAGCAGATACTAGCAGTTTCGTGGCCAGCCGATGCAGATTTACAGATAAATTTGACATTTTGTATGACAAAATATTGGTTAACTTTTCAAAGCATCCTTTAATTAATTCTTCACTTGTGAGAAAATATCTATGACTGCTATTCTTATATTATAAAGATCCAAATGCTCGTAAAAAATGTTTTGTTTTTCGTGTATTATAAGGTAATTTAGAGCCGTGCTCTTTCTGCTCTTGCTTTTAATATAAGAATTCAGAACCCATAGTCCTCTGTAGTCTAATGTTTAATTTACTAATACCTTTTTTATTTAATAAAAGCGCTGTAGACAATATTACAACATGTTTTTTTCTTTCATTCACTCATTCCGATTTTTTACAGGAAGTGTAACACTTTCTCTATTTTAAAATCTTTCCAAAAACTTAACTTTTTTAGGCAAAATTTAGCGTTATCATTTTATTTTTATGTTTTATTGTCTTCCTATAATGAAAACATTGTCGATAGCTTTTTTATTTTCTTAGCGCGCATATAAGTAATTTATTCAACATTTAACAAAACACGTCAGTATAAACCTGCATTTTGTACTGTGGTAGTATAGGGTCGAAAAAAACCAGTGTTTCTTCGCAAATTTTTGCTCCAAGTTTCAAACCACGGTTAACCCAACCTGCAAACCTGTCTTGCACTACGGGGACTCAGTACATATTTATCCCATACGTACATTTAGGGACACCTAGTTTTTTTATGAAACTATTCACAGATATAAATCTTTTTATTAAATATACTGCCTACTATAATTTTCAGAGAGGTTAAAGCATAATTCCTTTTCCACAAGGTTTCCGTGGGCTTCTAAAACCTAATTTCTTTATAATTTAAACAGTTCATTAAAAGAGGAAGGGACACATTTTTCCATCTAAGCTATACCTAAAATTGTAAAAATTACATAGATGGGAAAAATGGTGAAAAATATATTGTTACTACTCCCAACTATACCGCAAATCATATATAAAATCAAACATGTTTGCGCGTATTTAATTAACCTCCCACCCCCTAAGGTGTTCATTTAAATATTTTAAGTGTTAGCTGTTGAAATATATGCGGGCTAATATGTTTTGTCTCCATGCTAAATTTAAATTTTTTGCATCAGAAGGTTTCCGAGAAACATGGCTGTAATATAGAGACATGGATATGAGAGTGACATCATAAGAATTACTTATGTCGTTTTGAACTATTAAATCTTGAAAAAACTCGCAGATAACGAGAGAAAGCCGTAATGCAGCTTAAATAAAAACGTTTCATTTAATGTATCAAATGTTGAACAATTTTAGCTAACATCTTTCAAGTTAATAAGTTAAATTTCATGAACTTTTGTAGGTTCGCCAAGACATTGTTTGAGATATTAAGATAAAATTGTTGTAAAACATAAGTGATAAAATAATATCTAAGAACTTACCCGTATTAAAGTAACAATTATGAAACGTAATAAATTACATAAAACCGATATTATCGTTGAATTTTCATATAATTTAATAAACATTTTCGGTTCGCGTTAATCAACATAAGAAACTTCATTGAAATTGAGTTCTTTGTCGAATCAATTTCGGTAAATATCTGAATGTAATTTCTAAACTAAATCCAATTAAATTTAAATATACCAACTATGACACCACATGTTCTCTTCTTTTGAAGTCGAATGAAAACTATTAATAATTAAAATCGTTTTTGAATAGCGGTAGTCATCTTTACTACTATTTTGGTCAATAATGCTATTATATACAAATGTAAGAAAAACGAGTGTTATATCTCAAAAAGTCTATTAGCTGACGAAATTGCAATATAATTAACGATTGTTGAAATTATAAAACATAAAAATCTTTCCATTAAATTTTATCGTTGACAGTATGTAAATAAAAAGAAAACTGCACAATAACTAGGTCTAGTTAAATACTGAATATAAATTTAATTACAAATAAAAATGTTGATTTAATACTACCACCTGTCATTTCACAATTCATTTAATGAATTGTAGTAAAACTTTTTCCTAAATTAATAAATTTGTTTCAATAATATTTTTTCAAAGAAAATATTACTGTTTCTTCTTGCAAGTTTAATTAAAAATCATAAAGTTAAAAGTATTGGCAAAGAAATATTTTTAGTTTCATAACATTGACATTTTATTTATATTTTTTTTTTCTCAAATTTAGCAATAACAGGTTTTTGTGTAGCAAAATTGTCAAAACTCTAATATGTGGTCAAAATATTTGGCATATTTTAAAATTCATTTTCATTTATTTTTAAATATTATATTATTTATATTTAAATATTACATTTATATTTAAATATTATATAAATGTATTATTATTCTAAAGCGTTTCCGAAAGTAATTGTATTTAAGTTCGGCCATTACATTTTGGATATTTGTATCTCTTTACAGCCTTTGTACATAAAAGTATCATAATTACTGAATTTAATGATATAGTCCCCATTTAATCATAGACGTGCTATCTTGACCGCAATGATTATAGATTAAAAAAAACTAAACATTTTCGGAATTTATGTATTGGCTATATATTCCGGAAATAAGACAGTATTTTTTCTGTTTAAATTGCATCTCAAAGAGTTAGTTATAACAGTTTTTGTTATAACAGGGGGTATAATTTTCATGAACTGTCTAGGGATAAACCATATCTTCGTTGTATTCTCTCTATTTAGATCGATATGTTAGTTTATATACTAGGTGAATATAAATTAATAAGTGTGTATACAATTCCATAAAACGTGCTGTTTTAAAATTGTTTCTGAAGGCGAACGACTCTTTTAGATATGAAAAAATAAAGGATATTTTGAGAATAAAATGTGAAGTATAATTTCCTTCTAATCTTAATAGGCCTTTATTTTATTTATAATAATTATTTTCAAATCTTTTTAAGGAAAAACTTCTTTAGACTTTTTTCCGCCGAAGGGAGTCGAGTTTACACGATTCAGCGTCACCGACCCGAACCTGACGGCTTCCTCGTTCATGAAATACGGATACTATTTAATGTAGATTATAATTTATGTTAAATAAAGGTTAATTAAGACTTACGCATAATTCATAGTAATATATTAATAAGAAGAAAGGAAACTACGCAACATGTTCAATAATCCATTCCTTAAATATTATAATAAAAAGAATCTTTAGGATATTACTAACCTATCTATGAGCTCTTAATGTAACAAAACAAAAAGCGAAGCTCGTAAATTAATTAATAAAAAAAATTAATAAAAATTTACCAATTAGTATAATTCTATCTACGATTGCAATATAATTGCTCCATTAATATTTTCGGAAAGAAAAGAACATGCATAAATTTTTAAGCCAAGTTTCATGCAATAGTTATTTATCACAGTTAAAATGCAATTCTGTGAGTGATGCATTAATATAAATGCCAAACATTGCTTTTATTTTTAAGTGTATGAAACTGCACAGAATATAATCAACTGTGTTTGATATACTTGGATAATTCCTAATATATTTTTAGGGGTGGTTCCTCCCGTTATTCTGAACAAATAAAAGAGACAATAAATTCAAATTTTTAAATCACTTTTTTTAATGAATTAATTTTTTTAGCAGTTTTCCTGTTCAGAATAATGTGATTTAAAACATATATAATGAAAATATTGGAAAAAACAAAACTATCATATCAATACTTACGAATCGCCAGCTGATCTTATTAAGATATGTATTTTAAAGAGCGATTTCTCTTGTTTTTAAAATTTTATTTTTCTGATGCAGTATGATTTGATAATATAAATGTATTAACGTAATTTTGTGATAAAACTTGAATTGTCTGTTTTTATTTTATAATTTCAAGGTACTATCTCGAAAACGATTGGGTTGTTTCACATTCACGAGAATATTTTACACGCAGAACAATGAAAGAAATCAATCCTAAGAAAATGTGGTATAACGAAAGTACACCTGTATATATGGTATACTTGTGTAAATAATGAAATATGCAAACTTTCTTGCTTTTTTTTTAATTAAAAAATATAAGATTCCCTGAAAATAACTTTTTTTATTATATGCAATATCTTTTTTATATCAACATTTTATAAATAAATATTTTTTTGCAAAACTTAAAAATGAAAACTAGTTCCAATGAAATGTTTCTATTCAAGAGTGCTTTTATACGCATACACTGCTCAATATGGTATAATACAAGTATGTAATTTTATCAGGTTTATTTTACGTTTCTAAATAAAATATCAAAAACCAAAAAAAACCCTGTTCATCAGGAATGTGCCTAGATATACTCTTAGTTTCCAACCGTGATTTTCTTTATTTTAGAAATATTTATTCTCTATTTTTATAATTAGATTTTAAGATAAACTAATGCTATGTCTTTTTATCAAAGAAAGTGTTCAAAATTGGTATTTGCGAGGGATATTCATGACAATTAAATTTATAAAGTTATCGATCGATTAAATGGCGATTGAATTGTATTCATTGTGCGGGCCTCCTTCCTAAAATCAGTTTAAGCTAATCTTTTATATTTGGATAGCTTCACTATTTTATGTTTATACAATATATTCTACCCAATCAGTGTTTCTGAATTTCGATCATTATTCACTCACCTATAATTAGTTAAAGTTTTGATTCATCTATATACATAAATAATTTCCAGCATGATCAAGTAAAAATTAACAGACAGATTAAATAATTTGGATTGACAATGAATTACTACATGCATCAGCATGTGAATAATGTGATGATTGGTTAAGTAGAATGAGTTACATAGATAACGTGGACGAATTTTTAAAGTTAATACTTTCTATCCAATCGTCGTATTATTTTATTATTTGTTTATATTCGTTTATTATATTTAACTATTATGCGCCATCAAAAAAAAAAAAGCGCCATCAAAGAAATTATTTTCTTTTCTGATTTAACTTCTTTTATTGTAACCCTTATTTTGTCCTTCCAAGCTTCTTATACTTTTATTCTTTCGATATGCTAAACTAAAATCACATTTTCGTGAATATATAATATCACTATTTTAGGAGAAGCTAATTTATTAATACACTATTATTCCAATTTATCTCAGTTGAGATTTTCAGTTACTTCGCTACAATTGACCTGAAGAAATCGATCTTAGAGCAACTTTTAGGTTTTCGTTAAAAATAAAATAAATTTTCTGTTGTTTATATTTTCGGAAACTAAGCTCCAAAATGCATGTTAAACTTTTTATCAATTTTAGATTACAAAGGACGGTATCAAAGATAATTAAATGTACATCGTACCTCTATGATGAATATTTATTAGCAAAAGTATTAATAATTTTTTGGAAAATAAATTTTCTTTTAAATTTTTTTTTCAGGAAATTCTGATAAATTTTTGATAGTAAAGTGAAAGACTTCTTAAATATAATTGGATAGCTATTTTACAAATCGTTATAGAAAATGTCTTCATCTTACATCTAAAACATAGCATCATTTATTGGTCTCTAATATACGTAAAACCTTCTCAACGATTTGATTCCTGATTAATACTCAATCTTGCGGAACCGTGAGAGGAATTTCCTCATCAAATAGTATTTCTATATATCTTTTTACCAAAAAAATCTTTTCTGTGGCATTTTTTACACGAACGAAGTTATGACTAAAACGAAATTATAAAAGTCGTAAAATAATATAAAATTGAAATCGAAAATAATTTTCATTTCGGAAAAAAGTATAAAAAAGTAAATGAAAAATTTGACTTGCCAGTTGCTGTCGTGATTATAACTACTGAGCTTAAGTTAATATCTTTACCGATAAAAAAATTATTATGTTGTAGGCAAACTATCGTCACAATTCATGAAAAAGTTTAAATGTACAAAATACATATTAAAAAATAAACTTAAACATTTGAAGTAGTACATTAAAAGGAATTAATTAACTAAATAAAGCCGAGGACTGCTTATTACTGAAAAGAAATTAATACTGACGAAAATAAATTTAGTGAAATAAAAAACATGGGTACGTAATGTGGACAAACTATTACTTTTTCTATTTAATTGTACGTTTTACCCTAATTTACCTATGTCGAAAGGAATTCCAAAAATATATTTGGTATACATAGGTAATTTAGTCTTTTTCTTTTTTTTTTTAAAGATGAACGTGAGATTACTATATATAAAAATAAAAATAAATTCCCGATATCTTAATATAAAAGTAAAAAGATATTTTAGATTCAACTACCGACACATTTGAAAATTCAGTCTCTCCAAAGAGAAAGTATCAAGAAAATGTAAACGACTTCATAATGTGTCAAATATCAATTTTGTTTATTTACCTGCTCCCAACGTAGACTCTACCCTGCTCATGAATACATAATATACAACGGTAGGTGACTATTATGAAAGCATAGATTATAAAGAAAACTGAATAATTCATTTCCATTACATTTATATTGTCACGTAACGCTGCACGTGATTTACGTTTCTGCACGTAGATATTACGCAGTATGTTCGTAGCTTTTCCGGTATTTTTCCTATACGCATTTTATTTAATCATTCATGAAGAAAATCGTGCATCCAATTTTCTTTGCAAATTGTATAACAATAGAATTTATTACAAATTTCAATGCCTTGATAATTGGCGATGTGAGTTTCTAAAATAAGTACTGACAATGACATTATTTTTATAGTCCATTTGGCTTCCAGATGAAATTACAATATTTTATGTCCAAACTCCCAAAACCCATAAAATTTTATCACTCTGCCATTTGTCAAATTTGATGGTTTGAATAATGTGTATGGTTTGTAAACATTTTGCATTTTCTTAATCATTAATTAACTTTAATTGTTTATTTATTGATCTTTTATCTATTACTCTGCTATTTGCCAAATTTGATGGTTTTAATAATGTGTATGGTTTGTAAACATTTTGCGTTTTCTTAATCATTAATTAACTTTAATTGTTTATTTATTGATATTTTAACGGAAAAAATGATCTAACAACTTAAAGTAAATAAATATTACTCTGCTATTTGCCAAATTTGATAGTTTGAATAATGTGAATGGTTTGTAAACAGTTTGCATTTTCTTAATCATTAATTCATTTTAATTGTTTATTTATTGATCACTTACCGGAAAAAAATGATCCAGCAACTTAAAGTAAATGAATATTACTTACTTCGAAGTATTATCATTTATTTATAAAAAATAATGAGTAAGCAGTGCAGTAATTTCTAACACTTGTAACCATTGATTAAGCAGTGACAGTTCTCACAGAACCGTTTGGTATTGGAGTAAATTGCAAAGACGCCTTTAATATTATTTACAATCTAAAAATAAAACAGTTGGGGCACGTAGGTCAAATAGAGCAAGGTCTGAAAAATACACAGAGCGTGTACTGTAGCTCGATCTAATTTCTTCAGCCTTTGCTTCATGATACAAGCAAAATTCAGCCAATTTTCCAATTTTGAAGAATGTTAGAACTTTATTTCTTTTGGTACCAATGTACCGTCTACATTTTAGTTTATCACTGAGTCTGCCTGTGTAACACTTTATCTTGACGCATTAGTATCGTAAATTTGCACTACAAAAAACGCGGCTGTTTATGTATCTATGACTTACTTCTTTTTAAGTGTACATAAACAATTATACTTTTAATATAGTTTTGCATGTCCAAAGACTAGGCAAAATTTGTCATGATATTATTTATTTTCATATTATTTAGTGATAACCGTAGTTTGTTTTTGGTCAAAAATAGGTTTAGGGTTAGACTAGTTACAGAAATATCACGAACGAGATTGTGATTCTGAAGTAACAGAAAAACAATTAAGAAGGGAAGAATCAGTTACTAGTAATGATGAGAAGAACGATGCTATTCAAGAAGAGTAGAAAGAAGACAAGACTTGATTTAAAAATATTAATGTCGAGTTAAATAAAGGAGGTATAATTATTCAACCTATTTGTAAAGTTGCAAAGGAGCTAAAAAAAATTAAAGGAGTTTCGATTCTAGGTGTGAAGTCAGTAGAATTATTGGATTTTATTAAATAATATTAGTATAAGCTATCGATTCCTTTTTATGTCGCGTGTATTATTTTTTGAAGATGTAGCTGCCCTTTAGAAGTTGTAAACAGAATAGAAAAACCTTTGTTATCTCGTAAAATATTGAATATATTTGGCGTTAATTTTGTAGAAATTCATTATTCACAATTAAATGGAACTACGTGATATAGTATTATTTATACTTTCTTTCATTTATTTACCACGGACCTAGGTTTCGTTGTATTACATCTTCAGGTGGGATATTAGAAATCTTTGCTAATATACCACCTGAAGATGTTGTAATACAACGAAACCTAGGTTGTGGTAAAGAAATTAAAGAAAGTAGAAATAATACTACATCACATAGTTTCATTTAGTTGTGTATCTCGTAAAATATTAATTGAATAAATGTGATTAATTGCAAAGAAAACTATATATGTTATAGTAGTTTTTTATCATAAAATGACGTTTATGATAAAAAAGTTTAGTACGTTTTTTTATCATAAAATTAATAATAAATTCAAATAAATAATAATCGATGTATTTTCGTTGTATTAAAAAAGGCTCAACTTTTCCATATTTAAATCATATTATGACGTGTCATAATAGTTTAATTTAGGATTCCCTCCCTGAATAGCAAAAAGAAAATTTTTATTATTATACCCAGTCCATAGAATATATTTTTATTATTACGCCTTATACATTTAAACCCTCTCTAATGAGAAAACAAAACGATATACAAGGTGGGTAACTAAAATTATATTTTTGATCACTTCTTCATACGAAACATCAATAATTGAAAATTCGAGTAATTTTTGTGTCAGTTTTTCTCTTATTCATGCTTTTATAAGTATAATGGTCTAAAGTGAAACTAGCAATTATCTTATCCATTTCCGATTATTATTTCTCTAGGCTGCCATCGTTTTACATATATAAATGATTATCTATGACATCTCCCTTTCTTCCCCTATTCGCCCCTATATCACAGGATAGTTACTATTTTAGTCTAAGATCAATCGTAATGAAATTATACAGGCCGATGTAGTTGCATTACATGAATTTACAAAAAATATTTTTCGATTTGGGAATACGATAAATTGAACGTGGAGATGACATGAATTTTAATGTCAATGGGAATACGATAAATTGAACGTGGAGATGACATTTTATTCTGACGCGCTCACGGAGTAGAATATCATTAAAAAGATCTTCTAAAATGCAATCTAAATTTCCTAAAAATATTGTAAGCCTCTTAAGCGTAAAAATGCTGCAGTGTCAATCTGGCCCACCCCTTTACTTCTTGATTACCTTTATCAAGAAACTGAAAAAATAAGGACAACTGAATTTATGCATTCTTGAACAGAAAATTCTTTCGGTAAATATTATTTCCGTTACGCTCCAGAGATAACCAGAGATAACCAAAAAACTTTTCTGTTACAATGGATAGCAATGTGTGTATCTATTTGAAAATTATTACAAAAACTTAAATATGAACCTAAGTGCATGCTTTATAAACCTAAGTGCATGCAGAATCATTACAGAGGAAGTTCTAATCGCATTTAACATATTTGTTTTTATTCGTTTATAATTGATCAAGTTATTGCAATATTCACAAAAAACGGTTTATAGAAACGTTATAGATACAAGTGGAGGGGGATGACATACAACTGGTACACATTTCATATGTGAATACAAAAATTGTAAAAAAATATTATAACATCATTGGGTATCGAATATCATTGGGCGAGATTCAATTTTCATCTGACTAATGTTTTTTCTTCTAATTGAAGAACTTTCACTAAAATTAATGGTTTAATGTACTAGTCAAAGAAAATAAGTAAGAACTGATTTGTATTAACTCTTACGATATTCATTTTTCAACAAAAAAAAATATCTTCGCATTTTTCCACTTTATCATGCGTATAATGACTTATAATGTTATTGAATCGTAAATAAATTTTAAAATATAAATACAATCAAATGAATAAATTTAAAAAAATGGTACACTGAAAGATGAGATGTATCGAAATATTAGGGCAGCAAACGCTTATTTTAATGGATCGTGTCTGGGTCAAATCTCCTCATTAAATCGAATTAATTAATATGTTTAATGTATCTGGTTATCTTTGCAGATATTTTTTATCTAATTGGGATAAATGTGATCGAACATATATAAAGAGTAGGAATGTTCTTCAACATCATTTTCATTTTGACTATTCATGGGTCAATTTCGAGAAAATATGGACGACATTAAAATTCATGTTTTACATCACATTAAAACCACTGTTTGGGTTTTGAATTTTAATCTAGTAATTTTTTACTGCAATCATAAGCAGCATATGTACTAAGAGAGTAGCTCCCGATGGTATCTGTGTTGCTACTCGAATACGATCGTTTCAGCAATTTAGGGGTGGCGATTATTTATTTGCAAAGTCTAGATTTTACAGAACGGTTGATTTTGCTGCAGTAGAGAAACATTTCAATTCAAGCAAAGTCTAAAAACATAGTGTGGGGATGTCACATGAGTTCAGTCGAGATCAACTAAATTGTCGTGCAGACGTTCGTAAATAACTTTTACCATTTTACCATAGGTTGAATTAGTTAAATCACCTTATTACTGGGGAAAAAAGTGGGTTATGTATTTAAATTATAATTGTAAGGGCCTGTAATTACGTTAGAAGGAATTAAGAAAATGTAAGCCAAGAAAGTTTTGATCCAACGATAACAAATTGTTAGATCGAAAGTGTTCGATCTGACAATTTGTCGACGTAAGTTGACAAGCTATTTTATATGCAACAACGTGGCGCAAAAATTTGACCACGCGTTTTAAGTATTTAGTGCTTAGGAGCACTTAAATACTTAGAACGCGTGGTCAAATTGTGGCGCAAAAATGGTTGCATACAAAATAGCTTTTCAACTTACATCGACAAATTGTCCGATCGAATTATTCAAAGCATACGTATATTGAATACAGTTGCATACGTATATTGAATAATAATGACAAAGCTAAATATACGAGAAAATACAGCCATTATTAAATTCAATAGCAGCATAATACAAAATCATAAGACATTTCAAAAAAATATTTCTTGTTCATCACGAATAAATCACATTCTGGCCCAATTTTGGTCCCGCGAGTTCAATCACTTCACCGAAGTTTCATTGAGTTTAAGGACGTGAGAAAGTGGACACTTCCAATATTATTCGGTTTTAGGTTCTGGCATTAACAAGCACTAGAAGTTAATAGATATGAAAAACTAAAGTTTTCTTCAACGAAAAAGGCACTAGATATTTTGTATATATAACAGAGGAAAAATATGTCTTACAAAAGAAATGTCTTCTATAAGTGATAAGTAATGAAAACCTGGTATATATAAAAGAAAGTCAGCAGGAAATAGAAAAGCTTTTGGATATGTTCCATCATCAATTTGTCCTTGATTGTAAATTCCAAATAAATTAGCTTATGGTAAAGGTAAAGTAAATAGAAAAGTATTTATGAAGAGCTCAGCATTACACAAAACAAATTTGGTCTTATTTAATCTAATTGCGGTTCCAATTTGGCAACAAAATTAAGTTTAAATTACGTGTCAATAAACATTAAGTATACTTAATTAGAATTATTATGTGTTCAATGAAAATAAAATTATTGAAAAAATTGCAGAATACTTCCGTAATTTAACTTTCACACTTATACTCAAAATAATCACAACTCTGCAGAAATAACTTAAAGTTATGCGATTATTGAAGGAGCAGTATGAAATTTAGCCTTTAAATATCGAACATTTTCATTTAACCATTTATTTTTGTAATAGATAAGTACTATATTGTGACTTACATTATGTAAGTGCTATAATGTATATTTACCGTTATCGAGTTGAAACAATAAAAATTTGATTATCATAATCCTTGTATCAACGATATACAACAGTATAATCGTATTGAGGAGGGTTTGCGGTTATGGTGTGGAGCATTTTTCCCTGCTGTTTACATGTGCGTGGCGTGTGGGCAGCCAGTTCCGCAGGTGTATATAAAATTCGTTTTATTTAAATTATGTTTCATATAGTTCTTCAAATATTTTCCTTGATTATATCAAATTTGAGTCATCGTATTTATTGACCATGCACTAAATGTTCGCTTACGAGGATTCTAGTTGTGAATTTCAAGTTTTATGGATCACATGAATCTCTATTCTCAATCATCATCTATTGAATTCAAACCAGCATACGACTATTTATTCTCCATTTGGGGTAAAAGTAAAATAGTCATGTTTACTGTGCAGAGTATCTTGAAAACTACAGTGCGTTTTTGTCCCATTAAATTAATGTCTGCTAATAAAGTTGAAAATTGAGTACGAGCGGGGCAATACCTTTTGATGGCCAAATAGTATTTGTAAGTTGTTAATTACTTATCAGCATCAACGTATGTTAAATAGGTATTTGTGAAAAGATCAATCGTTGACCGCAAATTTCAGTATTTCCTTTAGATTTCAGTACATTCATTCGAATTGTCTTAATGAAACTAAAGCTAAGGTGGTTCTGGGAATTTTTAAATATTTAGTTACTAATCGTTTTTAAAATACATTTTTATAAGTTAAATCAAATTGTATAGAAAGATGAATATACAGCCAAATAAATATTTTAAAAATCGAGTATTCTGTCTATGGGTTGAGCCAATAAACTGATTAACACTTAAGAATTTGAATGATCTATATCGATGTAAAACAAATATGGGTATAAGTTGTTTAAACATGTACGTGGGTAAAATTTCTGATACGTTTCAAAATATACTAATTTATTTAACAAATTATTCTAAGTATATATGATAGAATTCAGTCATTTCTAATTAAAAATTGTCATATTTGACGTTAAGAGTATTGTCTGTATATAACAAGAACTCATTATCAATGACTTATGAAACTTTCAAATTTGCTTTTGTGAACACAATGGAAAGTTATAAACTATTATAATAGACTTCCTGGCCCGTGCGAATAATTTACAAACCACCGTAAGTTAGTCACCGAAAGTTAGTTGAAAAGATTGTCAAGAGGTGATATATTTGAATATAATTGAAAAACAAAAAAAATGATATATATTTTTTGTTAATAGCGGGGAACATGAGTTTTAAAATGACATTTGTATTATTAATTTTGATAAAGACTTAAGAGATATAAGGCGTTGGCACAAAAACACTTTTGAGAAATATATATATATATATATATATATATATATATATATATATATATATATTATATATATATATATATATATATATATATATATATATATATTTATATATATATATATATATATATATATATATATATATATATATTGTCATCGACGAAAAAGGGTCACGATTTAACAGAGTATGGATACAGACTTTATATTAATCTTCGTGAAATTCGGTACAACTTTAGGTAGAATTTCCGCGCCATCATTTTCTGCATGAAATACAAATATCTATTAGTACATATATTTTGATCTTGAATAATCTATAAAAATTAGAACGTCGCCTGTATCCAAAATAAATTATTATGGTTGAAAAATATCAGGATTTAAAATAATGGAATTATTTATATATCATATTAGTAGAATTAAATAATATACCGGGATATTTTCGAATATTAATTGTTGACATATACAAAATTGCAAGTTATTGTGATTTTCGTGAGGAAATCTGATTAAATGTCTGAAAAATAAAGGAATATTCCTTTGAAATTGAATGACTCATAAGCTTTTTAGGGCCGCATATCAAAAGATTTCCATTTAATTTTGTAAACCTCGACCTAAGATAACATATGCAGTCTGAGTTTTTAATGACGACGAAGGTAATGTAAAAACGACATGAACATAGCTTTTTTCAGAATTTCAAGAATTATTTACAGATTTATTGAATCGTAAAGTCTGTCGTAAAATAATAAGAATATATTTATGTTTTACTAAAGTTGAGTTGCCTCAAAAGAAATCGGAATAATATGACTCGTCTTCGATTCTACCATTAGACATCTTAAATACAGCGCAATCTCAGTATCCTTATGTTTATTTTCACCTCTCAGAAATTTAGGAATATTTCCTTTTAAAGTTTATTTACTTTCGGAATCCACTTTTGTTTAAAGCTCTATATTTGTTTTCTTAGGATTTAAATTTAACTTTCAATTGTAAAATATAAGTTCGAGCTCGGCGCGGGTCTACTTATAGGCTTGCAGGGCGGGGTGCGAGGAGTTTGGTATATTATCTGTCTCGCTTACCGGCTGTTCATCGAAAGTAACCAAATATGTATATTTCCTCAGTAACGAACGAAACTAAACATTTACATTGCGTCTAACCTTTACTATCGAATCTCGGATATTTAAGTTGAAATATTCCGTAATAACACTTTATTGTGAAATCACTACCGGTAATAGAACTTTATTCTTCATTCTTATTGATAATATTGTAATTAAATATAAAACGACTTTCACTTTCAGTAAAATGGATACAAGGAACTAACCAGAAACAGTTTTGTAAATTCTTCAATTTACATATTTTAACCTATCAGCACTTCTACAAATGGATTTTGTAAAAAAAAATGAATAGTTTTTATTTGAATCCTCTGTATGCGAAACATTAAAAATAAAACAACCACCTTGGTTGCTACGATAGGTCTTGACGTTCGTGTCGTCATCTCAGTTTTGCAGTAATAAAATCATTCAATTATCGGGACTTTTATATTTTTACCGCATTTCTACTATTATTCAAGTACTCACTTCCCCTGTATCCACGTGAATGAATTTTTCAGTTTTTAATATTACGCACACAAAAGATTCAAACAAAAACTCTTAAATCGGTATAAACGGTTAGATATTCGCTACAGACGAAATATACATCTTTCGTAAATTTTTGGTGATTTTCTTAATAATCTCCTGCCTTCATACCTCCTATTGCAATTCCTACATCCCTACATCCCGGCTTCAAATCAAGTTAAAAGAATAAAAAGAACCTTCTAGTATCTCAACACAAATTTCCATTCTTTGTATATACATTTACTCTACGCGCCAGACAATTACAAATTGAAATTAATCTAAAATGCAAAGCACGCCCCTGTATTCAAAAGACAATTGAAATTGTATTTCCTAAAATAGTCTACAGATCGAAATACTATCAATTACACATCATTTTTACTTGTACTCTGATATATAGCTAATATACATGTGTTTAAATTTCTTAACTTTTTGGTGTTTATCTTTTTAAGCTCTTTATTAAGGGTTATTGTCACCACTAATTTTGACAGTCTACTACCACCGTACTAATATTTCTCTCTTATCGTTATTTGATTGACGGTAAATTATTGTTCCTTCACTGTTCTCTTCTGTTTGTGTAATTAGCTTTTGAAGTGTCACTAAACTTTAATAAGTAAATAAATTGCACTTAGTAGAATGTTAGGGCGGTTAAATAGAATTAATGTACAATATTTTCTATAAACCTACGCAAGTATTTCTTGAAATTCAGTGAATATACAACCAAGAAAATATACAACCAAGATAATATTTTCTATTATATTGAAATATCAAATTTTTTCACAAAGATTTGAAATGGCGAATAGGGCAAATCGCCGAGTACTTTATGGCGCTTTACAACTTTGCTCTAATTGATATGTTAACGTATAGACATCTTAAAACGTTAGACAGAAGAATGATTTTTCAAATTGTTTCAGAAATTATCAAAATTGTAATTCCTTCTAACATGACCGCAGATAACAAGACTTAGATCTGATTTCATCACACCATTCTCAAAGATATGGGATGCATAATTAAAATTAGATAACATAAAGTAATTTATAAATAAACTTGTCTCCCTATCACATAGACTATGACCAATTTTTGTCAAACATTTCCAGCAACGCACAATAATAGACCTCAATCATTTTACCCTTTGTATAATCTTGACACCTGTCGCGAATAATGTATTCTCGCAATAGAGCGCACAATTTGCGTACAAAAAACCTCATCCCAATCCCGTTTGTTTTGCATAGAGCTATTATTTTTTTCTATTTGTAATTTGCTCTTACTTTTATCATTATATTTGTTGGAAGGACTTGGAAAGAAGTTGTCAGCTCTCATATTAACGCATTTAATATAATAATAATTTTCTACATTTAATTTATATCCAAATAAATGAAAGCATGTTAATTAAAGAACTGAAAAAAGGGCAATATAAACTTGTTTAAATTATGGTACAGTTAGTGGTATTGTACTATGGCACCGAGGAATGATATATTGAAAATTAAGAAGGAACTCAGCGATAATGCCATAATTTCTGCCACTAATTATTTCCAAATATAATCCATATTAAGAGGAAAATAATCTGTTTCATTAAATATAGGAACTAAGTTAAAAAGTTAAGTGCTGCAAATGGGGTTTATATCAATCAATCACGAAAATAAAGTAAACTTTGAATATTTACATGGTAAGTGGCAAAGTGTAAGTGGCAATGGTGTAAGTGGCAATGTAACCAACTGTCCCTTTGCAGTGATCAAAATTATTATTGAATAATTACTAACAGTATAACGATTGAAATTGAAAAAATATTTTGGTGCTTTGCATGTTTAGTTTTATTTAATTTTACAGTTATCTGGCGCTCAGGGTAATTGAATATACTAATAATGCCATTTTCTGTTGTAATATTAGGAGTTTCTCTTTATTTCTAAAGCATTATTCGAAGCTATGACCCGAAAAATGTAGAAATCTCAGTAAGAGGTATGAAGGGATGAGGTAATTTATATGAATATTTCTAATAGTGATGAAATATGTATATTCAGTTCGCATCGAATCTGTAGTTATTTACAGTGTGTCTGCCACCTCTACCATTAAATCTCCATCCTTTTAAATAAAAACTTTATCGTGTTTCTTGAAATGGAATATGAATGAAATACTCACGATTCGACGAATGGTTTTAACTGATCGAGTTTTGCAATAAAAATACACAAATAACATAAATTCACTTATTATGAGATAGTAGAGATAGAGTTAAAATTATTGGATTCCGCCCTTGGATTTCCAAAGTGTATTGTGAGGAGACTTTCCAGAATAATATTCTGAACCTAAGTATCAAGACCATGTCAGATGTTAATCTATCTATTATGCAATTTCTACAAAATTAACGCCAAATATATTCAATATTGTATATAATATTATAATAAACAAGGACATAAATTACTAATGACACATATTTTTATTAAAAATTGGATTTAGTGTGAAATTTATTTCAAAACACGTAGCAATGTATGTTGTCGTCTGACCGTAGATAGAAATGATATTTAATTAAAAATTTAAAAAAAGTTACGCAAAAATGATATTTTAAGTTATATTTCTTAACCATACCGTCATTTAAATTTGAGATTTAAATCTCTAATTTCCATGTTCTAAATATTGATGAATCAATAAAAACATTGCAAAAAGATAAAAAGTAAAAACGGTTAACATATAACGAATTTTATTTTGTTATAAAGATGCAAATAAATACATTTTTATAAAAAAATTAGCTAATTTTGCTACAGCCACTTTTTAATAAATCTTTCACCACCAAACTCTTTTACAAAACCAATCCCGAAGAAGTGTAATGAAACTGTGGATGATTATATCATTAAATATACCAGATGCATTGAGCTCATTTTATAATGTGCTTTAAACAGTTCACTCATTAGAATTCTTAGGTAGTGACATCAGTCATTAAATATAACAACGTATTCCACTCTAATGCCCGTACATCTGTACTCCCCTTCCTTATTTCCCTTCGTTATTTCAGCAATTTTGGTATTTAATTAATCAACCGAATGCATAAAATTCCTCATTACTATAATTAAAAAGTGATCAAAGGTATTGTAACGAAAATTATTTTCACTCGACCCAATATGAGTTGTGTAAACTAGTGGAAAATAGAATACTAATAACTCGCTTTAAAAAATGTTCATTCTTCTTCTTTAATGTTAATTCATGGCATTGTTCTGAATGTTTCTATATTTAAAAATATTATGAAACAAAGCATTTAATAGTTACTTTTTACGTGAGAAAATCGTGAACAAATAAAATGGTAATATATATTAGATTTAATAAACTTAGATTTAACAAAATTAAGATCGATTTTCGTTAATTCACGAAAATTGGCAAATTAATATATATATTGCGATTACAGCGATATGCCAACATCAGCCATTTTGCAACACAGCGCACCATTACCTTCCGAGCTACACTACCATGCACTGTGTGCACTATCTTCATTGCACCTTATTGACATATTTACTTCAAGCAAATGTTGGTAGTTTTATTTCTAGCATATCGGGAGAGAAACATGAGTTTACAACGTATACCTAAATTTTTATTGCTTTGAACTATATAGCAAACAGCAAAGAGATATTTATCAGTATATTTGGTCATTTTAAAAAAAAAATAATTATTAGGTTTAAACGCTGTATTTGCTAAGGTATACAATGTGTAGAAGTATTTTGTTTATGTGTAAGATTCTTCCTATAAGCTGCCAAATAGTGTAAATATGCTCTCAGTTTGTGAAGAGTGTATTGCTTACCTTATTCCAAATACCCAACAATAGTTTTAATAAGGTTTACCGCATCAAATCGTATAGCCATGTAAATAGGCTACTTCATAACTTATTTATTCACTCAGTCACTGATGGATTATCAAAATATAATGTTCATTTCTAAATAAGCTAAGATTTTGAAATTAGCGTTTATATGATGTTTATGAGCATTATGTAGTGTTAGGAAGACTGGTAAAAGGAGAAATTTGGTAATTTTTAGATAAAAATGAAGATAAAATTAAAATTATCATACGTACGGTACTACACACATGCTCGGTAGATTTTTATCATTATACTATATATGTATTATAACAAATATGTATTATAACAAAAGTTGCGGTTTGAGAAAATCTTAATTCAAAAACTAATTTAATCAAATATTTACCTATGCAACATTACTTATTCACTTCGTCCTTCTATTCGGGTGACGTTAGCAGACATTCTGACGTTCATATACCAGCGCAAGTCAATTTACAGGAGATATTAAATAGTAACCTGATGTCAAATTAATGCTATAATAGCAATAAATAATTTCAACCATGGCTTGCTTTATGTATTTGCACTTGTCACGATTAAGTTTAAGATTATCAATAAAGCCTACATCCACAGACTACAAGAGACTATATATGAGGCATACGCTATAAATATACATGAGGGCAAGAACTAAATCCCATCGATGTCCTCATTGACGTCAGATTCATTGTTTCCTTTTGTCGCTTTAAAGACACTTAGATGCCCGTTTAAATAATTTAAACTACAATGGCAACGAGGTGCAAGAATCTGCTTTTGTCGTGTATATGCCCGCGGTGAATACTTTAAAGACTTCAATCGTTTTAACAATCAGTCATGCAGAAGGGAAAACTCTAAAGCAGCAAAATAGCTAGCTGACCGGGCAGACATTGTATTGTCCTTTTACATACTGCGCCACCTATCGGGTTCACATTTTGTGATTTTCTTTTTTTAGAACTAAACCGACACATATTGTGGGTATGAGTCAATTTGGTACATAAATAAAGAATTTATTAATAGCTTGACTTCAGCGCCCCCTACTAAACCTTACCGTAGTCATGAACTATCGCGTTGACAAAAGATATATATCGATTGAATATGATATTTATCGGTCAAGTCATTCAGAAGTTGCATGATCACTAACAGACGCACCAACGATTTAAATGATAAGTATGTATCGGGACTAAATTCAGTGATATTCTAGACAGGATATTCAATAAATCTAGACACAAGACTCTAATTCTCATCTACACTTATTTCGCAAAGCGGCGCAAGAATTCAGCTGCTTTATTTTGCTTCACTTTATTTTTAAAAAGAACTTGACTAAGTGAGTAAGGGTTCACTGCAATAATGATGAATGTCCCTTTTTATTTGTTTTAGGTTAATTGGGTTTTAACTATATAAATGGTGAAAAAAAATCGGATTTAAAGACAAGACAATAATTTTTATTTTATTTAACAATGTGTTTCAATACAATGTATTCCTACGGCAAAAAATATTTTTTTGGATATTATAAATTATTTAAAAATTATATAATCCTAAGTAAGTTTTAAAAAATCAGGACTAAAATGATCACTGTTCACACTGCGTTCACAGTCAATAAAGATAGTCGTCCAAATTACTGGTTTAATTAACTTCTGATTCTTTTATCTTGCAGCATGCGGAAGTTCATCGTAATAACGTTTCATTTCAGGCCTACAGAACTTTTCCAGGAAATGCTGGTCGTGATATTTTTCTATTGATATAGGTAGCTTATCTTTATAAGCTAAAACAGGAAATTTAAATTGTCCCTCATTAATACCTGCCTTTATGGATCGAAAAGAAGCAGGTGTATTAACCACACTTCATTCCCATGGACTATTATTATAGTTTCTGTGAAACACATACTGTGGATGTTCTTTCTGAACTCTAAACTCACTTACAGGTCTTATGGGAAAGGGACAATTCCTTTATGGATAACGGTTTAAGAAATTCAGTCCAGCCTTTGATTGCATCTTGTGAACATTCGATGACATTGAAGGGTTTCGGTCTCTGTTGATCTCTACGTACGTGTTCAGCCTATTCTTCAGTGAGTTCAGTTGTTGCCTCTTGACTTGTGAATGCCATATTTTGATCGCTTTCCCTATTGGAGTGATCTCTTATCCGAAATAAAACTGTGACAGATTCTAAGCGATTGTAACAGTGAACTATGTAGTGTAAAATTTTAAAAATGGTGTTATTTTTATTTTCACTGCCACATGAGTCACAGAAAATTATAATGGTCACACTCTGCATATGCATTTCATGAAATATAAAATGAAAGAGATGAGAGAACACATTATCTGATTCGCTTTTTCCAATACTTGTATGCGAAAAAATATGATGAGAAATCAGCAAGGACATGAACATTAAACGTAAAATAATTAATCTGCCTTTTATAATACGACGTTGTACGTTGTACATACGGTTATAGCTTAAGTAATTATCCTGGTCATAACTAGTGGAGAAACTACTAAATTTAAACTACTAATTTTTACCATTCTTGTCCTCTGGTCCTTATTATTATTATTGTCCTCTGGTACTTATCATTTCAAAACGATCACATTTACAATCATCACCAATTTCAGAACTCAGCAGTCTAAGTTTCTTTAAAACATCGCTCATTCTGCCTACGTGTCTTCTTTTTTCATATTTGCAGTCGTATCTTTGCTTTGGACATTGATTTGAAGAAAGAATATGTTCAAAATAACCTCACACAATGCCGAATCGAGAATGGCAAAACAATTAGCGGTATGGCCGGCTCGGCGTCACGATGGCGGGCATTGCGAGGCGATTGACTTTTATCATTACTTGAGTTAAACTTATGAAAATATATATTAAAACAGAAACATATCATTTTGTGTTTTATGTTTAATCAGCTTGAATAGGAGCTTTTTGCAAATTTTATAATATTTACCAATATTATATACCGTACATCAATAAGAAATTAATTATTGGGTTCTTAATTACTGTACTATACCTATAATATTCACTAAATCACATTGCACATAAATGTATTACATTATCAATGAAACCGTATTTTCACTGCAATTCAACAGAAATAAATCTAACGATAGTCGTCTGCCATGCGTTATGTGTGTGATATACTTACCACGATATGTACTGAAGCATAAGTCTTCCTGTTCGAGGATTAACGTCCTCGCCTCACCGTCGTTCACCCACAACGGTAACTCGCAATGTTTTATGTCCGGCGTGTGTATTTGGGGGTGAATTGTTGCTATGTTTGCTTTCAAGGTAAGTGCAATCTAGAGGGTGTGTTTTGGGATTTGGTTGTAGTCCTTTTATAATAAGTTTGCGCCGTGTCGATTTTTGATGAATGTGGGTGTTCCATCAATTTTCATAGATTTATGTTATTTTAACTTTAATTTGGATAAACGATCTCGAAAAAATCTAATTGATGAACTATAACATCCATAAGACTTTTTAAATAATTAAGATTTAATACAAATTTAAAACAGTAAACTATTTGTTACGGTGCTATAGTTAAAGTGCATCTTTTAACAAATATTTAAAAATGTCAATCTTGTACACAATATTCAAATTTATATACAGACTTAATTAGGGCTAGAGAGAACAAGAGTGTTTGGGTAATATTTTTAATTTTCAAATCTTTAAACTTCCTCCGTTGTGATATTACACTTGTTTACAAAAACAGCCCTTAGCCATTAATAAAACACCCTAACATTTATCACTTTCATACAATATAAGATGCAAATTTGCCCACATAATATTGCATTTATACTACATGAATCACTCCTGTTACTTTTTGCTGTAATTAACTCTCAATCATTTGCTATAATTACTTTAACTCCCATAAATAACACAGAGAAAATTTCAGAACATATTAAATTCAAATTCTTAATTGGATAGTAAAGTATCACTGCTTCTCTAGGAACTCTTTAAATACTTCCATTAACGACGATTATTTAGCGAGCCATTTGTGAGGCAAGACTTAAGTTTGTATCATTAAAAAATACGAATTCTTATAGCCATAATGATTTTGAATTACAATAACTGAAAGGTCATATTCATGTGGCAATCATACGAATATTGTAAGAGTGTTATTGTGTAATTTCGCATTTTGTTCACCTAATCGCAGACGACGACGTTGTACATTATATACGGTTATAGCTTAAATAATTATCCTGGTCATACCTGGTGGCAAAACTACTAAATTTATATTGCATATTATTCTTGTCCTCTGGTCCTTATTATTATTTTCCTCTGGTACTTATTATTTCAAAACGATCACATTTAGATTCATCACCTATTTCGTACCCAGCAGTCTAAGTTTCTTTAACATATCACTCATTTTGCCTCTAGTGAAGATATTTATTTACATTTAATTAATTATATATTTTATTATTATTATTGAAGAAAAATTACAGTAAAGCTTTTCGTATATAAACATAATTGCTGTTGTGAATTTTTTTAGTAGCGACGAGAGTAAATTTTAGAAACAAATATGAAAGATGCCAGATTACGAAACGAGCAATGGACGTGATTATTTTACTCGTAAATATTATATCATTACAATTTTTTTGCCTGGAAAATTTGCCTGTGATCACTTTTTATTTGTATCCATGTAGTTTAGTTTTTCGTATTTGTAGTCGTTTCTTTGCTTTGGGTCATAATTTGAAGAAAAAAATCGCTTGAATACGTTCAACATAACCTCATACAATGCCATACGTATCGAGAATGACAAAACAATTAGCGGCATCGTCGGCTCGGCGTCACGCAATATCCTCCGCGAGGAGATTGACATTTATCATTATTGCCGTGAACACTTGTAACGCAGAGCGTTCTAGCCGTGTATCTAATTATTAAAATATATTTATCTCAAACTGTAAGCCATACTGCTGACTTTGTAAACGAGATTACTAACTGTATATCCGAATAACTTACTCACTTAGATTAATATAATATTGGACATTCATCATTATTGCAGTGATCCCTTCGCATATTTCAAACGTTAAATTTGCTCCGCGTATTTGAATGTATGAAAATTTAGTTAAGTTTTCGCTGCTAAAACTTTAAACAAATTGGGAAACAAGATCAAGAAACCAGTAAATAGAAATACCAGACAAATGACCATAGAATCGAGGAATATTTTGTATTTTCCAGAAAAAAAGCTTTCAGTTCATTTGTTCTTTAAACTAATATATTTTTAAAATAGGATATATCTCACGGAGTAAAATCTCTACGGCCTCTTATTTCATATTTATCTAGTTATCTCTTAGTATTTTCTAATAATCCATCCTTCTAAAAATCAAAGTCAAGGCCACTTTTCTACGGTTTGATAATAAGTATATTTAAAGAAATTTCCATCGGTGGATGTGATACAATGTAACACACACACACACACACACATACACACGTAAATACATTAGTGCGCTCGTATGCATACACGCAAACGGACACACCGTTCTGTTACAACCTGTACTTGCTAGCAGTAATGTTTACAGGGCTCCGCTCTCATGATTCTCATATTAACATGATAAGAGCAGTCCGGTTCCCAGAGCATCATCTTACCTCGAAAAAGCCCTATTCCCAGACTCGTCAACAAACTCTGCTCTCAGATGCCTAAGTACTCCTTACTATTTATAAATCCTAGATGGAAGCTCCGTGGGATTCAGACCGTCTCATTTCAATATCGTCCTTAGTAAGCTTCAATTGGATCAACTAAAGATTTAATCTTGCAATATTTTTTCTCCCAAACAGGTTAGGGGCCGACGTTTTAGGGTCAATCTCGTCGAACCAGATTGCTATTCTTATTATTGTTCCTTACTATTCCTTTTATTATCAGAACTTTATGCTGAATAATGTAAGCGCATGAAGATACATCTATAATAGACCTTTAAGTAGTTTCACTAGGTAACTTTAGCCCGAGCACTTTATCATCAGACCGTCTTCATCGTCTTCGTTACATCAAATTATTTGGTTCTCATTCAGACTAATTACGGCTTAATTACAACAAGAAACGGATTAAAATTGACTTGCAACACTGGGCTTCAAAATTTTGCAAAACAATTTGTAATTATGTAATATTTATTTAATAAAATAATCACGTCCATTGTTCGTTTCGTAATCTGGCATCTTTCATTTTGGTTTTTAAAGTTTACTCTCATCGCTACTAAAAATGTTCACAACAACAATTATGTTTGTATACAAAAAGCATTACGGCAATTTTTCTTCAATAATAATATTAAAATATATAATCAATTAATTGTAAATAAATATCTTCACAAGAGGAGCTTACTACAGGGGTAATGGTAAAGAGACAGTAAAGGGAACCACAAGATTTTGCATTTGAGGATGAGTCACTTCCTCCACGCCCACTTAAATAGCTTATTGTCATTTTTAACATCCTGCGAGCGTATCCGCGTGTATGTATTGTATTTGGCATACCGAGACTAAATTTCGCTTATTTTATTATATTTGTTTCAGGCTGATTTTCTAACACATATTGACGTGCTGCCCAATAAAAAGTAAATACTCGTAAATAGAATTTTACTACCAGGTAACAGTAAATAAATATTTTTTACGTATCAAACATTAAAAGTTTGTTATTTACTGTTCAGTATCTTGGGAGCACAGATTTAAAAATTTTAAAAATGTCTATATACTTGAAAGTCGACAACTTTTAACATTAGTAACAAATTTCATTAACCAATTAATACTAGTATATCTTGTATCGGTAATTATAAAGATACAAGATTTATTAATGATAAAAGATTGTATCTACAGTCTACAGTAAAACATTAAAAGTTATTTATCTACTGTTCAGTAGCTTGGGAGTACAGATTTAAACATTTCAAAATTTTGTTTAAAAATTTCGAAAGTTTTAACATTAGTAACAATTTCATTAACCAATAAATACTAGTATATCTTGTAACTGTAATTATAAAGATACAAGATATATTAATGATAAAAGATTGTATCTACAGTCTACAGTAAAACTTTCCTTACATTTTTCTTCGTGTTTAAAATTCACAGTGGATCGAGAAAAAATTTCTGTTGCTTTTATTCCATTAAAATTATTTTAGCTATGCTTATGTAAAATAAATTACATTTAAATATCAGTTTAGATTGCGGTATAAATTAGAATTTTCCTTTGTATTACGGAAAGTAAAATCCGTCAAACAATATTAATATTCCTAATATTCCTTGGTTCAAAATTTTAATTTTCGGATTTGTTTTTATTTAAATGAATCAAAAATCAATAAGACTTTGTTAAATATTTAACTTTTTTATATATAGCAATGATAAATTATAATAAGCATCCACCTTAGATTAATATATCATATCAAATTACAAAAAGATAACTTCCTTTTCGAACTTGGTTCATCATGCTGATTTTTATTGCTATTTGTATCCATGTAGTTTAGACAAAATATTTTAAAATTTATTTAGAGAAAATTGTGAATCAATTCACCATATCCCTCATTGTATCTGACCATCTTCAACTGATCAGGCTATTCCTGTTTTTTTTGCAACGTTTTTTATATAATTTGACACTGGTTTGCTGATATTTTTTCTTTTTATTATTTAGATATTATTTACTCAACCAAGTAAATAATTACGCTATTTCATATTTGATCGATTACAAATTTTATTAAAATTTATCTCTGCTTAAATTAAAATAATTAAAAATTAATTCCTACCAAGCATCAAAGAAAATTTAACAAATTTCCTCCAATCTACATCCGTGTTTAAGAATAATTCAAAGAATTTACGTATAATTGTCTTTAACTCTGGTTTAACAAATGGAGTTAACTTATTAAAAATATATTAAAACAGAAATATATAATTTTGTGTTTTCTGTTTAATCAGCCTGAATGGAAGCTTTTTGTGAATTTTGCTATATTTACCAATTATATATCTCATTTAAGTACATCAATAAGAAATTAATTATTGGATTATTAATTACTGTACTGTGTTCATAATATTCATTCACTAATACATGGCACATAAATGTATCACATTATCAATGAAACCGTATTTACACTGCAATTCAACAGAAATAAATCTAACGATAG
Source organism: Druceiella hillmani (assembly GCA_039881145.1). Classification (NCBI taxonomy): domain Eukaryota; kingdom Metazoa; phylum Arthropoda; class Insecta; order Lepidoptera; family Hepialidae; genus Druceiella; species Druceiella hillmani. Next base: position 17,768,301 of record JAYKKI010000042.1, on the reverse strand, counting down.
TCGTTTGCCATGCTTTATGTGAGTGATGTACTTACAACAATATGTACTGAAGCATAAGTCTTCTTGTTCGAGGACTAACGTCCTCGCCTCACAGTCATTCACCCACAACGGTAACTCGTAATGTTTTATGTCCCACGTGCTTATTTGCGGATGAACTCTTTCTGTTTGCTTTCGAAGTAAGTACAATCTAGAGGTGTGTTTTGGAACTTGGTTGTGGTCCTTTTTTAATACGTTTGTACAGTGTCGATTTTTTGAAGCGGGGTATGGGTGTCCCATAATTTTTTTTGAATTTATGGTATTTTAACCTGAATTTGGATAAACGATCTCGGAAAAATCGAATTAATCTCTGAACTATAATACCCGTGACACTTTTTAAATAATTAAAATTCGTTATAAATTTATGTTAATTTAGGTGCTATTTTAATTTTAAGGTTATAGTTAAAGTGCATATTTTAACAAATATCTAAAAATATCAATCTTGTACACAATATTCCAATTTATGTGCAGTCATAATTAGGGTAGAGGGAACAAGAGTGTTCGAGAAATATTTTTAATTTTTGGACCTTTAAATTTCCTTAGTTTTTATATTATACTTGTTCAAAAAAAAAACAGCCATTTGTCATTAGTAAAAACACCCTTAATACATTTATCATTTTCATACAGTAGAAAATGCAAATTTTTCCACAAGAATTTGCTATAATTACTTTAACTACCATAAATAACACAGAGAACCAATTCAAAATATATGAAATTCAAATTATTGGTTGGCTAGTTAAAGTACCACTGCTTCTCTAGGAATTCTTTAATAATTTCCATTAATGAGGAGTATTTAGCGAGCCATTTATGAGGCAAGACGTAAGTTTGTCTCATGAAAAATACAAATTCTTATGGCCATAATTATTTTGGATTACAATAGGTAAAAGGTCATATTCATGTGACAACAGCGCTCAGAATTAACTGTTTGAGATTAACCATAATTGTCTTTGAAGAAATCCAGTTCCGCAATTACTTGAATGAATACTTGATTCGAAGAAATAATCTTGCAAAAGTGTAATGGCTTTTTATGTAAATTACTAATTTCTTTTAACCAGTATTTACAGTTCTATTTATGTGCGTGGTTACTGAAGTGAAAATTTAATTCACCAGAAAACCTTATATTATTGAAGTTGTAAAAACCTAATTTCTATAATCTAAAAAACAAGTCGTTTCTTGCAATATACAAAACTCAAGTCGTTGCTTCAATTTTTGCCTATAATTTTATAGAGAAAAATTTATATTAAACACTAGTAGTAACAATAAATTTAAATAAGTTTAGTGACACGAGCAATTGATTTTCGCGGATCATCTATGAGAGATGGCATACGCACTCCACATTCTCTTCTGTTCATGACATCCTGGTTTATACCATCAGCTTAACAGAAGTCGTGTTGCCAGTCTCTTCTAATTTGAATTTTAATTCAGTTGGTAGATGCAATATCAGTATATGTAGTGATGATAAGTTAAACTGTGGTCAGTGAAAACCTTAAGTTATTAGAAATTAATCGTTGTTTCAAAAAAATTCAAGAGCGAGATGACTAATCAATAGCTATATAGTAAACATACTTGCCAAGCATGTGAACTTGCTACTTTCTCTACATTATCGAAGAAAAGTTTGAAACAAATTTGAAAATATGACACATGTTCGTTTTACGTGCAGCAAAGTTTGCGACTGTCCAAGTTCTTGTTTGAAAGTGAAACTTGTTTCTTTATATTATATTATTTTTGTTTATTTTGTCACACATTTCTAGTCAAAGGAATAAAATTAAGTTGAAGTCGCTACCGTATAAAGTTACAAAACATTGAAGTATGTAGTTACAGACATTCAAACATTAAGTATATAGCAAATAAAAACATTCGAATCTCTCTCTCGACCTGTAAATATTTTCGAATTTGTGAAATATGGGAATATAAATAATATTACCAAATTAATAATTAAAAGATGTCATAAAAAGGTTACAATGCATAACGCTCTTTGCTACCAGTAGAGACTTATTCTATCAGTAATATGCACGTCATCTAAATTCGTGGCATAATTTTCACTCTCGATATTAAAGTTTTAGTAGTTTAATGATTTCAAATTGTTATGACTTTATAAAAATATATAAATAAACCTGTAAACTTTGCGATATAATGTCCTTAGCAAACATCTTTAAATTTGAAAAAAGGTATATAATGTTTCTCAATACGAACTAGAGGTAATGTGAGGATAACGAAAAGGACAGGAAACTCAGAGAATTATAGTCATAGTGACGACATTTTCTATACTGTAATTTATGCAAGTAGTTTTGTAAAAAATACTTATGTATTTCGATGCTTTTACTTTAATCACCAACGACCGTAATTTGGTTTCCATTGATGATAAAAATTTATTAACGCTGAAGAAAACTCCGCTATCATCTCGTACGAAAACTTCCTTCGTTCAAAAGTTTAATATATGTCAGTTTAAAACAGGATTAAACATATCTCTGAGCCTAAATTAAATTCTGTTTGTTAAAAAAAACTTCACAAAGAGAAAAACAGGAAGGTTTGAGTGCCTTCCCATTTTCTTCTATTTAATACCTGAATATAAATCAGGATTCGATAATAAATAACTTGTAAAGAGAAATATTTAACAGGGAAGAAAATAGATAGGAGATGACTGAAATTTTGCCGGCCCCAAAAAGTGGGTAAATGGAGACGTTTAGACATATAACATCAATTCCATTTTCATTAAGATTTTTTATCGTTGAATTATGTACCGAAATTTATATGGTTTTACTTAAAGCATATCTTCTATTAACTTTTCGGTCATAGTATTTTTATTTATACTGAACATACTAAAATCGCATATTTGGATGACAGGTTATCACAGTTACACTTACTTGTGAGAGCACATATTTTATGGCATAAAAAAACATGGGATATATGATATAACTATAAACATGGTTTAAATAAATATCTGTATATTTTTAGGGATAACAATAAATATTTCCGGTCTATAATGGGTGATTAGAAAACAATTACTTTGTAACGATTCTCTGTTGTCATTTTATTAGTATTTTATATTATAATACGATTTTTTAAAGTAACTTATATAAATATTTAATAGCACATTTCAGCTGTAACGGAGAGCGATATATATATATATATATATATATATATATATATATATATATATGTATATATTACCCGTGAATTTCTCAAAAACTATGACATTTACAACTATCGTTATATATTTCTCATAACTTAGCGTGCGCCTCCGTTTTTTTTGTCATAAATTTAGCTTTAGTAGTTCCGGAAATTTTTTTTACTATGGTTATTCAAGTTTCTAAGTCGCCATTCCATGTTTCCACTTCGAATGGGTCCTAAGGAAATCGGTGACGGCAGACAGAAATTTGGACACCTGGATTATCTCATTATGTATTTTTCCCTTTTAAAAACACATTTAAATAACATTAAATTTAAATAAATTTCCAGTAATAACTTTTTTTTCAAATTACTCTTCGAATAGGGTATCATTGAATATATTATCACTGAAACATTTAAAAGGCGAACGAAAATATTTAGTAATATTTTTTAATACGCCATGTCCTTCGCGAGACACGAAACGCTAAACCGTTTTTCAGTATGTTCCTTTCCGACTACATAAGTAAATACGTATGTCAACATTCTTATAAAAATCGCCATAACAGTACTTAGTAATTTTTCATTAAAAATTTAATTAAAATTGCAATAAATTAAGAAAGCAAAAAAAATATATAAACAAACTAAGGAGGATGTCTGTAAGAGATTTAGTAACCAATTTATATAGTGGAGAGTAACATTCATATTTACAAGAAGTTTAACCTATACATATAATAAAAGTGTTACCGATTGAGTTCTGTATATTGAAAATATTTTAAGAAAAGTGATTGATCTAGCGTATAGAATAATAATAGAAAACACAAAACCTTTTTCTGAAATGTTTGTCTGTATGTTAATTTGAATGGGTATCACGCAAAATCCACTGGAAGGATTTTGATTTTTGGTATGGTAATAGTATATACCCAGGAATAACATATAAGATAAAAAAACAAAGAAATTTTTATCCTAATTACACACGAACGAACTCATAGGCAGAGCTAGTCCTTTTAAAATGATTTATTATCGTTTTTAAATTAGACGTAAACTTTTATATTTATGTACAAAAATTTTTCTTGGTGAATAAGTTACAAAATATTATGTATGAATATCATAAATTTGGAATATTTCGTGACTCTAGATAAAAGCTCATATATTTCGGAGTAAACTTTTCATACCAACATTTTAAGGAATTGGTATTTCAAGAAGCAATTAAACTTTGCGCTCAAAATTGTCGCTTCCGACGAAGAGCAGAATTTAATAGATAGGAAACAATTGAGTATAGACATCCCTTAATTTAATTAAAACATACCTCTATGATGCTTAAGAAAGATTTTCTGCTTAACTATGCTCAATACGATTCATAGAAAACAGGGCGTGAATGGTCTTAAAGTTTTGGAGCCTTGAATAGTCGCACTGAGAACAAACTCTCGAGAAACTACTCCAGTTTAAGTTTCAATGGTTGTCTGAAGAGAATGAAATATATACGGCATACATTCCACATTTAAATTAAGTTAAGGAAGAAAATAATTACATAAACCTTTAATGATTTAGAAGTTGACAAACGTTAGAAAAGCTCTATCGAGTTAATTATTTTCTCTGCATAAATTAAACTTATTGAGTATACTAATATTTGCAATTATGTTTTGATGTTTTCGTCCAATATTGTGGATTAAGATAAAAAAATAGTGTATAATGAAATAAATATATATTTTAAAGGACGTGAGGTTATTATAATTATCATTAGTTACAGTTACATTACGTTACGTCACAGTGATTATCATTGACAAAATATGATAATAATCGATTTAGGTTAACGAAATATAAATTTAATTCATAATCATTTTCTAAGCTTTCCTTATTCATTCAGTTATTTTTAGAGATATTAGTATAAGGATAGTTTTAATACCTGTATGTAATATTACAAACTTATATTAAGAAATATTTTCGATAATATCCTATTTTTAAAATGAATGAAACGTTGAAAAAATATTAGAAAAGGAAATCGCAATATTTTCTATACTGATTTATATTATTTTATATCAACGATACACAAATGCTTCAATTTTAGTATGGGCTTGTATAACTTAGCGCATAGTAATTTACATAATTATAATAAAAATAAACATATTTTACGTAAGAAAATAATTTAACATATGTAAGATGTATACGGAAAGTGTAACATACGAAATAGTGGTTTAATAATAAAAATGCATGTCTTCCATATAAAGAATTATTATTTTAAATTTAGAGAAGTAAAGCAAATATTCTCAAGCGGAATCAAAAGGTTATTATTATATTATGAATACTCAATAATACCAAGGATCTATCAAAATATGTATGTCACCAAAATTGTCGAGAATGATTTCCAATGAGCGCGAATTCTGTATTCTGACCAATTTCAAATGCGGCCTTTTTGCACGAGCTTTTATGTCTAGTGCACATAATTAAATGTCTCAGAACCATGTCATATATATATAAATTTAAAGGTATATAAATAACCGCTACTCCTCCATATAAGTTTCTGGTATTTTTAATCTAACTATAATTATAATCAATATACGAAAAATTAGTGTATTAAATATTTGCCTTAAAATGCTTGCTTGCTAATAATATATAGTCGTTTTTCACTACAAGTGTAAGTTTTGTTTTCTAAATCGTACCTTAATTCTTTCTTAATGTTTACTGGTGTGACTTATCTCGTGCATATAATGTTTCAATAGTTTTATATGTATACATATTTTTATATCAAAATACTTGTAATTATAAAACTATTGAAATATTTATTGAAGTCGTTTCCGAGTCATACCAACTTAAGGTAAAATCCAAATTAATCGAACGGGTTATTTATTGAACGGGTTATTATGAATTCAGCGTAATATTTATTACCTCTCAAAATTATTGATAATTTTTCAAGTATACTTAAAACAACATCAATAATATATAATTTGCTATTTTGAATGATATATATATATATATATATATATATATACGCACACTCACACTATGGGTATGGTTCTCTACTTGTATGTATATATATATATATATATATATATATATATATATATATATATATATGTGTGTGTGTATACATATATTCATAAATAAAGATATAAAGATCACACTGCCTATTTTGGCTTCATCGTAGTCAGAGATTTAAGTCTGTATATACCTTTACGTACTATATATCGGCCTACTATTATTCTAGTTGTTACATCTCTTCTTACGCACCTATCTATATTTACTTGTCTATTTACTTACGTACTCATTTTTGGTCACTTATCTACTTACCAACAAATAACTTAGTTATTTATGGCTTTATATACATCTATATGTACTAGCCTACCTTGATACAAGTAAAAGAGTGAATATTCCATGAATTTACTTTTCATTAGTGAAAAGTTAATTTTCACTACCTCACAGCTACATCATTGTTTACTGATTTTGTTAGACGGTCGATTTATCAGTCATATCAAAATTTTGGAGATTATATTACTAGATTTATATCATTTTTTCGATCACCATACCTCTGCTGTACACAGATAAAACAATTTATAGTACAACATCAATCTCCATGGTCAAATTCCAAACAATTTTGTATAATCCCACACGGGGGTGCCAGTGATATGAGTTAACGCACACAAAACAGGCAGTATCATTGCAACATTAAGCTGAGCAATTGAAACCCGGAGTTCAATGATAGAGTCTCTGCTTAAGACCCACAATACTGATTTAAAAAGGGCAGGTTTTAAAGTTTCATGATTTAAGCGGGCAGCATTAAGACCTCGTAGCATGAGAACTAATGACCAGGAAGCATGAGAACTAATGAGCAGGAACCCGGATATTAATAAGAGAGACATACGTATAGTAAAATCTATCTAACTTACCTTGACTATACTATCGTGTAAATCTTAATTAAATTAATCTTAAAGGCACTGACGATAATAATTTTCGCGTTCATTACTGCTATTTTCTTAATCGATCACATAGTAGGACGCTGTCCTCGTGTAACTACTTTAGTCTTCTATTTGAGATCTTCTGAATTGTAAAAATGTTTTATCGAATATGAGACTACATGGCAACATCAGAACTGTATTATTTTGTTCTCTACCATACTGCACTCTTTCCAACGAAACTTTAGTGAGTAACAGATTGAAAGAACTCTAAAACAATGATTAATTTAAAATTTTTATTGGACTAAAATTTTCAAAAAAGTTGAGAAATTGTATATTCTATACTTTATATTACATCAGAGAAGGAAGTAGTATCATTTTCTTTCTTAATTTATTTTCGAAATATTATATATAAAAGAAAACACTCCGCGCTGGAATATTTAGTGTTATTTCTCAATTTAAAATAAAGATCTTTAGTTGGGATCGGCATAAATACTATTCGTATATAAATATTCAAATTATGTTGTAGGTTTTCATATCAGAGGGGGGAGAGGAGACAAATCACTAAACATTGCCTCATATATCCTTTTAGAAATATAAATCTATCTTCAAAAAATTAAAGTTATAGATTAGTTTATTCTTATTCTTAATGTATGAGGATATTGGTTAATTTAGAACCAGTTGTATAAACATTTTAAAAATTGTTTAGGAAGAAAGCAAGTTATAATCTTCAAAATTTTATTGGTAGTGATAGACTGAGAATACCTGCCTATCTCATTTTTTCTCGTCACTAAAAATAGCATTAGTCAAAATACCTTCACGATTCAGAATTGCCTTACTAAAATGTTACTTTTAAACGTTTATATTCTGCTGATGATATCACACCAAAAATTGATGCTAGTTATAGAGAATGAGAATAGAAGACGTTAAGGAAATCCATTGAAAATTAAAGAACCTATGAAGAACATTAACGTGTACTGACTTTTCTATATAAAGATACACATATAAAATTCTTAAAATTGTTCCGAACAATGTATTATATTTTTGCATGTATACAGTATGAAGAGAATTTCAATAGATTGGTAAGCAACAGAAAACTATAAAATTTTAGAGCGGTCTAAAATTATGAATTTTATTTGTTATATTCTCAAATAGCCCGTAGTATTCATAATTCTATGAAACACATGACTTTCAAATTATCAGACCTACAAGTTATCATTTTTTCAATGTTCGTTTCCTTTTATGATGGTTAAACCATTATAGCCCTATTCAAATCATAGAATAACGAAATTTAACTATTAGAACCATTGGTGATTTTCCCCTCAACCTAGTTTTGTCATATTTCCAGTCCAAGGTTTATTAAAAATCTGAAATTAAAATATCTACGGAATAAATACGATCAAAGAATAAAATCAAGGTATGCGGTTTTCTCGATAAACTCGAAAAAAGCGTAAAATGTATTCCACACGCAAAGCAATTTTTGTCAGCTGCATATCCACAATCTTAAGTTAATTAATAACGTCGACGCAATTTCACATCGGAGTGAGATAAATCTACTGGGAGCTAACAAACAAGAAAAAATGAAAATTAACACGGAAAAACATTCCAAAATTTCCGACATTCTGACGTTCGTCAATATTCGAAAGCGTCAGTGCTATATAATTTGTCTTGACGTAAATGAAGGATATATTTGAACTTTATACCGCTTGCTGTTAATTGAGAGTTTGCTTATTGATGTTTAATGGGAATGTTAAATTATAATTAAATACCTAAATCTAAATAAATGTTAGCCGCCTGATATGTAATATTTATATTGAAAGGTTGATTGTAATTAAATTTAGGCTTCCATGTAAATTTATGTTTACTTATCGACATCGTTACGCATTTCCCATTAATCTGCAATTCATGTAATTCTCTTAATATTAAAACTTTAATATGAGCCGGGACCCTGCTATATAATTCCATGTATTAAAATTTGTGTGTCTTTTCCAAATTGTAATATTCGGTATCCTCACGTTTATTTTCACCTGCCAGAACAGGAACATTTCCTTTTAAAGAATATTTACTCTTGGATTCCACTTTTGTTTGAAGCTCTGTATTTGTTTTCTTAGGATTTTAATTTAACTTTAAATTGTAAAATATAAGTTCGAGCGCGGGTTTATTTATAGTCTTAAAGGGCGGGGTGCAAAGAATTCGCGATACGCTTTATCTTGCTTACCGGCTGTCCATCTACAAGTAACGAAATATGTATATTTAGTCGGTAGCAAATATTTAACATTTACATTGTGTCTAACTTTTACCATCGAATCTCTAACATTTAAGTTAAAATTTCACATTATAGAACTTTGTTGTGAAAACGTTGAACATTGAATAAAACTCAATTTTACCTCATAATTTTACCTAATAGAACTTCATTCCTAATACAGGTTAATAATATCATAATTAAATAGAAAACGATTTTTATTTTCAGTAAAATGGATTCAAGGAACTAACCAGAAACACTTACGTAAATTCTTAAATTTACATATTTTAATCTATCAGCGCTTCTATCAATGGATTTGTAAAAAATAACTAGTTTTTATTTGAATCCTTTGTGTACGAAGTATTAAAAACATAACCACCTTTGTTGCTACGTTCGTGTCGTCATCTCAGTTTTGCAGTAACAAAATCATTCAATTATCGGGACTTTTATATTTTTAGCGCATTTCTACTATTATTCATTATGAATTTTTCAGTTCAAACACGCAAATAATTCAAACAAAAAATTGTAAACAAAGTATAAATGGTTAGATATTCGCCACCGACGCAACATTCTAATTTTCTTAATAATGGTCTCCTGCCTTCATATCTCCTATTGCAATTTTCACATTTTTCAGATCATTGCTTCAAATTAAGTCAGAAATATAAAAAGAACCTCCTCGTATCTCAACACAAAATTGCATTCTTTGTATATACATTTATCCTGCACGCCAGACAAAATTAAATTGATCTGAAATGCAAAGCGCGCCTTTGTATTCACAACACTACTGAAATTGCCTTACATAAAATAGTCTACATATCAAAATACTATCAGTTACACATTATTTTTACTTGTACTCTGATATACATCTGATATGCATAGGTTTAAATTTCTTAACTTGTTGCTATTTATCTTACTTAGGAGTAGCTCTTTATTCAGGGTTATTGTTACCACTAATTTTCACAGTCTACTACCACCATACTAATATTTCTCTCTTATCTTATTTGATTGACCGTAAAATATTATCCTTTCATTGTTAAGTCTGCTGTTTGTGTAATGCACTTTCGAAGTGTCACTGAACTTTAATAAGTAAATAAATTGCACTTAGTAAAATGTTATGGTGGTTGAGTAGCATGATAAAGGTGATTGTGTGTTTATGTCAAAATATTTTCTCTAATATATTCCTTTAATAATAAATAAAATTAAGATATGTCAATATAAACAAAAATAAAATAATGTCAGCCATGTATAATAATACTTTCATAGTTACTTATACGTTATAACTCATAGAAGGAAAAACTTGTTAATAATCAAAGCAATCTTGTTTATTTGTCAAAAAAGTGTGAAATGGTAACCAATGTAAGGTTTCTTTAAACATATAACTACACTTAAATAATACAAACATCCTTCATCATAGATAAAATCCTAACTAGCAGATAATAAACAAATTACACCCCATTAAAGGAAAAAACCCGACTATGAAAAGAAAGAATTTCGGAAAGCGAACTCAGAACAAAGGAGACCGGCAAGAGTCCAACTAGTATTGGGCCCAGGTGTTACAAGAATAAAAATGACACTGTTATATAGAGACAATTAAAAATATAAACTCCTTATAAGTTTTATCAAAATTATCAATCAGACGAAAGAGAAATCTATTTTTTTTACGAAAATTTGATTATTTTTCATAATGGTTTGTAAATATTTTTTCTACGGAATTCTTTGAACTAGCGAAATAAAAAAAAGTGCAGATTGCGACTCGTTATATCCTCCATCCACAGATGTACAATATTAATCCATGATACTCATAGGCACGACAGGGTTGTTGAAAAAATTTACGTAAACCTCGATAAGATGGAAAAAGCCATTCAGTTTGACAACAACGGAACCATTGGCAATTTTAGGTAACAATTTATTTTTAATTAATTTAGGCAATGGCGACACGTTAAAGAAAGCAAGAGGTATTGATTAATTTTTGTAATCTTTTATAAAAAGTTATTACATATTCTGATCATTTTTTTCTTATTTTTATTTCCAATTAATCATTCTTTCTGTTTTAAAAATATAATATATGCGCATTTGTACAGATAGCTTTTTTATTTCGTATTATGGTTACAAATTATAATTCTATTTTTTCCTCTTTCCTGATTGTCAATTACTAAACTGTTTGGTTTTTTATATTCTAAAAACTTCCAGCTTTTTTAAAAATTATATTTTATTTTTGTTACGTCTGGGGCCATTTTTGCCAGTCTCCTTTTGTCATCCGTCATATTTCTCTATTTGTTTCTGTACATTTTATGTAGGAATCAGTTTGAATCATTTTTGAAATTATTTGTTTGGTGCACTTTCTGGCAGATTAAGGAAAATTTTAATTACACCTTTTTGATTTTTTTTCGTCTATTTTCATTTTCATTTCGTCTTTCAGAGCCAATTTCTTTTAATATGAAGGCATAGTGTGCACAAATATTTTTTTTTGTTTTCATGGGTTTGCTTATCGAATATCAACTTACAATTAAATGTTGGAATGATGATTCAATACCATAATGTTACATAGATCATGATATCTTAAAGATATTCTCTTATATCTTATCGATAGCTTAAAATCTAACGGTCTCTTAATTGTTTAAATCGCATTATATTTTACAAATTTGGAGAATAACGTCTAGACATATCCATATACATACATATATATACATAGATTGAAAAACAAAATATCTTCATTGCCGTTCTGCAATCGGATGAAAATAATAAAAAGACTTTACTGTCAGTAAAAACCTTCTTTAAATAGACGTAAAAGCCCAGCCGAGTTAATAAAATGTTCTCTTGTCGTTAATGAAATTTCTTATGAATTTTACTCTGTATCCTTTCCCGGCTTGCGGTTGGGTGATCGTAAGAGTGTAACCAAGGTAATTCAATAAATATATCAACCGAAGACACGCTTTCCATAAAATGTTTTTTTTCAAGTTCAGGCGTTAATTTTGACATTACAAAGAATTTATTTGACTATTCGTGATTATTTATGAATAATTTTGATGGCTATAAACAGAAAAATGGTTGCACTCTCACATGTGTTTAACGATTCAAAGAAATTTACTTTATTTTTGTGATTTAGTGATGCAAACTCCACTTGTTGCAATTAAATTTCTAACTTTGGTTGCGGTGTTTAATGAATATAGATGATATTTGAGAAGAACTCATAGCAAAAATTATGACATGTTCGCTGTGTTATTTCTTTTTCTTAACGGCGACTCAATGCAGACCTATTCCATAATTTAAATAAGTTTAATAGACTGCAATATTTTAAAATTTTAAATTCACATCTTTCAGATATTTAGATACAAATGATATGCAAAACATGGCTATTAAAAGAAATGCGTAGATATAAGAGTTGACAGCTTTTTCCAAATCTCCCATCAAACGAAATGGTAAAAAGTAATAGAAATTGGTAACTGCACGTAAAACAAACGGGGAAGGGCTTTTTGGTATGGTTTTAGTACGTAAATTGTGCACTCCACTGCGAGAACCCATTACTCGTGACAGGTGTCAAGATTATATAAAGGGTAAAATGATTGAGGTCTATTATTGCGCGTTGGTGGAAATGTTGGAAGAAATTTGTCCTAGTCGGGCCGGTAGAGAGAAAAGTCCAGTTGTAGATTGCTTCATTTTATCTGACTTTAATTATGTATAGCTTCCTGAGTGGTACGATAAAATCAAATCTACGTCTTGTTATCTGCAATAACGCTATGAGGAATTACCATTTCGATAATTTCAAAATAAATTAAAAATACTTTCTCTGTGTTCAAAAAAAAATACTTCCTCAACTTTTCAAAACGCCTAAAAATAAATATATAAAATCACATTCAAGTTTCAAAACGCTATAAAATATTCAAGGATTTGCATTATTTGTCAGGTCGAATCATTGTCACACAATTTTGGTATTTTAACGTACAAATCTGATGTTGTGATTTCAATCTTGTTATAACATTTTAAAATACGATTTCGCATGATTTACAGTACTTATATTCACAAAATCTGCCATTCCAGCGCATTTACACTTGTGTATTGATTGTGTCGAGAATTTCAGACAGGCATATATTTAAACGAAAACGAAATAAATGAAGATAATTTTATTTGCAAAACTAAACGATTTCTTGAGCATAACTTCGAGACAATTTTTATATTCTCAACAGAATAATTAAAGTTCTGTCAATTTTAAATTGATTTACCATTCCTTTTTAAATGAAATATTACTCACAACTAAACGAAACTACGTGTAGTATTATGTATTATATAATTTACATAAAATAGAAATGACACTACATCACGTAGTTTCACTTAGTTGTGAATAATGAATTTCTACAAAATGAACGCCTAATACATTTAATATATGAAACATTTTTCCTCTATTTGTGAACAGATAAATTTAATAAGTTTGTTATTATAAAAATATTTTCTTATTTCCTTTCAGTTAATTATACGATCGTAGATGACTATATAGATGCCATAAAAACTGTAAAATATTAAATATAAAAGAATGACGCTCACATGAAAAAGTGCGCTTATTAACCGAATGCGTGAAACAAATCAATATATATATGTATATATATATATATATAAATATATATATATGTACATATCAATATATATTTATTTTTTGTATTAGGAAATATTATGGACAGAAAAATTTAATGGCATAGAAGTGAAAAAGTTCTTAAATATAAAAATTATGCTTATATATTGCTTTATGAGTTTCAGCCCCAATTTTGTTTACAAACATTTATTTTTGAGTCTGAAAAACATTTTTGTAAACAAAATTGGAGCTGAAACTCATAAATCAACTCAATATTTCTTTATTTGTCATTTGACCTGCTCTCACACTTTATTACTTGCTTTAATAATTGTTTTTAGGTTTCCGTACCTCAAAACAAAGAAATCCGTTCTCTAACTTCACCTATTAATGCTTCATATAAAGTATAAAATACTGGTCAAAATATAAATCAATATTGCACAAAAATTTGTTTTTAAATTTAAATGTCACATAGAAATCCGTTCAGTAACTTCATTTATATGTCGACGTTTTCTGATAGACAATAACATTCTTTGTTGACATAGAAGAAATGAATTCGGCTAAGTCTTTTTGATGGACCAATTCGATTTTTTTTCTGTAAATGATAGGTTGGAGCTCTCAATAAGTTCAAATGTGTTCTTATATGAGTTCTTATATAAAAAAAAAACTGACAAGCACATGTAGAACCTGTATCACAAAGGTATTTATTAACACAGTATTTATTTGAAACAATTTATAACATTTTTTTTATAAGTTACATACTGCAACGTGTTAAATATTGTATCTTTCACAGGCGTAAAAATAGGGTGTAGAATTTAACAATTATAAGATGTAAGATAATTGCTATAGCTGTACAGTAATCATCTAGTCACATTTTATCGACTGTTTTTACATGATTTTTGAATCAGGGACTCCATAAGCTCATTTCTGAAGGGGTAATGGAGCAGAAAAAAATATCTAGACACCCAGTTTAATAATGCTTGTCGCAACGCTTACAGTATCAGTATATCAATATCTTCTAGACTCATTTCAACCCACTTTAATAATGCATCTCGCAATACTGCTTTCAATGAAGAGAGAGACGTAAGATAGGTAAACGCTATAGGAACGAAAGATGCGTGTGCGCTCTAGGCAGATGAAATAAACTATGTCATCTTCTTTTTATATAGCATCCAAGAGCATAAAGCCCTACTAAAATAAAGATCAATGAATTATCAACGTAATGATTTAATAATTAAAAAAAATTCATAATCGAAATAATTCCCATCATGGTAGAAACTCATGCCCATTACAAATTCGGAAGGGAATAAATAAGAATAATATAAATACATTTTGTAAGAAAGAAACTAATTGAAATTTTGAAATTTTTTCTAGTATGAGGATATAAGAAATTTCATTTCTTTCGTTTGAATGCCGTATAACAAATTTTATTATTTTGTAGGCTTTGTGCTAGGATTCGAAAGTACGGTTTAAAATATGAGATGATTATCCATAATTACACGGGTATGGGTATATATATTCTTCCGAGTGTAGTTCCGTCCAGCTAATAACTATGTACAAGAAGGATAGGTAAGTGAGAGTACGTCATCATTGGACATTTGCTAATACTCAAATGTAGATTGCTCCTCAAACTTCATTGAAATATTGAATCAATATTAGTTATTAACAAGTAAGAGAATTGCTAAATCATCGGACTACAAAAGGCAACGAGCAATGTTGAAAGCCACGGCCAAGGCAAACAGAAGTGGACTTAAATTACTAACTTGTCTGACTCTAGATGAAGTGACATGAGGCCGAGCTTTGAATATTTCAAACCGGATGTATTGCTTCCAAATCATAAATTAATTGACGAAGAATTTTCCTAGGCCGAAAGACATTCCTACCTCCAACACCTTTTCAATTAAAAAGCAATTTTCAACGCGATAATTGCATTTTAAAAACAAAATAATCTACATCTCCTTAATGACTTCAATTCAATCTCTTAGCCACATAATCTACAATATTCGTGAAACAAATAACAATGAAACGCTTTGGACGGAAACCGTGCTGGCAGTCTGTGAAGTGTGATTGGATTTGCAAAGAAATACGAGAATGCCAAAGGGTTTGATGCCAAATTAAAATCACTTACTTTTAAATATTCATTCATATTATTTTTGGAGGAACTTTTTTAAATATAATTAATTATCATAGTCTATAATAAGCAGACCATCTCATAATTAATTGTTTTAGTTATTTTGTGGCATTTGACTCGCAGAGATTGCTCTTACGGTAATAAGTATGGCTTGATATATGTTATATTAAATAAATATTAAATGAAAAAAAAAGTAAATGGAGTAAGCATTTTTATTCTCTGCATTCAGAAACTACATTCGTGTGTATTGTGTATGTTTAACTATTAATCACAATGGCATAATATGTAATTAAATAAATGATTATCATAATCTCTTGGATGCATATTTATAGCGTAGTTATTTTGAAATGTTACAAAAAAAATTAATACATAAAATTATATAAATTGGAATAAATTTTTCAACGTAAATGGAAAAGTCTTAAATACATTTTGATATGTAGCTATTTTCAAGCAATTAAAAAAAATCTTCATTTTACATATACAATATAATTCCTTGCCAAATTTGTGTGTCGAAAAGAATATAAAATCTTATCAGCTATTCTATTCCAGATTAACATTCAACCTTGCAGTGCCAAGGCAGAAACTTTTTCTATCAAATGAAAAAATCTTTACGCCTCTGTAGGAAAAGGTTTCATTCTATCGGATTTTTTGCAAGAAAGTTTTAGCTAATAGAATATAAAAGTCGTAAAATAATTTCAACTCTGAACGAAAAACTATTTTATTTCGTAATAAAAACAATTAAGAAGTAAATTGAAATTTTAAATTGCTAGTGGCCCTCAAACTATAACAAGTATAAGCAGATGCAGAGAATTTAATTATATTTTTGCCTAACACAAAAACAAAACGTAGTTAATTTCATAGTTACCAAATAAAATATGTAGGCAATATGAGTCTTTAAAAGATAAGTTCCCCATATTGTTCATAATCTTTGATGTTGCCATTTAAATTTTGGGTAGCTTTGATGTACTAGGCTCCTTTTACCAGTAGGCTGGCAAATTTTCTCTTAAACCTGGTCACAGTTACCGAAAATTACACAAGGTTTTTCTAATTGTATGTCTCTATTAAGATAAGAACAATTATATAGAGATAAATATTCTTGATTTTGTTACATTATTTTCGTCGAGAAAAAATTTAAAGGTTATATAGCCTTTAAACGGCACATGTAAAAAGGGTTTAAAATTCAAAGGAGTATATGTTTAAAAGAAATGAATTATATAAATAAAAATCAAAAAAATCTATTGGAAACCCGGAAAATATTAACGACAAAAATATAGAAAATTTTAAAAGTAAAATTATGGAATAAATATGATAGAGGTTTATATTTTGTCCGCACACGATTAATTAGTTAAATTGTTAGTACTAATGAGTTTTAGCAGTTACATGCACATGTTCAAACAAATCACTAAAATGTAACAATTTTTTTAAAATTATGTCAAATTACTGAACACAAATGTATGAATTTTATAAACAGGGGATATTTTTTAAAACAATTTTGAAGGATAAGAATATTTTCCCTACTTAAAAATGAGGTTTTAGAATCAACTGCCAACGCGTTTGCAAATTGACTTTCTTAAAAAGAAAAGAAACATAAAGAAAAACTAAACGACTACGTAATATGAAGATATAAATTTTATTTATGTACCTGCTCTCAACGTAGACTCTGCCCTGCTCATGAATACATAATACGGAGCAGCAAGTCACTATTATGAAAGCATAGATTAGAAAGCAAATTGAATAATTTATGTCGAACACGTTTACATTGCCGAGTAACGCTGCTCGTTTTTTTTTCAGGTAGACAACACGGTGAATGCTTGTAGCATTCACCGTGATATCTACGTCGAAAATTGTAGGCTTTCCAGTAGATTTTCCCGTAATTAACAATTCACGATGAGCTAACTGCTCACTTTGTATTAACATTTAGTTTTATACTACTGAAATTTAAATGATTGAATCTTGATAGCGCGGGATACAAATTTCTGAAATATTTATTGATAATTTCATTAATTTCTTGAAATGCGTTTCGCTGTATGTTTAAATCGCGTAGTTTTTTTAAATTTCACGATTGATTTGTATTAAACTCCCTAAACTAGTTTACGGTAAACAATATTTGTGTTTATTAATATTGAAACCATTCTATAAAATCTAAAAATAAATCAACAATGGTTCGAATAGTGAAACACGGAAATACAGGTGCTTTGAACTTTTTTAACGCAAAATTATTTCATTAAGAATGATTTCTTTTAAGCCTGTACTAGTTAACATATACTAGATAATACACGGTAAAAAGTTTTATCAATATTGATACGTAGTTGAAAATAATTGTTTACACCTGTACATGCTTAAACTTCTAGATAAATGTAAATGTGTACAAAATCTTCGTGTTTCGAGTTCTAACTAAACTGAAAGGTTTTTGGTCACGTGTTCACGATTTACGATTTTATTGAAATGTAGATATAAGATCTTTTACAGCAGCTTTGTAGATCAGACATTGAACGCGAATCATATGCAACTGGTACAAACTTCACATGTGTTTATACAGAAATGCTAACAATGTATAATTGTAACCTTTGCTGTCAACGACATTGGGCAAACTTCAACTTGCTCTCAACCGTTTTTTATGGTTCGTACCTTCATTATTTCGTCTTATCCACCTGTCTGTCTGTCTGTTCGTAGGTCACAGCCATTTTACTCATAGACTATTGGTACTACATAGATGAAATTTGGATGGTAGGTATTTCTATGAAAAATGAAATAGTGGAATTATGAAAAAGTAAGGGGTTGTGATCCATACATGACCATGGCAACGGAGGGAAGACTTAGGGAATTACATAATAAAACAGTAGTCTGTAGGCATTTGCTCCCTAAATATAGTTAAGTAATCATTCGTATGAATATCACTCAGTATTACAAATACTACCGACACCTGTTTATAGATTTGGCTTCGTAGTGCCTTGATACACTTGCTCACTTTAAATGTAAAAGAATCGCATAGAATAAATTTGCCTTTTACACATTGTGTAAGAACCAAGCTTTTCCTTATTTAGTCTATTGGTTTTAACACCTATAAGGCGATTAAAGTAGGAAGTGAAGGTTAAGGATATCAATAATTCATTTAGATTTGACAGCTTTCAACAAAATGATAAGACTAATTAAATTCGGACCCAAAATTTAATTTTAACAAAAGATTTTATGCTCTATTGTAATACTCAATTTCCCAAGAATTATTTAAAAATGAAAATTAATTTTTTTTTTTAATTAACTATTTTTTGGATTACTTGGCTTATTTCTTTATTATAATGATAACATTGTAGGCAATGGTGTTTTGCATATTTTATTGGACAAGTTTTTACCAATAAATAATGACGACTCACCCCATTTAAAGTAAACGCATGAAATTTACAAGATAGATGGACGTAATAGCATTTTGTATTTTTATTTGCAGTCAGGTAAACTAAAAATTTAAAATACAATTAAATGAAACTACGTGATGTAGTATTATTTCTCATTTCTTTAAGTTCTTTACCACGACCTAAGTTTCGTTGTATTACAATATCTTCAAGATCTTTGCTAATAACCCACCTGAAGATGTTGTAATACAACGAAACCTAGGTCGTGGTAAAGAACTTAAAGAAAGTAGAAATAATACTATATCACCTAGTTTCTTTTAATTGTGAATAATGAATTTCTACAAAATTAACGCCAAATATATTCAAAAAATTTAAATCTCAAGGACCCTCTTTGGATCCATGTTTAATTTAAAGCTTCTGATGTTTTAATATTTGAAATCTGTAGAGCACTTTACTCTAACACACAATTTTATTTAACTCTCCGATATAAGAAGACACTTATCCTCATATCATAATTATGAGTGATAAATTCATGTATAACATAAATGTATTTCATTCCTGTCGGGAGAGTATTAAACATTTAATGGAAAAATCATAAAATTTTCCATCGACAGTAAGCTTCTGATTTATGCGACAATATTAAAATGGTTATGGATATAAAGGTTATGGAGA
Organism: Druceiella hillmani; assembly: GCA_039881145.1. Classification (NCBI taxonomy): domain Eukaryota; kingdom Metazoa; phylum Arthropoda; class Insecta; order Lepidoptera; family Hepialidae; genus Druceiella; species Druceiella hillmani. The sequence goes on along the minus strand of JAYKKI010000042.1, from coordinate 17,748,317 downwards.
CGATGAATTAGCTATTGAGCATCAAGATCAAGTTAGTGTTTTAAGATGATTTTGATACGTGTATCGCATTAGCGAGTCTAAACTTCTTTGCCGGCTTTTCTTAGAGAACTCGAACTGGTTAATTAAAAGTCCAGTGTGGTATACAAAACAAACATGGTTAAAACTATTTAAGGTGTATCTAAGAAACCCGCGACCTGATTTATGGAAATTAAAAATTTCGACTACTAATCGGAAGAAATGGAGAGAATTCGCACGGAGAGCTCATGAACCAACAGTACTGAAGTAGAATACTGGCAGCAAGGCTACTCTTAACCGGGTGACAGCTGGGAATCATTTATTCGTGGAAATTCTGATACTTAAACATTAACAATAATACTGATATTACATTTTTAAAATAATGTAATAACAGCAGTTACCGGCCTTCCTTGGTATATTTATAAAATTATTTAGAAAAGTTATGATAAAAGTATATACAAAAGCGGTATCGATGATATTTCCTTGTTAAAAAGAGAAAATATATTTCAGCGACTCACAAATAATATGTTAGAAACTATCTAGATTCTTTCAAACTATAATATAATATTTTGGAGAAAATTCATGAAAGGTGTGTACTTTCAATAATTTAGATATAATGTTAATATAAAATTATTATGAATGTTAGATATGAAATTATAATAAAGAAGGACAATTCGATAATAAATTACTAATGACACACATTTTTACTAAAAAGTGAATTTAGAGTGACATTGATTTCAAAACACGTAGCAGTGTGTATTGTAGTCTGACATTGGACAGAAATTATATTAAATTAAAAATTAAAAAAAATTAGGCAAAAATGATATTTCAAGTTATATTTCTTAATCATACCAACGTTTAAATTTGAGATATTAATATATAATTTCCGTGCTCAAAATACTGATGGATAAGTAAAAGCATTGCAAAAAGATAAAATATAATAACTGTTTATCTATAACGAAATTTATTTGATTACGAAAATAAAAATAAATACGTTTTTATTAAAAAAAATAGCAAATTTCGCTACAACTAATTTTTAGTAAATCTTTCACAGCCCATCCCTTTTAGAAACCAATCCCGAAGAAGTGTAATGAAAATATGGAAGATTATATCATCAAATATACCAGATGCATCACGCTCATTTTTAAATTATATTTTTAAAGAGTCCAGTTATTAGGATTCTAAGGTAGTGACATTAATCATTAAACACAAAGATTTATTCCGTTGTAATGTCATCCGTACAGCTGCAGAATAACCCTTCGTTATTTCAGCAATTTCGCTATTTAATTAATATTGGGAAAGAATCAAATTCCTTGTTATTATAATTAAAAAGTGATCAATGGGATCGTATATTATTTTACTTCAATTGGTCATAATTGAGTTTTTATTGTGTAAATTAGGTGAATGGAATATTAATTCGCGATAGAAAATATTAATTTTCTTTTTTAATGCAACGGAAATACTAACGTTAATCTATGGCGTCGTACTGAATTTTGCCACGTTAAAAAATATTATGAAACGAAACATTTAATAGTAACTTTTTCAAGTAAGGTAATGGTGAACAGAGAAAATAGTAAAATATACATTTATAGTTTTCACGAATTAACGAAATTATGATCAATTTTCGTTAATTCGTGAAAATAGTCAATTTAAACAAACATATCATTTAAATATTCATATGTTACGGTTAAATCGATACGCTAACATCAGCCATTTAATCAGATTGCACTATGGTGGACCACTACTTTCCGAGCTGCTCTATCTGCATATTACCTTCATTACACTTTATATTTACCTTAAGCGAATGTTGGAACTTTTATTTTTACCATTTCGGGAGAGAAATATGAATTTACAAAGCACAACTAAATTTTCATTGTTTTGAGCTATGTAGCGAACAGCAATGAGTTATATAAGTATGTAAGTATATATGAGTATTTTAACAAAAATCGAGTGTGCTTTAGACCACACGACTGAAGTAAAACGTCAAATTCACAAAATATGAACTTTAAAATTAATTTACAATTTTATTCACTTTAAACGTAGAATATTTAATGTATTGAAAAAAAATTTAATTTATAAAATTGTTCAAGAACGAAATGAAATTACAAAATAATTAAAAATCACCATTCGCGTAACTCTAGCAAACTCGAATTTATATATATATATATATATATATATATATAAATATATATATATGTATATATATACATATATATTTTTTTTTTTATTTCATGCACTGGCTATGAGAGGAAGAGAGAAAGAAAATGTGTCTCCCTTGTTGCTGCAATGTGATACAGACAATAAGCTTGCTCTGTGTCTTAGATATACGAAACATAACTGGCTATAAGAGAAAGAGAGAAAGAAAATGTGTGTGCACCTCTCTCTCTTGTCCCTTCAGTAATATACGAAACGTAACTCTCTTTCTGTCTTCACTAACTTATATCTCCCTCCCAACTTTCGTTCGCTTCGCCCGATCACACTTTTTGTATCGCTCTCGTCACGCATTCACCAGCTTACTCCCCAAGTCAAGCGTGCGTAAAAAAGTTTTACTTCAAAAATAATAATAAGGCCTATACGCTGTATGTGCTAAGATGTACAGTGTGTAGAAATATTTTGTTTATGTGTTTAAAAATTCTTCCTTAAAGCTGTCAAATCGTGTAAATATGCCCTCAGTACGTGAAGAGTATATTCCTTACCATGTTCCAACTACCCCATAATAACTTTTATATGGTTTATCGTATCACCATCGTTACCACCATCACCACAGGAAGGTTCCCTGGCAAAGTCCTGCCACGCAAGGACATTAAAACAACCTTGAGCATAAGTGATATCGTGAGTTTACACTTATTTTCTGCGAATTAAGTGACTTAGGAATTTCTCAAATCAAAAGTTAGCCAAATTAAGTATTTTTATCGACCCATTGTAGGTTTAAAGCAAATATTTTTCCTTTTTTATAATATATACACATACATACATACACACACACATATATATATATATATATATATATACAAACATATATATATATATATATATATATATATATATATGTTGTTTGTGTTGAACCAGAATTCATATTAGCCACGTGAATGAGCAAAATTGAAATAAGTGTTTACATAATGTTTATGAGCATTATGTAGTGTTAGGAAGACTAGTAATAGGAGAAAATTGGTAATTTTATATAGAAACAAAGATAAAGTTTAAATTACCGTACCTACGATATTTCATACATGCCTAGTAGAATTCTATGATTGGTATTAGGATAAAAGTGTTCGAGAAAATATTAATTAAAAAAACAAGTTACTCAAATATTTACCTATGAAACGTTACTTATTCACTTACTCTGCTCTGATGACGTTAGCAAACATTATGACGTTCATAAACCGGTGAAACTCAGTTTGCAGGAGATATTAAATGGTAACCTGATGTCAAATTAAAGCTGTAACACAATAAATAAATTGAACCACGGTCTCCTTTATGGATTTGCACCTGCTACGACTGAGTTTAAGATTATCAGTAAAGCCTACATTCACAGACTACAATAGCCTATATGTGAGGCATACGCTATAAGTATACACGAGAGCCAGGAACTAAATCCCAACTATGTCCTCATTGACATCGGATTCATTGTTCCCGTTTGTCGATTTAAAGACGCTTGCTTAAGATGCCCGTTTAATTAATTTCGACTACAATGGCAATAAGGTGCAAGAATCTACTTTTATCGAGGCCCGCTGTGCATAGTTTAAAGACTTTTGTCGCTTTAACAATCAGTTATGCAAAAGAGAAAATTCTAAAGCAGCGAAACAAAACTAGCTGCCTCGGCAGACATTGTACTGCCCTTTCAACTACCGTGACATCTATCGGGTTCATGCTTTGTGATTTTCTTTTTTTGGCATAAAGACCACGTATATTGTGGATATGGGTCAATTTAGTCCATAAATATAAAAAAAATTAATAACTTTACTACAGCGCCCCATTTTGAATCCTACCATAGTTATAAACTATCACCTTGACAAAACATATATATATCGTGTGAATATAACCTCAATCGGTCAAGTGATTCAAAAGTTACACGATCACTGACAGACGCACTAACTATTTTATACGATAATTATACATCGCGACCAAATTCAGTGTTTTTCTAGATATAATATTCAATAAATCTAGACACAAGACTCTAATTATAATCTACACTTATTTCACAAAGAAGTTCGGCTTCCTTATTTTACATCCTTTTACAGTTAATTTTTAAAAAGAACTTGACTCTTTCTACATTAATGTTTTTGATATGATCGTACATATTTCTAACGTTAAACTTGCCCGCGTGTAAATAATTAGTTAAATTATTGCTACTAAAACCTTAAAAAAATTGTGGAAACAAACTCAAGAAACCTGTATATAGAAGTACCTGACAAATGACCATAGAATTGAAAGATATTTTGTGATTTCCAGAAAATAAGGTTACAATTTATTTATTATTCAAACTAATATATTTTCAAAACAGGTTATATTTCATAGGGCAAAATCGCTACTACCTATTATTTCATATTTATCTAGTCATCCCTTCACATTTTCTATAATCCATTCTGCAAATCACCAAAGTCAAGGCTACTTTTCTACGGTTTGACACCATGTATATTTAGTTAAATTTTCATTGGTAGATGTGATACAATGTAACACACACAAACACGTACACACACGCACACACACACACACATACACGTAAATACATAAGCACGCTCCTATGCATTCACCCAAACGAACACATCGTAGTGACACACCGTTATGTTACAGCCTGTACTTGCTAGAAGTAACGCTTACAGGGCACCGCCGTCTCATGATTCTCATATTAACATGGGAAGATCAGAGAAAAAAAATGGATAACGTGAAATAATGTTGCTTTCAAAAAAAAATATTTTATGACGGACTTAAATGTAAATGGAACTTAACTTTTCAGTTGGATCTAAAGTGATTGGTAATTATATTAGTGATTGGTGAATGGTAATATACCTGTACACATATAACAATAAATTAAATTAATTTTTTTAGGTTTAGAGCCGGATTCTTTCAGGAAATATTGGAGCTAAATAATGTGTTTATGTGGGTCTTCATATGAATTTGGAAGCCTTGTAAATCGAAAATATCTAACAAGGCCTATCTTAATGAATCATACGATTAACTAAAGATTTAATTTTGGAATATTCCTTCTCCCAAACAGGTTAGAGGTTGAAGTTTTAGGGCCAATCTCGTCGAACCAGATTAATATTCTTATCACTGTTCGTTACTATTCCTTTTATTATCGGAACTTTATGCTGAATAATGCAAGTGCAAGACGATATATCTACAATTGACCGTTAAGCAGTTCCACTGCAAAACTAAATACGAGCACATGGCACGATCCAGCAATCGCCATTATAAAGCTCCTCTTGCTACCCGTTTTCTTTATCATCAGACCGTCTTCATCGTCTTCGTTACAATAAAATATTGGGTTCTCAACCAGACTAATTTCATCTTAATGGCAACAAGAAATGGGTTTAAATCAACTTGCAATACTGGACTTGACAATTTTACTAGGAGGATTTGACAATTTCACTAGAAGAACTTTACTACAGGGGTAACGTTAAAAAGCCAATAAAGGGAAGCGCAAGATTTTATATTCGAGGATTTATTAATTTCCTCCTCGCTCATTAAAATGGGGGGGTGTGGGCGTAATTTTTTACATCCTGCGAGCGTATCCACGTATACATATTGTATTCGGCGTACCGAGACTATATTTGGCTTATCTTATTACATTTGTTTGAGGCTCATTTTGTGAAACATATTGATGTACTGTCCAATAAAAAGTCAATAAATTGAACTTCACTACCAGGAACTTGATACGTTAAAAGTTATTTATTTACCATTCAGGAGAGACTGGAAGTACAGATTTAAAGATTTAAAAATTCTGTATACACTTGAAAATCGACAACTTGTAACATTAGTTAACCAATAAACAATGTACATATTTATCTGCAACTACATAGATGCAAGATATATTAATGATGAAAGATATACCTACAGTCTATAGTAAAGTTTTGCTTACTTTTTTCTTCGTGTATAAAATTAACACTGGATCGTGAAAAATGTTCTCTTCGCTTTATTCCATTAAAACTATTTTAGACGTACTTATGATATTTCTAATATTCTTTGTATAAAAATGTTAATTTTCCGATTTGTTTCTTATTTAAGTTATTAAAAATCAAATCACTTTATTTAACATTTCAATTTTCATATATAACAACAAAATATTACAATAAGCACCCTGGATTAATAAATAATATCAAATAAGAGGAAAATAACTTCGTTTTTGTACTTGTTTCATTTTGAGACTAAAGCAATAATCATATTGGTTTTTAAAGCTATTTGTATCAATGTAATTTATAGTAAATATTTTAAAATTTATTTATAAAAAATTGTGAATCCTTCACCATATCCGTCACTGGATCTGACCATCTTCCACTAATCAGGCTATTGCTGTCTTTTCGTAACGATTTTATATAATTTAACACCAGCGCGCTGATATTATTTATTTTTATTATTTCGATATTATTACCTAACCAAGTAAATTATTATTCTTTTCATGATTAAGTTTTTTTTACTGATTTATGTCTGCTAAAATTAGGATATTTAAAAGTAAAATTTCCACCAAACTTCAAAGAAAATTTACCAAAATCTCCTCTAAACTACATCCGTATTTAAGAATCATCGTCTTTATCTCTGATTTAATAAATGTAGTGAAACTTATGAAAATAAATATTAAAATATATACATATCATTTTGCGCTTTATGTTTAATCAGCCTGAATGAAGTTTTTGTGAACTTTATTATATGTACCAATATTATATCCCATTTATATATATCAATTAGAAATTAATTATTGTATTATTAATTACCGTACTGTACCCATGGCATCCACTCACACTAAAGTATTACATTATCAACGAAACCGTATTTTCACTACAATTCAACGCAAATAAATCTAACGATAGTCGTTTGCCGTGCTTTATGTGAGTGATGTACTTACAATAATATGTACTGAAACATAAGTCTTCGTGCTCGAAGATTAAGGTTTTCGCCTCACCGACATTCACCCACAACGGTAACTTGGAATGATTTATATCCGGCGTACGTATTTGCGGATGAACTGTTTGCTTTCGAGGTAGGTGCAATCTGGAGGGTGTATTTTGGGATTTGGTTGTCGCGCATTTTTAATACGTTTGCGCAGTGTCGATTTTGTGAAGCGCTTGTATGAGTGTTCCATAATGTTTGCATGGCTATATGTTACTGCAACTTTAATTTGGAAAAACGATCTCAGAAAAATCGAATTAATCTTTGAATTACAACATCCATGGGACATTTTGAAATAATTAAAATTTTATATAAATATAATATAGTAAACTAATTATTAAGATGCCATAGTTAAAGTGCATCTATTAAAAATATCTTGGAATATCAATCTTGTACACAAAATCCATAATCTGTATACTGACTTAATTAGAGGTACATGAAACAAGAATGTTGGAGAAATATTTTGAATTTTTAGGTCTTTAAATGTCCTTCATTGTGACATTAAAAGAAGAACAGCAATATTCCATTGGTAAAAACATCCTTCAATTTATTAATTTCATACAATAGAAAATGCAAATTTCCCCACATAATATTGAACTTACGCTACACGGATCTCACTTTGTACTTTTTGCTGTAATTAACTCTCAATCATTTGCTGTAATTACTTTAACTCCCATACATAACACAGAAAAAAAACTTAGAAGATATGAAATTCAAATTCTTAGTTAGCTAGTCAAAGTATAACTACGATAACGTAGAGAAGCTAAGGACAAGATTTAAAAACTTCCATTAACGACGAGAATTTAGCAAGCCATTTGTGATGCAAGCCGTAAGTCTATCTTATTAAAAATACGAATACTTATAGTCATAATTATTTTACATTACAATGGCTAAAAATACATATTCATGTGGCAATAGCGTCCAGAATTACTGCTTAAGATTAACAATAATTGTCTTTGAAGTAGTTCTGGTCAACAGTTACTTGAATTAATATGGAATTCAAAGAAATTATCTTGCGAAAGAGCAATGAATTTTTATGTAGATTACTGATTTATTTTAACCAGTATTTACAGTCCTACCTATTTACCGGGTTACTGAAGTAAAAATTTAAACCACCGGAAAACACTAGATTATTGAAGTTGTTAAAACGTAATTTTTATGATCTACAAAACTCAAGTCATTTCTTGTTATCATTTGGCTTCAGTTTTGCATATAATTTTATTGAGGCAAATTTATATTAAACACTACTAGTAACAATAAATTTAAATAAGTTTAGTGACACGAGCAATCGATTTTCGCGAATCATCTGCATTCTCTTCTATTCTTGACATCCCGGTTTCTATCGGCTTAACACAAGTAGTGTTGCTAGTTTCTTCCAATTTGCATTCTTAATTAAGTTGGTACATTCAATATCTGCCAGTGATGAAAAGTTAAGTTATTAGAAATAAATCGTTGTTTAAAAAAAAATTAAGAGTTTGAGAACTATTCTGTAGATTAGCATTGCATCACTACTAAAGCTAAACATACTTGCCAAACATGTGAACTTGCTTCTTTCTCCTAATTATCGAAGAAAAGTTTGAATTAAATCTAAAAAAATGAGACATCTTTGTTTTCCTTGCAGCAAAGCTTGCGCAAAAGTGAAACTTATTTTTTTTATATTATAATATTTTTGCTTGCTTTAGAATTTTATGTGGGACATTTAAATTCAAAGGACTAAAATTACATCCAAGTCGCTACCTTATAGAGTTACAAAATATTGAAGTCTGGAGATACAGACATTCAAACATACAGTCTATCGCAAGTCAAAAGATTTGAATCTCTCTCTCCACGAATAAATATTTTCAATATTATCTGGGAATATAAATTATATTACTGAATTAAAAATTAAAATATATCATAAAAAGATTCAAATGCATAACGCTACCAGTACAGACTTATTCATTCAATAATGTTAATGTCATCTAAATTCCAGGCATACTTTTCACTTTCTATATTAAACTTTTAATAGTGATCTATATTAAATATAATTATTTCAACTTGTTAATACCTTTGATTGATACTATGCTTTATTTAGTATTAAAATATATAAATATGTAAACAACTGTCAACCAGTAACTATTGCGATATAATGTCTTTATGCAGACATTTTTTAATTTGAAAGAAGGTTCCGTATATTAGGTTTCTCAATACGAGCTAGAGGTATTGTGAGAATAACCAAAGGAGCAAGAAACTGAGAGGGTTATAGTTTTAACCTGAAGTAAGAAAAGTATACTCATTATTATTTAATACTAAAAGTATACAAAAATGCAGACTTGACTTGTTGTTTTTACTATACAAACTAGAAGAAACCCTCAACTCTGATGGTGAACTTAATGACGGTATGAATTAATACAAAAGCAAGACCGATATGGTTAAAGCACAAGCTAAATTGGGACATACGTATAGTAAAATCTGTCTGACTCGCCTTGACTATACTGTTGTACACACCTATTAAAGTGTATACGATAGTTACATACTTATTATTTAACGAAAATTATTATCGTCAGTACCTTCAAGATAAGTAAATATGTATACACCTATTAAGGTAAGAATATTCTTTATTGTTTGATGTTACTTGAGACTTATAGGTTTGTTTTTAGATCAGAAATACATAATATATTAAAGAAAACTTACCTTGGTTTTAGGAAATAATACATAAAAAGAAGTTTTGAAGTCAAATGGTTAATTTTTGGGAATTTTGGAAAACAATTATATAAAATAACCAGTGAGACTTAGACTAATAGTTTTTGAGGTAAATATGTTCCAAATGATCCCAACTATTAAATATTTCAATTTAAAATAAAGACCTTTACCTGAGATCGGCATAAATACTGTTCGCGTACCAAGATTCAAATTTTATTATAGATAACCATATCAGAGGGCTAGAGTAGAGAGGGGAGAGGGGGCAAATCACAAAACTGGCCCTAACATACATTTTTTGAGATATAACTCTATCCAAAAAAATGAAAGTTATGGATTAATTTATTACTGCTAAATTTACTTTCTTATAAAAAATATCATAAGAATATTGCTTAATTTAAAACCAATTGTATAAACATTTTAAAAATTGTTTAAGAAGAAAGAAAGTTATAGTCTTTTAAATTTTATTAGTAGTGATAGACTGCGAATACCTGCCTATCTCATTTGCTCTCGTCAATAAAAAGAGCATTAGGCAAAATTACTTCACAATACAGAATTGCCTTACTAAAATGTTACTTTCATATTCTGCTTTATTATAACATTAAGGTGTACCAACTTTTCTATATAAAGATACACATGTAAAATTCTGAAAAGTATTCCGAACAACGTATTTTATTTTTTCATGTACACAGTTTGGAGAGAATTTCAATAGATTGGTAAGCAAGAGAAAACTATTAAATTTTAGAGCGGTTTAAAATTATGCATTTTTTTTGTTATATTCTCAAATAGTCTCTAGTATTCATAATTCTCTCACACACAACTTTCAAATTGTCAAACCGACAAGTTATAATTTTTTCAATGTTCATTTCCTTTTATGGTGGTTAAATCATTAGAGCTCTATTTAAATCTTAGAATAACGAAATTTAACTATAAAAGCCAGTGGAGCTTCAGGAAATTTTATAGTTTTGTCATATTTCCAGTCCTACGTTTATTAAAAATCTGAAATTAAAATCTCTACGAAATAAATGCGATCAAAGAATAAAATCAAGGTATGCGGTTTTCTCGATAAACTCAAAAAAAAACCTAAAATATATTCCACATGCACAGGAATATTTCCCAGCTGCATATCTACAACCTTAAGATAATTAATAACGTCTTCACAATTTCGCATCGGAGTGATCTGAATTGACTGGGAGCTAACAAAAAAGAAAAAATGAAAACTAACACGGAAAAAATTCCAAAATATCCGACATTCTGACGTTCGTCAATATTCGTAAGCGTCAGTGCTCTCAGTCTGTAATTTTTCTTGACGTAAATGAAGGATATATTTGAACTTTATACCGCTTGCTGTTAATTGAAAGTTTGCTTATGGATGTTTAATGGGAATGTTAAATTATAATTAAATACCTAAATCTAACTAAATCTTAGCCGCCTGATATGTAAGATTTAAATTGAAAGGTTGATTGTAATTAAATTTAGGCTTCCGTGCAAATTTATGTTTGCTTATCGACATCGTTACGCGTTTCTTATTAATCTGCAATTCATGTAATCCTCTTAATATTAATACTTTAATATGAGCCTGGACCCTGCTATATAATTCCATGTATTAAAACTTGTGTTTCTTTTCCAAATTGTAATCTCAGTATCCTCATATTTATTTTCACCTCTCAGAAATACAGGAATATTTCCTTTTAAAGAACGTTTAGTCTTAGAGTCCACTAAATTTGGAAAAGCCCTATATTTGTTTTCTTAGGGTTTTAATTTAACTTTCAATTGCAAAATATAAGTTCGAGCTCTGCGCGGATTTATTTATAGGTGTAAGGGCGGGGTGCAAAGATTTCGCGATACGCTTTGTCTCGCTTACCTTCTGTCCATCTACAAGTAATGAAATATGTATATTTAGTCGGTAGCGAATATTTAACATTTACATTGTGTCTAACTTTTACCATCGAATCTCTAACATTTAAGTTAAAATTTCACATTATAGAACTTTATTGTGAAAACGTTGAACATTGAATAAAACTAAATTTTAACTCATAATTTTACCTAATAGAACTTCATTCTTAATACAGGTTAATAATATCATAATTAAATATAAAACGATTTTTATTTTCAGTAAAATGGATTCAAGGAACTAACCAGAAACACTTACGTTAATTCTTAAATTTATATATTTTAATCTATCAGCGCTTTTATCAATGGATTTTGTAAAAAAATAACTAGTTTTTATTTGAATCCTTTGTGTACGAAATATTAAAAACAGAACAACCACCTTTGTTGCTATGTTCGTGTCGTCATCTCACTTTTGCAGTAACAAAATCATTCAATTATCGGGACTTTTATATTTTTACCGCATTTCTACTATTATTCATTATGAATTTTTCAGTTCATACACACAAATAATTCAAACAAAAATTTATAAACACAGTATAAATGGTTAGATATTCGCCACCGACGTAACATTATAATTTTCTTAATAATGGTCTCCTGCCTTCATATCTCCTATTGCAATTTTTACATTTTTCAGATCATTGCTTCAAATTAAGTCAGAAAAATAAAAAGGAACCTCCTCGTATCTCAACACAAAATTGCATTCTTTGTATATACATTTACCCTGCACGCCAGACAAAATTAAATTGATATAAAATGCAAAGCGCGCCTTTGTATTCACAACGCTACTGAAATTGCCTTACATAAAATAGTCTACATATCAAAACACTATCAGTTACACATTATTTTTACTTGTACTCTGAAATACATCTGATATGCATAGGTTTAAATTTCTTAACTTGCTGCTATTTATCTTACTTAGGAGTAGCTCTTTATTCAGGGTTATTGTCACCACTAATTTTCACAGTCTACTACCACCATACTAATATTTCTCTCTTATCTTATTTGATTGACCGTAAAATATTATCCTTTCATTGTTAAGTCTGCTGTTTGTGTAATGCACTTTCGAAGTGTCACTGAACTTTAATAAGTAAATAAATTGCACTTAGTAAAATGTTATGGTGGTTAAGTAGAATTGAAAGGCAATACTTACTACAAATCTACGCATTTTTTTTGTTAATTCAGTGAGTATACAACTAAAAAAATATGTATTAATGTTTATGTTCATATTTTGTCTTTCGTTAAAGATTAAATGTTAAAGGTGTTTGTGTGTATACTTCAAAATATTTTCTGTAATATATTGCTCTAATAATAAATAAAATTAAGATATATCAATATAAAGAAAAATAAAATAATGTCATAGTTACGTATACGTTGTAACTCATGGAAGGCAAGACGTAAATAATCAAAGCAATCTTGTTTATTTGTCAAAGTAGTGTGAAATGGTAACCATTGTAAGGTTTCTTTAAAAATATAACTACACTTAAATAATACAAACATCCTTCATCGTCCGTCAAAAGCTAACTAGCAGATAATAAACAAATTACATTCCATTAAAGGAAAAAACCCGACTATGAAAACAAAGAATTTCGGAAAGCGAACTCAGAACAAAGGAGACCGGCAAGGATCCAAATAGTGTTGGGCACAGGTATTACGAAAATAAAAATCACATTGTTGTATAGAGAAAATTAAAAAGACAAGCTCCTTACAAGTTTTATCAAAATCATCAATCAGAGGAAAGAGAAATCTTGTATTTTTGTATTATTATTATTATTAAAATTTGATTATTTTTCATGGTTTGTAAATGTTTGTAAATGTATTTTTTAAGGAATTCTTTGAACTAGCGAGATAAAATAAAGTGCAGATTGTGTCTCGTTCTATCCTCCATCTATAGATGTACAATATTAATCAATGATACTCACAGGCACGACAGATTCATTGAAACAATTTACGTAAACCTCGATAAGAGGGAAAAAGCCATTCAGATTGACAACAACAGAACTACTGGCAATTTTAGGTAACAATTTATTTTTAATTAATTTAGGCAATGGCTACACGTTAAAGAAAGCAAGAGGTATTGATTATTTTTTGTAATCCTTTCTAAAAAGTTATTACATATTCTGTTCATGTTTTTGTTATTTCTATTTCCAATTAATCATTCTTAATATATTAAAAATATAATATATACGCATTTATGCAGATAGATTTTATATTTCGTATCGTGGTTACAAATTGTAATTCTATTTTTTCCTCTTTCTTGATTGTCAATTACTAAATTCTTTTGTTTTCTATATTCTGAAAACTTTCAGCTTTTTAAAAAATTATATTTTATCTCTGTAACGTCTGGGCCCTTTTTTGGTCCCGTCTTTTGCTGATCTCCTTTTATCATCCGTCATATTTCTCTAATTTTTTCTGTACATTTTATATAGGAATCAGTTTTGAAATTATTTTTTTGGTGCACCTCATGGCAGATTAAGCAAAATTTTAATTACAAATTTTTTATTTTTTCATCGTTTTATTACAAAACGATTTTCATTTTGTCTTTCAGAGCCAATTTCTTTTAATATGGTGGGGTAGTTTGCACAAATAATTTTTTTTTGTTTTCATAGGTTTGATTATCGAATATCAACTTACAATTAAATGTTGGAATGACGATTTCAACCATAATATTATATAGATCATGATATCTTAAAGATATCCTCTTATATCTTATAGTTAGCTTAAAATCTAACGGTCTCTTAATTGTTAAAATCACATTATATTTTACAATTCTAGAGAATAACTTCTGGATATTTCCACACATACATATATAGATATATCAACACAACATATATAGATATTCAACTGTTCAAAATGCCTACAAATAAACTTATAAAATCACAGCCAAGTTTTAAAACGCTATAAAATATTCAGGGATTTGCATTATTTGTCAGGTCAAATCATTGTGACACAACTTTGATATTTTAACTTACAAATCTGATGTTCTGATTTCAATATTGTTATAATAGTTTAAAATACGATTTCGAATACCTTACAGTAATTATATTAACAAAATCTGCCACTCACAGCGCATTTATACTTGTGTATTGATTGTGGCGAGAATTTCAGATAGACATATATTTGAACGAAAACGAAATCAATGAAGATATTTTTATTTGCAAAAATTAACGATTTCTTGACTATAACTTCGAGACAGTTCTTATCTTCCCGATAGAATCATTTAAATTCTTTCAATTTTAAATTGAATTACTATTTATTTTTGTATGAAATATTACTCACAACTAAACGAAAGTACGTGATGTAGTATTATTTGCTTATTTATTTAAATTGTGTAATTTAAATAAAGTAGAAATGACACTACATCACGTAGTTTCACTTAGTTGTGAATAATGAATTTCTACAAAATTAACGCCAAATATATTTTAGGATAAATAAAGTTAATGAGTTTGTTATTAAAAAATATTTTCTTATTTCCTTTCAGTTAATTATACGATCATAGATGACTATATAGATGCCATAAAAAGTGTAAAATATAGAGAATGAAAAAAGTTCAAATATAAAAGAATGACTCTCACATGCAACAGTGCGCTTATTAACCGAATGCGCGAAACAAATGAATATATATTTGTATATATATGTGTATATATATATATATATATATATATATATATATATATATTTTATGTATTATGAAATATTACGAAAAAAAAAATTTAATGGCACGGAAATGAATAAAGAAAAGTTAAAAATTCTCAAATATAAAAATTAACGCATTGATAACATGGTGTAAAGGCAACCATTTAATTCTTTTTATTTAATATTTTGCATATAGTAAATTTCGCCCTTAAATATCAAAAAAATCCGTTTAGATATATTTGCATTAAAATTTAAATTCACTGGTAAATAATAATTTTTATTCTGGCCGAAATTTTATATCGATACTAAACTGAGTTGTTTTTATCAATTCAATTAAAACCATTAATGAAAAATATTCAGTACGTTAAATAAACTTATTATCTACCATAAAGTTATTATATGGAATACCAATAAAGTTATTATGTGGAAGTAATGCAAAAAATAATTTCAATTATCCAAATTTCAATTATTCTAATTTCAATTATCTACACCGATAATATAAATCAATAATTATAATTTCAATTATCTACACCGAACACCAAACTGTGTACAGTTTGGTATTCGGTATCGAATATTTGGATTAAATTTATTTTACGGTATAAAATTATCGACGTAGGTATCTCAATCAACTTTTTATTCATTTCAGGTATTGAATATATTTGGAGTTAATTTTTTAGAAATTCATTATTCACAATTAAATAAAACCACGTGATGTAGTGTTATTTCTACTTTCTTTAAGTTCTTTACCACGACCTAGGTTTCGTTGTATTGCATCTTCAGGTGGGTTATTAGCAAATATTTTTTTCATAAAGGAATGCGTGGAGAAATTAATATCAAAGACTTAAAATTATGGTTCCTTGGAGTTGTAAAGAAATCAAGCCTCTGAGTCAACATAGTCTAAAAAATCGTCCATTTAGGAGTCCCACTCGTGTTTGACATATTTTTTTAATTACCACGCGGAAAAGTCTACATACCACAATACCTATTTATAATTTTGGTATCTAATTTTGATAAAGATTTATATAAGATAAGGATTGATGGAAAAACGTACAAACACACGGTTACGTAAAAATATTCGAGGTTGGAATATTTAAAAATGCCGAATACAAAAATTCTTCTCCTTGTTGTCACTACTTTGTTAGTCTCAAAACTTATTACTAAAAAATTATATTTAGTATCACTTATTCAAGTGTCTTTTAAAATAATTTAACGTATCGCTCTAAAAGAAACTTTTCAAACTTCTTCATAGTTCATAATAACTTGTCAAGCACGAGTGGAACTCGCAATTCGAGCGCTCCGTATACATTTGAACATTTATAAACATTTGATGGTATATAATATTCCTATTAAACTAGTGGCAATATTTTAATTTTTAGAAAGAAAATATGTTACTTAATATACCTTCGACAGACGTACATTAAGAAAAAATTATGTGGTATAACCACAAACTAACCATTTTCGCATTTTTTTCCTTTCCTTGTGTTATGAAACCTCACTTTTTGCCAAATTTCATGATTCTAGGTTAAAGGGATGGGTTTTTTTATTGCATTGACTCAGAAGCTTGATTTTACAGCTCTCGGAGACCATATACCTGAGTATTTGTTATTAATTTGAACTTGATACCGCTACGCGCTTTAGAGAAATAGGGGCTTGACAGACATATGGACAAAAGAGTGATCCTGTAAGGGTTCTTTTTTTGTTTTGAGGTGCGGAAACCTAAAAACAATTATAAAAGCAAGTAATAAAGTATGAGAGCAGGTCAAACGACAAATAAAGAAATATTGAGTTTCTTTATGAGTTTCAGCCCCAATTTTGTAACAAAAATTTATTTTTGAGTCTGAAAAAAATTTTTGTAAACAAAATTGGTGCTGAAACTCATAAATCAACTCAATATTTCTTTATTTGTTGTTTGAATTGGTCTCATGATTTATTACTTGCATTTATAATTGTTTTTAGGTTTCCGCACCTCAAAACAAAGAAATCCATTCTCTAACTTCACCTATTAATGCTTCATATAAAGTATAAAATACTGGTCAAAATATAAATCAATATTGCACAAAAATTTGTTTTTAAATTTAAATGTCACATAGAAATCCGTTCAGTAACTTCATTTATATGTCGACGTTTTCTGATAGGCAATAACATTCTTTGTTGACATAGATTAAATTAATTCGGCTAAGTCTTTCTGAAGGACCAATTCGATTTTTTTTCTGTAAATGATAGGTTGGAGCTCTCAATAAGTTCAAATGTGTTCTTATATGAAAAAAAAAACTGACAAGCACATGTAGAACCTGCATCACAAAGGTATTTATTAACACAGTATTTATTTGACACAATTTATTACATTTTTTTTCTAAGTTACATACTGCAACGTGTTAAATATTGTATCTTTCACAGGCGTAAAAATAGGGTGTAGAATTTAAAAATTATAAGATGTAAGATAATTGCTATAGCTGTACAGTAATCATCTAGTCACATTTTATCGACTGTTTTTACATGATTTTTGAATCAGGGACTCCATAAGCTCATTTCTGAAGGGGTAATGGAGCAGAAAAAAATATCACCCAGTTTAATAATGCTTGTCGCAACGCTTACAGTATCAGTATATCAATATCTTCTAGACTCATTTCAACCCACTTTAATAATGCATCTCGCAATACTGCTTTGAATGAAGAGAGAGACGAAAGATAGGTGAAAGCTGTAGGAACGAAAGATGCATGTGCGCTCTAGGCAGATGAAATAAATTATGTCATCTTCTTTTTATATAGCATCCAAGAGCATAAAGCCCTACTAAAATAAAGATCAATGAATTATCAACGTAATGATTTAATAATAAAAAATAATGCATAATCGAAATAATTCCCATCATGGTAGAAACTCATGCCCATTATAAATTCGGAAGGGAATAAATACGGATAACATTAATACATTTTGTAAGAAAAAAACTAATTGAAATTTTGAATTTTTTTCTAGTAAGAGGATATAAGAAATTTCATTTCTATCGTTTGAATGCCGGATAACAAATTTTATTATTTTGTAGGCTTTGTGCTAGGATTCGAAAGTACGATTTAAAATATGAGATGATTATCCATAATTACACGGGTATGGTATCCTTCCGAGTGTAGTTCCGTCCAGCTAATAACTATGTACAAGAAGGATAGGTAAGTGAGAGTACGTCATCATTGGACATTTGCTAATATTCAAATGTAGACTGCTCCTCAAACTTCATTGAAATATTGAATCAATATTAGCTATTAACAAGTAAGAGAATTGCTAAATCATCGGACTACAAAAGGCAACGAGCAATGTTGAAAGCCACGGGCAAGGCAAACAGAAGTGGACTTCAATTACTGACTTGACTGACTCTAGATAAAGTGACATGAGGCCGAGCTTTGAATTTTTCAAACCGGATGTATTGCTTACAAATCATAAATCTATTGACGAAGAATTTTCCTAGAACGGAAGACATTCCTACCTCCAACACATTTTCAATTAAAAAGTAATTGTCAACGCGATAATTGCATTTTAAAAACAAAATAATCTACGTCTCCTTAATGACTTCAATGCAATCTCTTAGCCACATAATCCACAATATTCGTGAAACAAATAACAACGAAACGCTTTGGACGGAAACCGTGCTGGCAGTCCGTGAAGTGTGATTGGATTTGCAAAGAAATACGAGAATGCCAAAGGGTTTCATGCCAAATTAAAATCACTTACTTGTAAATATTCATTCATATTATTTTTGGAGGAACTTTTTTAAATATAATTAATTATCATAGTCTATAATAAGCAGACCATCTCATAATTGATTGTTTTAGTTATTTTGTGGCGTTTGACTCGCAGAGATTGCTCTTACAGTAATAAGTATGGCTTGATATATGTTATATTAAATAAATATTAAATGAAAAAAAAGTGAATGGAGTAAGCATTTTTATTCTCTGCATTCAGAAATTACATTCGTGTGTAAAGTGTATGTTTAACTATTAATCACAATGGCATAATGTGTAATTAAATAAATGATTATCATAATCTCTTGGATGCATATTTATAGCGTAGTTATTTTGAAATGTTACAAAAAAAATTAATACATAAAATTATATAAATTGGAATAAATTTTTCAACGTAAAAGGAAAAGTCTTAAATACATTTTGATATGTAGCTATTTTCAAGTAATTAAAAAAATTTTCATTTTACATATACAATATAATTCCTTGCCAAATTTGTGAGTCTGGAAAAGAATATAAAATCTTATCAGAGATTCTAGTCCATATTAAAATTCAACCTTGCAGTGCCAAAGCAGAAACTTTTTCTATCAAATGAAAAAAATTTTACGCATCTTTAGGAAAAGGTTTCATTCTATCGGATTTTTTGCAAGAAAGTCGTAAAATAATTTCAACTCTGAACGAAAAACAATTTTAATTTCGTAATAAAAACAATTAAGAAGTAAATTGAAATTTTGCTAGTGGCCCTCAAACTATAACAAGTATAAGCAGATGCAGAGAATTTAATTATATTTTTGCCTAACACAAAAACAAAACCTAGTTAATTTTATAGTTACCAAATAAAATATGTAAGAAATATGAGTCCTTAAAAGATACGTTCCACATATTGTTCATAATCTTTGATGTTGACATTTAAATTTTGGGTAGCTTTGATGTACTAGGCTCCTTTTACCAGTAGGCTGGCAAATTTTCTCGTAAACCTGGTCACATTCACTAATTGTATGTCTCTATTAAGATAAGAACAATTATATAGAGATAAAAATTCTTGATTTTGTTCCATTATTTTCGTCGTGAAAAAATTTAAAGGTTATATAACCTTTAAACGGCACATCTAAAAAGGGTTTAAAATTCAAAGGATATATGTTTAAAAGAAATGAATTATATAAATAAAAATCAAGAAAATCTATTGGAAACCCGGAAAATATTAACGACAAAAATATAGAAAATTTTAAAAGTAAAATTATGGAATAAATATGATAGAAGTTTATATTTTGTACGCACACGTTTAATTAGTTAAATTGTTAGTACTAATGAGTTTTAGCAGTTACATGCACATGTTCAAACAAATCACTAAAATGTAACAATTTTTTTAACATTGATGTGAAATTACTGAACACGAATGTATGAATTGTATAAACAGGGGATATTTTTTTAAACAATTTTGAAGGATAAGAATATTTTCCCTACTTAAAAATGAGGTTTTAGAATCAACTGCCAACGCGTTTGCAAATTGACTTTCTTAAAAAGAAAAGAAACATAAAGAAAAACTAAACGACTTCGTGATATGAAGATATAAATTTTATTTATGTACCTGCTCTCAACATAGACTCTGCCCTGCTCATGAATACATAATACGGAGCAGCAAGTCACTATTATGAAAGCATAGATTAGAAAGCAAATTGAATAATTCATGTCGAACACGTTTACATTGCCGAGTAACGCTGCTCGTTTTTTTCAGGTAGACAACACGGTGAATGCTTGTAGCATTCACCGTGATATCTACGTGGAAAATTGTAGGCTTTCCCGTAGATTTTCCCGTAATTAACAATTCACGATTAGCTAACTGCTCACTTTGTATTAACATTTAGTTTTATACTACTGGAATTTAAATGATTGAATCTTGATAGCGCGTGATACAAATTTCTGAAATATTTATTGATAATTTCATTAATTTCTTGAAATGCGTTTCGCTGTATGTTTAAATCGCGTAGTTTTTTAATTTCACGATTGATTTGTGTTAAACTCCCTAAACTAGTTTACGGTAAACAATATTTGTGTTTATTAATATTGAAACCATTCTATAAATTCTAAAAATAAATCAACAATGGTTCGAATAGTGAAACACGGAAATACAGGTGCTTTGCACTTTTTTAACGCAAAATGATTTCATTAAGAATGATTTCTATTAAGCCTGTACTAGTTAACATATACTAGATAATACATGGTAAAAAGTTTTGTCAATATTGATACGTAGTTGAAAATAATTGTTTACACCTGTACATGTTTAAACTTCTAGATAAATGTAAATGTGTACAAAATCTTCGTGTTTCGAGTTCTAACCAGACTTAACGGTTTTTCGTCACGTGTTCACGATTTATGATTTTATTGAAATGTTGATATAAGATGCTTTACAGGAGCGTTGTAGATCAGATATTGAACGCGAATCATATGCAACAGGTACAAACTTCACATGTGTTTATACAGAAATGCTAACAATTTATAATTGTAACCTTTGCTATTAACGACATTGGGCAAACTTCAACTTGCTCTCAACTGTTTTTTATGGTTTCGTAGCAAAATGGAAAAAAACAGTACCTTCATTATTTCGTCTTATCCGCCTGTCTGTCTCTCTGTTCGTAGGTCACAGCCATTTTATTCGGAGACTATTGGTACTACATAGATGAAATTTGGATGGTAGGTATTTCTCTGAACAATGAAATAGTGGAATTATGAAAAAGTAAGGGGTTGTGCTCCATACATGACCATGGCAATGGAGGGAAGACTTAGGGAATTACTTGATAAAACAGTAGTCTGTAGGCATTTCCTCCCTTAATATAGTTAAGTAATCATTCGTGTGAATATCACTCAGTATTACAAATACTACCGACACCTGTTTATAGATTTGACTTCGTAGTGCCTTGATACATTTGCTCACTTTAAATGTAAAAGAATCGCATAGAATAAATTTGCCTTTTACACATTGTGCATAAACCAAGCTTTCCCTTATTTAGTCTATTGATTTTAACACGTAGACGACGATTAAAGTAGGAAGTGAAGGTTAAGGATATCAATAATTCATTTAGATTTGACTGCTTTTAACAAAATGATAAGATTAATTAAATTCGGACTAAAATTTAATTTTAACAAAAGATTTTATGCACTATTGTAATACTCAATATCCCAAGAATTATTAAAAATTTAAAATTAAAAATAATTTTTTTAAATAACTATTGTTTGGATTACTTGGCTTATTTCTTTAGTATAATGATAGAATTGTAGGCAATAGGGTTTTGCCTATTTTATTGGACAAGTTTTTACCATTAAATAATGACGACTCCCCCCATTTAAAGTAAACGCACGAAATTAGAAGATAGATGGACGTAATAGCGTTTTGTATTTTTACTTACAGTCAGGTAAACTAAAAATTTAAAATACAATTAAATGAAACTACGTGATGTAGTATTATTTCTAATTTCTTTAAGTTCTTTACCACGACCTAAGTTTCGTTGTATTACAATATCTTCAAGATCTTTGCTAAAAGCCCACCTGAAAATGTTGTAATACAACGAAACCTAGGTCGTGGTAAAGAACTTAAAGATAGTAGAAATAATACTACATCACGTAGTTTCTTTTAATTGTGAATAATGAATTTCGACAAAATTAACGCCAAATATATTCAAAAAATTTAAATCTCAAGGACCCTCTTTGGATCCATGTTTAATTTAAAGCTTCTGATGTTTTAATATTTGAAATCTGTAGAGCACTTTACTTTATTAACATTCTGTTCTTCACACAGTTTTATTTAACTCTCCGATATAAGAAGACACTTATCCTCATATCATAATTATGAGTAATAAATTCATGTATAACATAAATGTATTTCATTCCTGTCGGGAGAGTATTAAACATTTAATGGAAAAATCATAAAATTTTCCATCGACAGGAAGCTTCTGATTTATGCGACAATATTAAATATGGTTATGGATATAAAGGTTATGGAGACGATGAATTAGCTATTGAGCATCAAGATCAAGTAAGTGTTTTAAGATGATTTTGATACGTGTATCTCATTAGCGAGCCTAAACTTCTTTGCCGGCTTTTTTTAGAGAACTCGAACTGGTTAATTAAAAGTCCAGTGTGGTATACAAAACAAACATGGTTAATACTATTTAAGGTGGATCTAAGCAACCCGCGACTTGATTTATGGAAATTAAAAATTTCGACTACTAATCGGAAGAAATGGAGAGAATTCGCACAGAGAGCTCATGAACCAACAGTACTGAAGTAGAATACTGGCATCAAGGCTACTCTTAACCTGGTGACAGTTGGGAATCATTTATTCGTGGAAATTCTGATACTGAAACATTAACAATAATACTGATATTACATTTTTAAAGTAATGTAATAAAAGCAGTTACCGGCCTTCCTTGGTATTTTTATAAAATTATTTAGAAAAGTTATGATAAAAGTATTTACAAAAGCGTTATCGACGATATTTCCTTGTTAAAAAGAGAAAATATACTTCAGCGACTTACAAGTAATATGTTAGAAACTATCTAGATTCTTTCAAACTATAATATATTATTTTTGATAAAATTCATGAAAAGTGTGAGACTGAAAGACTTTCAATTATTTAGATATAATTTTAATATAAAATTATAATGAATGTTAGATATAAAATTATAATAAACAAGGACAATTCGATAATAAATTACTAATGACACACATTTTTACTAAAAAGTGAATTTAGTGTGACATTGATTTCAAAACACGTAGCAGTGTATATTGTAGTCTGACCGTGGACAGAAATGATATTAAATTAAAAAAAAAAAAATTACGCATAAATGATATTTAAAGTTATATTTCTTAATCATACCAACGTTTAAGTTTGAGATATTAATATATAATTTCCGTACTCAAAATACTGATGGATAAGTAAAAGCATTGCAAAAAGGTAAAATATAATAACTGTTTATCTATAACGAAATTTATTTGATTACGAGAATGGAAATAAATACGTTTTTATTAAAAAAAATAGCAAATTTCGCTACAACTAATTTTTAGTAAATCTTTTACCGCCTTTTCAGAAACCGATCCCGAAGAAGTGTAATGAAAATATGGAAGATTATATCATCAAATATACCAGATGCGTCACGCTCATTTTTAAATTATATTTTTAAAGAGTCCAGTTATTAGGATCCAAAGGTAGTGACATTAATCGTTAAACAAAAAGATGTATTCCATTGTAATGTCATCCGTACAGCTGCAGAATAACCCTTCGCTATTTCAGCAATTTCGCTATTTAATTAATCTTGAGAAGGAATCAAATTCCTTGTTATTATAATTAAAAAAAGATCAATAGCATTGGATAGTATATTACTTTAATTCAATTTGTCATAATTGAGTTTTCATTGTGTAAATTAGGTGAGTAGAATATTAATTCGCGTTAGAAAATATTCATTTTTCTTGTTTAATGCAACGGAAATACTAACGTTAATCTATGGCGTCGTACTGAATTTTGCCACGTTAAAAAATGTTATGAACCGAAACATTCAATAGTCACTTTTTCAAGTAAGGAAATGGTGAACAGATAAAAAATAGTAAAATATATTAGATTTAACAAACTTAGATTTAACAAAATTGAGATCGATTTTCGTTAATTCGTGAAAATAGTCAATTTAAACAAACATCATTTAAATATTCATATGTTGCGGTTAAATCGAAATGCTAACATCGGCCATTTAATCTGATTGCACTATGGTGCACCACTACCTTCCGAGCTACACTACCATGCAGTGTCTGCACCTTATCTTCATTACAACTTATGTTTACCTCAAGCGAATGTTGGAACTTTTATTTTTACCATTTCGGGAGAGAAATATGAATTTACAATGTACAACAAAATTTTATTGTTTTGAGCTATCTAGCGAACGGCAATGAGTTATATCAGTATGTAAGTATACATGAGTATTTTAACAAAAAAATAATAATTAGGCCTATACGCTGTATGTAGTAAGATATACAGTGTGTAGTAATATATTGTTTATGTGTTCAAAGATTCTTCCTTAAAGCTGCCAAATCGTGTCATATTTACACGTCTCAGTAAGTGAAGAGTATATTCCTTACCATGTTCCAACTACCCTATAATAGTTTTTATACAGTTTATCGTATCACCATCACCACGGGAAGGTGCCCTGAACGTTAGCCAAATTAAGTATGTTTATCAACCTATTTAAGATTACGTATGCACTATGAGGAAATATAACCTTCGTAGATTTAAAGCAAATATTTTACTCTTTTTATAACATATATATATATATATATGTTGTTTGTGTTGAACCAGAATCCATATTAGCCACGTAAATACGTAAATGAACGAAATCGAAGTAAGTGTTTATATAATGTTTATGAGTAATATTTGGGTGACGTTAGCAAACATTATGACGTTCATATACCGGTGAAACTCAATTTACAGGAGATATTAAATAATAACCTGATGTCAAATTAAAGCTCTAATAGCAATAAATAAATTCAACCACGGTCTGCTTTATGGATTTGCACCTGCAGCGACTGAGTTTAAGATTATCAGTAAATATTGAATATATTTGGCGTTAATTTTGTAGAAATTCATTATTCACAATTAAATGAAACTACGTGATGTAGTATTGTTTCTACTTTCTTTAATTTCTTTACCACGATCTAGGTTTCGTTGTATTACAACATCTTCAGGTGGGATATTAGCAAATATCTTTGCTAATATCCCATTATATATATATCGTGTGAATACAACCTTAATCGGCCAAGTCGTTCAAAAGTTACACGATCACTGACAGACGCGCGAACTATTTAATATGACAATTATACATCGCGACCAAATGCAGTGTTTTTCTAGATATAATTTTCAAAAAATCTAGACACAAGGATCTAATTTTTATCTACACTTCTTTTGCAAAGCAGTGCAAGAATTCGGCTGTCTTATTTTACATCCTTTTACAGTTAACTTTTAAAAAGAACTTGACTCTTTCTACATTAATGTTTTTGATATGATCATACATATTTCAAACGTTAAACTTGCCCCGCGTGTAAATAATTAGTTAAGTAAAATTTAGTTAAGTTATCGCTACTAAAACCTTCAACAAATTGTTCAAACAAATTCAAGAAACCTATGAATAGAAGTACCTGACGAATGTGACCATAGAATTGAGAGAGATTTTATGATTTCCAGAAAATAAGGTTACAATTCATTTGTTCTTCAAACTAATATATTTTTAAAAACAGGATATATTTTTTAGGGCGAAGTCTCTACTACCTTTTATTTCATATTTATCTAGTCACCCCTTGACATTTTCCAATAATCCATTTTTCTAATCATCAAAGTCAAGGCTACTTTTCTACGGTTTGACACCATGTATATTTAGGAAAATTTCCATTGGTGGATGTGATACAATATAACACACACAAATACGCACACGTAAGCACGCACAAACACACATACATGTACTTAAATACATAAGCGCGCTCCTATGCATACACACAAACGAACTTGTACTTGCTAGCAGTAATGCTTACATGGCACCGCAGTCTCATGATTCTCATATTAACATGGGAAGATCAGAGAAAAAAAATGGAAAACGTGAAATAATGTTGCTTTAAAAAAATATTATATGACGGACTTAAATGTAAACGGAACTTAACTTTTTAGTTGAAACTAAAGTGATTGGTAATTATATTAGTAATTGGTGATTGGTAATAAAGCTGTATACATAAGAGTATAAATTACATTAAATTTTCTAATCTTTTAGGTTTGGGGCCTGGTTCTTTCAGGAAATATTGGAGCTAAATAATGTGTTTGTGTGGGTGTTCATATGAATATGGAAGCCTTGTGAATCGAAAATATCTAACAAGGCCTATCGTAATGAACCATACGGTTAACTAAAGATTTAATTTTGGAATACTCCTTCTCTCAAATAGTTTAGAGGTCGAAGTTTTAGGGCCAATCTCGCCGAATCAGATTAATATTCTTATTACTGTTCGTTACTATTCCTTCTATTATCAGAACTTTTTACTGAATAATGCGAGCGCAAGAAGCTATATCTACAATTGACCGTTAGGCAGTTCCACTGCAAAACTAAACACGAGCACATGGCACAATCGAGCAATCGCCGTTATAAAGCTCCTCTTGCTACCTTTCTATTTTAGCATTAGACCGTCTTCATCATCTTCGTTACATCAAAATATTGGGTTCTCATCCAGACTAATTTCATCTTAAGTGCAACAAGAAATGGGTTAAAATCGACTAGCAATACTGGACTTGACAATTTGGTTTTAATACAATAATCACATCCATTGCTTGTTGCGTAACCTAGTATCTTTCATTTTGGTCTTTAAAATTTACTCTCATCGACACCAAAAATTTTCACAACAGCAATTACGTTTATATGCGAAAAGCGTTACTGTAATTTTCCTTCAATAATAAAAACAAAACTTATAATCAATTCAATATAAATAAAAATCTTCACTAGAAGAACTTTACTACAGGGGTAACGTTAAACAGGCAATAAAGGCAAGCACAAGATTTTATATTGGAGGATTAATCCTTTCCCCCTCGCCCACTTAAAGGGGGAGGGGTCGTAATTTTTTACATCCTGCGGGTGTACCCGCGTGTAAGTATTGTATTCAGCGTACCGAGACTATATTTGGTTTATTTTATTACATTTGTTTGAGTCTGATTTTGTGAAACATATTGATGTACTGTCCAATCAAAAGTTAATAAATTGAACTTCACTACCAGGAACTTGATACGTTAAAAGTTATTTATTTACCATTCAGGAGAGCTTGGAAGTACAGACTTAAAGATTTAGAAATTCTGTGAACCCTTGAAAATCGACTTTTAACATTAGTTAACCAATAAACAATGTACACCTTTATCTGTAACTACATAGATGCAAGATATATTAATGATAAAAGATATACCTACAGTCTATAGTAAAGTTTTGCTTACTTTTTTCTTCGTGCATAAAATTAACACTGGATCGTGAAAAATGTTCTCTTCGCTTTATTCCAACAAAACTATTTTAGCCCTACTTATGTAAAATATAGTACATATAAATATCAGTTTAAATTGCAATATAGATTAGAATTATATTTTGAATTATAAAAGATAAAATTCATCAATCAAGATTAATATTTCTAATATTCTTTGTATAACAATTTTAATTTTCGGATTTGTTTTTTTATTTAAATGAATTAAAAATCAAATCACTTTATTTAACATTTCAATTTTCATATATAACAACGAAATATTATAATAAGCACCCTGGATGGATAAATAATATCAAATGAGAGGAAAAAACCTTCGTTTTTGTACTTGTTTCATTTTGAGACTAAGGGAATAATCGTATTGGTGTTTAAAGCTATTTGCATCAATGTAATTTATCATAAATATAATAATATTTATTTATAAAAAATTGTGAATACTTTACCATATCCGTCACTGTATCTGACCATCTTCCAATCAGGCTATTGCTGTCTTTTCGTAACGATTTTATATAATTTAACACCAGTACGCTGATATTATTTTTTTATTATTTCGATATTATTACCTAACCAAGTAAATTATTATTCTTTTCATGATTAAGTTTTTTTTACTGATTTATGTCTGCTAAAATTAAGTAAAATTTCCACCAAACTTCAAAGAAAATTTACAAAAATCTCCTATAGACTACATCCGTGTTTAAGAATCATCGTCTTTATCTCTGATTTAATAAATGTAGTGAAATTTATGAAAATATACATTAAAATAGAAACATATCATTTTGAGCTTTATGTTTAATCAGCCTGAATGAAGTTTTTGTGAACTTTATAATATTTACCAATATTATATCCCATTTATATATATCAATAAGAAATTAATTATTGTATTATTAATTACCGTACTCACATTAAAGTATTACATTGCCAACGAAACCGTATTTCCACTATAATTCAACGCAAATAAATCTAACGATAGTCGTTTGCCGTGCTTTATGTGAGTGATGTACTTACAACAATATGTACTGAAACATAAGTCTTCGTGCTCGAAGATTAACGTTTTCGCCTCACCGACATTCACCCACAACGGTAACTTGCAATGATTTAGATCCGGCGTGCGTATTTGTGGATGAACTGTTTGCTTTTGAGGTAGGTGCAATCTGGAGGGTGTATTTTGGGATTTGGTTGTGGCGCATTTTTAATACGTTTGCGCAGTGTCGATTTTGTGAAGCGCGGGTATGAGTGTTCCATAATGTTTGCATGGCTATATGCATGGCGATCTCAGAAAAATCGAATTAATCTTTGAATTACAACATCCATGGGACTTTTTAAAATAATTAAAATTTTATATAAATATAATATAGTAAACTAATTATTAAGATGCCATAGTTAAAGTGCATCTATTAAAAATATCTTGGAATATCAATCTTGTAAACAAAATCCATAATCTGTATACTGACTTAATTAGAGGTACAGGAAACAAGAATGTTGAGAGAAATATTTTGAATTTTTAGGTCTTTAAATTTCCATCATTGTGACATTAAAAGAAAAAGAGCAATATTCCATTGGTAAAAATATCCTTAAATTTATTACTTTCATACAATAGAAAATGCAAATTTCCCCACATAATATTGTACTTGCACTACACGGATCTTACTTTGTACTTTTTGCTGTAATTAACTCTCAGTCATTTGCTGTAATTACTTTAACTCCCATACATAACACAGAAAAAAACTTAGAAGATATGAAATTCAAATTCTGTTGCCTAGTTAAAGTATAACTACGAAAACGTAAAGAAGCTAAGGACCCTTTAAAACTTCCATTAACGACGAGTATTTAGCGAGCCATTTGTGACGCAAGCCGTAAGTCTATCTTATTAAAAATACGAATTCTTATAATTTTAATTATTTTGCATTACAATAGCTAAAAAGACATATTTATGTGGCATTAGCGTCCAGAATTACTGCTTAAGATTAACAATAATTGTCTTTGAAGTAGTTCTGGTCAACAGTTATTTGAACTAATATGGAATTCAAAGAAATAATCTTGCGAGAGAGCAAGGAATTTTTATGTAGATTACTGATTTCTCTTAACCAGTATTTACAGTCCTACCTATTTACCGGGTTACTGAAGTAAAAATTTAAACCACCGGAAAACACTAGATTATTGAAGTTGTTAAAACGTAATTTTTATGATCTACAAAACTCAAGTAATTTTTTGTTATCATTTGGCTTCAGTTTTGCATATAATTTTATAGAGGCAAATTTATATTAAACACTACTAGTAACAATAAATTTAAATAAGTTTAGTGACACGAACAATCGATTTTCGCGAATCATCTACATTCTCTTCTATTCTTGACATCCTGGTTTCTATCGGCTTAACACAAGTAGTGTTGCTAGTTTCTTCCAATTTGCATTCTTAATTAAGTTGGTACATTAAATATCTGTCAGTGATGAAAAGTTAAGTTATTAGAAATAAATCGTTGTTTCAAAAAAAATTAAGAGTTCGAGAACTATTCTGTATATTAGCATTGCATCACTACTAAAGCTAAACATACTTGCCAAACATGTGAACTTGCTTCTTTCTCCTCATTATCTAAGAAAAGTTTGAATTAAATCTAAAAATATGAGACATCTTTGTTTTCCTTGCAGCAAAGATTGCAACGAAAGTCAAACTTGCTTTTTTTATATTATAATATTTTTGCTTGCTTTAGAATTTTATGTGGGACATTTAAATTCAAAGAACTAAAATTACTTTTAAGTCGCTACCTTATAGAATTAAAAAATATTGAAGTCTGGAGTTACAGACATTCGACCATTCAATCTATCGCAAGTCAAAAGATTTGAATCTCTCCATCAATAAATATTTTAAAATTTGTGAAATCTGGGAATATAAATTATATTACTAAATTAAAAATTAAAACATGTAATAAAAATATTACAATGCATAACGCTCGTTGCTACCGGTACATACTTACTCATTCAATAATGTTCACGTCATCTAAATTCAAGGCATACTTTTCACTTTCTATGTTAAACTTTTAATAGTTATCTATCTTAAATATAATTATTTCAACTTATTAATGCCTTTGATTAATACTATGCTTTATTTAGTATTAAAATATATAAATATGTAAACAACTATTAACCACTAACTTTTGCGATATAATGTCCTTAAGCAGACATCTTTCAATTTGAAAGAAGGTTCCGTATTTTAGGTTTCTCAATATGAGCCAGGGGTACCGTGAGAATATCCAAAGGATTACGAAAAAAATTCCTCACGAAGAAATGTGGTATATTATGAAAACAAGAAAGAAATTTATTTTTTTTAAATAAACCAGAACTTCATTTGTTAAAATGTCCTTACCTAAAGAAATTAGGAAAAAAATCTAAAACTTTCCTTCCTTAATATATAGATCGTTCACCACAAAAAGTTACTAAGGACATTAATCAAACATTTAACATCATCAACTTTTTACGATAAAAACAAATAATATTTTAATAACAAATGCAATTTTTTCTGAAGTAAAGCAAATAACAACTTTTTTTAAATATTACCTTTTTTTTCCTAAATAAAGAAAAATAAAACTTTTATAATCTAAAAATTAAATTGAGCAGCGTAGTTTTTTCCTTGCAGTCTGCTTGGATGTCGAGCTGGCCTCGTGTTGTCAAAGTCCAAGTACGTCAGATTTAAAAAGGTGATGTTCGCATTTAATACTCATATATACATATATATATATATATATATATATATATATATATATATATATATATGTATGTATATATATATATATATATATATATGTGTGTGTGTGTGTGTGTGTGTGCGTGTGTGTGTGTGTATGTGTATATATTTAAAATGTAGCGTCAAAATTTTTAAAGAAAATAATATAAAATAATATCATTTATAAGTACCTAACATTGGGTTAACCATATATTGAGTAATAATAGAGGTTTTCTAAATAAAGAAATGACTGAATGTTTTCCAAAAAATCCCACATTTTATACCGTTTCCGGTCTTTTAAAGCACTTCGCTGAATTCCGTCATATGCGTGTTTTTTATAATACATCGGCTGTTGTGATAATATTATTGATTTTAACATACCCTTGGGAATCGAGGCCTTCACATGACTCGAAGGTTTCGTGGCTCTTTAATATCTGACCTGATCTAATGGCAGATTGCATAAAGCTAGAAGTGAAAAGATTTACCAATGAAAAAATACTTTCATATTTACGTAAATATAGTAAAAATAATATGGACTAGACGTGAAAATTGAAAAGTTTTGAGATAATGGGGCCAAAAAAGTTTGAAGACTTGACCAGGCGCTGCAAGCAATCCAAGTATTTTTTTATGAACGAAAAAATTAAAGATTTTGAATTAATCAAGAGAAAAAAATAAAGTTTGAAAACTTACTCATTTTATACATTTTCACTTACATTTTCTGGATTACAAAATTTAGATAAAAATACATCTACTTTAGGACTTAAAAAAATTATATTTTATCCTACTTACAAACTGTTGATCTATTTCTTTTAAGAAAAAATACCGTTAAGTAAATTCGATATGTCTTCAAATCTACTTCGTAGAAGCAGTATTGCCAGAAATTACTTTTAAGTAATAATAGTAACATTGGAATATATTTCCGGGGACAATATGACCTAATTTTTTCATATTATGCGGTATCATTTCAACTCTTTATGCTTGTTATTCAATAGAAGGTTAAAGTTAAGGTATAGTAATATTTCAATGCTTAATTATAAGATAGAAACTTTTTGCTGTTTACTGTTAATCTGTTTGAAATAAATTACTTGAGAATATTAGGTGACGACAGTTTCTATGCTATGATTTGTGCAAGAAGTTTTGTAAAAAATACTTTTGTATTAAAAAGCCTTAAAACTTAATGTAAAAAAAATATTTTGATGCTTTTACTTCAATCACCAACGAACGTAATTCCGTTTCAATTGACGAAAAAAATTATTAACGCTGAAGAAAATTCCGCTTTCATCTCATACGAAAATTTCCTTCGTTCAAAAGTTGAATATATGTTAGGATAAAACAGGATCGGACATATCTCCGAGCTTAAATTAAATTCAGTTTGTTAAATAAAACTTCACAAAGAGAAAAACAATAAGGTTTGAGTGCCTCCCCATTTTCTTCTATTTAATACCTGAATATAAATCAGGATTCGATAATAAATAACTTTTAAAGAGAAATATTTAACAGGGAAGAAAATAGATATGGCGGTTTCAGAAAGTATGTAAATGGAGAATTAGACATATAATATCAATTCATTTTTCATTACGATTATTTATTGTTGAATTATGAATCGAAATTTACATGGTATTACTTGAGACACTTCTGATATTAACTTTTCGCTCATAATATTTTTATTTATATTGAACAACTAAAATGGCATATTTGGATGGCACGTTATCACAGTTACAGCTACTTGTGAAAGTACATATTTTATATCATAAAAAACATATGATATATGATATAATTTTAAACATAGTTTAAATGAATCTGTATAGTTTTGGACATAACAAACATTTTTATTTTATTCGTATTTTATTTTATAATACGTTTTTAAAAAGTAACTGATGTAAGTATTTACAGACCTTTAAGCTGTTACGGAAATCGATACAAATAATAGTTCTATTAAAAGAAATATAAGATGATGTAGAGTTTACTGGTTTTGAAGTACCTCATTTTAAGTAAAATTATATTATTTACAACAACTCATCATGAATGTGAAGAATATATATATATATATATATATATATATATATATATATATATATATATATATATATATATATACACACACATATATATATATATATACGTGTACATACATATTACCGTGAATTTACAATCGTACCATTGTCTCCTAGGTTTTCATTTCCTTTTGAGAAATAAGTGCGTACGCGCTAGATGTGTTTACAACACACATCTCAAAAACTAATAAACCTGAAGTAAGAAAAGTATAGTATATTTAATACTAAAAGTATACAAAAATGCACACTTGGCTTGTTTTTACTATACAAACTAAACTCAATGACGGTATGAATTAATACAAAAGCAAGACCTGTATGGTTAAAGCAGAAGCTAAATTGGGACATACGTATAGTAAAATCTGTCTGACTCGCCTTGACTATACTATTGTATACACCTATTAAAGTGTGTACGATAGTTACATACTTATTATTTAACGAAAATTATTATCGTCAGTACCTTCAAGATAAGTAAATATGTATACACCTATTAAGGTAAGAATATACTTGAGACTTATAGGTTTGTTTTTAGATCAGAAATACATAATATATTAAAGAAAACTTACCTTGGTTTTAGGAAATAATACATAAAAAGAAGTTTTGAAGTCAAATGGTTGATTTTTGGGAATTTTAGAAAAAAAGGTAAAAAAATTATATAAAATAACCAGTAAGACTTAGACTAATAGTTTTTGAGGCAAATAAATAAATATTTCAATTTAAAATAAAGACATTTACCTGAGATCGGCATAAATACTGTTCGCGTACCAAGATTCAAATTTTATTATAGGTAACCATATCAGAGGGCTAGAGTAGAGAGGGGAGAGGGGGCAAATCACAAAACTGGCCCTAACATACATTTTTTGAGATATAACTCTATCCCAAAAAATGAAAGTTATGGATTAATTTATTACTGCTAAATTTACTTTCTTATAAAAACTATCATAAGAATATTGCTTAATTTAAAACCAATCGCATAAACATTTTAAAAATTGTTTAAGAAGAAAGCATGTTATAATCTTTTAAATTTTACATTTATTTAGTAGTGATAGACTGCGAATACCTGCCTATCTCATTTGCTCTCGTCAATAAAAAGAGCATTAGGCAAAATTACTTCAAGATTCAGAATTGCCTTACTAAAATGTTACTTTCATATTCTGCTTTTTTATAACATTAAGGTGTACCAACTTTTCTATATAAAGATACACATGTAAAATTCTGAAAAGTATTCCGAACAACGTATTTTATTTTTTCATGTACACAGTTTGGAGAGAATTTCAATAGATTGGTAAGCAAGAGAAAACTATTCAATTTTAGAGCGGTTTAAAATTACGCATTTTTTTGTTATGTTCTCAAATAGTCTCTAGTATTCATAATTCTTTCACACACATGACTTTCAAATTGTCAAACCGACAAGTTATCATTTTTTCAATGTTCGTTTCCTTTTATGGTGGTTAAATCATTATAGCTCTATTTCAATCTTAGAATAACGAATTTTAACGATAAAAACCAGTGGAGCTTCAGGAAATTTTATAGTTTTGTCATATTTCCAGTCCAACGTTTATTAAAAATCTGAAATTAAAATCTCTACGAAATAAATGCGATCAAAGAATAAAATCAAGATATGCGGTTTTCTCGATAAACTCAAAAAAAACGTAAAATATATTCCACACGCACAGCAATATTTCCCAGCTGCATATCTACAACTTTAAGACAATTAATAACGTCTTTACAATTTCGCATCGGAGTGATCTGAATCGACTGGTAGCTAACAAAAACACGGAAAAAATTCCAAAATATCCGACATTCTGACGTTCGTCAATATTCGAAAGAGTCAGTGCTCTATAATTTTTCTTGACGTAAATGAAGGATATATTTGAACTTTATACCGCTTACTGTTAATTGAAAGTTTGCTTATGGATGTTTAATGGGAATGTTAAATTATAATTAAATACCTAAATCTAACTAAATCTTAGCCGCCTGATATGTAAGATTTAAATTGAAAGGTTGATTGTAATTAAATTTAGGCTTCCGTGCAAATTTATGTTTGCTTATCGACATCGTTACGCGTTTCCTATTAATCTGCAATTCATGTAATCCTCTTAATATTAATGCTTTAATATGTGCCTAGACCCTGCTATATAATTCCATGTATTAAAACTTGTGTTTCTTTTCCAAATTGTAATCTCAGTATCCTCATATTTATTTTCACCTCTCAGAAATACAGGAATATTTCCTTTTAAAGAACGTTTAGTCTTAGAGTCCACTAAATTTGGAAAAGCCTTATATTTGTTTTCTTAGGGTTTTAATTTAACTTTCAATTGCAAAATATAAGTTCGAGCTCTGCGCGGATTTATTTATAGGTGTAAGGGCGGGGTGCAAAGATTTCGCGATACGCTTTGTCTCGCTTACCTTCTGCCCATCTGGAAGTAATGAAATATGTATATTTAGTCGGTAGCGAATATTTACATTTACATTGTGTTTTACCATCGAATCTCTAACATTTAAGTTAAAATTTCACATTATAGAAATTTATTGTGAAAACGTTGAACATTGAATAAAACTAAATTTTAACTCATAATTTTAACTAATAGAACTTCATTCTTAATACAGGTTAATAATATCATAATTAAATATAAAACGATTTTTATTTTCAGTAAAACGGATTCAAGGAACTAACCAGAAACACTTACGTAAATTCTTAAATTTACATATTTTAATCTATCAGCCCTTCTATCAATGGATTTTGTAAAAAAATAACCAGTTTTTATTTGAATCCTTTGTGGACGAAATATTAAAAACAGAACAACCACGTTCGTGTCGTCATCTCAGTTTTGCAGTAACAAAGTCATTCAATTATCGGAACTTTCATAGTTTTAGCGCATTTCTACTATTATTCATTATGAATTTTTCAGTTCATACACACAAATAATTCAAACAAAAATTTGTAAACACAGTATAAATGGTTAGATATTCGCCACCGACGTAACATTATAATTTTCTTAATAATGGTCTCCTGCCTTCATATCTCCTATTGCAATTTTTACATTTTTCAGATCATTGCTTCAAATTAAGTCAGAAAAATAAAAAGAACCTCCTCGTATCTCAACACAAAATTGCATTTTTTGTATATACATTTACCCTGCACGCCAGACAAAATTAAATTGATATGAAATGCAAAGCGCGCCTTTGTATTCACAACACTACTGAAATTGCCTTACATAAAATAGTCTACATATCAAAATACTATCAGTTACACATTATTTTTACTTGTACTCTGATATACATCTGATATGCATAGGTTTAAATTTCTTAACTTGTTGCTATTTATCTTACTTAGGAGTAGCTCTTTATTCAGGGTTATTGTTACCACTAATTTTCACGGTCTACAACCACCCTACTAATATTTCTCTCATATCGTTATTTGATTGACACTAAAATATTGTTATTTCATTGTTAAGTCTGCTGTTTGTGTAATTAGCTTTCGAAGTTTCACTGAACTTAAATAAATTAATTAATTGCACTTTGTTAAATGTTACGGTGATTAAATAGAATTGAAAGTCAATATTTACTACAAACCTACGAATCTACTTTTTTTGATTCGGTGAGTATACATCTAAGAAAATATGTATTAAAAATTATGTTCATATTGAATGTTAAAAGTGATTGTATGTATATGTCAAAATATTTAATATTATTGCTCTCGTAATAAATAAAAATAAAATATATCAGTATAAATAAAAATAAAATAGTGTTAGCTATAACTCATGAATGGCGAAACTTGTAAATAATCAAAGCAATCTTGCTTATTTCTCAAAGAAGTGTGAAATGGTAACCAATGTAAGGTTTCTTTAAAAATGTAACTATACCTATATAATATGAATGTCGTTCACCGTACACAAAAAGCTAACTAACACATAATAAAAAAAATATTCTCTTTAAAAGGAAAAAACTCGACTATGAAAACAAATAATTTCAGAAAGCGAACTCAGAACAAAAATATCGACAAAGGTCCGTATAGTGTCGTGCCCAGGTGTTAAAAGAATAAAAATGACACTGTTATACAGAGAAAATAAAAAAAAATAAGCTCCTTATAAATTTTATCAAAATCGTCAATCAAACAAAAGAGAAATCTTGTATTTTTTTATGAATAGTTAGTTATTTTTCCTAATAGTTTGTAAATGTAATTTCTACGGAATGCTTTGAACTAGCGAGATAAAACAAAGTGCAGATTGTGTCTCGTTATACCCTCCATCCATAGATGTTCCATATTAATCCATCATTCTCACAGGCACGATAGGGTCGTCGACCGTCGAGTTACGTAAACCTCGATAAGAGGGAAAAAGCCATTCATTTTGACAATAGAACCATTGTCAATTTTTGGTAATAATTTATTGTTAATTAACTTAGGCAATGGCTACACGTTGTAGAAAGCAAGTGCTATTGATTATTGTTTGTTATCCTTTCGAAAATGTTGTTATATATTCTGTTAAAATTTTTTTTGTTATTTTTATTTCCAATTAATCAGCCTTTACGTTTTAAAAATATAATATATACGCATTGACGAAGATCGCTTTTTTGTTTCGGGTTATGGTTACAAATCGTAATTAATTTTTTTTTATTCTTTCCTGATAGTCAATTACTGAATTGTTTGGTTCTTTACATTTTAAGAACCACCTTTTTTAAAAATCATGTTTTATTTCTCTAACGTCCGGGCTTATTTTTGCCAGTTTCCTTTTTCCATCTACCATATTTCCATATTTTTTTTCTATAAGTTTTATGTAGGTATTTCTGAATCATTTTTGAAACTATTCTTTTCGTGCACATCCTAGCGGACTAAGCAAAATGTTCCTTGTAATTTTTGAATTTTTCAACGATTTGTTACAAAACGATTTTCATATTGTCTTTCAGAGTCAAGTTATTTTAATATTGTGGCATAATTGACCCAAATCATTTTTTTTATTTTTATGGATTTGATTACGGAATACCAATTATCAATGAAATTTTGGAATGACGATTCTCAACCGTACATGGACCATGGTGTTATCGGCTAAAAGATATTCGATAGTTTAAAATCTAACGATCTTTCAATTGTTAAAATTACAATATATTTTTCAAATCTAGAGAATAACGTGTGAACACATCCATGTTCATGCATATATACATTGATTGATAAACAAAGTATCTTAATTACCGTTTCACAGTTGGATAAAACAATAAAAATATATTACTATCAGTACAAAGATTCTTTAAATGGACCTAAAAGCCCAGCCTCTTGCCGTTAATGAGATTTCTCATGAATTTTCCTCTGTATCCTTGCTCGGCTTGTGGTTGAGTAATCGCAATGGTCTAATTAAGGTAATTCAATAAATATATCAATTGGAGACACGCTTTCCACAAAAATATTTTTTCAAGTTCAGGCTTTAGTTTTGGAATTACAAAGAATTTGACGTGATTCGAGAATTTGATTGTAAATTTATAAGTTTGATCACTATAAAGAGAAAATTGGTAGCATTCTCATTTACGTTTAATGATTCATAGAAATTAACTTTATTTTCGTGATTCAATGATGTAAACTCTATTTGTTGCACTTAAATGTCTAACTTTGATTGCGGTGTTTAATGAAACTGATTATTCTCCTCTTAATATAAATGCTATTTAAGAAGAATTGGTATTAAGAATGATGACATGTTCGCTGTGTTACTTCTTTTTTTTTTTTAAACGACGACCTGATGCAGACTTATTCCGTAATTTGAATAAGTTTAATATATGGCCATATTTTCAAATGTTATTTTCACAATTTTCAGATAATTGGATACAAATAAGTTGGAAAATATGGTTATTAAAATAAATGGGTAAATACAAGAGTTGACAGCTTTTTGCCGAACCTCTCATCAAACAGTAAAAAATAATAGAAAATGGTAGCTGTATGTGGAAGGGCTTTTTGGTATGTTTTTGTAGGTAAATTATACGCTCCGCTGTGAAAACACATTATTCGCGACAGGTGTCAAGATTACACAAAGAGTAAAATGATTGAGGTCTATTATTGTGTGTTGGTGAAAATATTGGAAAGAAATTTGTCCTAGTCGGTGCGGTAGAGAGAAAAGTCCTGTTGTAGATTGCTTTATGTTATCTGATTTCAATTATGTATAACTTCCTGAATGGTACGATAAAATAAAATCTACGTCTTTTTATCTACAATAACGTTATAAGGAATTACAATTTCTAAAATAATTTAAAAATTCTTCCTCTGTAGAACATTTTAAGATGCCTACAAGCCACATATAAAACCAAGGTAAATTTTTAAAACGCTGTAAAATATCCAAGGATTTGCATTATTTGCCAGGTCGAATCATTGTGACACAACTTTGATATTTTAACATACAAATCTGATGTTGTAATTTAAATATTGTTATAATAGTTTAAAATACGATTTCACGTGTCTTGCTGTACTTATATTAACTAAATTTTCTATTCGCAGCACATTTACAGACACAGATTTGAACGAAAACGAAATCAATGAGGATATTTTTGGAGCAAATGGAGGGAATGTTTTATTTATAAAACTAAACGATTTCTGGAGCATAACTTCGAGACAGTTCTTATCTTCCCGATAGAATCATTTAAATTCTTTCAATTTTAAATTGAATTACTATTTATTTTTGTATGAAATATTATTTATAACTAAATTAAACTTTTTGATGCAGTATTTTTACATTTATTCAATACATGAAATATTAATATTTGTTTATGGACAAAACAAATTTAATAAGTTTGTTATTAATAAAATATTTTGTCATTTCCTTTCAGTTAATTATACGATAACAGATCACTGTATAGATGCCATAAAAAGTGTAAAATATCGAGAATAAAAAAAGTTCAAATATAAAAGAATGAGGTTCATGCGCAAAGGTCTGCGTATTAACCGAATGTGCGAAACAAAGGTAGATTTATAGCACTTTATTTGTAAAATAAAAGATGTATATGTATATATATATATATATATATATATATATGTATATGTATGCACACACACACACACACACACACATACATATATATATATATATATATGTATGTGTGTGTGTGTGTGTGTGTGTGCATACATATACCATTTACAAAGCAATGATAAAAATGTTGGAGGCTTTTTTATATTTAGCGTGTGTTTAGTAGTATATAAATATAAACTGTCCGTACCTCAATAGTATAAAAAAATTTAAAAAATGTGAACTTACTTCTGAAAAAAAATGTCTTTCCGCTATATTTTTTGCACTTATTGACGGCACACGCAACAATTTTAAAATAAAAACAAGTCTATTTCACAAATGTGAAGGGTCCTATCTCAACTCGACTTAAATGCAACAAACGATAACTTATACAAAAGTGTAAATACTTTGTGAGTGACAATTTCTGTTAGTATAAACACTGAAACACTAGTGAAATCGTACTTTAAACTATTGTATGAATATTGAAATAAAATTTAAAAAATAAGAGTATTTTCTATTATATTAAAATATAAAATTTTTCCACAAAGATTTGAAATGGCAAATAGGGCAAATCGCCGAGTACTTTATGGCGCTTTACAACTTTGTTGTAATTTTATATGTTAATGTATAGGTACCTTAAACAATTTGACATGAGAAGGATTTTTCTAGTTGTTTGAGAAATTATCGAAATTATAATTCTTTCTAACGTTACAGCAGATAACAAGACCTACATCTAATTTTATCACACCATTCTATAAGATATCCGATACATAATTAAAATCAAATTACCTAAAGCTATCCACAACTATACTTGTCTCCCTACTACGCAGACTATGACTACCAATTTCGTCCAAAGTTCCACCAACCCACAATAATATACCTCAATTATTTTACCCTTTGTATAATCTTGACACCTGTCACGAATAATTTATTCTCTGAGTAGAGCGCACAATTTTCGTACAAAAA
Source organism: Druceiella hillmani (assembly GCA_039881145.1). Lineage (NCBI taxonomy): Eukaryota > Metazoa > Arthropoda > Insecta > Lepidoptera > Hepialidae > Druceiella > Druceiella hillmani. The sequence continues at coordinate 17,706,509 of JAYKKI010000042.1, read as the reverse complement.
AGCTCCATCCTCCGCCCCGTTTATTTACATTTTTGCTACTTGTTATTTATTCTTATTTTTCATCATTATATTTGATGGAAATACTTGGAAAGAAGTGGTCAACTCTCATTATCAAACATTTTCTTTACCTCATTTATATCCGTTAATTAAAAGACTGAAAAAATGGCAATATAAACTTATGTAAATGATGGTATAGTTAATGGTATTGTACTATGGTATCGAGGAACGGACGGGTATATATTTAAAAGAAAGAAGGAACTCAGCGGACATGTCATTATTTCTGCTACTAACTATTTTCAAATATCATTTTAAAAGGAAAATAATCAGTTACATTAAACATAGCAACCTAAGTTAAAAAGTTAAATTGCAGCAAATGGAGTTTACATCACTTAATATTTAAATGCAAGTAGCAATGCAACCAATTTTCTCTTTGCAGTGACTAAAATTATTATTGAATAATTACGAACAGCAAAACCATTATCTGTAATATCCAAACTAAAGCTTGAACTTGAAAAACTATAGTGATGGAAAGCGTTTCCACTGCGATTTCCCAACTGTGAGCCAGTCAGGGATCAGAAGAACTTTCAGTTACGTGAAGAGAAACTTTCCTTACATGAAAGAATATTTTTATTGACAGTAACATCTCTATTTATTTTTTTTATTCGGCTGCTGAACGTTATGAAGATATTGTGTTTATCAATCTATATATGTATGTATGAGTGTATGGATATGTCCAGATGTTACCCTCTAGATTTGGAAAAGATAATGTGATTGAAACTGTTGAGACACAGTTAGAAGCATTAAAAACTGTCCAATGTTCTAGGTAGATAACATCATGATCAATATGACAGTTAAGAATCGCTATTCCGACATTAAATTGTTAGTATTCCGTAATCATTCACATAAAAATAAAACAAAAGTGTATGTGCCACCAAATTAAAATAAACTGGCTCTGAATGGCAAAATGGAAATTATTTTATATGAAAACGTTAAATAAACCCGAAAATTTAAAAGGGCACAAAAATCAATTTAGAAACTCATTCAGAAATATCTACATGAAACACAGAAAAAATTATAGAATTATAAATGTCTATATTTATTTCAAGTTCGCCTTATGAATTTCTTGGTTTTCGTAGTCGAGTTTCTATCCTATAAGTGGCATAATTTTTTTACTATATTTTAATTAGCTTTTTTATGGGCTGAACTGTATTTCTATTATTACTTCCGGTTATATTTCTAAAAAAACTCTACATTGAATACCATTCCCGTGTCCTTGAAAAATAAACAAATTTTTCTGAGTATTTCCACGTCTTCATCTTATATGAGTTATAAGATATAAGTAGAACTTGTGAACCAATGTGGGTTGGCTTACCCTTTTTATCTTTCTTTTTTTTGTTATACAATCATCTTTAGCATTTAAACGGTAAAAGAAGGCAGGTATATATGCGAATCTATAACACATAATATTTTCTTAGGTGTATATTCACTGAATTCACACAAATACATAGATATTTGTTAACTAAATATTCTCTTCCAAATCTATTTAACCACTATAACATTTAACTAAGTATTATTTGTTTACCTATTAAACTTTAGTGGCACTTTGAAAGGTAATTACACATGCAACGGATTTAAAAATAAAAGAATAATGCTTTATGCTATGTTACATATATATATATATGTATATATATATATATATATATATATATATATGTATATATATATATATATATATATGTACATATATATATATATATATTAGCCTCAGTATAAAGCCCCACAGGTTTACTTTTTCTGCCCTCGCAGATAAATTAAACCTATAGGGCACTTACCGGTAATAAAATACGGCAAGAAGTAAGGTCTTACAGTATAAGTATAGGTGAAAATCCGAAAACAGTTAATTTGTAGTTTATCACATATTTTTATGCGCCTTTGAAAAACATAATAGGCAATATATTTTTGTTTTAAAAAGATTTCATTTTTGTAAATAGCTTAATGGTAATATTACGTAACATTAAATGTTTATAAATTCGTAAATGTGTACGGAGCCCTAGTAGTGCCACTCGTGCTTGATAGATTTTTTTAATTATCACGCGAAAAAGTCTATATATCTCGATACATATTTAGGGTTTCTTTACCTCATTTAATAAAAAATTGTATAAGATATGAATTAGTAAGATGTAAGATATGGATTGGAGAAAAAACGTCCTAACACACGCTTACATAAACATGTTCAACAGTGTGGAATATTTAAAAATGCTGAATACAAAAATACTTCTCCTTGCTTTAACCACTTTTGTACGCTCAAAACTTATTATTATAAAATGATATTTAGTATCACATATTCAAGTTTCTTTTAAAATGATTTTACGAATCATTTTAAAAGAAACTTGAAAAACTTCTTTGCAGTCCATATAAACTTGTCGAGAACGAGTGAATCTCGCAACACGAGGATTCCGTACATATTTAAGCCTTTATAAACATTTAATGGTATATAATATTGCTAGTAAACTATTTGCAATATTTTAATTTTTAGCACGAAGTATGTTACTTACTATACCTTTCACGGGAGTATATTAAAAAAAATAGGATCTGATATTTCTTACAAGTTTCCAAAAATTGGCAGAAATGGCCGTATTTTTAGTTGTTTTTGTATTGCGTTGACTTAGAATTTTATTTTTTTACAGCTCCAAAAGACCGTAGACCGAAGTAGTTGCTATTAATTTAAACTTGATACTGCCACGCGTTCCTGAGAAAGAATCTTGACAGACAGGCGAAAAACTAAATGGTCTTATAATCGTTGCTTTTTTGTTTTGAGACACAGAACCCTAAACACAATTATAAAATCAAATAATAAAGTGTAATATTTATAAAATAAGAAGACCCTCCTCAAAGACAAATAATTTCTTTATTGAGTTTTCTGATGAGTTTTAGCCCCAATTTTGTTTACAAAAATTTATTTTTAAATCTAAATGTCACATCCGTTCGCTAACTTTATTTTTGTATCGCCTATGTAGTGACATAGATTATTAAATTAACTCGGTCAGGTCTTTCTGAAAGACCAATTTATTATTTTTTCTTTCTATAGATGATAGGTCAAAGCTCTTAATAATTTCATATGTGTTCTTACATGATTTTTTTTTAAAGGTTTTTATGAACACAGTATTTATTTTGAACATTTTATAATTTTGTTTATAACTTACGCACTGCAACCTGTTTAATATTATATCTTTCACAGACCTAAGAATATGGTGTATAATTAAAAACTTATAAGACTTAACATAATCGTGGTAGTTTTCCAGTAATCATCTGGTCATAATTTATAGACTCGTTTTTCATGATTTTTGGTTCAGTGATTGTATAAGTTCATTTCTGAAGGGGTCAGTGGAGTAGAAAGAAATATCTACACACCCAGTTTAATAATGTATGTCGCAATGTTTTCAATATTCTTCTAGTCATATTTCATTCCACTTTATTAATGCATCGCGCAATACTGCGTTGAATGAAGGGAAAGACGAAAGCCAGGTGAATGCTGTAGGATGTTCGTGTGCACTCTAGACAGATTAAATAAACGATACCATCATTTTATTATGTAGAATCCAGGAGTATAAAGCGCTACTGAAAACAAGATCAATGAATTATCAATGTAATCATTTAATAATTAAAAAAAACATAATGATCAATATAATTCCGGTCATAGTTGAGAGTCATGCCCATTATAAATTCTGAAGGGAATAAATAAGGATAATATAAATACATTTTGTAATCCAGAAACTCCTTGAAATTTTTCATTTTTTCCAGTATAAGGATATAAGAAGTTTCAGACGGAAATCACATGACTGAAAAATCTCGTTTTCGAAAAATCGTTTAAAGGTCGTGTAACAAATTCTACTACTTTGTAGGCTTTCTGACAGGCTCCGAAAGTATTGCTTAAAATATGAGATAATTATCCATAATTACACGGGTAATTATCCACAGAGATGATATAATTTCGAGTGTTCTTCTGTCCAGTTCATAACTCGACACAAGAGGGATAGTTAAGCCGGAGTACGTCATCAATACACCTTCGTCAATATTCAAATGTAGATTGTGGCTCAGACTTCATTGGAATATTAAATCGATATCAAAATAAAAAGGCTTGTTATCAGATCAGCTATTGACAACTAAGAGGAGTTTCAAATCATTGGAAACCAGAAGGCAACGAGCAGTGTTGACAACCGTGGGCAAGTCCTTTATCGTAACGAGAAATAGAAGAGATGTGTCAAGTGTATGTTTAATTTTTGTTTTTCAGTTTTAAACAAATCATAACGGCGTAATATGTAATTAATGATTGTCATACTTCTTCGATACATATTCATTAGCGTAATTATTGTTAAAATGTTCAAAAAAAAATTTTAGACAAAGTTATATAAATTTAAATTAATTTTTTACCGTAAAGGGAAATGTTTTAAATAATTTTTGTATGCTGAAATATGATTTAAATGCTGAAAGCATTTAAAAACATTCTTTCCTTTTACATCTAAAATATAATTTCTTGCTAAATTTGTGTGTCTATAAAAAACATAAAATCTTATCTGCTATTCTATTCCAGATTAATATTCAACCTTGAGAAGACAAGGGAGAAACTTTTTCTATCAAGTGATAATTTCTTTACGCCTTTTTATGAAAAGGTTTCATTCTGTCGGATTTTTTGTAAGAAAGTTTTGGCTAGTAGAATATAAAAGTCGTAAAACTAATTTCAACTCTGAACCAAAAACAGTTTCCATTTCATAATAAAAACAATTAAAAAGTAAATTGAAATTTTAATTTGCAAGTGGCCTTCCACTTATAAGAAGGGGAAATAAATGCTGAGAATTTAATTATATTTTTGTCTGACAAATAAAATTTAGTTAATATCATAATTACCAAATAAAATATATTTGCATCGTGAGTCCAATAAAACGATATGTTCCATATTTTTTCATAATTTTGTATGTTGCGACGTAAATTTCGTGACCTTTTATGTACTAGACTCCTTTTGCTAATAGACTTTGGTAAATTTACTCTTAAACCTGAACACAGTTACTGAAAATTATACGAGGTGATTAAATTTTTATATCTCTATTTAGATAAAAATTATTATATTAAAGATAAATATTCTTGTTAGTTTTACATTATTTTCGTCGTGAAAAAGTTTCAAGGTATAGACGGCATATCAAAAAAAGACTTAAAATTTAAAAGAGTATAGGTTTAAAGGAAACTAATAATTATATAAGCAGAAATCTAGAAAATTTGTTGCAAAATAAGAAAGTAACAACGACGAAAAATATAGAAAATTTTTCAAATAAATTTACTCAATAAATATTGAGGAAGTTTACATTTTATAAACACAGGATTAAATCATCTCTTCAACTGTATGTTTATTCTTAAATTGTTTATACTTGTGAGTTTTAGCCGTTACATGCACACATTCAAACAAATTACTAAAATGTATTATAACAATTTCTTCAAACATCAATTTGAAATTACTGTACACAAATATATGAATTATGCAATCAGGGGATATTTTTTTAAAAAAATTATGAAGGATTAAAATGTTTTCCTTACATGCAAATGAGATTTTGGAATCCACCACCAAAACCTTTGAAAATAATTTTCTTAAAAAAAGAAATATAAAGAAAAACTAAACGACTCCATAATATTCAGTTATCAATTTTATTTATGTACCAGCTATCAACGTAGACTCTACCTTGCTCATGAATACATAATACGAAACAGCAGGTAACTATTAAGAAAGAATAGATTATAAAGCAAATTGAATAATTCATGTCCAACAAGTTGTCTTGTAACTGCACGTTATTTACGTTTTTTTCACATGGACATCGCGATGAATGCTCATAGGTTTTCCCGTACGTTTTATAATTAAAAATCCACGATGAAAAGCGCACTGCGATTTTGTATTAATATTCATTTTTATACTAGTGGTATGAATTTCTTCTCTTAATATTTGCTGCTGATTTCATTGATTACTTGAAATGCGATTCGCTGTCAGTTTAAATTGCATAGTTTTTAATATCAGAATTGATTTGTGTTAAACTCCCTAAACTATTTAACGACAAACAATATTTTTATTTATATTGTTATTGAATCTATTTCATAAAATCTGAAAATAAATCAACAATGGTTCGAATAGCGAAACGCGGAAATGCGGGTGCTTTGCATTTTCTTAACGCAAAATTATTTCGTTAAAAATGATTTCTTTTATACTTGTGAAGTGCATATTGGGTGACACATATTAAAAAGTTATAACAATATCTATACGTAGTTGTTTACACCCTAACATGTTTAAACTTCTAGATGAAAGTAAATTTATAAAAAATCTTCGTGTTTCGACTTCTAAAGAAACTTAACAGTTTTTCTTCACATGTTCACGATTTATGACGTTATTATAATATTAATATGAGACGCTTTACAGGAGTGTTGTAGATAAAAAAATGAACCCGCATCATATGCAACTGGTACACACTTCATATGTGTTTATACAGAAATGCTAAAAATTTATAATTGCAACCTTTGCTGTTAACAACATTTAGCAAAGTTCAACTTGCTCTCAATCGTTTTTTACGGTTTCGTAGACAAATGGCAAAAAAAGGAATCTTTATAATTTCGTCGCATCCGTCTGTCCATCTCTCTCTACGTATGTCACAGCCATTTTACTCGTCTCCGAGTTTTATATTGGTACTATATAGATGAAATTTGGACGGTAGGTATTTTCTCTGAACAATGAAATAGTGGAATTATGAAAAAGTGATGGTTGGTGCTTCATACATAATCATGGCAACTGAGGGAATACTTAGGGAATTACTTGATAAAACAGTAGTCTGTAGGCATTTTCCCACTAAATATAGTTGAGTAAACATTCACCGAGTATTATAGTCACTACCAACACCTGTTTATAGATTTGACTTTGTAGTGTCTTCTTTTCACTTTAGATGTAAGAGAAACGCATAGAATAAATTTACCTTTTATACTTTATGTAAGAAACCAAGCTGTCACTTTTTTAGTCTATTCGTTTTAACACGTAGAAAAACATTAACATTAATACTGATATTACAAACATTGACTCTAATACTGATATTGCATTTTTAAAATAATGTGATAAGAGCAGTTACCGGCGTCCTTTGCTATTTTATTAAATTATTTCTAAATCATTTAATAAAATAGCAAAGGACGCCGGTAACTGCTCTTATCACATTATTTTAAAAATGCAATATCAATATTAGAGTTAATGTTTCAGTATCAGAATTACCATGAATGAATGATTCCAAGCTGGTATTATGATAAAAGTATTTACAAAAATCGTTATCGAAGATATTTCCTTGTTAAAAAGAAATATCATAATAATAAGAAAATACACTTCAACGACTCAAAAATAATATGTTAGAAACTATCTAAGTTCTTTCAAACTATAATATATTATTTTGGATACAATTCATGAAAGTCTGTACTCTCATAAAATGTTCGAATGCTAGATATAAAATTATTATAAACAAGGACAATTAGATAATAAATTACTGACACACATTATTACTAAAAGTGAATTTAGTATAACATTAATTTCAAAACACATAGCAGTGTATATTGTTGTCTGACCGTGGATAGAAATGATATAAATAAAAAAAAAGTTACGAAAAAATGATATTTCAAGTTATATATCTTAATCATACTAGAATTTAAATTGGAAATTTAAATAAATTTTAATAATTTTCATATTCGAAATATTGATGGATCAGTTGAAGCATTGCAAAACGATAAAAAAATTACGATTTGTGTATAACGAATTTTATTTGGTTACGAAGATGGAAATAAATACATTTTTATTTAAAAAATTAGCTAATTTCGCTACAAGTATTTTTTAGTAAATTTTTCACCACCAATCTCTTTTACAAAACCAATCCCAAAGAAGTGTAATGTAAGTATGAATGATCATATCATCAAATATATCAGATGCGTCATGCTCATTTTAAATTGTGCTTTTAAGCAGTTCACTCATTAGGATCTTAAGGTATTGACATTAACCAGTAAACACAAAGATGTATTTCACTGTAATAATGTCTGTACATCTATACAATAATCCTTTGTTATTTCAGCAATTTTACTATTTATTTAATCAATCAAAGGAATAAAATTCCGCATAATTATAATTAAAAAGTGATCAAAGGCCTTGTAACGTAAATTATTTTCACATGGTCATAAATGAGTTTATATTGTGTAAATTAGGTGAATATAATATTAAGATATTACGTTAGAAATTTCTTCTTTTTTAATGCAAGTCAAATACTAATGTTAATTTATGGCATTGTACTGAATTTTGCCACATTTAAAAATATTATGAGACGAAACATTTAATAGTCACATTTTTACGTAAAGAAATCGTTGACAAAAAAAATAGTAAAATATATTATGTTTAACAAACTTAGATTTAACAATATTGATTAATTTTTTAAAATAGGTTAATTTTGAAACTTTTAAATAACAAAATTGAGATCGGTTTTCGTTAATTCATGGAAATTGTCAAATTAAAAAAAAACATATCATTAAAATATTCATATGTAGCGGTTAAAGTCATATGCTAACATCAGCCATTTAATCTGATTGCACGATAGTGCACCTTCCGAGCTGCACTACCATGCAGTCTGCATCTAATCTTCATTGCACTTTATTGACATATTCACCTCAAGCAAATGTTATGTTTTATTTTTAGCATATCGGGAGAGAAATATGACATTACAATGTATACACATATTTTTAATGTTTTGAGATAAATAGTGAAAAAAAGTTACATATCAGCACTAGCTCTGCCTACGACTTCGTTCGCATGTAATTAGAAAAAAAATAACCTGATCTCAAATTAAAGCTGTAATAGCAATAAATAAATTCAACCACGGTTTGATTTACGGATTTGCACTTGTTTAAGATTATCAGTAAAGCCTACATTCACAGAATACAAATAGCCTATATGTGAGACATACGCTATAAGTATACATGAGAGCCAGGAACAAAATCCCAATAATGTCCCCGTTGACATCGGATTCATTGTTCCCGTTTGTCGCTTTAAAGACGCTTGCTTCAGATGCCCGTTTAATTAATTTCGACTACAATGGCAACAAGTTGCAAGAATCTGCTTTTGTCCGCGGTGGATAGTTTAAAGACGTCTATCGCTTTAACTAATCAGTCATGCAAAAGAGAAAATTCTAAAGCAGCGAAACAAAACTAGCTGCCCCGGCAGGCATTGTTCTGCCCTTTCAAATACCGTGACACCTATCGGGTTCATGTTGTGTGATTTTCTTTTTTTGGCATTAAACCATGTATTGAGGATATGAGTTAATTTGGTCCATAAAGAAAGAATTTGTTAAGAACTGGACTGCAGCGCCCCCTATTAAATCCTACCATAATTATGAACCATTGCTTTGACAAAACAATCGGTCAAATCGTTCAAAAGTTACACGATCGCTAACAGACGCGCCACGTTTTTATATGTAGTATACATCGGGACGAAATTCAGTGTTAAAATATTAAATAAATCTAGATACAAAGCTCTATTACTTATGTACACTTATTTTGCAAAGCGGTGCAAGAATTCAGCTGCCTTATTTTACATCCTTTTATAGTCAACTTTTAAAAAGAACTTGACTCTTTCTACATTAATGTTTTTGATATGATCATACATATTTCAAACGTTAAACTTGCCCCGCGTATGTTAATGCATTATAATTAAGTTAAGTTTTTGCTACTAAAACCTTAAACAAATTGGGAAAATAATCTCAAGAAACCTGTAAATAGGAGTACCTGACAAAGGACCATAAGATTAAGGGAGATTTTTTGATTTCCGGAAAATAAGTTTTCTGTTCATTTGTTCTTTAAACTAATATATTTCCAAAATATAATATATTTCACTGGGCAAAGTCTCTACTCCCTTTTATTTCATATTTCTATCTAGTCATCCCTTGATATTTTCCAATGAAAATTCTTCTGATTATCAAAGTCAAGGTCACTCTTCTACGGTTTGATACAATGTATATTTAGGAAAATTTCCATCAGTGGATGTGATGCAATGTAACATACACACGCATACGCACACGCACACACACACACACACATACACATGTACGAAAATACATAAGCGCGCTCGTATGCATCCACGCAAGTGGACACACCGTTATGTTAAAGCATGTACTTGATAAGAGTAATGCTTTCGCGGCACTGCTCTCATGATTCTCATATTAACATGGTAAGGGCAGTCTGGCTCCCAGAACATCGTCTTACCTTGACGATGCCCTGTTTCCGTATTCGTTCCTATTCCCAGACCTTATTATTTATAAATCTTAGATGGAAGATCCGTGGGATTCATAACTTGTCATTTCAATTTAGATCTTATTAAGCTTCAGTCGTAATCCAGATACAAATCTCAATTCAAGTCTAGCTAAATATTCAGTAATAATAATGATAATTAATTTGTAATAGTTTTCAAAATTATTGAATAATTCAAGAAAAAACTTTGTATAAAAATCATATTTGAAAAGCTTCGTAACGTTTTGATGCTGAAGTTTGTAACCATTCAAAATATGCAAGGATATTTATAAAATTCACTTTTTAAAAAATTAAATAAGAAAAAAGTAGACTCGCGAATTGTTCCTTTAAAAAAAAATTATGGTGAACTGCCTTGTAAATGGAACTTAACTTTCCAGTTCGAACTAAAGTGACTGACAATTATATTAGTGAATGGTGATTGTTAATATACCTGTATACATATAGCAATAGATTAAATTAAATTTTCTAGTCTTTTAGGTTTGGAGCTGGATTCTTTTAGGAAGTATTGGCCATATTTAATGTGTTCGTGTTGGTGTCCATATCTATTTGGAAGCTTTGTGAATCGAAAATATCTAACAAGGCCTCTTCTCATGAATTATACGATCAACTAAAGATTTAATTTTGGAATATTCCTTCTCCCAAACAGGTCAGAGGCCGAAGTTTTAGGGCCAATCTCGTCGAACCAGATTAATATTCTTATTACTTTTCGTTACTATTCCTTTTTTTATCAGAACTATATGCTGAATAATGCGAGCGCAAGACCGTATATTTACAATTGATCGTTAAGTAATTCCACTGCGAAACTTAACCCGAACACTTGGCACGATCGAGCAATCGCCAGTAAAAAGCTCCTCTTGCTACCCGTCTACTTTATCATCAGACCGTGTTCATCGTCTTCGTTACATCAAAATATGAAAATTGTTTTTCATCCAGACTAATTTGAATTTAAAATTGACTTGTAACACTGGAACTGAAAATTTAGCAAAAAAAATTGCAAAATATATTTGTATAGTACCATAATTACGTCCATTGATCGTTTCGTTACCTCGAATCTATCATTTTGATCTATATAGTTTATTCTCATCGACACTAAAAAGTTTCACAACAGCAATTAATTTTATATACGAAAGCGTTACCGTAATTTTTCTTCAATAATAATAACAAAATATATAATCAATTCAATGTAAATAAAAATCTTCACTAGAAGAACTTTACTACTGGGGTAACGTGAAACAGGCAATAAAGGGAAGCGCAAGATTTTATATTCGAGGATTAATCACTTCCCCCTCGCCCACTTAAAGGGCGAGTCGTAATTTTTTACATCCTGCGGGTGTACCCGCGTTTAAGTATTGTATTCGGCGTACCGAGACTATATTTGGCTTATTTTATTACATTTGTTTGAGGCTTATTTTGTAAAACATATTGATGTACTGTCCAATAAAAAGTGAATAAATTGAATTTCACTACCGGGCAATTGATATGTTAAAAGTTATTTATTTACTGCTCAAAAGAACTTACGAGTTTAGATTTAAAGATTTCAAAATTTTGTATACGCTTGAAAATCGACCACTTTTAACTTTAGTAACAATTTTATTGACCAATAATAATATACAACTTGTATCTGTAACTATATAGATACAAGATATATTATAGACAACGATTGAACTTACAATCTAGTAATAACATTTTCCTTACTTTTTCTTTGTGTTTAAAATTAACAGTGGACGGTGGAAAATGTTCTCTTTGCTTTATTCCATTATAGCTATTTCAGCCATGTTTATGTAAAATAAATTATGTATAAATATCGGTTTAAATTGCGATATAAATTAGAATTTTCTTTTGTGTCACGCAAGGTAATATTCGTCAATGAAAATTAATATTCGTAATAAAAATCTTAATTTAGATTTTATAAAAATTTGTTTTTATTTAAATGTATTAAAAATTGGTAAAACTTTATTTAACATTTAACTTTTTTATATACAGCAATGGTAAATTATAATAAACATCCACACTATACTAATAAATAATATCAAATTACAGGAAGATAACTTCGTTTTTGAACTTGGTTCATTTTGAGACATAAACAATCATTGATTTTTATTGCTACTTGAATCGATATAGCTTATAGAAAATATTTTAAAACTTAATGATAGAAAATTGTGAATCCATCACCATATCCGTCACTGGATCTGACGATCTTCAATTAATCAGGCTATTCTCTATTATTACCTTTTTATTGCAAAAGCTATTCATGCCTTTTCACTTTGTCTTTTTTTGGATAATCTGAAACAAGTTTGCTGATATTGTTTATTTTTATTATTTCGACATCATTTACTAACCAAGTGAATAATTATTTTATTTCATGATTAAAATTTTCATTGTGATTTAAATCTGCTAAAATTAAAATAATCGAAAATAAATTTCCACCAAGCATCAAAAAAAATTTACCAGATTTCCTCTTATTTACATCCGTGTTTAACAATAGTTCGAAAAATTTACGTATAATTGTCTTAAGCTCTGGTTGAATAAATGGAATGAAACTTATGAAAATATGTATTAAAATAGAAACATAATTTTGCGTTTGATGTTTAATCAGCCTGAACGAAGCTTTTTGTCAATTTAATAATATTCACTAATATTTTATATCCTATTTAAGTATATCAAGAGGAAATTAATTATTTTATTATTATTTATTGTACCCATAGTATTCACTCATTTACACATTGCACATTAATGTAATTTCATTATCAATGGAACCGTATTTCCGCAGCAATTCAACGCGAATAAATCTAACGATAGTCGTTTGCCGTGCTTTATGTGTGTGATATGCTTACAACAATATCTACTGAAACATAAGTCTTCGTGTTCGAAGATTAACGTTCCCACCTCACCGTCGTTCACCCGCAACGGTAACTCGCAATGTTTTATGTCCGGCGTGCGTATTTGCGGGTGAACCGTTTCTATGTTTGCTTTCGAGATAAGTGCAATCTAGAGGGTATGTTTTGGGATTTGGTTGTTGTCCTTTTTTTAATACGTTTGCGCAGAGTCGATTTTCTGAAGCGGGTATGGGTGAGTTGGGATGGATTTTAACTGTAATTTGGATAAACGATCTCGGAAAAATCTAATCTTTGAATTATAACATCCGTAAGATTTTCTAAATAATTAAATTTTAATATAGATTTGAAATAGTATAGGATTTGCTAAAGTGCTATAGTTAAAATGCACCTTTTAACAAATATCTAAAAATTGTACACAATATTCAAATTTGTATACAGACTTAATTAGGGTAGAGGGAACAAGGGTGTTTGAGAAATATTTTAAATTTTTAGACTTTTAAATTTCCTTCATCATGAAATTACACTTGTTTACATAGAAAAAGTCATTTGTCCTTGGTAAAAACACCCTTAAATTTATTACTTTCTTACAATATATAATGGAAATTTTCCCACATAATATTGCCCTTGCTCTACATGAATCTCTTCTATTATCTTTTGCTGTGATTAATTCCCAAACATTTGCTGTAATTACTATAGCTTCCATAAATAACACTGAGAAAAAATTCAGAAGGTAATAAATTCAAATTCTTAGTTGGCTGGTTAAAGTATCACTGTAAGTAATGCTTCACTAGAAACTCTTTAAAAACTTCCATTAACCATGAGTATTTAGCGAGCCGTTTGTGATGCAAGATGCAAGTCTAACTTGTTAAAATACGATTTCTTATAGCCATAATTATTTTACATTGCAATAGATAAAAAGTTATATTCATGTGGCAACAGCGTTCAGAGTTAACTGTTTGGGATTATCCATAATTTTACTAGAAGAAGTTCAGGTCTGCAATCACTTGAATTACTATGGCATTTAAAGAAACAATCTTGCAAGATTGTAATGTATTTTTTGGAGATTACTGATTTCTTTTAAGCAGTATTTACAGTTCTATCTATGTACGTGATTCCTGAAGTGAAAATTTAATTTACCAGCAATCCTTAGATTATTGAAGTTGTTAAAACGTAATTTCTATGATCTACACTCAAGTCTATTAATAATTTTATAGAGGAAAATGTATATTAAACACTGCTAGTAACAATAAATCTAAATAAGATTACTGTCACTACGTGCAATCGATTTTCGCGGATCATCTCTAGTGACTGGCGTACGCACTCCGCCCTCTCTTCTGTTCTTGACATCCTGGTTTATTCCGTCGGCTTAACAGAAGTAGTGTTGCTAGTTTCTTATTATTTTAATGTTTAATTCAATTGGTACATGCAATATCTGTCAGTGATTATAAGTTAAATTGTGGTCTGCGAAAACCTTAAGTTATTAGAAATGGATCGTCGTTTAAAAAAAATTGAAGAGCGCGATAACTGTTCTGTAGTTTAGCGTTGCATTGCTACTAAAGCTTAACATACTTGTCAAGCAGGTCAGCAGACAAGTCTTGAGTCTCTCCCTTGACCAATAAATATTTTTGGATTCGTGAAATCTGGGAATATAAATTATATTCCAAAACTAAAAATAAAAAAAAAATTGTCCTATAAAGATTACAATTCACAACGCTCATTGCTACCAGCAGAGTCTTATTCAATCAATAATTGTCAAGTCATCTAAATCATGTCTCGAACATGATTTTCTTTTTGGATATTAAACTTTTAATAGTTATCTATCTTACATTTAATTATTTCAACTTATTAAGGCCTTTGGTTGATACCATGGTTTATTTGGTATTAAAATGTAAAAATATATAAATAACTTCTAAGCAATAACCTCTGCAGTATAATATGCTTAAGCTGATTTCTTTTAATTTTGAAGAAGGTTTAGTATATTATGTTTCTCAATAAAACCAAGGGGTTCTATTAGGACAACCAATATGTTTACAACGAAATTTGTTTGTAGTGTTTCTTTTCAAATAGAAAAATATATCAAGAAAACACAATAACTTAAATTTCAAAAACAATTTGTCACGAAATTTGAACGAAAACAAGCAATAAATTAATTTTCTTAAAATAAAAAATTTTTCCATTAGCTAAAATGTACCTTACCTAAAGAGAAATTTCGAAAAAAATCTAAAACATTTCTTCTTTAACATGTAAAAACGCTATAGGTCCATCACGAAAACAATAACAAATAACTAATAAAAAATTGTACATCGTAAACTTTTGACGGAAACAACAAATAATATTCACAATTAAATGAAACTACGTGATGTAGTATTATTTCTACTTTCTTTAAGTTCTTTACCACGACCTAGGTTTCGTTGTACTACAATATCTTCAGTTTCTTTGCTGTTTACCATTAATATGTTTGAAATAAATGACGAGAATATTAGGTGATGACAGTTTCTATGCTGTTATTTGTGGAAGTAGTTTTGTAAAAAATATTTATGTAGAAAACAATTTAAAGATTTTATGTGAAAAAAATATTTCGAAGCTTTTACTTAAACACCAATGACCGTAATTCCGTTTCCATTGACGATAAAAATATATTAATGCCGAACAAAACTCCGCTTCCATCTCATACGGAAATTTTCTCCTTTCAAAAGTTTAATATATTTCAGGATAAAACAGAATCAAACTTCGCAGAGAGAGAACCAAGTAGGTTTGAGTGCCTTCCCGTTTTCGTCTATTTAATACCTGAATATAAATCAGGATTCAAGGATAAATAACTTATAAAGAGAAACATTTAATACAGAAGAAAATAGATAGGAAATTATTGAAATTTTGTCGGTTTCAAAAAGTGTGCAAATGGAGACCTTTAGACGTATAACATTAATTCCTTTTTCATTAAGATTATTTATTGTTGAAATATGAATCAAAATGTACATGGTATTACCTGAAGCACTTCTTCTATTAACTTTTTGCTCATAGTATTTTTATTTATATTGAACAACTAAAATGGCGTATTTGGATGATAGATTATCACAGTTACAATTTCTTATAAAAGTATATATTTTATGGCATAAAAATATACGTGTTTTAACCTTATATCGTATATAAATTTAAACAAAGTTTAATTGGATATAATACTAAATATTTACTTTCTTTAATGGGTGACTAGAAAACATTTAGTTTGTAACGATATCGTACTGTTATTTTATTTGTATTTTTTTAATATAATGTAACTTATATACATATTTAACTACACCTGTAAGCAGTTACAGTGATTATTGCAAACAATAGTTCTATTAAAAGTAAAATAAAATACTGATGTAGAGTTTACTGGTTTTAAAGAAAAATACATGAAACTCAGTACCTCATTTGAAGTAAAATTATGTTATTTTCATCATGAGTATGAAGGATATATATATATATATATATATATATATATATATATATATATATGTATGTATGTATATATATATACTATCACAATTATAACTATCGTTATGGATTTCTTATAACTTTGTGCATGCCTCTATGTTTTTTTTATAACTTTATTGTTAGTTGTTCCGGAAATATTTAGAGGATTTAATTTTAGATTGTTATTTAATGACATCTATCAATCTGGATTCAATTATTCAAGTTTTTGGGTCGTCATTTCATGTTTCTACTTCGAATGGTTTCTAAGTAAATCGGCGATGGCAGATAGACAAACGGACACGTCGATGATATTATAAGATCTTTTTCCTTTAAAGATACACATTTAAATAACTTCTAATTTAAATAAATTTCCGAAGTCATAACTCTCATCAAATAGGGTTAGAAAATATTTAGTAATATTTTTTAAAACGCCGCGTCTTTCGCAAGACACGAAACGCTAATGCGTTTTTCAGTATGTTCCTCTCCGGCTATGTTAGTAAATACTATATATATATATATAAATATATATATATATATATATATATATATATAACATTCTAACAAAAATCGGCATAACATATGTTTTTTAATTAAAATGTAACGCGATTGTAAGAAAACTGTATAAAAATTTACGAAATTAATAACACTAACTATATTTTTGGCATTAGTTTTTCAAAAACACTAGTTTTGACTTTACGACATGTATGTAAATGAGTATGATATTTTAAAATTCAAATTTAGATTTTGTATATATGTTGACATTGCAAAGGACTAAAAATATAACAGAATTTATTATGATAATGTTGAAAAAAGTAATCAAAATGTAATGTATAATAAATATATATTGAGGTAATACAGGTCATGAGAAGTAATGCTGGTAATCGCGGTCAATTTAATATATTTTTATTATCATGGCTAAATTAAACCTCAACTTATATCCTTACGTGTAAACATTTTGTTGGTGAATAAATTACAAAATATTATCTTGAGTTTTCTATGAATATCATAAATATGGAATCTTCCCTGACTCTAGATACAAGCTCATGTATTTCGGAGTAAACTTTTTATACCAAAGTTTTGGAGAGGAATTGAAATTTCAAGAAGCAATTAAACTTTTCGTTCCAAAGTCGCTTCGGACAAAGAGCAGAATTTAATAGGTAGGTAATAGTTGACTATAGACATCCCTAAACTTAATTATGACATACCTCTATGATGCTTAAGAAAGATTTTCTGCTTAACTACGCTCAAAACGATTCACAGAAAATAGGGCGTGGATGGTCTTAAAGTTTTGGAGCCTTGAATAATACAAATGAGAAGAAGCTCCCGAGAAACTACTTCGTTTTAAGTTTCAATGGTTGTCTGAAGACACAATGAAATTTATACGGCTCACATGCGTCATTTAAAATTAAGTTAGGGAAGAAAATAATTACACAAAACTTTAATGATTTGGAAGGTGACTAACTTTAGTATAGCTTTATCGAAATAATAATTTTCTATATATAAATTAAACTTATTGACAATATTACTATTTGCAATTATAATTTGATTTTTTCGTTCAATTTTGTGGATTAGGACAAAATAAAATATATAATGAAAAAAAAATACATTTTAAATGATAAATTATATTTTGTGCGGTTATTAAAATAACAATTATTTACACTTACATTACGTTACGTTACAGTGAATATTATCGTTGACAAAATATGATAATAATCGATTTAAGTTAACGAAATATAAATTTAACTGATAATCATTTTCTAAACGTTCATTATTCGTTCAGTTGTTTTTAGTGATATTTAGATAAGGATATTTTTCATATCTATATCAAAAAATACAAATATAGGTTAAGAAATATTTTCCATAATATACTATTTATAAAACGAATGGAACGTTAAAAATATTAGAAAAGAAAATCGCTATATTTTCTATGCTGATTTATTTTCTTTTACATCAACGATACACAAGTGCTTCAAAGTGTATATTAGTATGGTTTTTTATAACTTGGCGTATAATAAGTTACATGTTTTAATAAAAATAAACATATTTTAAATAATAAAATAATTTGATATATGTGGGATAAATATGGAAAATGTAATATACAGACGAGTAGTGTGATAATAAAAATACCTGTCTTCCGTATTAAAGATTATCATTTTAAATTTAAAAAAATAAAGCGAACATTCTCAAGCGGCATCATGTAGAGCGAGTGACATTGATTTTTCAAAGTGTTACTATTATATTATCAATACTCAATAATTCCAAGTATCTGTCAAAAAATTTGCATACGATCAAAATTTTCGAGAATGATTTCCAGTGAGCACGAATTCTTCATTCCGACTCCATTTCAAGTGCAGCAGTCTTGCACGAGTTCTTATTTCTAGTACACAAAATTTAATGCCTCAAAACCAAGTTCGATGTATAAATTTTATGGGTACGTAAATAACCTTTACTCCTCCATATAAGTATTTTTTAAAGTAACTAAAATTTTCAATATACGAAAAATTGGTGTAATAAATATCTGCCTTAAAATGGTTGCTTGCTCTAGGACTATAACATAAAATCATTTTTGACTCATTTCATATTCCAGTTTCGGATTATAGGCAAAATTAAGTCAAGTATAAGTTCTATTTTCTAAAGAGTACCTTAATTCTTTCTTAATTTTAACTGGTGTGGTTTAACTCGTGTATATAATGTTTCAATAGTTTTATATGTGTACATATTTTTATATCTAAAAACTATTGAAATATTTATTGAAGTCGTTTTTAAGTCATACTAATTTATATTTCGCAAAAACGAAATTAATCGAATTGCGAAACGGATTAATATGAATGTAGCGTAATATTTTGAATTTAAAATTATTCATAATACTTCAAGTATATTTAAAGCAACATCAATAATATATAATTTACGGAATCGGTACAGCGATTTGCAACGTTGGTTGAGTATATATAGATATATATATATATATATATATATATATATATATATATATATATATATGTGTGTATATATATATATATATATATATGTATATATAGTTATATATATATACGGTATTTAAATCACATTGCCTCTTTTGTCTTCATCGCAGTCAGAGCTTCAAATTCGTATATACCTTCAGGTACTATATATCCGTCTCCTATTACTATTATTCTAGTTGTAACATTGCTTTTTACGCATCTATGTATCTTTAACTGCCTACTCACCTACGTACTAGTTTTTGATCACTTATCTACTTCCCAACAAATAACTTAGTTGCTTTATGGATTTTTATATGCCTGTATACACTTACCTATTTATTGATATTGTTATTTCCTTTGTTACGTCAATACGAGTAAGAGTCAATATTTCATGAGTTTAATTCTCATCAATGAAAAATTGCTTTCACTTCCTCACGGCTGCATCATTGTGTACTGATTTCGTTAGATGATCAATTTATGCCGCTGTCAGTCCGGTCAATATTTTGGAGACTTTATTACTAGATTTTTATCATTTTTTAATCACCGTATTTATGCTATACACAGTTGAAAAATGTTATGGCAAATCGTTAATTTCCATGGCCAAATTCCAACCAATTTTGTATAATGCCACACAGGGACCATATAAAAGAAATCATTCAAATTGGTAGATTAGATCCGGTGATATGAGTTAAGGCACACAAAACAGACAGTATCATCGCAACATTAAGCTGAGAAATTGAAATCCGGAGTTCAATGATAAGATTAACCTTAGATTGCCTAAGTCCCACAATATTGATTTAAAAACGGTAGGTCTTAAAGTTTAATGATTTCACCAGGCAGTACATTAATAACATGAGAACTCAGGAGCAAGAACTCGTAGATTGATAAGAGAGTTTTCTTTGAGACCTAATATATCAATTTAAAAACAATGGATTCTCAAATCTTGTGGTTTAATCTGACAATACCTCCACATCATCAAGTGTAATAAGTTGGAACCTGAACTATATTACTAGAGAATCTGCTTAACACCCAAAATATTAATTAAAAAAAAACTAAATCCTCAAGTTCACGTGTTCAGATAGGTGGTATACCTACAGCATCGGTACCGTTTAGTGGCAACTCAGAATAAAATATTAAAATTTCTTCTTGAAACAAACAATAGAATTGGTTGTCAAACAATAGTATTTAAAACAACTGATACTCGATTTTTCCGATTTGAGCAGACAGTACCTCAACAACGTTAAACTGAGAAGTATGAACTCAAAGTTCAGTAGCATAGTCTTTGCCTGAGACATTCAAAATACTGATTTAATAGCAGTAGGACTAACAAGTTTCAACCCGGATGTAATTACGAGAGTTCCTGCTTGAGACTTATAATTCTAATTTGCAACAGCTGATCCTCAAGTCTTACTGCTTAAGAAGGTAGTCCAGCCACAGCTTCAAGACCGAGAAATTGGAACCCGGAATTTAGTAGCCAAGTTTGTGACGAAGACCCACAAAATTAATTTAAAAAGAGCAAATTATGAAATCTTACTATTGTGCCAGGTAGTATTCCAAAGAAACAGGACTAATGAGTTGAATCACTGAGTCCAATGACAGAATCTTTGTTTCTGACCCAGAGTACAAATTTAAAAACGGCAGATCCACAAGTCTCTATATTTAAGCTGGCAGTGTCTCCATAGCAGCAGGACTGCAGTGTTGGAACCCAAAGTTTTGTGGCAGAATCTCTGCTTAATAAAAGTAAATTTATTTTTCTATAGATTATTTAAATTGCGTTTCTAGAAAAATATATTTCTGCCCATAATTCCGGCAAAAGTTAAAAGAAGGCTTAATAAAAGATGATCAAGAAAATATTTTAATTATGTATTTTGTAATGAAAAAGTATATTTATACATCTACCAATGAACAATGAGGAAATAATTAAAAGTTTACTATTTATACTTTATATTTTTTAATTATCTATCATTTTTATTTCCTAAATTAATTCCATATATTTGGTAGACTTTTATTAAAAGAAAAATTAGTTTCAAGCAGAGATATGTAAACATTTTAACATATTACGGACGTAATATGTTATAGTTATTAAATCGATGTTGGTAGATATAAATCTTCTATCGCCAAATTTACTAAAATAACGTTGACAACAATTTTATCATAAACAAAATATTGACATTTTTAAGTGTATATCAATATAAGCTTAATTATATGATGCCCCCGGCATCTAATATGGAGCACTATGTCGTGTATCAGATTTTGGACGTGAAAATGAATAATCCATATTTATAGACCAATCATACTTAGTATTGTACCATTGCCTCCTGGTTTCTTTTCATTTTGAGAAATAAGTGTAAAGGTGTACGGGCTAGGTGTGTAAAATGTAATCATTATTATTTAATAATAAAAGTATATAAAAATGCAGACTTGTCGTCTTTCTTCTATACAAAATAGGAAAAACACTTAACTCTGACGGTAAACTCAATGACGGTATGAATTAATATAAAAACAAGACCGGTATGATTAAAGCAGTTTGGTACATGCAGATGGTAAAATCTATCTCACTTATCTTGACTATACTGTCAAACACAACTTAATTACTTATCTTGAAGGTGCTGACGAGAATAATGTTCGCCGTTATTATTACTATTTTCTTAATATTAATCGCATAGTAGGAGACTGTTTTCACGGAACTGCTTTAGTTTCCTATTTGAGAACTTATGAATCCTAAAAGTATTTTATCCAGTGCGAGACTACATGATAACATTGGAACTTCATTCTTTTTCACTGTGCCATATTGAGCTCTTTTCAATGAAACTTTAGTGAGTAATATATTGAAAGAACTATGAAATAATTACTAATTTCAAATACTTACTTTATTATCAATTCTAAAAAAATTGTAGAAATGATATATTCTGTATTTACGTTACATCAGAAAAGGAAGTAGTGTCATTTTCTGTTTTGATTTATTTTTAGAGATTGTATATAAAATAAAACACAATGCACTGAAATCTTTACCGTTTTTTCTCACGTTAAAATGAAGACTTTTAGGCGAGATTGGCATAAATACTGTTCATATACCAAGGTTCAAATTATGTTATAGGTTTTCATATCGGAGGAATAATGGAGGGGGGAGGCGGCAAATCTTTAAATTTGTCCTGAAAAGGGGTATGCCCTTTTGAGATATAACTCATTCTACAGAAAATTAAAGTTATGGATTAGTTTATTATACCAAAATTTACATGAGAATATAGGGTAATTTAAAACCAATAGTATAAACATTTAGAAAATTGGTAATAAAGAAAGCAAGCTATAATATTTTAAATTTTATTGGTGGGGATAGATTGTATACAAAGAGCATTAGGGAAAATGACATCACAATTTAGAATTGCCTTATTAAAATGGTACGTTTAAACGTTAATATTCTGCTGATGATAGTACCACGGCCTTAAAATTTGTTGCTAGTTATAGAGAATGAGAAATGGAAATTTGTAGGAACTCCATTGAAAATTGAAGAAACTATGAAGAACATAAACAGGTACTGACTTCTTATAAAAAATACATATAAAAAGATACATATAAAAAGTTCTGAAAATGATCCCCAATAACGTATTATATTTTTTTAATGTATTTATTTTAGAGAGCATTTTAATAGTATCATTAAATAACATTGCCTTGCTAAATTTCAGAGCGATTTAAAATTACGCAATTTTTTGTAATGTGAGCAAATAGCATATAGTATTCATAATTCTCTCACGAACATGACTTTCACGTTATCAGGCTGACTATTATCATTGTTATCATTGTTCCAATGTTCGTTTCCCTTTTATGATGGTCAGGTTATAACGACAAAAAATATTTTATACGAATTATGTTTTAAACAAATTAAATAAATGTGAACTTACTTAGGAAAAAAAATGTCTTCCCGTTTTTTTGCACATTTTGACAGTACACGCAACAATTTTGCAAAAAACCAATATATTTTAGAAATGGGACAGTTCCTGTCTCAGCTTGAATTACGTTAAAATGCGACTGAATGTGATTTGCAACAAATGATATCTTATATAAAAGTGTAAAAACATTGTAAGTTATACTTTTTGTGAAGATAAGCACCAGAAAACTTGTGAATTCGGATTTTAAACTATTCTACCAATAATGAAATCAAATTAAAAATATAACAATATTTTTTATTACATTAAAATATCATTTTTTTTCACAAAGATTTCAAATGGCAAATAGGACAAATTATGAGTATTTTATGGAGTGTTACAACTTTGGTATAATTTTATTTCTTAATTTACAAGCATCTTTAAAAATTTGAGAGAGGATGGATTTTTCGAATTGTTTGAAAAAATATAAAAATAAAAAAAACTTAGAACTGATTTCATCACACCGCTCTCGTAGATATATGATTAATTATTAAAATTAGATGACATAAAGCAATCCACAACTAAACTTGTCTCCTTACCACACAGGCTATGATCAATTTTTTTCAAAATTTCTACCAACGCACAATAATAGACCTCAATTATTTTACCTTTTGTATAATCTTGACCCCTGTCACGAATAATATATTCTCACAACGGAGCGCACAATTTGTGTACAAACAAACCCGTCCCCACCCCGTTTATTTTACATAGGGCTATTATATATTTGCTTCTTGTTATTTGCTCTTATCTTTTATCATTATATTTGATGGAAAGACTTGGAAAGCATTTGTCAACTGTCATATCAACGCGTTTAATATAATACTATTTTTTTCTCTCTCATTTATATAAAAATAACTGAAAAGACGTTAATAAAGAAATGGAAAAATGGCAATATAAACTTATTTAAATTAAGGTATAATTAGAAGGTAGTATTATTGTACTATGGTATCGAAGAATGGATAGGTATATATATTTAAAAGAAAGTAGGAACTTAGCGAACTTGTCATTATTTCTGCTACTATTTTCAAATAACCATGCTAAGAGGAAAATAATCAGTATCATTTAACACCGCAACCTACATTAACAGGGTAAGTGCAGCAAATGGGGTTTATATTACTCTACAATGAAAATAAAGTAAACTTTGAATACTTGAATATAAGTGGCAATGCAACCAATTTCTAAAAATCTGTAAAACCGAAACATGCCGGAACTTGAAAAAATATTTTTGTGGAAAGCGTGTTTCCGTTGATATATTTATTGAATTACGTCAATTAATCTATTGCGATTACCCAACCGTGAGCTATTCAGGGATACAGAGGAAAGTTCAGGAGAAGTTTCAGTTACGCCAAGAGAAACTTTCATTATAAGAACTCTTCATTACATCAAAGAATCGCAAGAGAGAGCATTCATTACAAGAAAGGCTTTCATTAAATGAAAGAATCTTTTTATTGACATTAATGTCTCTTTATTTTTTTTATGCGACTGCGGAACGGCTATGAAGATATTATGTTTATCAATCTATGTATGTATTTATGTGGATATTTTAAGAAGTTACATTTTGGATTTGGAAAAGAAAACATGATTGTAACAATTGAGACACAGTTAAAAGTATTTCAAACTGTCGAATTTCTTAGATAGATCACATCACAATCCGTATAATATGACAGTTAGGAATCACTATTTCAACATTAAATTGTTAGTATTCCGTAATCAATCCCATAAAAATCGAAAAAGAATGTTTATACCACCGTTGTCATAAAAGTAAAATTAGCTGGCTCTGCATAACAAAATAAAAGTTATTGAAACGTTAAATAATACCAGAAATTTAAAGGAAAAATTTTTCTTATATCAGCATGGGCACAAAAATAGATTATAGATAATAGATAGAACCTCATTTAGAAATACCTACACGAAACACAGAAAATAATTATAGAATTATGAACGATGACAATATTTATTTCGAGTTCGCTTTATGAATTTCTTGGTTTTCGTACTCGGATTTTTATCTTTTAACCTCCTGAGTGAAACTATTTGGAAATATTTATAGATATATTTATAATATAAAAAGAAAAAGACCCTGCACCGCCATCTAATGAAATTTGCTGGAACTTTTACTATAATTAGATAGTCAAAGTATCTGTCAATTGGCTTAGATTTTTTTAATTGTTCATTTCGAGTGGACGATGGTGTTGGTATCGGAACCATATAGTATGTTTATTGGATTTTTTAATAAAATACTATATTTTTGTAAAGATTTTGGTAGTTTTCTTTGCATATTTGGATGCATTTATCCTAATTACGCATGTTCTTGTGTTTTAACTGACAAAAACTAAGAAATCAACAATAAAAGTTTTGCAGTGAAGTAACTGGACAACGTAAGACATTTACACTTGTTTAACTTCCTTTTTTTATTGTTTTGCTAGGTTTGCGGAATAATCAAATTACAGAATCAGATATTGACTTGTCGGATGAAGAGAATCCAAGAGAAGACGTCTATTCAATGCAAAATTATGGCAGCAGTGACTCCGACCCTGGTTCTCTGAATTCTTCGGGTAAGAAGAAAGAAACCGTCTGGAATCTGAACATTCTTTGAGCTCTTCTATCACATCATCTTTTCTATCATCGGCAACTGCTAACAATACTCGAACGGGTAATTTCTCTCCTTTGGAGAAATCTACTTATCAGCCAAGATACATGTTACTGAATACTTATTCATGAACAGATGAAGAATTTTTCAAACAATATATAACTGATAACACTCTTTAACAGATGCTTGACGCCACAAAGAGAACATGTCTTGTAAAAAAAGGAGAATAGTTGAATGTGACGTTAAAATAATTATAAACATTTATATGAATCCTGTTAGTCATGGGGTCTATTAATTTGCCAACTATAAGTATGTATTAGTCAGTTAAATACGGGATTCAGATCATCAAATCTGCCAAGACTCGAAGGCGATTTTTTTGTGTCAAGGCATCTTTGAAAGTTGTCTAAGACGCTGACGTCACTCAACGAGATCTGGAAAGTGACCCCACTTTTTAATACTGTGCTGGGTAAATGTCATAACAACCCAAAGGCAGACCATATAATTATTGACGAAATGATAATGCCGTTTAGCGGTCATTGTGGAATCCGTAAATACTATCCGGGAAAACCAAATCCAGTGGGAATTAAAGTCTTCTTTTTGGCAAATCCTAACGGACTTGTTTGTGCCATGGTCGTTTACCAAGGTGATACCACCTTCGCGTAACTCAAAGCTTGAGGCTATACTTTAGGGGAGTCAGCGATTCTTAAACTTTGTGAAACACTAATCACAGTATTTACTTTGATCGGTATTTCACAACGATAAAGCTGTCCGAAACTTTGCTAGATAGAGGATTTCATGGAACTGGAACCATTTAAACGAACACGATTCCCAAAAACTGCGCATTTCTCCTGAAAAAGAGTACATGAAAAAACCTAGAGATATCTCGGAGACTTTATATTAGGCGGATGAAACAATCGCTGTGACGCGATTATTAGATAGCAAGCCCGTTTTGATTGCATGTACACAATACACCGCTTGTGCTCCATACTATTGTGGACGGTGGTCCAAACGCAATAAGAGGTATGAAATTGTAAGCCGCCAGAAAGTTATCAAGAACTAAAATCATTTTATGGGCGGCATTGACCTGGTCGACAGAATGTTATCAATATGTCTTACACGCGCTCCAAACAAGAAGTGAACGTCGCATTTTATAAAACATATGGTGGATTTAGCAGTGTGTAACTCTTGGTTCCAATTCAAAGATCGTGAAACCCAACCTAATGCACCCCCAAAAAAGATTCCTCAAATAATATCATTTAGGTTAAAGCTCGGAAAATTTATGGTTACTAAATACATACTTTTCTCAGATTATGAATCTTGTGAAGACATCAAAGAACTGCAGCCAAAACATAAAAAAACGCAAGGGTTATAATTCAGCCAATACCAGCTAAACATTCTCGCTACCACAAAGCAGAACATTTCGTTGCTTATTCTGATACACATAAGAATTTGATTAAACGTTAACGTTAGAATTCGATTAGCCTAGTTTAGGTAAAGTTATTGTAAAAGTTTTTGAACACAGAGGCGTGCTTCGCATGTTTAGTTTTATTTAATATTACAGTTGTCTGGCGCTCAGGGTAATTGAAGATACAAATAATGCCATTTTGTGTCGAAATATTAGGAGTTTATCTTTATTTCTAAAGCATTATTCAAAGCTATGGATCAAAAATATAGGAATCTCAATAAGAGGTGTGAAGGTAAGAGGAAATTATTGAGAATGTTTCTAAAAGTGATGAAATATGTATTTAATTCACATAGAATCTGTAGTAATTTACAATCTGTCTTCCACCTCTACCACTAAATCTCCATCCAATTTAATTAAAACTTTATCGTGGTTCTTGAGATGGAATATGAATGAAACGCTCACGTTTCGATGAGTGGTATTAACTTACCGAGTTATGCACAGTTAAGTGTAGATAACACAAACTTACTTAATCTGAGACCGGTGGAGCTAGAGTTAAAATTATTGCATTTTGCCTTTGGATTTGATGAAGAGATATCTAGACAATATCTTTAACCTAAGGGATGTTAATCTATTTATAAAGCAACATCTTTAACAGGAGAAAAATAAAGTATTTATTAGCCGTTAGTGATAAGTTGTGGTAGGCAAATTACTGATCTTGGAGTAGATTACGAGCAACACAGTGCGAATATTGAATTTCCATTTATCATCAGGTCACCATAATCGCATTTGTCAAAAAAACATTTACCGAAATCAAATAGGCAATAAATGTCATAACTTAACCCAAAACTACGATAGAGATAAAATTATGTCAAAAGTAATTAAAAGAGTTTTTATGCTAATATCTCTTAAACGACATTTTTATCGTAGATGTGGTTATTATCAAATTTGTAAGTCAGACGATTTCCTGCAAAAATATTCCTTCACTTTTTCCTAAAAATATGATCATTTGTGAGATAAAATAAGTTAAAAACCTGTAAAATTTATTTGCGTCAATATTAATCGTTTGGATAATGCTTTATACAAATAAATCCTTTAAGAAAATTTATGCGGTTTTAAATTTTCGTGTGAATGATAATTATCGTGTGAAATTTATTAAAAAAAATTAAAGATATATGGTTTACGTTAGGCCTTCGTTACGGACAAATAATTAATTTTCCAATTACAATCTTTAATCTAATTTTTGTTTCTATGTTTCTTTTTCTTAATTGAAATGTGACAGCGGCTTCTGGTACACGAACTATAGTGTAAAATAAAAATAGAACTAAATATTCACAATTACCATGCTTACTGAATAAAAAACAAAGCAATTTTCCTCAAAATGAAGGCTTTCGTGGATTTGTTGATGGTCGAAAAAAAAACTATTTGTATGTATACTTATACTCATACATGTGTGTGCATATATAGAAATTAAAAAAATTATAAAATTATCTTTTCTTAAGATTTATAAATGTGTGTTCATATATGTTAATAATAGAAGTCGACCTAATAATATACCTAGTAACCACTGGACTTGCGATATTTATATAATCCCACAAGGCGTATGCTGATCTAATCCGATATGCGGACAATTTAATTAAATTCTTACATATCATTTCCATGGAGACGTTTAGCGTGAGTTTATGGGACTAGATCCAGTACTTCTCTTGGGACAAATAGTAGCTAATGTACCGTTATGTCCATTTATACACCAAATATCCGCTGTGTGTTCTTGTTTGCCTCATGTCTCTAATAAAATTTCATGCTTAATTGTTTTTATCACCTATACGGATTTGACAACACTTCATTATGTCGTATATAAAACTACTGATTTACAGTTTAGGTTTTTAGAATATGTTCTTCGTCTTCTTTGTCGTTATACTCTTTGCTGAGTGGTCGTGGTCGTCTCGTCCATATTAGTGGTCTGTTTTACAATGCGACGCCATGCTTTGCAAACTCTCGCTCTCCTAGTATATTCGTGCAGTGGTCTGTTGAAAGTCTTCTTAATTTGCCACATGGTCTGATGACTTCAACTTTGCCCTGTACTGCTAGACCGTCTATGGATTAGTATCCGCGCCGTGTTATATTTCCAAATAAAGTGAGAATACGAGCTTGTACTGTGCTTGATAGTCTTTATTTGATGCCCAGCTATCGAAGAATAGACTCATTCCACGATATACCAAGCATTCTTCTCCAGCACCATATCTCAAGGTCATTGATGCGTTTTTTCTCACTTTATCGTAGAGTTCATGTTTCAGAAGCATAGAAGAATATGGATAATATTAGAGCCTTAACAAGTCTAGTTTTGGTTTTGATTTTAGTAGATAAAAAGTGATAAAGTGCCGACTCTTTTCTTGTATTTAAAACAAGTTTACAGTAAATAATATATTGAAAATGGAATTAAGGCAATTTTCTCTTAAATATTCGTTATTTATTTATAATAAATAAATTAACTGTAAAATATGTATTTGAATCATCTTATGGTTCTGTAACGTCCAAAAGGAAAAAAAGGAAATCTTATAAGGTCATTTTGTTGTCCATCTGTCGGACTATCAAGACCCCTTTCTTTAGGAATGTGTGTAGTGAAAGTTGAAATTACCAAATACTCAAGAGTATGGTTCCTTGGAGTAATAAAAAAATCAATGTTCTAAGTCAACTTAATCAAAAAATGCGGCCAATTACTTACCGGTGATAAAATTAGGCAACAAATAAGGTTTTCAGCATAAGTAAAGGTAAAAATCCGAAAACAGTTCATTTGTATTTAAATCACATAATTTGTTTTTATGCACTTTTAATAAATATAATAGAAAATATGTTTTTGTTCCAAAACAATTAAATTATTGTAAATAGCTCAATAGTATTATTACCTAACAATAAATGTTTATAAATGCCTAAATATGTACGGAGCCCTAGTAGTGCGAGTGCCACTCGCGCCTGAGAGATTTTTTTAATTATCACGCAGAAAAGTCTATATATCACGTTACATATGTAGGGTTTTGTTATTTAATTTGGTAAAGATTTGTATAAGATATGGATTTGTGTGAGATATAAGATATGGATTGATGAAAAAATGTACAAACACACGCTTACATAAAAATGTTCAAAAGTGTGGAATAATTAAAAATGCTGACTGCAAAAATACTTCTCTTTGTTGTCACTACATTGATTCGCTTAAAACTTATCATTATAAAATGATATTTAGTATCACTTATTCGAGTTTCTTTTAAAATAATTTTACTGATCATTTTAAAAGAAAATGGAAAAACTTCTTTATAAAAACTTGTCAAGCACGAGTGGAACTCGCAACACGAGGGCTCCGTACACATTTAAGTATTTATGAACATTTGATGGTACATAATATTCCTATTAAATTATATGCAATATTTTAATTTTTAGAACGAAAACATGTTACTTACTATACCTTCAACAGGCTTACGTAATTTACTAAAAAACAAAATTGTGTGATATAACTACAAATTAACGATTTTCGGATTTTTTTTTCGTTTACTTATATTGTGAAACCTTGCTGAAAGATTTACTAAATTTCTCGATTCTAGGTCAAATGGTACTCCCCTCTATATGTATTGATTTATTTTCAATTATCAAAAAATGCGGCATAAATTGCCGTATTTTTTAGATGTTTTTTTTATTGCGAAGACTTAGAAGCTTGATTTTACAGCTCCACGGGACCGCAGACCTAAGAATTTGTTATTAATTTAAACTTGATACCGCCAAGCGTTCCTGAGAAATAGGTTCTTGACAGAGAGATTGAAATCTAAGTGATCCTATAAGGTTCTTTTTTGCTTTTAAAGTACGAAACTCTAAAAACAATTATAAAAGCAAATAATAACGTGTAATGTTCATATTATGTATAAAATACTGAAGACAGGTCAAAAGACAAATAAAGAAATATTGAGTTACCTGAAGAGTCTTAATCCCAAATTTGTTAAAAAAAATTATTTTACATTTCAAATGTTATGAAGAAATCTCTTCGCTAACGTCATCTATGTATCACCGTTATCGTTAATTCGGCCAAGTCTTTCTGAAGGACCACTTTGATGTTTTTCTGCAAATCATATGTTAGAGCTTTCAATAAATTTAAATGTATTCTTGTATGAGTTCTTACATGAAAAAAACTGACAAGCACGGGTAGAAACTGCTTGTCAAAAAAAAGCATGATCAAAACAATTCCCATCATAGTTGAAAGTCATGCCCATTATAAATTCTGATGGGAATAAATAAGGATAATATAAATACATTTTGTAATACAAATACTAATTTAAATTTCTAGGTTTTCTGCAGCATAAGAAGTTTCATACTGTTACTGATGAAATACATACTAGGTAACAAATGGTAAAAAATTATATCAATATTTATACGTAGTTGAAAATAATTGTTTACACCCTAACATGTTTAAATTCCTAGATGAACGCAAATTTGTAGAAAATTTTCATATTTCCACTTTTAACCAAACTTAACAGTTTTTTCCAGATGTTCACAATTTATGACGTTATTACAATGTTTATATGAGACGCTTTACAGGAGCGTTGTAGTTAAAAAATGAACGCGCATCATATGCAACTGGTACATACTTCATGTGTTTATACAGAAAGGCTAAATTTGTAATTGCAACCTTTGCTGAAAACAACACTGGGCAAACTTCAATTTACCCTCAACCCTTTTTTATTGTTCCGTAGACAAATGGCAAAAACGGAACCTTTATAACTTCGTTCTATCTGTCAAACCGTCTTTGTCCATATTTTATAGAAAAATGATAAAATTTTATATCGACAGTAAACCTCTAATCTATGCGACAATATTAAAACGGTTATCGATATAAAAGTTATGGAGACGATGAATTAGCTATCGAGCATCAAACTTAAGTGTTTTAAGATGATTTTGATGACGTGTGTTCCATTAGCGAGTCTAAACTTCTTTGTCGGCTTCTTTTATAGAAATCGACCCGATCAATTTAAAGTCGAGTAAGGTATACCAAAAAAAAACAAGGTTAAAACTATTCAAAGCAGATCTAAGAAACCGGCAACTTGATTTATGCGAATTGAAAATGTCGGCTATTAACAGGAAGAAATGAGAATTCGCACAGAGAACCCATGAACCAGCAGTACTACAGCAACATAATGGCTTCGAGGCTACCCTTAACCGAGTGTCAGATAACATTCATTCATTCATGGAATTTCTGGTACTGAAATATTAACTCTAATACTGATATTACATTTTTAAAATAATGTACTAAGAACAGTTACTGGCCTTCCTTGCTATTTTTATAAAATTATTTAGAAATGTTATGATAAAAGTGTTTACAAGAATTGTTTTTAAAAAGAGAGAAGATTACTTCAACGACTCACAAATAATATGTTAGAAACTACCTAAGTTTTTTCTAACTAATATATATAATTTTGGATAAAATTCATGAAAGGTCTGTACTTACATAAAATGTTCGAATATAACGTATAATATTATAATAAACAAGGATAATTAGATAAAAAATTACTAATACTAATAAAAGTACATTTTTATTAAAAAGTGAATTTAGAGTAATATTGATTTAAAAACACGTAGCCGTGTATGTTGTCATCTGACCATGGATAGAAATGATTAACAATTGAAAATAAATAAAATTACGCGAAAATGATATTTCAAGTTATATTTCTTAACCGCTGGTATGGTTATATAAGTTTAAAATTTTGATATATAATTTCCATGTTCGAAATATTCATGGATAAATAAAAGCATTGCAAAAAGATAAAAAATAGTAACGATTTGTATTTAACGAATTTTATTTGGTTATAAAGATGCAAATAAATACATTTTTATTAAAAAATTAGCTAATTTTGCTACAACTACTTTTTAATAAATCTTTCACCACCAAGCTCTTTTGCAAGACCAATCCCGAAGAAGTGTAATGAAAATATGGAAGATTTTATCCTCAAATATACCAGATGCATCACGCTCATTTTAAAGTGTATTATTAAACAGTCCAGTTATTAGAATTTTAAGGTAGTGACATTAATCATTAAACAAAAAGATGTATTCCATTGTAATGTCATCCGTAAGTTGTATTTTTAGTAAATCTTTCACCGCCCAAGCCTTTTAGAAACCAATCCCGAAGAAGTGTAATGAAAATATGGAAGATTATATCATCAAATAGAGCAGATGCATTGCGCTCATTTTTAAATTATATTTTTAAACAGTCTAGTTATTAGGATCCCAAGGTAGTGACATTAATCATTAAACAAAAAGATATATTCCATTTTAATAACGTCCGTAGATCTGTTGAATAACTCTTTGTTATTTCAGCAACTTTGCTATTTAAGTAATCATGAGAAAAAATCAAATTCCTCATTATTATAATTAAAAAGTAATCAGTGGCATTACAACATAAATTATTTTAGCTCACTTGATCATAACTAAGTTTCTATTATGTAAATTAGGTGAATAGAATACTAATTCACGTCAGAAAATGTTCATTCTTCTTTTTTAATGCAAGACAAATACTAACGTTAATTGATGGCGTACTGAATTTTGCCACATATAAAAACATCATGAAAAAAACATGCAATAATCACTTTTTTACATAAGAAAATCGTGAACAAATCAAATAGTAAAATATATTAGATTTAACAAAATTGAGATCGATTTTCATTAATTCGTTGAAATTGTCAAATTAAATGTCAAAATTGTCCAACTAAAAAAAATATAATGTCATTAAAGTATTCATATGTTGCGGTTAAAGTGATATGTTTATCAGCCATTTAATCTGATTGCACTATGGTGCACCATTAGCTTTCGAGTTGCACTACCATGTACTGTGTGCACCTTATCTTTATTACACCTTATTGACATATTTACCTCAAATGTTGGAAGTTTTATTTTTAGCATATCGTCAGAGTGAGATGAGTGTACAATGTATACCTTAAATTTGTATTGTTTTTAGCTATCTAGCTGACGGCAATGAGTCATATATCCGTATATGAGTATATACGAGTATTTTAACAAAAAAATAATAATTAGGTCTATACGCTGTATGTGCTAAGATTTACAATGTGTAGAAGTATTTTGTTTATGTGTTCAAGGATTCTTCCTCAAAGCTGCCAAATTGTGTAAATACATTAAGATTGTATTCCTTACCGTATTCCAACTACCCTATAATAGTTTTAATACGGTGTACCGCATCACCATCGGGGCACGGGAAGGTGCCCTAAAGGCAAGGATATTAAAACACCCTTGAACAGAAGTCATATCGTAAGCTTATATTCATTTCCTGCCATTTAAGCCAGCTACTACGGAATTTCATAAATCAAAAGTTAGTCAAGTAAGGTAACATACATTGCGCAATAAATAAATTCAACCACGGTTTGCTTTACGGATTTGCACCTGCCACGACTGAGTTCAACATTATCAATAAATTCTACATGTACAGAGTACAACAGCCTATATGTGAGGTATACGCTATAAGTTTACGCTATGAGAGCCTGTGAGAGATGTGAGGTATACTCTGTGAGAGCCTATAAGACATGTGCCCGTAATGGATAGAATACAGACATTTATTGTTTTAACAATCAGTCATGCAAAGAGTAAACTCTAAATCAACAAAACAACAGAAAAACTAGCTGACTCGGCGGACATTGTACTACCTTTTCAAATACCACCCTATCTATCGGGTTCACATTTTGTGATTTTTTTTCTATGCCACTAATATTGTGGATATGAGTCAATTTGGTCCATAAATAAAGAATTTGTTATTAACTGGACTATAGCCACCTATTAAATCCTATTATAGTTATCAATCATTGCTTTGACAAATAATATATATCGTGTAAATATTTTCTCAATCGGTCATGCCGTTCAAAAGTTGCACTATTACTAACAGACGCGCCATCGTTTTAATATGGTAAGTATACATGGCGACCAAATTCAGTGTTGTTTTAGATATAATATTAAGTAAATCTAGACACAAGACTCTATTTCTCATCTACACTTATTTTACAAAGAAGTGCAAGAACTTTACTTTCTATATTATTTTTGAAAAGATCATACATATTTCAAACGTTAAAATTGCTCCGTGTATTTGAATGGATAATCATTTAGTTAAGTTTTCGCTACTAAAATCTTAAACAAATTGTGGAAACAAGATTAAGAATCCTGTGAAGTAACTGACAAATAACGATAGAATTGAGGGAGATTTTGTGATTTTCAGAAAATAAGGTTTCGATTCATTTGTTCTTTAAACTAATATATTTTCAAAACAGGATATATTTCACTGGGCACAGTCTGTACTCCCTTTTCATATGTATCTAGTCATCCCCTAATATTTTCCAATGATCCATCCTTATAATCATCGAAGTCAAGGCCACTTTTTTATAGTTTGATACCATGTATATTTAGGGAAATTTCCATCGATGGATGTGATACAATGTAAACCACACACACCCACACGAACGCACACACACAAACATACACGTAAATACATAAGCTCATACGAACACACCGTAGTGACACACCGTTATGTTAGAGCTGTATTTGCTAGCAATAATGCTTACACGGCACCGCTTTCATGATTCTCCGCTTTCTGATATTAGCATAATAAGAGCAAAGAGAGAAAAAAATTGGACAACATGAAATAATGTTGCTTTCAAAAAATAAATGTGTTATGGTGGACTTACTTGTAAATGGAACTCAACTTTTCAGTCGGAACTAAAGTGATTGGTAATTGTATTACTGACTGGTGATTGGCAATATACCTGTGTATATATATATATATATGTATATATATATATTTATTTATTTATATATATATATATATATATATATATATATATATATATATATATATATATATATCTTACAATAAATTAAATTAAATTTTCCAGTCCTGGTTCTTTAAAAAAATATTAGCCCTAAATAATGTGTTTGTCTGGGTGTCCATATATATTTGGATTAGAAAATATAATAATGAATAAAAATGAATAGAAAATATCTAACAAGACCTATCTTCATGAACCACGATCAACTAAAGATTTAATTTTGGAATGTTTCTTCTTTCAAACAGGTCAGAAGCCGAAGTTTTAGAGCCAATCTCGTCGAACCAGATTAATATTCTTATTAATATTGATTACTGTTCCTTACTATTCCTTTTATTATCAGAACCACTGTGTAGTTCCACTGTCAAACTTCAGCCCGAGCACATGGCGTGATCGAGCAATTGCCATTATAAAGCCCCTCCTGCTACCCTTCTACTTTATCATCAGACCGTATTCATCGTCTCCGCTACATAAAAACATTGAGATCTCATTGGCAATGGAATTTCGGCTTAATTACAACAAGAAATTGATTAAAATTGACTTGCAACACTGGACTTGAAAATTTAGCAAAATGTTTTGCAATGATATAATATTTGCATAATACAATAATCACGTCCACTGTTCGTAACCTCGTATCTTTCATTTGGTCTTTAAAGTTTACTCTCATCGCCACAAAAAGTTTCACAACAGCAATTACGTTTATACACGAAAAGCGTTACTGTATTTTTTCTTCAATAATAATAACAAAATATCAATTCAATATAAACAAAAATCTTCACTAGAAGAGCTTTACTACTGGGATAACGTTAAACAGGCAATAAAGAGAAGCGCAAGATTTTATATTCGAGGATTAATCATTTCTCCCTCGCCCACTTAAAGAGGGGGTCGTAATTTTTTACATCCTGCGAGCGTATCATATTGTATTCGGCGTACCGAGACTATAGTTGGCTTATTTTATTACATTAATATGAAGCTGATTTTGTAAAACATATTGGTGTACTGCCCAATAAAAAGTAAATAAATTAAATTTCACTACCGGGCACTTGATACGTTAAAAGTTATTTATTTACCATTCAGGAAAGCTTGTGAGGACAGAATTAAAGATTTCAAAATTCTATATACACTTGAATAGCGACAAATTTTAACATTAGAAACAATTTTATTAACCAATAAATACTACTACATCTTGTATCTGTAACTACATAGATACACGACATATTAATAACAAAAGATTATATCTACAGTTGATAATAAAGATTTTCTTACTTTTTTCTTCATGTTTAAAAGTAACAGTGCATCGTGGAAAATTTTCTCTTCATTTTATTCCATTGAAGCTATTTTAACCATGCTAATATAAATTAAATTACATATAAATATCCGTTTAGATTACGATATAAATTAAAATTTTTTTACACAAGGTAAAATTCGTCTATCAAGCTTAATATTCCTAATATTTTTTTCATTTAAGTGGATTAAAGCCCATAATACTTTATTTAACATTTAACTTGTTTATATATATATAAGCGTCCACCTTTGATCAATAAATAATATCAAATTACAGGAAGATAACTTTGTTTTCGAACTAGATTCATTTTGAGACTTAAATGATCTCATGTTGTTTTTATTGCCATTTACATCGAGCATTGTGAATCCTTCACCATATCCGTCACTGGGTCTAACCACCTTCAACTAATCAGGTTATTACTGTTTTTTTACATCGTTTCTTTGCATAATTTTACTTTTTATTATTACGATATTATTTACTTAACCAAGTAAATAATTATACTATTTCATTTTAAAATGATTTATGTCTGCTAAAATTGTAATTATCAAAAATTAATTTCCACCAAGCATCAAAGAAAATTTAACAAATTTCCTCTAAAATATACATATGTTTATAAAAATAGTTCGAAGAATTTACATATAATTGTCTTTGTCTCTGGTTTAATAAATGGAGCGAAACTTATAAAAATATGGATTAAAACAGAAACATATAATTTTGCAATTAATGTTAATTTAGCCAGAATGAAGCTTTTTGTGAATTTTATAATATTTTCCTATTTTAAAGTGTCAACGAGAAATTAATTTTTATATTATTAATTACTCTACTCTAGCGATAATATTCACTCAATAACACATGAAACATTAATGTATTACATTATGAATGAAACCGTATTTCCACTACAATTCGACGCAAATAAACCTAACGATAGTCGTTTGCCGTGCTTTATTTGAGTGATGTACTTACAACAATATGTACTGAAACATAAGTCTTCGTGCTCGAGGATTAACGTTCTCGCCTCACCGTTGTTCACCCACAACGGTAACT
This sequence comes from Druceiella hillmani, assembly GCA_039881145.1. Lineage (NCBI taxonomy): Eukaryota > Metazoa > Arthropoda > Insecta > Lepidoptera > Hepialidae > Druceiella > Druceiella hillmani. Next base: position 17,667,807 of record JAYKKI010000042.1, on the reverse strand, counting down.
CGCAATGTTTTATGTCCGGCGTGCGTATTTGCGGATGAATTGTTTCTATGCTTGCTTAAAAGATAAGTGCAGTCTAGTCCGTGTGTTTTTGAATTTGGTTGTGATATTTTTTCAAAACGTTTGCGCCGTGTCGATTTCGTGAAGCGCGGATATGGGTGTTCCATAATTTTTCATGGATATATGTTATTTTAACTTTAATTTATTTACATCTCAGAAAAATCTTATTAATCTTTGTATTGTAACGTCCGTGAGACTGTTTAAATTATTAAAATTTAATATAAATTTAAAATAGTAAACTATTTGTTAAGGTGCTATTGTTAAGGTGCATCTATTAAAAAAATATCTAAAAATGTCAATCTTGTACACAATATTCAAATTTGTATACGGACTTAATTAGGGGTAGACGCAACAAGTGTTTGAGAAATATTTTTAATTTTTGGATCTTTAAATTTCCTTCATTGTGATAGTATACTTAAAAAAAAAGCTCAGACCATTGGTAAAAACACCCTTAAATTTATCACTTTCATACAATATAAAATGACGTATTACTTAAACTCCCATAAATAACACAGAGAAAAAATTCAGAACATATGAAATTAAAATTCTTCGTTGGCTAGTTACAATATCACTGCTTCCCTAGGAATTCTTTAAAAACTTCCATAAACGATTGTGAGAAAAATTTGTGAGGCAAGACGTAAGTTTGTCTCATTGAAAATATGAATTCTAATAGCCATAATTATTTGGCATTATAATAGCTAAAAGTCATATTCATACGGCAACAGAGCTCAGAATTAACTATTTGAGATTAACAATAATTGTCTTCGAAGTAGTTCAGGTCTACAATTACTTGAATTAATATGCAATTTCAAGAAATATTCTTGCAAGAGTGTAATGGCTCTTTATGTAGATTACTGATTTCTTTTAACCAGTATTTACAGTTCTATGGACGTGGTTACTGAAGTGAAAAGTGAAATCAGCAGAAAACCTTGCATTATTTAATTTTTAAAAGCTGCCTAATGATCTACAAAACACAAGTTGTTTCTCGTTATCATTTGGCTTAAATTTTTACCTATAATTTTATAGAGAAAGATTTATATTAAACACTAATAGTAACAATAAATTTAAATAGGGTTAGTGACACGAGCAATTGATTTTCGCGGATCATCTATAACAGGCTGGCATACGCACTCTACATTTTCTTCTGTTCTTGACATCCTGGTTTATCCTATCGGCTTAACAGAAATAGTGTTGCCAGTTTCTTCTAATTCGCATGTTTAATTAAGTTGGTACATTAAATATCTATCAGTGATAAGAACTATTCTGTAGTTTAGCGTTGCATCGCTATTAAAAATAAACATATTTGTCAAACATGTGAACTTGCTACTTTCTCCTCATTATCGAAGAATAGTTTGAAACAAATACGAAAATATGAGACATTTTTGTTTTCCGTGAACGTTCCGTTTCTTTTCCGCCGAAAAATGTTTTCGAATTTTTAAATCTGGGAATATAAATTATATTACTAAATTAAAAATTAAAATATGTCATAAAAAGATTGCAATGGGCAACGCTCTTTGTTATAAGTGGAGATTTATTCATTAAATAGTGTGAACGACATTTAAATTCCAGGCACACTTTTCACTTTCGATATTGAATTTTTATTAGTTATCTAGGGATATCTTATATTTAATTACTTCAACTTGTTACTGCTTTGACTGATACTATGCTTTATTCAGTATTAGTAAGATATCCCTAGATAACTATTAAAATCAACAATTTAACAGTTATCTAGGGATATCTTACATTTAATTACTTCAACTTGTTACTGCTTTGACTGATACTATGCTTTACTCAGTATTAGTAAGATATCCCTAGATAACTATTAATTTCAACAATTTAACAGTTATCTAGGGATATCTTACATTTAATTACTTCAATTTGTTACTGCTTTGACTGATACTATGCTTTATTCAGTATTAGTAAGATATCCCTAGATAACTATTAAAATCAACAATTCAACAGTTATCTAGGGATATCTTAAATTTAATTACTTCAACTTGTTACTGCTTTGACTGATACTATGCTTTACTCAGTATTAGTAAGATATCCCTAGATAACTATTAAAATCAACAATTTAACAGTTATCTAGGGATATCTTACATTTAATTACTTCAACTTGTTACTGCTTTGACTGATACTATGCTTTATTCAGCATTAGTAAGATATCCCTAGATAACTATTAAAATCAACAATTTAATAGTTATCTAGGGATATCTTGCATTTAATTACTTCAACTTGTTACGGCTTTGACTGATACTATGCTTTATTCGGTATTAGTAAGATATCCCTAGATAACTATTAAAATCAACAATTTAACAGTTATCTAGGGATATCTTAAATTTAATTACTTCAACTTGTTACTGCTTTGACTGATACTATGCTTTATTCAGTATTAGTAAGATATCCCTAGATAACTATTAAAATCAACAATTTAACAGTTATCTAGGGATATCTTAAATTTAATTACTTCAACTTGTTACTGCTTTGACTGATACTATGCTTTATTCAGTATTAGTAAGATATCCCTAGATAACTATTAAAATCAACAATTTAACAGTTATCTAGAGATATCTTACATTTAGTTACTTCAACTTGTCACGACTTTGACTGATACTAAGCTTTATTCAGTATTAAAATATAATAATGTGTAAATAACTTTCAACCCGTAAATTTTGCGATTTGATGTCCTTAGCAAATATCTTGTGAGAAGGTTTCCTATATTGTGTTTCTCAATATGAACTAGGGATACTATAAGGATAACCAAAGGGACAGGGAACTGAGAGGGTTATAGTTTTGACTAGGGAAAGTCGTCAATTATTAATCGTAAATACTTTGCCTCAGTGACACCTAAAACGGGTTAAGTAATATAAGTATGTATGTGCACGTATATATATATATATATATATATATATATATATATATATATATGTATATATATATATATAAATATATATATATATATATAAATATATATATATATATATATATATATATATATATATATATATATATATATATATATATATGTATATATGTAAATAATTCGATTACAAAGAAATTCGAATATGATTACAACGAAATTTTCGTGTCGAGTTTTTTTAAAACAGATAAATATATCACGAAAATATAATAACTTAAATTTCAAAAATAATTTGCCACCAAGAAATGTGGTATATTACGAAAACATTTGGAAATTATTTTTTTTAAATAAACTAAAACTTTTCATTTCTTAATTATATTATTATATACCTTACCTAAAGAGTATTTTCGAAACAAATCTAAAACTTCCTTTCTTTAACATATAAAAACTCTATAAATCGTTCACCACAACAATTACTAATGACATTAATTAAACATTTAACATCCTAACTTTTTTACGATAAAAACAAATAATATTAAAAATATTATTCGTTCGTTGTAACACAAATTCAATTTTTTCTCTCGTAAAGCAAATAACTTTTTTTTAATATTTTTTTTTTTCTAATTAAGAAAAATAAAACTTTTAAAAGCTAAAAATTAAATTGAGCAGGGTAGTAACGAAGTAGCTAAAAATTAAATTGAGCAGCTTAGTTCCTTCCTTGCAGTCTGCTTCGATGTGTTTAAAAATACCTGCTCGACTAAACACATTCGCTGGGTATTCCCAGCAAATGTCTGTTTAGTCGAGTTGGTCTCGTGTTGTCAAAGGCAAAGTACGTCTGATTTAAAAAAGCGGTGCTACTTACATGTATTTATGTCATCACTGTGGTGTGTTGCGATGATCACAAGGCATACGGCCTTTGACTGCGATGCGCACCACGGGGACGCGGGTTAGATTCCCGGCCGCCGAAAATATATTTGGGGGAAATATTTTTTTATTGATTTCTTATTGGGTTATACCATTTCCAGGTTTTAAAAGCACTTCGCTAAATTCCGTCATGTGGGTTTTTTTATATATAATATCTTGGCTCCTGTGATGAAATTATAGATTTTAACATACCCAGGGAAATCGAGGCCTTCACATGATTCGAATGTCTCGTGGCTCTTTGACACCTGACCTGATCTAATGGCAGATTGCATAAAGGTAGACGTAAAAAGGATTTATTAATGAAGAAATACTTACACATTTACGCAAATATAGTAACAACAATTTGCACTAGACGTAAGAATTGAAAAGCTTTTGAGGTAATAGGGCTCAAAAAGTATTAAGAATTGGCCAGGCGCTGCATGTAATACAAGTATTTTCTTATGAACGAAAAATTTAAAGTTTTAAGTTAACTGAGAGAAAAAGTAAAGTTTGAAAACATACTCATTTTATTCATTTTCACTTAAGTTTTCTTGACTAAAAATTTAGAAAAAATTACATCTAATTTAGGACTTAAAAAAATTATATTTTACCTGACTTAAAAACTTTTGATCCATTTATCTTTAGAAAAAATATCGTTAAATAGCAATTCTTAAAAATTTGATGTTTTCAAATCTACATCGTAGAAACAATATCGCTTGAAATTTGTTTCCAGTAACAATGATAACATTGGAATATATTTCAGGGCACAAAAATATAACCTAATTTTTTCAAGCGATGTAATAACCCTTTATGCCTGTTTTTAAATAGAAGGTTAAAGTTAAGGGATAGTAATATTTCAATGCTTAATTATTATACAAGATAGACACTCTTTGCTGTTTACTGTTAATCTATTTAAAATAGATGACTTGAGAATGTTAGGTGACGAGAGTTTATATTCATAACTAATTGTAACTACGTGATGTAGTATGTATTATTTCTACTTTCTTTAAATTCTTTACCATGACCAAGGTTTCGTTATATTACATCTACAGGTGGGGCTATTAGCAAAGATGTTGTAATACAACTCACCTGAAGATGTTGTAATACAAAGAAACCTAGATCGCGGTAAAGAACTTAAAGAAAGTAGAAATAATACTACATCACGTTAGTACATTTAATTACGTAGTTTCATTTAATTATGAATAATGAATTTCTAGAAAATTAACGCCAAATATATTCAATATTCAACAGTTTCTATACTATAATTTGTGTAATTAGTTTTGTAAAAAGTGTTTATTTAGTAAAAAGCTTAAAAACTTGATGTAAAAAAATATTTCGATGCTTTTACTTCAATCACCAACGACCGTAATTCCGTTTCCATCGACGATAAAAATTTATTAATACCGAACAAAACTCCGCTTTCATCTCATACGAAAATTTTCTCCTTTCGAAAGTTTAATATATTTCAGGAAAAAACAGGATCAAACATATCTTAAATTAAGTTCCGTTTGATAAATAAAACTTCACAAAGAGAGAAATAAATAGGTCTGAATTCCTTCCCGTTTTCCTTTATTTAATACCTGAATATAAATCAGGATTCAAGAATAAATAACTTTTAAAGAGAAACATTTAATACAGAAGAAAATAGATAGGAAATTATTGAAATTTTGCCTGTTTCAAAAAGTGTGTAAATGGAGACATTCAGACGTATAACATTAATTCATTTTTCATTAAGATTATTTATTGTTGAAATATGAATCAAAATGTACATGGTATTACTTGAAGCACTTCTTCTATTAACTTTTTGCTCATAGTATTTTTATTTATCTATACTAAATTCGCATATTTGGATAACAGGTTATCACAGTTACACTTACTTGTGAGAGTACATATTTTATGGTATAAAAAAAAGTAGGATATATGATATAATTTTAAACATGGTTTAAATGAATATCTGTATATTTTTTGGAGATAAAACTAAATATTTTCTTTTTGTAATGGGTGACTAGAAAAAAAATAGCACTAACCTCTTCCGTAACGTACGGCGGATTTTGTAATATCTTTATGTCTTTTTTTAATTATGGCATCAAGTTTATTCTACTTTTCTTCATATTTGTAATTTAAAATGCAATGCTGCTAATTATTTTTTTCACCGTTGAGAATTCTTGATATTATCTACTCAGATTAATATAAAGAATTACCTGTGTGTATCATTTATGTATATATATATATATATATATATATATATATATATTATCGCGAATTTCAGAAAAAACTATGACATTTAGAATTATCGTTATAGATTTCTTACAACTTTGCGCATGCCTCTATGTTTTTTCATAACTTTAAGTTTAGTTGGTCCGCAAAAATTTAGAGGACTTAATTACAGATTGTTATTTATTGAGATCTGTGGGGGTTGATATGTTTTATTACCGTGCTATTTCAAGTTTCTAGGTTGCCATTTTATGTTTCTACTTCGAACAGTTTCTAAAGAAATCGGCGATGACAGACAGACAAATGGACACGTAGATGATCTTTTTGCTTTTTAAGACAGACATTCAAATAACTTTAAATTTAAATAAATTTCCGAAGTCATAATTTTTTTTTTAAAGAAAAATAGGGCATCATTGAAAATATTATCATTGAAAGATTTAAAAAGCGATCGAAAATATTTAGTAATATTTTTAATACGCCGTGTCCTTCGCGAGACACGAAACGCTAAACCGATTTTCAATGTGTTCCCCTCCGGCTACATTATCAAATACGTATATCAACATTCTAATAAAAATCGGCATTACTGTACTTAGTAATTATTTCAGTCAAATGAATAAAAACTGTAAACGTAACTAAAGCGGATGCCTATGGGAGATTTGCTAGCCAACTTATACAGTGATGTCATTCACATTTACAAGAAGTTTAATCTATACATATAATAAAACTGTCCCAAAGTGAATTCTGTATATTATAACATTTTAAGAAAAGTGATTGATTTTTTCAGAGTGCAATTTTCATTTGTATTTAACAAATTTTTACTTACATTTGTTTTTAATTTTGTAAAATTAAAATATAACGCGACAGTGAGAAAACTGTCTAAAAGTTTACAAAATTAATAACAAGGAAGTGAATTATTATTAATTTTTTTTAATAATGGCTTATTAGACACTATTACACTTTACGACACGTGTATAATATAGCTTGATATTTTTTTGTATAAAATTTGGAATTTTTGTATAAGTTGAAATTGCAAAGGATTAGAAATATATTAGAATTTTTTATGATAATTTTGAAAAATGTTACCTCACGCCAAATACATGTTGATGTATTACAGGTCATGAGAAGTAATACAGGTAATCGGGGTCAATTTAATATTATTTATTATCATGATTAAATTATACCTCAACTTATATCTTTACGTGTAAAAATTTTCGTGGTGAGTAAGTTACAAAATAATATCTTCAGTTTTTTATAAATATCATAAATTTAGAATCCTTCATGGCTCTAGATACAAGCTCATATATTTCGTAGTTAACTTTTTATATCAAAGTTTTTGGAGAGGAATTGTAATTTCAAGAAGCAATTAAACTTTGCGCTCCAAATTGTCGCTTTTTTTTTGAGCGGAATTTAATAGATAGGAAACATTTGAGTATAGACATCCCTTAATTTAATTGAGACATACCTCTATGATACTTAAGAAAGATTTTCTGCTTGACTATACTCAATACTATTCATAGAAAATAGGACGTGGATGGTCTTAACGTTTTGGAGACTTGAATAACACAAATGAGAAGAAACTCTCGAGAAACTACTTCATTTTAAGTTTCAATGGTTGTCTGAAGACACAATGAAATTTATACGGCATACATTGTGCATTTCAATTAAGTTAAGGAAGTAAATAATTACACCACACTTTATTGATTTGGAAAATGACAAACTTTAGTAAAACTCTATAGAGTTAATTATTTTCTACAAATTAAACTTATTGACAATATTAATATTTGCAATTATGTTTTCATTGTTTGGTTTAGTTTTGTGAATTATTATAAAAAATACAGTATAATTAAAAAATATATATTTCAAATAAAAAATTATGTTTTGTGTGGTTATTAAAATAAATATATAGTTACAGTTACATTACGTTACGTTATAGTGATTAATATTATTGACAAGATATGATAATAATCGATTTAACGTAACTAAATATAAATTTAACTGATAAGCATTTTCTATGCTTTCAGTTGTTTTTAGTAATATTCGGATAAGGATAGTTTTTATATCTATATCAAATAATACAAATATAGGTTAAGAATTATTTTCGATAACATTCTATTTTTAAAACGAATGAAACGTTAAAAAATATTAGAAAAATATTGTCTAAGCTAATTTATATTGTTGTATATCGACGATACACAAGTGTTTCAAAGTATATATTAGTATGGTCTTTTGTAACTTAGCATATAGTAAGTTACAACATTTTAATAAAAATAAACATATTTTACGTAATTGAATAATTTGACATACGTGGGATATATATGGAAAATATAATATACCGAGAAGTGGTGTGATAATAAAAATACCTGTCTTCTGTATGAAGGATTAACATTTTCAATTTAAAGATATAAAGTATACATTCTCAATCGGCATCATGTAAAGAAAAGAACATTGATTTTTCAAAGTGTTACTATTATATTATCAATACTCAGTAATACCAAGAATCTGTCATAATATGTCCACAACCAAAATTTTCGAGAATATTTTCCAATGAGCACGAATTCTTCTTGCACGAGTTTTTATTTCTAATACACAGAATTGAATGCCTCAAAACCATGTTTTATGTATAAATTTACGGGTACGTAAATAACCTCTACTTCTCCATACAAGTATCCAATATTTTTTAATATAACTAAAATTTTAATCGATGTAGGAAAAATAAGTGTATTCAATATTTGCCTTAAAATGGTTACTTGCTCTTAGGATATAACGTAAAATCGTTTTTCACTAATTACATATTCCACTTTCGGTTTATAGGCAAAATTAACAGACGTGTAAATTCAGTTTTTTCCTAAATCGTACTTTAATTCTCTAATAATTTTAACTGATATGATTTATCTCGTGCGTATAATGTTTCAATAGTTTTATTTGTATAGGTATTTTTGTGTCAAAATATTTATAAATATAACACTATTGAGACATTTATTGATTTTAAGTCATATTCATTTATATTCCAATTTAGAATTCGTAAAGTCCTAATTAATCGAATAGTGAAACGGGTTAATATGAATTCAGCGTAATATATATTACCTCTCAAATTTATTGATAATAATTTAATGGAATCGGAATATATAAATATATATATATATATATATATATATATATATATATATATATATATATACATATATATATATATATATATACACACACACATATATGTATATATATATATATATATATATATATATATATATCCATATATACATATATACGGATATATAAATCACATTCCCTCTTTTGACTTCATCGCATTCAGAGCTTTAGGTCTGTATATACCTTTACGTATTATATATCTGCCTACCATTATTCTAGTTGTTACATATCTTTAAAAACAGCAAATTCTCAAGTCTCAGGTTCGGGCGGGTGATACTCCTACAGCATCGGTACTGATTAGTAGCAACCAGGAATTAAGTATCTAAATTTCTTCTTGAAACAAACAATAGAATTGTTTATCAAATAATAGTATTTAAAACAACTGATACTCAACTTTCACGATTTCAGCAGGCAGTACCCCTGGGAAGTTTGAACGTAATTGAAGTGATATTTAGTGGGAATGTTAAATTATAATTAAATATATCTTAGTCGCCTAATATGAAAGTTTTAAATTGAAAGGTTGATTATAATTACATTTATGTTGTCATGCAAATTGATGTTTGTGTATCGACATAATTACGCATTTCCTGTTGATCTGTAATTCCTCTTACCCTCTTAATAACTTGTGTTTCTTTTCCACATTAAGTGCCGACAAAGCCTTAAATGAAATAATTAGTGAAAGAAAGTAATACAAATTTGAAGATAATTAATAATAATCATCATCTTATCTTGCCAAAATGAACATTAGTGTAGTCATACATGTCACAAAACACTTTTAAGATGCTGAGCAAGATAAATGGTACGATAACTTTTTTCCTCACCAAGAAAGCAAAAATTATATATTTCACTTGAAGTTTTCAATACAATACAAATAACTGTTAATAACACGTTTATGTCAAAAAGTTACTAGACTTTAATGATACAGAATATACAATTACAAAACCTCCTACATTTGTTTTTGTGATAATGTTGTATCAAAATATGTAATTAGTGAATAGTAGTGCCATCTCTTATCGTTTTGTAGAAACTGTTTGTCTATCTATGACAATTTGCTAAAATAAAAGACAGTCTATTGCGATAAAACGTGTTTTACTAGAGGTTATGGGCGTACTCTGTGCTAAATTATCAGTTGTTTTCGTGAAAATAGATAATTTGTGAAAGTTATATCGCGGAAACATGACTACCAACTATATTGCCAGTGTTCCTAAACTAAAAGGAAGAGAAAATTATGATGAGTGGAGCTTCGCGGCTGAAAATTTGTTGGTTCTTGAACGAATGGACAAGTACATCAAGCCAACGGCAAGTTTTGAAGTTAAGCCAGCAGACGACGCAAAAACGAAGGCAAAGCTAATATTGACTGTGGACCCATCGTTGTATGTGCATATTAAGAATACCAAGAGCGCAGCAGAATTATGGACTACATTGAAGACCATGTTTGATGACTCAGGTTTCTCACGCAAAATAACATTGCTGCGACATTTGATTTCTATTTGGCTAGATAATTGTGATTCAATGGCTACATATGTGACTCAAATGGTCGAGACAGCTCAACGGTTGAACAGCACAGGTTTTACAATCACCGATGAATGGGTGGGTTCATTATTATTAGCAGGTTTATCAGATCGTTATTCTCCCATGATAATGGCAATTGAACATTCGGGCATTTCGATAACTGCAGATGTCATAAAGTCGAAATTTCTCGACATGGAAGTGACCAGAGACAATGACGCAGGTGCTGCATTTGTCGCGCGAAATAATCATTCGTTCAATAAGTCAAAGAAAGGCAGTCCCGGTCCTTCAACGTCAGTATCAAACAAGAAAATGACAGCAGCAATGACAGATTCATCGAAAATAATTACATGCTACAAATGTAAAGAAAATGGTCATTATCGAAATCCGTGCCCTTCATTGAAGAAAAACAATAGTAAATATGTTTTTAATGTCGTTTTCCTGAATGGAAAGTTAAATAAAACTGAATGGTATGTGGATTCAGGCGCCAGCGCTCATATGACGGTGAACGAATCTTGGGTAAAAAACATAAACCGATCACAGTGTTTACCAGAAATAGTGGTTGCAAATGAATCTACAGTGCCAGTAGTTTGTTCCGGAGACGTCGACATTGTTTCAGAACTGAAATTTGAAATTACAGTGAAGGATGTGCTGTGCGTTCCCAGTTTGACAACAAATTTATTATCCGTGAGTGAACTGATTAAAAACGGAAATAATGTGATATTTGATGAAAAACACTGCTACATTCGAGACAAGGATGATGTTTTGATTGCTACTGCCGACCTGTCAGATGGTATTTACAAGTTGAGGTTAGAAACACAGACTTGTATGTTGGCCGCAATATCAGTTAGTGGAAATCTGTGGCACAGAAGATTAGCACACCTAAATAGTCAAGACATGAACAAGATGAGAAATATTGTGAATGGTTTGTCATATGGACAAAATTTTGACATAACCAAATATCAGTGTACAATTTGTTGCGAGGGAAAGCAAACAAGATTACCCTTTTCGCATGTTGGTGAGAGAAGCACAGAATTATTACAAAGAGTTCACACAGATATTTGTGGACCAATGGAAACCACGTCATTGAATGGTGCTCGATATTTCATACTGTGTGTAGACGACTTCAGTCGGATGACTTTTATATACTTTATCAAGAATAAAAGTGAGGCGCTCAGCAAATTCAAAGACTTCCAAACACTGGTTGAGAATCAGTTGAATAAGAAAATAAAGATGATACGTTCAGATAATGGACTTGAATTTTGCAATAAGGAGTTTGATAATTATTTGAAACAAAAGGGTATAATTCATCAAAAATCAAATAATTACACTCCTGAACAGAACGGTTTATGTGAGCGAGCCAACCGTACAGTTGTGGAGAAGGCAAGATGTCTATTGTATGATGCAAAGCTGGATAAACGATTTTGGGCAGAGGCAGCTAACACTGCTGTCTATTTGAAGAATAGATCCGTTGCTTCAAGACTTGAGACAACTCCGTACGAATTGTGGAATTGGAAAAAACCAGATCTCAGTCACATCCGTTTATTTGGAAGTAAAGTCATGGTGCATATCCCCAAGGAACGTCGTTTGAAATGGGATAAGAAAGCCATGGAGCACATTTTAGTGGGATATAGTGAAGAGGTCAAGGGTTTCCGGCTTTATAATCCTGCGAAGAAGAGTCTTGTTATAAGTAGAGATGTCATCGTGATGGAAAATGAATCAGAGCTCAAAGAAACAGGCAACAAGTCAGCTATCTGGATTCCTAACGAAGAGACACTTGCAGATAACATAGAAAAAGAGAGCACAGTTTCAGTGGGGGATAAATCGTCTCATATTTCAGAGACAGAAGACTGCCCATCAGATTATTCTTCAGTGTATGCGGAGAGTAATGAAACAATAACGGAAACTTCATCTTCAACCACAGACATATTAGACACAGAAGTCCAGACGACATCAACCCCAGAACAGACACCAGAATTATCTGAAAAGCGTTCCAGGAAAGCAACTGAACGGTATGGTTTTACATGTCTTTCCAACACTGTTTCAGCATTAGAGGAGATAGTGTTCTCAGAGGTTCTTGCAGGGCCTGAGAGTGAACAGTGGAAGAATGCCATGGCCGACGAGCTGCAGTCTTTTGAGGACAGCGATGCATGGGAGCTCTTTGACAACCTCGGTGATGTGACAATTGTGAAGTGCAGGTGGGTGCTTAACAAAAAGTTTGATGTGGACAATAATGTGCGGTTTCGGGCTAGATTGGTGGCAAAAGGTTTCTCGCAGAAACCTGGAATTGACTATACGGACACGTTCTCTCTCGTGATTAGACATTCAACGCTCAGATTATTGTTTGCTCTCAGTGTTAAGATGAATATGAGTATTGATCATTTGGATGTTACTACAGCATTCCTAAACGGTTTTTTGAGAGAAACTATTTACATGTCATTACCTGAAGGTTTTATGAACAAAAGTGGGGGAAAGGTTTTAAAATTGAAAAGAGCAATCTATGGGTTAAAACAGTCTTCCCTTGCGCGGTATGACAGAGTTAAAGATTTACTATGCAAATTAAATTTTAAAAACAGTCAGCATGAGCCTTGTTTGTTCACAAAAACTAAAGGTGAAGCTAAAATTATTGTGGCCTTATATGTGGATGACTTTTTAATTTTTTCGAATTGTCCTATTGAAAGTAAAAAATTAAAAGATACTTTAGGATCAGAATTTAAGCTAAAAGATTTAGGACCTGTAAGGCAATACTTAGGCATGAGAATAAACGTTAGTAAAAATGTAATTACTGTAGATCAGCAGCAGTATATTGATCAGCTATTAACTAGGTTCAATATGTTGGATTGTAAAATGCATAAAACACCAATAGAGTGTAAATTAAATTTAGAGAAACCTGATAAATGTGTACCTGATGTTCCATATCAGAAGTTAATTGGATCATTAATGTATTTGGCAGTATTAACCAGGCCTGACATTTCCTATTCTGTTAGCTATTTGAGCCAATTTAACAGTTGCTATGATCTTACACATTGGCATTATGCTAAACGCATTCTTAAATATTTGCAATGTACAAAAACTTACTGTTTAAAATATTTTAAGGGCGGTAGCAAGTTAGAGGGCTTTGTAGATAGCGATTAGGGCCAGCGATGCCATAGATAGGAAGTACTACACGGGCTTTTGCTTTACTATGTCGGGATCTGCCATTTCATGGCAAAGCAGAAAGCAAAAGTCCGTATCGCTCTCTAGTACAGAGGCAGAATATACTGCTTTGTCTGAGGCAGCTCGCGAAGGATTGTATTTGAGAAACCTTTTACATGAAATAACTGGTAACTTATCTGTAATACAGATCTATTGTGACAATCAGAGTGCTTTAAAGTTGTCATTAAGTAACCAAAGTCACAACAGATCAAAACACATAGATGTGAGATTCCATTATGTAAGAGATGTTGTTAAAAATAAATATATTAAAGTTATGTACTTGTGTAGTGAGGAAATGCCTGCCGATTTACTTACCAAAGGACTGTGTACTATTAAGCATTATAAGTTTATGTGTAAATTGGGCATTGTACTTAAATAAAATTGTTGTTTATTTTGATAAGTGGGGGTGTGATAATGTTGTATCAAAATATGTAATTAGTGAATAGTAGCGCCATCTCTTATCGTTTTGTAGAAACTGTTTGTCTGTCTATGACAATTTGCTAAAATAAAAGACAGTCTATTGCGATAAAACGTGTTTTACTAGAGTTTTATTAACCAGTCATACAGTATTTACGTTATCCCCACTTTCCGGTCTCACATGTACCAATATAAATAGAATCAAATATCGGGAATTACTTATAATACTTAAAATTAATTTCATAAAAAAATAAAGTCTTCACTATTGTGTAACTTAAATTCTTTGCGATTGTATAAACTATAGTATCCTAATGGACACAGGCACAAAATATATTTTTGGAAAGCGCGTAATAACGAATAATAACTACTTTATTGAAGGGAGTAGAAGAGTGTTGTCAGTGTGTCAGTGTGTACAGTTAAACTTTAAACCATTATAGCTCCATTAGAATCATTTATGAATATATTATAAACGGCATACAAAAAAGGTCAACGGCGTTTATTGATAATTCATCTATGGGTGCCTCTCCAACTAGTGAAGATTGGCAATCAGCACTACGTATTTGCTCTTGTCCTTGACAAGGAGAAGAAGTTCGACGGCACTCGCAATCGATGTCCATTCTCGGATGTTGCGCAACCATGACTATCTTTCCTTCCTCTATCAACTTTTCCTACTATTATTAGCTGCAAGAGCTCGTATCTCCCATGCCTAAGCATATGCCCCAGATGTGTAACATTAAGTTGTTTGATGGTTTACAACAGCTTACGTTTCTGGAAATGTGTCTTAATAAAACAAACTAAACTCTTAGAAATATATGTGTATAATAATATCTTAAAATAAACACATAACAGTATGAAATCAAAAATAAAGTCGCAGGATGTGCAAGATAAATTAATGTAGATTGTCTGTTACTATCCTTTTTATATCATAAGACTGGTTTGAGCAGTTCCATGGAAGTTTCGTTAGAATAATCGGTTTTTGTTACGCAATTGGATCAGGTAATTTATTTTTGAGGAAAACAAACTAAACAGATAAGGTAACATCCTAACAATGCTCAGTAAAGTTGTACATGAAAATGAAATCTTTGAAAAAAGTTAAAGTTCATATGGTAAACTATTGTCGATTATTATTTACAAGCGTTTTTTAATACACGAAAGCAATATTTTAAAAAATTCTTGAGAATATTGTTAATATATTTAACGTAATTCATTATTATAAGAAAAATTAAACGAAACAAAATATAATAATTGTCCGTTTTCTTTCCTCCGCAGACCCAAAATGAACCGAATAATTCAATAAATACAATATGTGAATGTACAACATGATAATTTAAAGCAGCCTGGATATAAACTTTCACAAAGAACTAAAATATGGCTAAAGAAAATGCGATAATTATATAACTTTAAAACACAATTAACTAATTATTTAATCTACGAATTTGAGTTTTATAGAGATAATTGTTAAAGTTAGGATCTCCATTGATGTGGATATGAAATAATTGTTATGATTAATAGAGAAAAACAAGATTATTATTTATTCACTTTTATTTATTTGAATCAGAGACGCATTTAGTACAAATTAAATTTTTTTTATGTTTTATGCATTTTCCATAAACTGATTTTTTACAAGTATCACAAAAGTAAGACATTTTATTTCTTTTACATTTTATATTTACTTGACAAGTTTGTCCTTTGTTTGACTTCGTATCTTCTACCATTTCGTTTACATTTTTGGGATCGCAAAGTAGACGAACCGGACCTGCATGAATTTTTTTATGTTCTGCTCGTAAGTCATAAACGAGTTGAAGTATGAAATTATGCAGAGAAATACTAGTTCGAGTAATTTTTCTGTAAATAACTCATGGATTTATGAGAGCTATTTCCAAGACATTATAAAATACATGCATGGCCTATGCATGTATTCTACGATTATACGAGCTACAAGTACCAATTTTCACCGAGTATTTCCGTGCCATTTGGCCCAAAATATCTACAGCCAATTTGAAATATAAAATTCAACAATTTCATAAATTTTCTTCTCATCTGTGCCAATTTCAATACTCGGGTGTAGAGTAATGAGAATCATAACATTTATGTTTTTGGTTTTCCTTGATAAATAGTTAGGGTAGGGTCAGTGTCTGTCTTTAAACTAAAGGAATCGTAACATGAGGTTCGTTGTTTTACAGACCGTTGGTGATTATCTTATTACACGTCTCATTGTACCCACTGTACTTGTTCGTTAGGCTCTCAGTTTATCCGCCAGTTTCATAGAGGTGAAAAAAATGTCTGCAGTTATAATGCGTTCCTTTTTCATAGAAGGTTGTAACAGTTTCAAGATCACATGTCCTGGTAATAATTGGCTTGTACGATCTTCATCTCGGCCTAAATAAGGTAATATATTTCATAGATATTTGGTTTCGACATCAGCCAAAAGTCAAAATTTTATTACAAACTAGTCAGGTTCGTTCGCTGTATATTACGTAAAGATGCATCGAGTTTTGGACGGAATTAACTGTTTATCACCAGTCAAGTTTTCACAAGATATGTGGCATAATTGATAATTTTCAATGAATTTATTCCAAATCGCTGATGCTAGCGCAAACTCATCCGCTGCAAGTCGCAAAGATCTTATAGATAGCATATCAAAACGCATATA
Source organism: Druceiella hillmani (assembly GCA_039881145.1). Taxonomy (NCBI): domain Eukaryota; kingdom Metazoa; phylum Arthropoda; class Insecta; order Lepidoptera; family Hepialidae; genus Druceiella; species Druceiella hillmani. Next base: position 17,650,849 of record JAYKKI010000042.1, on the reverse strand, counting down.
TTTTATAATTTCTTTGAATCTATTCTTGCTCAGTATTTCGCAAAATACAGGTGGTCCCTAAAATTTGGATCCCATCAAATCTAAATCTAATTGGCAAGAATTTTAAGCGCCGCGAGCATATACTATTACGATAAAGCCATCAAGCTCGCCTAAAGAAATACACCCAGTTTCATTATTAGTCTGTAGATGAGCTTCCGTTTCTGTACATCACTTTATGGATCGAAGAGTTGCTTCGTCAATGAATAGGCGCCAAGCAGTAATCACTTTATCATTTTGAACGAATCGCATTGAATAGAGTTTTGATTACTGCGCCGACCTGTCTAGATTATACTCTGGGTATGTGCAACACACTTCCATTAGATGCCACCACTTACAATCAAAATATCATCTATAGCAGGAAGTGCCGATTGTCGTGAAGAAGAACGTCTACCACACCTACCTCATCCTCCTTTACGGCTCCTTCTCGATCGGGTACGATGGCGAATAGGAACCACACTATTCGTAGATGGTGTTCGTATTTGAATTTATTCACTTGAATCTAAGCTGTCCGACAACAATCTGCTTCTAGTCACCGGTATATAGTCCGTATCTGCGGTATCAACTGCATCGACACTATTTTCTCTGCCCGATTGAAATTGTGAATAAGTTAGATTTCGAAGTCTTCTGAAATGTTTCTCTATTTCAAAGTCAGATACACGGTTACGAGCACCACAAACACTTAGCAAGCAAAACAAAATATTTAACGGTATTTGGTCATTTTGATGACGTTGGTCAATAAGTCATACCTACAAAGGTATGACTTATTGTATTTTGAGAATTAATTAAGATAACAACTTTATATATAAGGAGGGATCATAAAACCACAAAATATTAAAAGTCAAAGAGCATAATTTTTAAATAACTTTAAAAATATGAACATTTTCTTTCACGGAATCGTCAATTTAATGACTGCGTTAACTTTTAGTCTTTCTCGTGCTAACACATTAACACTGAAATCAAAAACTCGGTTTATATTATATAAAAATGGGTATGCCTTTTTCGTGGCCTTTATTGTCATAAAATCTATTTTATATGTACTATTGTACATAGGTAAACTTAAAAATCTAAGTTATATTCAATTCAGACATGACAAAAATATATAGCTCAACTTAGCCTGTAATTTTCAAATATAAATATAATCGATACTATGGCAACCGCAGGAAAATATTATCTCTATAAAAAGAATAAAGAGAAAATAATAAAAGACTAAAGAGAAAATAATAAAAGACTAAAGAGAAAATAATAAAACAATAAAGAGAAAATAATAAAAAAACTAAAGAGAAAATAATAAAAGACTAAAGAGAAAATAATAAAAGAATAAAGAGAAAATAATAAAAGAATAAAGAGAAAATAATAAAAGAATAAAGAGAAAATAATAAAAGACTAAAGAGAAAATAATAAAAGAATAAAGAGAAAATAAATAAGAAGTAAAAATAATTTTGGAATCGCTTTTTTGAACTACTGTAAAGAAGAAAACAATAGTGATTGAAAGGAGAATTTATTATTAATAATTGATGTAGACAAGTTTATTTCTTAGTTTGATGGTGCTTCTTGTTCTTGTTAACTTTACAATGACGTAAACATTCATGAGCAAAAGCTACTTCTATTTATATATGCCAAATTGAATTTTACGTCTAAAAACTACATATAAAACATTTGAAAATATGTAATAGTAGCAATGGCGAATTTGTATATATATTTTATCACACACATGCACACGCACCCATATATATATATATATATATATATATATATATATATATATATATATCTATATATATATATATATATATGTGTATGTATATATATATATATATATATATATATATATATATATATATATATATATATATATATACACACATATATTTATATTTCGTATTGACTTTACTTTTGTTTATATTACGAAACACCAGCGAAATAGCAATGTAATCAACGAGTTTATTAAACTAATGCGTATTTACATTAAGAATTTTTGTAGTGCATTTATATACAAAAGGAAATATGACAGTAATTAACGTGAGAAACGAACAATGGTAACTTCTCGATCGATATTAATATGCAATTAATTTTTTTTATTCTCCATCAAATATTCCACCAAATAACAATATTAAATCGTTAGTAGCGATAACATAATTGAATGGATGGTCAGCGTAGAAGGTCGAAATTTTCTTTGCTGGGCGTCGAACGCTAGTCATTCCCACAACGGCACCTGGAAACAAATATCAATTGTGACTATCTAGATCTAAACTGCCATATTAAGATTCAAATAAAATAGAAACTCTATTTTTAACACGAGATGCAAATTAATCCTCAAAGTGAATTTGAGTTAGTTTTACTATAAAATTGTAGAATGATTAAATGAGAGCTTTACATCTAGAATTATACACATAATTATCTGTCAGAACATTAAACTTAGCAACGATAGATTTTTCTATGTGTATCGCTTTACACCACAGTGTTCATTAGAGTTTTCTCTATACACAATACTGTTTTTTAAAACCTGAAACATATCCACCGCAACTACGTTCAATGTTGGGATTGAGATATATTTAATTTTGAATTGTAATTAGATGAAATCTAAATTATCATTAATTCGGTATACTTTATTTGCACCTTTTAAACATTGTTAATAAAATGGATAGATTTTTTTTCATTTCTCCTGTTATATAACTGTGTATCTTTTTAAAGTGCGATTTACGTCTCAAATAAACTAATAGCTATTATTAATGTTGAATACTTTTTTATTTCTAATAACTAACTTCAATATATTTTAAGACTTAATCACATATGTGTTTCAGTACACAAAATATTTTTTAAAGATTATTTTGTACACAGATATAATGCAACAGAACAAATATAAGCGGACCAAAAATCTATCGAAAATGGATCAAATCTAGTTGATAAATTCAAAACTCGTTTTTAAAGTAAATACGACAGACTCAAAATTTGCATTTATTTTTCTTTGGAATGTTCTTATTAAAATTTAGTCGCAATTATTTTGTCCTGAAAACGTTTTTTCAATCATTAAAATTTTATTATTTCATAAAAATTTTAAATACATCTATTAGCAATAATACCTGTTGCGGCAGCAGCCTCTACTCCCTCTTCATTGACATCAATTACAGCCTTTTGCATCATTTTAGACACATAAAGGTGTTGTGGATCTTCCAGCATATTTTGTAATCTTGATTTCTTTGGATCGAATATTCGTTTAACACCCAGCTAGAAAAATTAATACTTAATTGAAGGTTTGGAAATAAAAAGTAAATCAATTCTCATTTCTTCATAATAGAAAAAAATATGTTTTGTAATAAAATCATGGCAAGTTAAAAATTTATTCTCAAATTAAGAGACGTGAAGTTCTTATCTACATTTAGTTTACTCACTTTCGGCAAATGTTCTTTCAAATCAATTGTTGTTTCCGTTTTGAATTTGGGTATGCGTACATCAACTTCTGTAACTTTAAACTTGGCAAGAGCTTTGTAAATCAGTTTTGGGTTTTTTGATATCTTATCATTCATTTTTTCAATTCCTTCAATATCATCTGGGAGCATTATCATCAATGAAGTTTTTTCACCAACGAAATCTAATTTTATTATCTGTGGAATAAGCACTGGTATGATATTTGTTATGGCGAATATTTTGTTTTTAATTTTAATCGTTTCAAGACGATTTTGTTTCTGTGTATAGAAAATAAACGTTGAATTATCATAGATATATTTTTTAGAATAAAATAAGACATATTTATTCGAAAATGATATCGAAATGAACATGATATTATCAACACTATGCTTTCTATAGGTAGCCATAAGGTTATTAATTGCTATTTGGTTATATGGTATATATATATATATATATATATATATATATATACCCTCATGTGTGTGTGGGTGCGTGTATATAGGTTTAATTACATGGTTTCCCTCGTTATTCAAGAAGTGAATCCTGTAATTTTTTGTATCATTCCGTAATTTCTTTCTATAGCACCTTGTTACGTACAAAGAAGAGAAGAGAAACGGTATCAAGAATTATTTTAGTGGCATATATTTCAAATTTATTTAGTGGGTAGAATTAATAACTGGTTATCGTAATTAGAATATAAATCCCCAATTTTGCGTGTGCACACATATACTAGAACAATTTTTTATTTCAAATAACATGCACAAAAGTAAATACTGCATTCTCTGGTTCTGAATTAATACGGTAATAAACAAATACAAGTAAGTCATTATCTTCTTATTATATCGCCTGCATTTATAATTTCCAACTAACCTAATTTCAAAACGATCGTTGATGTAATTATAATATTTGCTCTAATATTTGGTGTTTCATTGTTCGTAATGCCAAAAATAGACATTTGTGGGGAGGAAATTGTGGCGAAGACAAATATTTATAATTAGTTTATTCTGCTCATAATATAGGGTCATCATATATAGGGTCATTACGAGCAGAATAAACTAAGGTCGTTAAAATCTAAATACTCGCAGTCAGCTTGATCTATTTAAAAATGCTCAGCAAGCAATAGAAAGACCCATGCTCGAATTTTTGAAGAATAAAATTTTTAGGAGAATCAAAGTACGTGACAGCGCTTAACATCACCAAATTGAGGTGGCAATGAACCAAAGAAATGTCATATTTGTTGCAGAACTTATAACCGATAAGCCAGACTAATTCCTTAGTGGGGACCATGAACCTCGAGGTACTGTGTGCATCGTCCAGCAACCTCATGGATAACGGTTTAAGAAAGTTGGCGGGAAGTAGCTGAATGTGGAGGAATGCCTTCGATGGTGCGCCTTGAAAAAGTCCTAGTAGTGGATGGATACCGGCTAACTATGGTGATGGAGGAGTATACAAGAGTCCGACAACGACCACTTCAATTTGTTTAAAAAGGAAACTAGATTTTTTTTCTAAATGATAAAAAGCTTAATAATTTGCCATTCAAATATACCTATAAACAAACCAAAAATATCTTGGATCCAAGTTCCGGGACTTCTATATATGGTAATTTTGCCGTCATACTCATCATTGGTAGCTTAACTGTTTTCTTTTTAGTAACGTGAAAATCTCTGGACGTTGTCTGTTTCTTATTAAAAGTTCTATTCCATTTTCCCTAAAAAATTAAAACTACGTTAATATTAAGAAATTGATTTCTTACAATGATTTTAATTATTATAAGCACTAATTCTTTCATAGTTTAATGCTCATTTTAATATACTCAATTGATTAAGAATTGAAATTAATAATATTTACAAAGTTTTCATGAAATTTAAATAAAAATATTGAAGTTTACTCTCTGTTGACAAGTATATATTTTATTTTAACAATTTATATGAACAAATTTTAATCGATAAAATGCCAAAGAAAAAAAATTATGGCTTCTTTTCCATTAAGTATGTGTAAGGTTTTGACATCAAAGTCAAAACAAAACATTTACGGGTTTCTAGTCTTCATATTGTTATTTTTCTATTTTTTTGGTCTTAATTCAATTCAAAATTCATCCAGCACTAAGTCCAAAGTACTATTTGTAAACTTTTTTTATCTAAATGATGAAAAAGGAAAAGATCTTTAAGCCGATTTATTTAAGAGATGGGCACTTTATTTGATTTTCCTTCATATAAAGCCAAACACGTAATTAAATAAAAAAAAACTGATGAAAATTGAACATGTTATGAGAATGGTTTGATATATAATGAAATCGCACATCAACTGAGATGAAATTTTAAAGTTTCGAACTATACAAGGGCAAAAGATTTAGGTTTGAAACTAATCTCAGGGCTCACATTTGTCAATAAATAAGACTTGTAGATTCTCAATGTGGTGAAATGAAAAGATATTATTTTGATCCTATTTTTTTAATCCCAAATTTATATGACCTTAACACAACCTTGATGATAAATTATGTTAGGTGTTACCACAATTTCTTATCTCAATGTCATTTCAGAATTATTGTGAAACATAAAATATTTATTTTCATTTATATAGGATTTAAGAACCCATTGCGATGGGCATCATTCCATCAAATTAGAGTAATTGCAAATATACACTGGGAGTCTTTTAGAAACCATAAAATAAATTATATATTTTCATTCTAGACTTACTTTGAAGTATATACCACTTATCAAAGCCAGCCTTGTCGACGAATTCAAATCATTAGGTTGGATTAGGCTTGTGATTTTATCGTTTGTTTGCTCTTCAACCTAAAATGAAAAAAGGACAATAAATGTATTAAAGCATATTCTAAACTCCTTATTACAATTTGTCCTTGGGGTTTTTAATTGTTTGCTTATTATAAACTCAATTATATATTAAGTTCTATACAATATAATATTCTTTTATAAATTAGATGACGTAAGAAATTTACAGAGTTTTCTTCAAATCGCCCACCTGAAGATGTTGTCATACTACGAAATAATTCGTGATTAATAGTTCAAATAAAGTAGGTAAAACACTACACCACGTAGTTTCGTTAGTTGTGAATAGAAATGAAATGATAATTTATTTCTACAAAATTAACCCCAAATGTATTTAATATGCTGAATAGTTTTTCCTTCTGCCTAATTAAAAATTACCGTTTCGTTAGCCATTTCTTATTTTTAAGCACTGTCCCAATTTCCTTTCATTATCAACTACGAGTTTAAAAATTGTGCTGAAATTTTAAATTTCCAAATTAAATTATTTATGGTGGGTTGAGTGAATAATTTAGGAAAATATAGACAATTGCAGAAAATTACTTTCCTAGTGATTCGTCGTATTTTTGGAAAATTACTTTTGTTACGGAAAACTACATTCCCCGTGTTTCGTCGTTGTTTTTTTTTATATGTAATATTCTCCATTAATTTTTTTATATCCATTTGTTAATACAATTTTTTAATAATTATTAAAACAATTTTTTCTAATTAAAACGATTTAATCGAACATATGAATTATATACTTTAAATAAACGCATAATCAAACAGGATGCATATCGATTTTGATTCACTTATTATGTTTCCTCATAGATACACTATTTTAAAATTTTATTTGCCCTAGCTCCTTAAACGTTGGTGTAAAGTTCGATTTAACGGCTATCTAAATCATTTCAGGTTTCTCAAACCTGATATAAAATATTTCCCTGAAACTATTCGGAAGAAAATTTAAGTAATGCAATTACCCATTTGTTGATCTTCTCAGCAGCCGCTTTACTTTCACTGAAGTCAATAGATTCCACTTCACCACCCGTCGTCTCCGTAACTTTACTTGTATAATCGTCATCGAGTATGAATCCTTCATCGGTGTTCACGTAGATTTTATTAGCCATAGTAAATGTAACATCTTCCAAATCGGTCAATGCACTACTCATTGCCGTGAATTGATCGTGAACCTTCAAAAGTGGAGAAATATCATAGGAGGAAGTATGGATGAATTTTTTGAATTAAATATATCGAAATTATTTTTGCGAAATATTTTGATTTATACCAAATTTAAGAAATTTTATGAAATATTGAAAGACAGCTTCGTTGTTCTTTATAACGCTAGTTGCCATTAATTCATATTAATATAGTCTAAACAAGCGCTTAATTACAAGTTTTATTCTGTGACTAAATTCTATAACGTTAATTACTGATAATGATTTAAACTTATGAGCGTTAGGGGACTAAGTTATATAATGAGGCAAATTAAAATATATTTACTTGTTTTTAAGTGAATAATATGAAATAAATAAACGCACGAGCATACAAACACACATAAAAATTTAAGTAAGTTCACCTTAAAGTAGGAGACAAATATTAAAACGAGTCTGAATCTTCTCCTCAATGTCCGTTCAATTGTTTTAAGTTATACGACCGTTAACAAACAAGCTAACAAACCCTTAAAAATATTAAAGTAACCGCCGCTGTTTGTTACTGAATACCTCGAGATATAATCGCTTATTTATTTACATGCATACTAATATATTTTATCTAAATGTTCCAAGTTTCACAAACGTATTCATCGAAATTATAGTGTTTGAAATACTAACTTAGTTGTTTATAATTTTTTACACTTTATTAAAAAATCAAGGATGAAATGTTATCCTGAAATAACATTAATTTTGTTATATATTAGTCGATGTGCGTAGATAAAATAGCTCGAACTTAAACAATTAGGGAGTTGTTAAGAGACGAATGTTGTTCGTCGAAGAAAAAAATAATACACTTTTAATTTAAAAGGTCACTCTTAATTTAAAAGGTCACTCTTTTACGACGTAATAAAATAAATCTTTATTATTACCAAAAATATGTAGGAATTCATTGTTTCCCCATGTTTGCACAATTCGTTTTGCAATGGATATGAACAATTTCATGCGGGTGCCTTCGTTAAAAAGAAAATTTCCAGTTAGTAGCAAAAACGTGTGACGAAACTAAACCAGCTCAAATGATGATTAATTTTAATATTGTAAACTTAACATAATAAGTAACTAATTTTAGGTTAATTATGAAACCTGCGGCTATAAAACGAAAACACTACATAGATCATTTGCAGAACATGAACTTAAGAATATTAATAAATATTATTGCTTTTACCTTTAACTTGCTTACACCAATTCTATTAAGCAGTTCATAGCCAGTCAGTCCTCTAGCACCGAGGTACGTCATATAAAGGACATATATAACGGAAATAGGAGATAATATGACACTTTTTTCTTTGTTGGACTTTGATAAATTCTGAAAATATGATGGTATATTTAATGTTAAAAATTGATTAAATCACACTATGGACTTTAAAATTGTAGTGTAAAGGCTTTTAATTTAAATTTTTTATAAAATTAAGTCTATTTTTGCAGGTTTGCTGTTACCTGCGTGGGCTTAAATTAGATTGATTGAATGTAAACTTAACACACGTAAATTATTTGTTTTTTCCTAAAGATTTATTACGAACATTAAAAGAGCTACACGTTTATTGTATTTTAATCTATTTGCTTATTTTTTCATCAAACACATTTTCAATATGGGATATGTCGAATATAACAATAATTCAGTTCTAAACATATTAAAAAAATATACATATATATACATATACACATATATATATTCATACATATATAGAGATATATAAATATATATGTATATATATATATATATATATATATATATATATATATATATATAAGTATATACACACTCTTGCATAAAAAACGGGCGGTTTTGATTTTGTGTTATTAACAAAATATAATTTATGAAGAGGTTGTATTAATTGAAATTGTTACTGGTAGGTATAGTGTATTCTGGCACATAAAAACGAACGTTCTAAATTTGAAATTTATTCTTTTTGAATGAAAATTCTCTTTCACTGACAAAAACGTATTGTTTGTCTGTAAATGAAATCCAACGTTTATTAAGTTCTTTTTCATTTGTTACGTTTTTTTATTTTAAAGAATAAATTTTAATTACATTTCTGTTGTTTGCTGCATTAGTTCACTTCTGTTTGCTGTTCTCAGTATGGTTGAAAAAACGATAAGAGCTAGTAAAATTATTGCGCTGCTTGAATAATTGCTGCTTCTGAGACACATAACATTGGCTGTAGCCATTGTTATGTGTCTCAGAAGTATAATGTAAGGTGTTCCGCCATCCAAAGGACCTGGCAACGATACCAAGAAACGGGCTCTGTCAGTAGAAGGCTCAGTTCTGGAAGAAAAAGTGAAGGTACACACTGACCCACGGGACGACCGCTTCATAGTCAGTCAAGCGCTACGAAATCGTCAAATTACGTACGTGGATCTCAAACTGAACCTTGAAGACGTCAGAGGTACACGAGTAAGCCTATGGACAATCAGAAGGAGACTTCAGGCCGACAGTATACATAGATATCGCCCAGCTCGTGGCCCTACATTGCTCCGTGAGCATCGAGTTGCCAGATTGAGATTCGCTCAAAATTTTTCATCATAGACTCAACAAGACTGGAAAAGTGTTTTATTCTCCGATGAAGCTCGTATATCGATTAGTGGTGAGGATCGACGTCGGCGAGTCTTACGAAGACCTGGAGAACGCTTCGCAGAAGTGTGCTTTGAGGAAATCACCCTTACGGTGGAGGCTCCGTAATATTTTGGGCTGGTATTAACTCAGATGACCGTACCGAGTTAGTTTTTATTGAAAATGGCGTACTTAATGCGCCAAAATACATAACAGAGGTTCTTATTCCTCATGCTCAACCCCCATTAACAGTAGTGGAAGGCGAGTTCATTTTTATGGACGACAAAGCTCGCGCCCAACGCTCTAGAGACATTGATATGTATATGCAGGAGGCCGGTATTCGTCAGTTAGACTGGCCAGCTAGAAGTCTCGATCTCAATTCGATAGAACACATATGGGATAATCTCAAACGACGCGTCAGAGCCGTAAACCAGCTCCAGAAAACATTCAGGCCCTTAAAAAGTATTCCTCAGGGAATGATAAAGAACGTCGTCGAAAGCATGCCTAGCAGATTAAAGGCATTGATTTTAGCTAGAGGAGGCCATACTCGTTAATAAATTTTCAAATTTTATGTTAAACTAATAAAAAAATATTCAAAAATGAATTTTAGCCATTTTTAATGTACCAGTTTGAAAACGCTCGTCTGTGGACTTTACATCGTTTTTTTTATTTATTTATTTTTAATTTCTGAAGTAGGTAAAAACGATATCTCAATAACAAATAACAATATTCTCATCATATCGCCATATAAAATGCATCAAATAATAATAAAATAACTCTGACATGGTTTATTCCTATAAGTGCCCGTTTTTTTTTGCAAAAGAGTTTATATATATATATATATATATATATATATATCGAAACGAAGAGGCCGAAAAAAGACTAAAGGCAATTATTTTGCACACATTTCGTACAACTTTTTGAATTATTTTTTTATAAAAAGCGTAGGTCTAGTAAAATTATATTAATCTAGTCACGGTTTTTAATGGCTAAACTTTAAAAAAAAAATTGACAAAAAATCATGGAGGTAGTATCTAAGTAATATTTAATAAGCACGTATCTAAGTAATACTTAATTCACATTTTTATGGATTGTTAAGCCGAAAACTTGAAAACAATTGAATAAAAGTTATTTGCACATAACGTGCAATGAAGTCGAATATTCGACTAATTGTGCGAATTTCGAATAATTAATATCGAATATTTACACACGTAATGACTAAAAATGTAATAAAGGCAAGGCAAATTTTTAATGCAATCTTAATATTAATAAATATTATATGCTCATAATACTTTGCATTATTACTTTATGTTAGTAAATAGTATATGCTCAATCTATTATAGCACACTCTAAGTTGGAACAAAAGTTACATTTTTTTATTAATTTCCATTGCAAGTAAGATCTTAGATTCCATCAATTAGGCCCTTGATCACTGGTATTGAAATGCAGGTAGTGAATACCTAATAAGTTCTTAATTTATTTATGTGTTCCGTTGTACTCTACATATCGAATCATTCGAAAAAACTACTCAGAGGTCGACCCAATTTTCCTTAGTCGTCTTTTGTCTGGCCTTTTCGAAGACCACTTTTGGGTGTCTAGGAGTCGGACTTCTTTGCGATTTATCTTATGTTTTTAGGAATAAGTAGACATTGCCAAATGGAAGTTCTATACTTTATGGCGGATTACCCATAGTTTCTGCATCCGATGTACTCAAGTCTGGTCGACTATTCGTCTGGCTGAGTGTGGAGAGGCGTCGTCGTGATGAGAGAATAATAGTTACTGCATACTGGTATAACTGCAATTGTTTACCTTTTGTAGTGGAATAATTTCGAGAATAACACCTACTACGAACGCATTGGTTTTTAAATTTTTCCAAATACCAATTATGAGATATGTATCCAAATATCAATTAAGTGTTTTGTGATTGGCCCATAGAAAACTTTCAATTATCGGAACTCATTTTCTCGCGTGTTACTATGCTATTGTATAAATAAATCGATGAAAATTTGATAGGCTTTTCACAAATTTAATCTATCGAAGTTTTTATTGATTTTTCTTTACACTATTTCATTTCTAACACGAGTTGCATGAATACTTACTAATTTGGACGCTCACTATCAGCGCAATAGTATAATAGAGGAATCGAGCGTAATAGTATTATAGAGGAATCGAGCGTAATAGTATAATAGAGGAATCGAGCATAATAGTATAATAGAGAACAATGAGTACTAAAGAAATTCGAGTGATAATTATTTTCATAATTTGAGTTTATTTTTTTTTGTACGGTTATTACAAAACAATAGTTTTAAGAATTGTCAGTATTATCTTCGTTCACAATTATTATACATAATTTAAAAGATATTGTATCACTTTTATAAGCAGCATAATACCATAATAGGCCAGATGTTTCTCAAACAATTTAAATACTATCTTATTCTACGAACTTGTTTCGTATATCTGTCTCTTTGTAAGGATGTATGCACAGCTATTTTTATATCTATGATGTTCATTAACTCTAAAGCGCTTTTATAAGGACATTATCTGATTTAATCACCGTTGAAAAATAGTCTTTCCACTTCCACTTTCACCTTTTCGTCATTAAATAAAAGTTATCTTTAATATTATTCATAAACATAATAATGGCTTTTAGTCAATCAAATGTTCATATTACGTACTCAATATATGTAAATTCATAACTAAAAAAATAAAAAAAACGAAAACATTCTTGGAAGTATACAGCTACCCAAATGATTAACAAAATATAAAAAATATCCAGCATAAATATGATTTCAAACAAATAACTTTCTATAAGTAATATTTAGTAGCCCATTTCCACCGGATATTTTTTTAATTTTTATTGTATGTTCTAGAATTTTATTAAATATCATATTACTTCTTTAAAATACAAAGCACAGTAAAAAATTATATTTTCTTATGTGAACTCATTGTTCTTCATCCCAGTCATAACTACAAGACTATTATGTAGTTTTTGAACTATTTTCGTTATCTGTTTTGTCAGTTTTTATTTCATCGTTTAAAGGGGTTGGTTTACTTTCAGACCATTTCTGTTTTTATTGTTCAGTAACCACCCATAATTTTCAGCGTCATATTGTCGGCAAATGAATTCCATAACAGAACGTTACGTAGAAGTGATAAAAATTTCCCTCGAAATATACTATTTTTAAGTAAAAGTTTCTAAAGTAAGGGTTCAAGAGAGTTTCTTTGACACCTGGATCGGATTTGGTTGACCAAGCTTTCTTATATCTATAATTATTAATGAACTATGACTACAAAAGGAAAAGTTTCATTAAGGAAATTGGTACACCATTTGGTATAGCCAACGCTCACTTTATGTGCTCTATGTAAATACTTAATTCCTAATAAATTATGTCAAGTGAAAATAACAAAATTATTAACCTAATATAAAGTTTTTATTATAAAATTTTGTTTTCACAATCCATACCATATGGATTAAAAAATTCACCAATTAACCTTGACGAAACAGTTGTTAAAAAAATATTCATTATACAAAATAATATGTTGTCAACAATGGCCAATTTTTAATAATCTAATTACACAGGTGATTTTCGGCACTTTAATTGCACAAGTTTTTTTTTCTTATAGTCCTTGTTTTTATCCTGTCATATTTATTGTTGTTATTGTCAACATCATAAGATAAATGAACGAAATAAGGTCCTCGTTATATTTTTGTTATTCAACAAGTAGATCGTTTTTATTATTACCCACTAATAACAATAGATAAATATTTTGTACCAAATAATCCCGTAATAGCTGGTGATTCAGCTTTCTCTGGCTTTGAAGAAGGCTGATATCTAATAAAATTTATTTAATAATCTTTAGTGTAATGTAAACTTCCTTGCTGAGATGGGCAAATATTGAATGCTTTCAAATATGAATTAATAGGCACAATCAAAAATTCCATGCGCCTACCATAAAGCCTAGGTGATAACAATAATGAAAATAATAAAAACTCGTTTATACGCATAATGATTTGTGTTCCTATTTTCTTTTCAAAACAATTATCTCCTAAAATGTTGTTAAGAAATTCCAATTCATACTCTAAGAATAAAGCTTTGAGATTCAGGTACTTAACTTACATTCAGAAACTTATTGGAGAATGAAGAGACGCCAAAAGATAAATCTTTGTAGTCGCCATCATCAGAGTCTAATATTGAAGCACATGCGCAACCCAAGAACAGGAATAAAAGCAGGAATGCTGTAATTACGAAAAATCTATAGTCATATTGAATTGTAAGAAATATTAAAAAATTAGTTAACTACTTACAGTGCACTTCCGCCGAAGTATAACAACAACGATTTAATGGTCTCAAATATATTGTAAGGATATTAATTATAAATTTCCATAGAAATGACACGATAATATTGCATCTGTAGGAGGAGTACACCATACCTTCAACACGTTCATTTGAAAAAATAACTAGACATTGTTGGCAAATTCGGTGGTAATACAGTCCAAATAATTTGGATTTTGGCATTGTCAAATAATTAGGAGTTTTATAAAATTATGGTTACTTTCATTAAATCAAACCTATTCACACCTTTTTAATATTGAATAATTTTATTCCTACGTATGTAGAAAGAAATCAAAGTAGTTTAGTAATAATGATTGTAAAAATTTATTGAAAAGCCATGTTAATACTGCATCTACAGATGGGATACAAACTCAATATTATTTCAGCTTTTATATATTGGTTCGAAATAGGAATCCAATTTCATTTTAAAATTTCATGATATTAAAACATCTCATTATTCGGAGTTTCATAACTTATTGTTACTTTTAATATATTAAATTGATTGGAAACTGTTTTTTATTATTTATTTCTTTTATTACTGTTTAAGTGGACTTAATCAAAATATATTAATACTATAATAATAACTGTTAACACTATTTTCACGTAACGGTCGATTTGTTCTTGTTTTTCTTTTCTTCCGTAACTTTTTTTCTGTTGGAGATTCAATTCTTTTAAATCGTTTGCAATTATTCAAATTTATTTTTTTTTTCCTAATGTAATGTGTTATAGATATAATTTTAATTTACATTAGAAAAAGGTGTATCTGAATTTCTGTGCCAATTAACATTTCCATTTGACTCAACTTATTTATAAACTTACATGTTAGTCATTATTTCCACTTGCCTCGAGATAGTCGTATTAGATGAAAGTTTATCCTTTAACGTAAGTTCACTTATTTCCTTCACAAACCCAGTCATAAGCTTGCATATCTGATTATTCTTTATTAAGATGTCTAAAGAAAATTGTTTGAATAAGGCCTATTTTTCTTCTTCATAAATTTGTTTTTCTTCTTCATTAACTTATGAACACACTTCTCAGTGTGTTCATAAATTAATGACATTCCTATTTCTAATTTTAATGAGTTAAATTTTTATGAAATCGATAAATGACAAATGTTCATAATTTAATACAATTTGTGAAATAACACCTATTTTTTGTCTACTGCTCAATATATTCATAATTCAATTACTGGTTCCATATACTTCAATAACTTACAAATGTTCATAACTTAATTTGCAAGATCCTCAATATCCAAATTGTTTGAGAGATTATTGCTGAAACTACTTAAACCCTCGCGAATGTCCCGGATTTTCAGTTTGAATTTAGAAATAAACTCTCAATCATCGACCAAGTACTTAGAGTAATAACCATAATCGAAAAAGCATTAGAGGAAAGAAAATATTGCCTTGCAGTATTCCTGGATGTATCACAGGCTTTTGACAGAGTGTGGCACGAAAGTCTTATTCATGAAATGAGTCAATTGTTACCAGCGAACTATTGTCAATTACTTAATTCTGGTCTATCTGATGGAAGATTCAGAGTGTCGTATATGGAAGCAATTTCAGCTTTCTTTCCAGCCTAGGCAGGTGTACCTCAAGGTCTTAAGTGTCTTAGGGCCTATTCTCCATCTAGTGTATATCGCTGATATTCTCACTATGGAAAAAACTTTTATAGACACCTTTATTTATGTTACGGTAGTAATGGAAACTGCAAACACAAAACGCAAAGTCAAGGCACCAACAATTTGCAAGAAGTACTTGACAAAATGAACAGATGGACCGTTAATTGGAAAATCAAATTCAATTCATGTCGCATTTTCATTATGTTATTTGAGTCTATATCAATTCATGTCATATTTTCATTGCGACGAACATACAACAACCTACACTCTTGTCTTAACGGAATTCAAGTACCGCAAGTAGATACAGAAAGATATCTTGGACTCCATCTAGATAGTAGGTGTAATTGGAAACATCACATCATAGCAAAAGCCGAGCAAATCAGGTTGAAACAACGACAAATATTGTGATTGAATGGACAGTATTCTGAGCTTAACCTCTATTATGAGCGACTAATTAACCTTTATATTGTCTAATCGATACATAGTATCCGGCTTTGGAGTTTAACCAAGCAGCCAAGTCGTAATATAATCCATCGAAGCCAAAACAAGTTCTTGCGTATGATTACCAATGCATATCGTTATGTTACAAATCAACGTTCACAACGACTTGGACATATAATGGATTAGAATATGCTATTAAACACGAAAAATGACTCCTCAGCCGAACCAACGTAGAAGCTATTCGATATTTGGATATTACCTATGAACTTAGAAGGCGAAAATGTATTTAAGCTCATGAATTAACTTCATGAATAAACTTAATTTATCTGAGGGCTGAAAATTGATACAGTTAACCCGCACAAGATTTGCTTGAAAATACAATCATGCTTGAAATTACATTTAATGAATAATAATTAATTAATTATATATTAATATTGTAGGATGCATAGCTAATAAAAAATATTTAAAAGAAAACAGAAAAAATCATACAATTACTTTAAATAACACCTGTTTTTTGTCTACTAGTCAATGTATACATAAATTAAGGATTTTGATTCCAATCAGCAATTATAATCAATTAAATCTATATACTTCCATAAATAACAAATGTTCACAATTTAATATAATTTTATTTAATGACACCTGTTTCTTTGGTGTACCTCTTAATGTATTCATAAATTAATTACTTTGGTTTCAATCTCTAATTGCACCGAGTTAAATCTATACACTTCCATGACCAAATAATGTCCATAATTTAGTAACATTTTCTTGAATAATACCTTTTTTTGTCTACCGATCAATGTATTCATAAATTACCGATGTTGGTTCTAATTTTTAATTTCAATGAGCTAAATCTGTACACTCCTGTATCTAAATAATATCCATAATTTAGTAATATACAATAAATATTTTCTCCAAACATAATGAGTTAAATTTATACATTTTTTAACTGACAATTGTCCATAACTTAATGCGGGTTGAAATATTTGCAGGAAAAGAGGTGAACATTGAACCTTAAATTCATCTGCATCAAATTTTCATAGTTTGCCCCGAACAAAAATTCCGACATTATAGATATAAACGTAAAGATCTTATTAATAATTATTTGTATTCGCTCTGTTACTTATCCTTCCAAATTGTTTTCTTATTACATTTTGTCTGTACGTAAGTTGATAACAGAATTGACTCTTACATTTTCCTTGTGCTTAAAATGAGGTCGAATCTTTTGGTACCTATATTATGAATTAAGGCCATATTTTTCATGAAAAACAGAGGTATTTGGTACAAAACTCTCAATTTTTTCTGGAATCGTGAAAAACAAATTATTTTGACTCAAAAGTATAAAGAAAAAAATTAAATATGCCATATGTAAAAAAAGTTGACATTCAATGTGGAAGATGAGCTTTGTTATAAAACTGTTTCTATTACATATTTTCACTGTTTTATATGTTGATATAAAATAGAAACTAGTCATTTTAATTCAGTAAATTGAAAAATATTGTCCCTGTGTATTTCTTTTTCGCTAATTTGAATTAATTGGTTGACTTTATCGATTAAAGTAAAACCAATACAAGTCATTTCAAATGCATTACCATAATAAAATGAATTGCACCGTATATATCAATATAATAACACTAGTGCTATAGTAAATAAAAAAGGCTTTGATTTATATATTTTTTTTTCTTTTCTAAATAAACGCGTTAAAAGTAATTACGAAACCCAGATAATTGTAATTTTCCCTTTCATCGCTTCTTCGTGCAACGTTCTTTTATAAAAATTGATTTGTGAAAATTGTTTTTTTTTTTATAAAAGCTCACTTCTTTTTATTTATTAACGATTAATGCTTCGCAAATAAGTTATTTGATATGTATTTTAAAAAATATGCTGTCAACGTAAATTCGCAATGTCTAATTAAATATGTTAATAAATAAAATACTTACACGTTGTGGAAGATGACACCATGTTGCTACACTTCACGCAAAAGTAGTAATGAATATAAAGTCGGGGTCATCACAAGTAAAAGCTGGTATTCGCACACTTGCATACGCAATGTAATTAAAATACTTGTATATAGCGTGATTCAATATAATCTTGACTTAGATGAAAATCATGCATGATATAAAAAAATATGTTTCTTTATAAAAATATCAATGTATTTTAAATGTCAATGGTATTTTAAAATACTAATGGAATTAATTGAGGAAAACTAAAAATATTTTAAAAAATACTGGGTGTATAAACTGAACATTTTTAAGTAAAATTAAATGCTGCCTACTAAAGACACGTTACTAAGGCCAAAATAATAGTTTTTAAAACTGTTGTCTATTTGTCGGTTTGTTTGTTTGTTTGTCTGTGTGCATCTTCATTGTGCGATTTGGATGCGGTTTTCAGTGATGTATTCAGATTAGCTAACATTTAAGCTTACTTTCATTTCAATCTGTTCAAAAATTAAAAAGATAGGTCACCTTCAATTTACGTTCGTTGTGCATGCTAATGTCAGAACCGACGAAACCGATTTGGGCGACGAAATCGAACCAACGCCATCTATTAGCGTAATTAATACAGTTTATGCTCATGAAGTTCTCAGGAAAAAAACACAAAAAAAATTTCTATTGATTTTTCGTACTCCAAACTTTACACGAACGAATTCGAGGTTACTAGTTAACAAGAGTATAATAATGTACGGCGACATGATTTGCCTTTGATATTAACGCGCTAAGCATGCTAGCTTCCTATCTTAGTTCTCTTTCTTAATCATATCGAAAATCAATAAAATTCTTTCGAAAATATTTTAATTCATACACTTTTCATTTTGAGTAAATTATTGATCCAAATTATATACAGTAATTTTTAGATATAAAGCGGATCGTTGTTACGTCTTCGTCAGGCAAAATTAAGTCAATTAAGGTTTATGGATGTGTATTTTTCCTTTCATAAACCCAGTGCTATTTTTTTTTCAATTAATACAAATGTAATAACGTACCAAGGTTATATTCACTTGTAATATTCCCGCACCAAGAGGTATGTTTCCCCTATCTCCTCCATTCCCATCGCCATTCATCCATCGAATTTCACAAAAAGTAGTATTTCTACTTTTTGGCATTTTCAACAACTTATGAATATCATTTAAACTAGTAATTCAAATTACAACGTAAAAATCAATTTTGGCCCAACGAAAACTACTATATTTGTTTTAATGATTTACAAATTCACGTAAACGTCACCACTTTTTTCCTACGTACTTAATTAATTGGAAAACAGTTCACGTAGCTTATCTATTAAAGATAGATAAATACTGTCGTAAGGTTTTTTCAGACCCTTTAAAACACACAATCGCGTATACAGTTTATACGCGATTGTGTCTTTATATACTTTAATAGTTTTGTCACCGTTTGTCACGAAAGCATCGAAACCTGCGATTTTCTCCCTGACTACGTTGTTATTGTTAATAAAATAACAAAACTTATAAAATATAGGTACGAAATAACAAATTCACGTAAACGTACTGGCAAAAAACGTAATGGCAATCTGAAATGTATATGCCATGATATTGCGAAAGTTGTATGTCAATTAGATTAAATACATCGGAAGAATTAACAAGTGTATGCTGAAAATAAGTAATTTCATCTTTTCAATGTATAAATACGGAAAAAGCATTTGATATTTATCGAAAATTTAAAGTCAAGGGGGGATTATATCGTTGAGTGATAAAATCAATGAACAACAAAGTAATCTTTAATAATGGGTGTAATTATAATCTTACTTTTATAGTTATATCCAAGTTACATTAAGTTGTGTCCAAGTTACATTCTAGTTTAATTAAAATGATATTATAATGAATCCTCATTTCAATAAATAATTTTCATTCACTTGTCTTTATGTTGCATGGCAATTACAAGGGTTCCAAATCATTATAAGGGTTAAACATTAAAAAAAAAATGTTACTTTCGTCCCTTCTATCTCCTTAACTGCTGAAGTCAAAATTAGATTGCTAGCGGTTACATAAAGTATAACTGGAAACTTTAGAGATGATTTGAAATTTCATGTTTTAGGGTTTCGTCCCACAAAGGGAAAAAGGAACCCTTATGGGATCATCCTTGTGAGATTCTTATCCATCTGCCAGTCTGTCCCTTTTTCTCGCCCTTTTTGGGACCCTTTTTCTCGCCCTTGACGCGCGGATATATCAAGTTGAAATTAATGTAAAATACTTATATTTACGGATTCTCGGAGTTGTAAAAATTAAGCTTCTAAGTCAACGCAATCAATAAAAACCCTAAAAATACGGCCATTTTTGACACTTGCAAATTATCAAAACCCATAGAGTACTTGCCGTTGACCTACAATCATGAAATTTAGCAAGTAGCAATTTTTTATTAATATTACTAATATCTCATGCCTATTAAAGATCTAATAATCAATATTATGATGGAAAATAATAATAATATTTATATATTGTTAAATAGAAACATTAGGCAAATATAAATATTTATGCTAGTTTTTTCTTTGAATGTCTCCAAATGATTTCCAAAAATGAATCATATGCTAATCAAATATTGCAATAATTAATTTTAAATTTTGTAATTGAATGATCCTCTTAATCAAATGCTCTAATGATAATAACTGATTCTGACAATTCCTTCCTAGACTAAATCAAATCTTGTTTCATTTTCATCAAATTATGAATAACTTGTCTGTATTAGATTGGCTTGTCTGTATCAGTTGGTTTTATATAAAATAGAAATTGTCAAATATATCAATTCACTAAACTCATATTTTTGTTTATGGAAGTCATATAAAACTGCTTCTGCATTTAAATAAAATGGGGCAAAACCTTTCTTCAACCCTTCTTTCTTCATTAAGATGACTGAAGAAAAGGTGAACAGGATCGTTCAGGGCATATGTGAAATTACCCTGAGTATTAAAAGTTGAAATTGGTCTGCAAAAAAGATGTTAAACCAAAAAATGGTGTGATATCACGTTTATTAAATGATTCTTGAGATCAAGCTAAATTTCATGCGCTTCTGATTTAATTTTCTTATACAAAAATCAAAATTTATTGTATCATTTTAAGATTTTTTTTTTTTCAGAATTGCACTGATCCACATGGGCAGGCGGGAATTCTCGTAAAAGCTTAGCACACTTCTTGACGGACGGTTTAGGGGTGGATCACAAGCTGCTTTTTTCCCTTTTTTATATGTTTTTGTATTTTGAAGTCACATTAAAAGACTTATGTGGCTTAAATTGAGGCTGGGCATACCCGTCTCTAAACATGGCTTAATAACATCATTTATGAAACAGACGGAAAAAATGTACCTAGCGAAATTGTTTTCTGTTTGAGATTTACTATAATTATGTGTTTTTATGTGCTTCTTATTGCGTGAGAATATAAGTCTAGTAATTGAAATGACATGAGATGGTTTGTTATATGACACAGCTGGGCATATTATGATGACGTTAAAATAATGGTAAATCTTATACAGTATAGCTTTCAGCTTTTTCGAAAAGGAGATAAGAATGCTGTTTCCTTTAGTCTGCAACATTTTTAAATTAAATCTGCGAGTAAATTATTGGAAAATTATTTGGAATTTGAATAAAAATAACTCTCCGTGTATGTTGCATCGGATTCAATATGTTTACTCGAAACTCATTTTTGTGTTCAAATGTTAAATAATCAAATATTTCCAATAAATATCTGCTTTTTCTAAATTGGATTATTGAAAATCGTTTTAAACTTGTAAATTTTAATTAATATTTGTGCATTAAGTTTTATCTTCATAATAAAAAAAACTTATTTCAAACTTCCTCGGGGAATATTAGTTATTACCATAAAAATGGTTATTACAAGGACGCTATGGATGTGTTATGTATTTAAGTATAGAATGGAAAAACAGACCCGAATACTCACATCTTAGTGAAACATTTTTAGCTGAACTATTATATTCCTATTTGATTAATTTTTTATCAAAACTCTTACGGTATATCTTAATAAAAACTTTGAAATGCATTGTTCTATATAAAATGGTCACGTCGCTATCAAACGTATATCAGTTTATTGTATTCAGTCAAAATATCGAAATAAAAGAAAATGCTCAACGTATGTACTGGGGATTACTAAATATTGATGATTGAAGTCAAGCAATGTAATTACCGCTGAATAATAATTTTTTGTGTAATCCATAGAATCTCAAATTGTCAACGTTATGGGACACGATACAAAATGAAGCATATTATTGGACACATTAATCTCAACACTAACGTTTCATTTCGCTTTATATTTTTGACGATATTCGTGATTGTACCTGTCTTTAGACTATGTCTAATGTAAATTACGTCATATAGAGTTAGTACAATACCGACTATACTTTTTATTAACGAAATTAAAATACAATTAATATTTCTGAATTTAAAGGCGAAAACTGAACTTTTTTTAAAGTTACTAGCAGGCAAACGCTCACAGCAGAAAACAATGACAACCATATTAACGTCGTTGCTATGGTTATGTTGTTTAATAACTCAGATTCTAGGGTTTCAACTATGTTTGTGACATAATAATAGGTTGAATGATTTAGTATGAAACTGTGACTATACCATATCTTTATTAATATGATACATATATTGCCTCATTTCGATGGGAGTTTTGTTGGCTTAATTTTTGACAGACTGCCTATTAACGTTCTAGCATAAGACATTATATAGAATCAGGATAGTCCATCAAAAAATTGATTTATGTCTACATAACTATGTACTCATGTGCATAGTAGAGCCCCACTGGCTGGCCATAGGCGACCAAAATAAAACAAATTTACATGCATATAAATCAGTTATTTTATAATGATAATCTTTATTTATTACAAAATGTAATAAAATTTTATTCCTTGTAAAATACAGGAGAAGTGGAGAATATTTTGAAAGTGCGACTCCACTCCGGCTCGTTGATTATAATGTAATTTACCTCGTCTCACTACGCTGGTTGAATATATAAAAATAATCCACAGTAATGCGCTCAAACTGAACGAGTTTTCTAATTACGTTATTTAAGAATCAACATACTGGTTACACAAAAGCCCGTATAACTGAACATATGTCCATTAATTGTGTATAAACAAATAAAATTGATATTTTATGTTGACGCATAATTTAATTACTCTGTATTATAGTGCTATATTCGCGTCTATTTTTGGTACTCAGACGTCATTAAATATATTGGAGTATGACGATATTTTGTACTTTCCAAATAAACATATTTAGTTCGATATTTATGTACTTTCGAGCGTATTACATGTAACGTACCTGAATGACGTATTTTTTAAATTTATTTTTCTCAGCGCAATTTCATTTTAGGTATTGTCATACAGACTGTAGTAAAATAGTTTATGTAATACGGGTTTAAAATGGTATGGGTATAAACTGACACAAAGAAGATGTCTTTATTTATACTTATTTTATTCATAAGAGTGAATGAGACACAGAGATATCTTTCCTTCTTACTTTCTTCAGAAATTTTGATATTTTAATTTATTTCTGCTGATATATACTTCCTAATCTCACGTTTTCATTTCATAGATTTAATCTTTTCACTCCAATCTCATCTTTAGTCCATTTATTTTTTTTTATATTTCGTAGTCTTATATATATGAGCCTTCACCGTGTTAGGTACCGACTATAAAAATGTTACATGCAGGAATGACCACATAGGGATCGTAAGACTCCTTTTAACCTTTAAAGAAGCCAGAATATATAAGTAATTCCCAGATTTTGCTTTTAGGTCGGTATTTATGAAAATAATTTTATTCATAAAAAGTAGGGAAAATATTAAAAAAAGAGCGCGAAGCACATAAAAAATAAATATCGAAAATTAATCTCCAAATAAATAAACTGGTAATAATATATATTATAATAAAATATATATACTATGCGATTCCTACACTAACAAAAAAAACAAAATCTATTATTGTTGTACCTTTTAATTACTTAATTAATAAAATTATTGTCCACCGAAATTATAATAATTTTTAATAAGGCGCTTATGTTAAAATTAGTATTGGAATATAATGCTTATGTTTGATCAGTTGCTTTTCATAAGTCAAAAGTCTAAGTAAAAGGCGACAGCAAAAACATAATATGAGTAGAAACATTTATTACGCCTTATACGTCATAATACGTTGCTTCTGATTGTTTTCGTTTTTCATCATTTTTGCATAATAAGTGAATTTTATTACTGGTTGTACAAAAATAACGATTAAACCCATATGTTACTTTTTTCAATAGAAAAAATAATATATATTTCCATTTTTTTCATTATTTATCAAAGTACATAAATATATTTGACACAATTCTCCGTAATTTTTCAATTTTCAAACTTGAAATACTTTTCCGTTTCATAGTCGATTAGTAAAACAAATGTCATATTTAAAAAAATGTCCATCTTCGCAAACTGATTTGAAAAGAGAACTACTTAAGTTATTTACATGATTGTACGCAGTTTATAGTAATCCCAAGACTAATATCCTTTTGGTTATATATGAATGTCAAACGGTTCCGAAGTTATGATGATGTTGGTACCAGAGTCCGTCGTGCATTTCTACACACTTGTTTTTTGATGCTGCAGTATCTACATGTACGCGTTACCTAGCTGATGCTATGTGTCTAATGCAGGACAATTAGTCATTTATTCACATTTTGGAATTCAGAAATTTACAATACCTAATTATATTATATAATTAGATATTGTAAATTTATTTAACAATTTTAATAATTTTATAAATTATGATAAATTTATTGATTTACAATATCGATTCAAGAAAATTAGGCATTTATATATTTTGGAATGCAGAAATGTACTGTATCTAATGTAGGACCTTAGATATTCAAATATATTAGAATCCAGATTTTACTCTTTTATTAACAACTAATACAATTTCTTAGACAATATGTAAAATTTTATTTCATAGGGAGCTATTTAAGATACAGTAGGAAAAAATTTGATAATCAAAAATATTTTCTTATCAAATGTTCTCCTACTACAGCAAATCATCGATTCAATCATCATTTCTACAGCACAATTTTTTTTTACGTTCATATTAATGTAATATTTTACTGCCAAAAAATTTAAAAATAATTGTATTGAAAACAATTATGAAATGATCGTTTGTCAGAGAAAATGTATATATAAAATTTATATATGTAAGAATATTTAAGTATTTATTAGTATTTAAACAAAAATTTCAGACATTGGCTAATGCATGTGAAGGTAAATATGTCACACTATATCAGAAATGTTTGTCAAATATATTTTATTTCACGTATTTCAGTCTGAGTTAGAACAACTTCGCTGTAATAAAAATAATTGGTGTCAATGGAAGAGATGTAAAGAGTTATAATGGTATTACTAAAAATAATTACATTTCTCATATGTTCAATTGCCTTCTTAAACTCTATAGATGTCTCAACCTTACATGTGATAGTGAGGAATATTTATAAAGTCGCTGTTTTGACTATGCACCTAATATGGGTTAATGGAAAGAAATGGTAACGTCCACAATTTTTATGACAAAAGTTTATGAATAAAAATGTACTTTAAAATAATTATATGAATTAAGAATTAAGTTACCGTTATTTACCAATTAATTTTTTTTAAATAATTTTCATCTGTACTTATCCCAAAAATTTCGGTTCTTGATTTTCTTTCATTTTAATTTTAGGGATTTTACTTTGAGCAAAAATAAATTATTAATCAATTGGTTATTCTAAAATTTAGCAAATCAAACATAAGGAAAAACAATATTTTCCACACCCATATTTACAAACTAACGGCTTTAGAATGTTCCTTTTTTACTTATTTGTTATAAAAAAATCACAAAATTCATTAAAATTTAAAATTTATAGTCTGAAGAGGTAAAAATTAACATTCCCAGTACCGAGACAGAAAGAACGCGAATATTTTATTTTTCAAGTTTGATGACAACCACTAGTTTTTTAATCGGGACTACTTCATATAAACCGTTAAAAGCTGTGATAGAAGTGAAATAATACATAACTGACATTAGATCGTTTTCCTATATTTATTGACATCCTTTTAAATACAAGGTAGAACTTATTCAAATTGGATTCTATGTTATTAAAAACATGTCTACAACGTATCCAAATGTACTTAATTCTTTTTCAAAGCAAATCAAATTGAACCAAACTTTATCACAATGCAAACCGACACTGATTCAATCTAATCCAGATTAAACTCATCCATAATTAAATGAAATTTATATTTAATCTAATGGAAATTTCAACTCGATACAATTAAATGTAAATACAAACAATCCTAACTAAGACCAAAACCGAGATATAACGAAAGTTACTCTAAATCTAAACAAGTCCAAATGAAATGACCCATATTCATGTGAACCCAAATTAAATCAAACTTAAACCTCAGCCTAAATTAAACCAAACTTAAACCTAGGCAAAACCACATTTAACCTAATCCACTTTAACCACATGCCACACCACATTCAAAAATAAAAAATTTCATTAAAAGAAATTTCCTCATTCCAAAAATTACTAATAACTAGGAAAGCACTGATGTATTTCTTAACATTGTTGTTGTATATTATAACAATAACTATACATCATTACGTAAATGTAGTTTATTTATTCATGTTAACAATTAGCTGTAAACTGAAACGATCTGAAAGTTAACTAGGTAACTGTTTAGGAATAAGTAGGGTACTTATTCCTAAACAAACATCCTTCACTGTCCAAGCAGCAAAAATTTGGAATCACCTGTATTCTGACATCAGGAAAATCACGTCTCTAAATATATTCAAAGATCGAGTGAAAAAGTCCTGCATTTCCTGAAACCTTTTCCTTTGTGTCCTTGCCCTTTCCTGTCTTTCCCATCCCAAATAATTTCAATATTTTGTTCTCTTTTTTAATTTACTTTTGTATTTTTTTTGTCTAATGTGCCATGAAGAATTTTCATTATAAAATCTCTTACAGTCTACCAACTAAATTTAATACAAATTGTTATGGTTGACTGGAAGATATTGCTCATGTAGCAATAAATCCGCTGTATGTACTATACATAAAAGTTAATAAATAAATAAATAAATAATATGTTTATCTTAAAGTCAAATTTTGTGTTATTTTCAATTCCCCTTATTCATATTCGCCATATTAGTTTCAGCGTGACTTTATTGTGTACTAGCTGTACCTTCGACTTCGTCAGCATAATATTACAATATCATTATACACGTTATAATTTCATTATAGAAGATACCCGTATAATAAGGAAAAATGGCTAGACATCTCGTGTATCAAAATCGATGCAGTAGTTGAACGCCAATATTACATTTATACATAGATGCCAAATTCTATAACTTTCCTCGTACTTACTACTAGAAAAATAAATTCATAAACTTCATTCAACTGAACGATTTGGATCTCTCGACAATAATGGTGCTCATTAATAAATTTTATTTCTAAGTAAATAATCCGGTGAATAAACGATAAACAGTTCGTAATATTGTATAAATATTAATGACAATTTTTTTACCAGTTGCATCTCGTTATTAATATATTTAAGAATTTACGTAATTTTTCTCGTCTTTACCTCGAATTTTATGTTTCTGTCTTTAAATTTATAATTAAGTATCCGTTTCTCAAAAAGAAAAAAAAACCGAACCATGTAACTATAAGATAGTACATATATCCGTCGATCTATAGGTCACAACCATTTTTTTTTAAACCGATCCATATGGAAACTTGAAATTTTCCATAATCATTACATATTTTTTTGCTTACATAACGAAAATAGTTAAAATTTGAAAATAATTTAAATCAAAATTTTAGAGAGGACATTTCATATATTCGCATATTATTTCTAAAATTTGTATGTGAGTGACGGTTGAAAAATATAGTTCATATAATTATAATATTTTTCTTTTTAATTGTAGGTAGCATATTTTTATAGAGTAGATATCCAAGAAATCTGAAAAATATATTGGTCACGATATATAAATATAAACTCACAATATTTTTATAATTATAAATATTATTATTTAAAATAATATTGTTTGAAAATAATTTTATAGAAATATTATTAATCCCTAAAAGTCTAAACTTTTTTATGAACGTAAATGTGTAAACCCTCACAATGCGAGTATTATTCATCTTTAAAAGGTATTATTTTGGAAAACTAATTTTACTTATATTGTGCTCAATTTCTATTACTAAAAATATGGTGATTATCTCAAATCCTATCTGAAAAATGTATGTTTCTCTAAAAACCTGACAATAACATTTGGTTATTACCTGCGTTTTCATCAAACCCAAATATGTCAGCAACGTTGTCTCAAATGTATGAGGGATATCGATTCAGCAAAATACAAAATTTTACGTCAAAAACCGATCGAAATGCAAAAAAATATTACCGGCCTTTGATATAAAGATCAAATGTATGTCGCATTTCGTGGGCACAAGAACAAATTACATATCGCACTCGTCATTCCCCAATATTGGCGGAAGTTGGAATATTGGAAATTTTGGAAAGCTCGCTCTTGATAATTCTCATTTTTTTTACCTCCTTATAATTCCTCTTTTTCGTGTGCGCTACTGGGTCGATGTCATTTATTAACTTCACCTCAATGTTTGTCTAATGTGTAATGTTTTACATATTTACGAGTATATTAAAAAAAAATATTACATTTTTATGGACACGTTTCGTTATACTTCAATTTTTATACCTTATTATTAATATGAATAACAAATATATTAGTAAGTGTGAGAAGACATAATCGATGGACGACATATTTTCCTATACAGGAGACGAACGACAAATTAACGAAACAGATGGAAATATTTATGTATATATATATATATATATATATATATATATATATATATATATATATATATATACATCATTAGTGCGGTGCTTGAGGTATAATGCCATGTTTGCCAATGGTAACAATAAAAGAAATGTTAAATCCGCATCTTGAACTGTTTAATGAAAATATTTGGTCGCAAATAAAAAACAAAATATTTTCTCATAATTATGAAGTATTTCGTAATCCCACAGATTCTTAACTTTAGTAAGCTTAAACATTTGGATGCGCAGATGACTGACGTAATGATATAAAAGCAATGCAAAGGCACAACTTTTAGGGTCCTTATTTTTAAAAAAAATCAGATTTTATTGCCTGTGACTTACAATCTGTCAGATGCACTTAATCTTAATAATTCTTGCTTGACAATTGTATATGTCCAATATATATATGGAATTCTACATATCTTTATGTTAATAAATAAAGTAGGTTTGATAATATACGTGGGCTTTCCACCTTTTTATTCTAAGGCAAAAATGTTATAGGTATGTAGTTTAACATCATGCTTAACTAGTTTTTTCCAACAAAACCACGCAAGCTTGGAAGGAAAGGAACAATATCCCATCCCCCCCGCCCCCTAAACATGTTCTGGAGACTTTCATATTTAATTTGTATCAGATTTTATATAACATTGTTAGTGCTTGATTACAATGATATACAACATGTGTAAACTTGAATTATGCAATAAAGAGCTAGAGCCCGCTAACGAAAGCACGTCTAGAGAGCCTAGCGAAAATGAGTGTTTAACTTGAAAATTTCGGGGACGAAAACCAAAAATATAAAGAAATTGCTGCATTATTTCTTATTTACGATTTAAATAAAATATAAATTAAAAATAAATTAAACAAAATGACAGAAATATCAACGAGCACCTTAAACGATATGGAATTTTTAATGCGTGTGCACTAAATGCCTTCCTTTCGAATATATTTCTGTTTTATTAGACCATTGCACAAAAAGATATAGCCTGTATATCTTTTTGTGTTTTTGTCCACCAGTGGCAGATTTCAAAGTTTGAACAAACATAGTTTCTGAACGCAACACATAAGAGGGGCGCGGGGGGCGTCGTTAAAAGCGCAAGCAGTGCGGATGTTTTAGTAGCCATGGCATTATATTTCAGCGACATAAATATCCAGACCTATACTTGGATGTACTCTAACACAATTATTTTTCGAAAAATAATATTAAATATCCATCATTAATTACTGCAGTTCCGGATAAAATAAATCTATCAAAGTCACGTGCTTATATTTTAATGGAATGAGTTTTCAAATGCTATTAATATATCACGAATAATTTAACGTTAATATTATATTTCAGCGTAAGTCTTTACTCACGGAATCATAGACTAATTTTGATATTTGCTATTCTTATTAAATTACTATCCAATCCGACATCAGTATTGTAAAATACATGATGATAACGTAACATTTTCATGAAATGCTAACATATCCATATGTCCCTCAAATTGAACACGAACATCGACCCAGAGAAACTTAAAATTTTACGTCCGAAAGTGATTTAAACGCAAAAAATATGTTGCCAGCGGTTGATATAAAGATTTAATATATACCGCTCTTTTATTTTATTTTCATTTTCATTACATACATTTGTATTTCATTTCGAGCTCGTCATCTTTGGATATAGGCGGACGTCAGAATATTGGAAATTTTCGAGTGCTTTCCCCTGTTAATTTTATACGTTTTTTTCTTCCTTTCAATTCGTCTCACTCGTGTGCGCAACTGTGTCGAGGTCATTTATTAAATTCACCTCCGTGTTTGCAGCTGTAATATGTTTGCTGTTTTATGTATTTATAGTTGAGAAAAATATTGCGGCTTTCTGTAAATGCTTCACGTATTAATACGGGTAAGTTTTTTAAATTTGTGATTCATATGAGCTATATAAATATTTATAAACCTGGGAAGATACAATTGGTTATATCACTAGATGGCTCTCTCCAGCGTAGAGCCTCGAACTGATAAATTAACAAAAGAGATAGATCCGATATATATATTTTTCATATATTGCTTAAGATACGATGTTACATTTACTCACGATACAGAATATTCAGTATAATTAGCCAAGTAAAGTTATATTTGTAATCTGCATCTTAAACTGCATGACAACGTTTTGCACATTGAGAAACATTTTATTACAATTACAAAATCTTTCTCGATCCCCTGAGTTTATGAGCAAGAATAATTTGACTTCAGAAATAAGGAACACAGATGGAGAAACGAGCGAAATAAAAGCTGCACAAGCTTATAGTTCCATGAAAGATTATAGCCAACTTATTTTTTTCTAATTGCATTTGCCTGAGGATGATTTCGAATATAGATGTTTTAAAGTTTACTCAATTTTTGTATTTTTACATTTGAAGATACTAATGTGGAATACTTTTATACAAAAATTAAAGTTTGGTCTCTTCATTATTTCATACTTTATAGTTTACCTTATATTCGATGTTTCATCATGTTCGATGCTCAACAATAGTATATTTCCAATGCAGATCATGAAATATAGGTTTCTACATAGTATAATTATGAAAATTTAGCCACACATAGATGTAACCTGTATGCAGGTCTCCTATAAGACGAAAATATATTAGAAAACATATGTTACAATATATTTGAATTCCACTCAAGTACACAGACACAAAAGTCTAAAAGGAAAAAAAAACCTACCTATAATATCACAAAAGTCTAAACAGAAATAAAAATCATCTCTCTTTTTTATATACAACATTCTCTTTAAAATTATTCAAAACATTTTTAGTATTGGACCAAAATAATGTATATGTTTAAAGGGCCTAACAGGATAAGTTAGGTAAACAATTCTGCCTTTGACGAAAAATCTAACGTTTTTACAAAATTTAATAAATATTGACCCCCAATGATAACAGCTTATAAGTAAATAAAAAAATATGAAATTGTTGTTTTGCCAAAATGGTTTGGCTAATTTGACAAATAGACCAGGCAAAACGAAGAATAGACAAAACAGTGGTCGTCGATCTAGTTTTGCAATGGAGTCTGAAAAATAAGCTGCATTTTTGTGGCCCCGTAGTGAAGAATGGAACTCTTATGAGATCACTCACGTACCTATACATATGAGTAAAACATTAACCAGCACATATCTCAATATCTAACATTCAAAAATATTCATATGGAAATTGTTGGGCGGAAAAGAGTAAATTAGTCAATAGAAATTATTTTTTAAATTCCGTATAGAGTGTTGGCGTTTGGAAAAGGCTAGTTATAAGGGTCTCAAAAATTTTTATTCATAATTTTAGGTATTTTATCCTCAGAAATATTAAGAAAAATACGTGGACCCTCACATCACTAGTTCCGAAACTGCTGAATCTAAAATTATGAAAAAGTAGGATTTTTAAGGTGATGTCCATGCAACAGTTATAAGAAAACTATAGCGATTATTTTAGGTGTCATCATTTTTTTTAAATATGCTCTATATTTAGAGGCCTGTGAAATATATAGTAGCAGTCACGTCGTGACAAATATAATATTTGTAAATAATTTAATAAAATACTAGAATGTTTATTAGTACCTAAATGTGTACGATACTCTTGTAGTTTAACAGATTTATAGTGATGTGATAAGCTATTCTCGTTGCCGAGACCCAACTCGATATTCGTATGAATTAGCGAGCTCTTGCCTCACGCGTGCTTGCAACGTTTGGGACCTCGGTGTACTTCATCATATTATTAGTACTTATAAGGCTGCATTTAGAACACTCCGATTTGCTAAATGGCGTTTCCGAAAGTTTCAATTTGTAAAACGAAAATTGTAACATTCTGATTCCCGTACATAATTAATTAGGAACGGATCAATTATTATACAAGTATCCGTATAACTAACGTGATCTAAATTTCTATGTTGGAAAAATGGAGAAAAGATTCTTTGATATCACTTTTCTTAAATTTATGGCTACTATCTTCATCCCCTTTTTTGTTTTTAGACATGTTTAGATGTAACTCTGCTGGCCTGCATTTAGCTCTGCATTTGTTGCTCTGACGTGCTGTCTGTCACGCTGTTTCATTGTCAACCTTTCACTGTTGGATTTGGTATACATCCAACATTTATGTATGAGTTGAATACACCCACTACTTCGTATTTACTATTCATATTTATTAAAAACTTTGTGCAACAAATATTTTAGTACGTAGTTATTACCTTGGGCAAGTTAACAAAAAACTAATATGTAATTAACATACATATTCACACACACACACACACACACACACACACATATATATATATATATATATATATATATTATATATGTGTGTGTTAATTACATATTAATATTTTGTTAACTTGCCCAAGGCATTAACTACGTACTGAAATGTAAGTTGAACAAAGTTTTTAATAAATATGAAACAAATTATTAACTAGAAATATATTATATTATTTTTTTACAGAGGACATAGAAAGATAATGACATGATGAAACTACTTAATTCAAAATCTCGATTAAAATAAAAGGGAAATAAATTTAATTTATTACCATATTTAACACAACAATTATAAATTCAATGATGCAATTAGAATGCAAAATACAAGAAAAACTAGGTCAAATGTAACGAAAAGCAACATAAACAGACATTTTATACATAAATAGGTACCGAGACAGAACTTGGTACGCGCAGCAAAAGAAGTTTCGCTTCACGAGGGCGCAACTTGTTCTGCTGATTGATGAATTACGTTCCCGCTTCAGCTGGCAAGCGGGTATTCCCAGCCGTATCATTGAAGTGAATCAATCAGTGAAAAAGAAATGTCAGCCGACGACGTGCTTTCCACGAAACCGTCTCGAAATATATCGTCGAACGAGATTGAGTTTCCAATTCAGACATTAGTTTCGATATTAAACAGGTTAGGTTAGGCGGCTCGCGGGATGTGAATAATGAGTTTGGTCCCAGCGGAAAGGGCGTATTTATACTGTCAAAGTTGATATAGGTTTCCGAACGCCTCTTTGTTTATTTATTAAACTACGATACGTTGTACCTAGAAGTCAATAAAATTTATGTCTGATAATGGATCCTAATAAATAATAGTTAATATGTATTAAAAATTAGGGATTTTTAAAAGAATTAAAAGTTATATTGCAAAAGGTGACACGAAACTACGAATTGATGTATTTTCTATCAGCTGTTAGAAATTTTAACCAAATAATCTAAATTATTTTAATAATAAAAAATAATTAAACCTTCACCAAAATTTCTGGCCACCCTATTCCGGTACACCACAAAATAATTTCTAATATATGTAAGTCCCATCCTAAACGACTTGAAATCAATGGTTTCTGTATATTTTCTTCTCTTATGTAACCTATAAATAACCTCAGTTACAAAAGTTTTCTCAAATAACATCATAAGTATATAATCCTCTGTTTATTCTTCTTAGTCGCCTTCTACTTTCTTGGTGCAGACTTTCTTTAATCTTTGCCACTCCCATCTCCCCATTCTCTGCCACATGCTTCCATTTCGGACCAGCTGCCCTTTTCAGGTCATCACGCCAACGCGTTTGTGGCCGTGCTGTAGAGCATTTATCTCCTCATAGTCTCTATTCAACAAGGAAACTATGGTTAATCTCTCATATCATATTCATGTTTACGTTTTATTTTCTCAGCCATGTGTTTATCTCACGGTCTAGCGATGTTACTCCTACCTTTGGGACACTCGCAGTTTGTTAATCGATTCTTCGATGAAGACTTGAGTTTCGGCTTCATAAGTGAGAACTGGTAGGAAACAGGTTTCGAATATTCTAGCTTTCTGCTAAACAGTGATATTAATTTTCAAACAAATTGAGTCTGGAGAATACAGTCCATGCAACGCGGGTACGTCTATCACCTCAAGTCTTGTATTGTGGATAATAGATTCGTGGAGATTGTCGATGAGTAGGACGATACAATCTGCATGTTGTTGAATTTTTTCTTCGTACCTCTGAACAAAGGTTATTCATGGGAGCTTCTTGATTCATGATCTTCCAATATTTAAACCCTTTCACCCCGCTTTACCCTTTTTTTTTTTTTTTATTGTCTTCAGGAGAAATTTTAATGTTACCCCTGGATAACATTTCTAGTGATATTTCAATAATATCTATGGTGTATGTGAGCGTTTTGCCGTAAATAAATAATTATCCAAGTTTTTCCCCTATCGAATAATCAATAAAAGCTTCTTCCTATAATCAATAAAAGCTCGCCACAGTGACATTTATTAAATAACCACTCTTATTCGATTAAAATCAATTAAGTGATTAATAATATAAAATAAATAAAAATATAATATACTCTTTTTTGTTATCATACACATACATCATAAAAAATATAAGAACTCAGTTTAAATATTTAAAAAAATTAATGAATGTCCAGTGAACTGTTTTGACTCAAACGCTTATATAATAAATTAAATCTTGCTCTTTAATTCTCTTTCCAAAATAAAAAAGAAAATCGGAAAATACATTTTTATTTACGACAAAAAACCTATTTATATATTTTGAGAATATTAGTAGGATACTGTCGCAATTCTACAAAATAATGAAATGTCCTGAATATAGTAAAGACATTTATGTAAATTTGAAATTTCTTTTCTTCCCGACTCAATTTCCCATGAAATATTACATGGGATATAGAACAATTTTTTACCTTATGTTTTTAAACCCAAAATAATCTCCCTTCTCCAATATGTATTTTAACAATTCTAATCATTATTTAATTCACTGTTACGTTCTTTCTCTACTCAATATTAATATTCAATGTTATAAGGAGTGACTTATTTTGCCTCATAAGACTATGCACGAAAAAATTGTCGGACCACAAAACTACTCAAGCAAACCTGGTGACCACTTAAGTGATCTTATCTTAAATTTAAATAATAAAAGCATTCTGAAAATGATATTACGTGTAAATATAGAGACTTGTTTTAATGAAGTGTGGAAGTTTAAGTTACTCTATGAATTGCAATGAAACTCCAATGATAACTGCCATTTTTTGTCTATTAACGGTTGTTAGGTAAAAAAGACTAAATAATTTGTTTAATATATTGCAGATAACATTTTTAAAATTTCTTTAAAATGTATGTTTAACATCGACTCCGATATAAGAAATATTTTGATAAATTTTTCAAACATATTCAATCCGGGCATTTTGTTTCTAACTGTGCGTTATTTTCATTTAAATTTTCCAAGGTAGGACATTTTTTACACCAAAAAATATATATTGAACACATATTGAAAGAAATTTAATTACCATACGTACTGAAAATAAATGTTTTAATTTCGAATGAGACCATCAAAAAATTTGAATATGACTTTTTTACGGAAATTTAATAACGGAGAAAAAATTTTTTTAATACATAAATCATGAACATCAAATAAATACTGGAATCAAAAGTAACCATCGATGAGCTATGTACCTTTACCGAAGAACGTTCGATCAGTGAGCAAATCTCAAAAAAGTGGGAATCGATTAGATATACGCTGAGGAAAACAGACGAAGATATTAAGAAATTTTACTGGAGTGAAACTCTCATGGTTGACGGAATCACTTTGTAAGAAAAGCGGATGTAATTGTTTTTTATTAGCTCCGGAAAGTGGCCTAAGGTCCGTTGTTGAAAACTCATGAAAACCTTGGCCCTCGTGAAAATTATTTGCATGTTATGACCAGGAAACTACGATGTGGTCCGCCCTTATAGACCAGAGGGTTCTCAGGTAACGGGGTTATTCTCAGGGAACGAAATAGCACTTAATTTTTTTTTAGAAGAGAGATATGATATTTAAAAAAAATATCTTTCCATGTATTTATATATTTCCAAGGATCAAGCGCCTAAAATATTAACTAAATTTTGAAAAAAGAACGTCGTCGTACATCGTATCGATTTTGGGCTATTTACGCCCAGTTTTACCCACAAGATATTTTCATTAGAGTTTCTGGTTGCATGTTATGCCGTCATAACGAGAAAAATGTGAACGATATGTCTCTAACTTTGCTTATTATATCAACTGCTAAATTCGAATTAAAACACTGATTTTTTTCTTCTATTATGTTGCTACAGGTCTAACTAATGTGCGAGTAAATTATTATAGAACATCAAAGCCAGTAACAGTTTATTAGTTATATTTTTATATAAATTACACTTTTATAATTCCCGTAGTGAAAGGTGAAACCCTATAATTCCGTTTATCCATCAATGTATTTCTTACAACCATATATTATAGTTTCAGATCCATGTAGTTATTTTGCAAGTGCATACTTCATACTGAGATGTTAAAAAGGAAAAAGCAAAATATTAAAAAGTAATAATATACTTCTCGATAAATGTAAATTGGGGGAAATATTAAATGCATCTTATAGATGTTTCTAACTTCATTTATGGTTTCTTTTACCATTCTATTTTACGTTCACTAATTATTAAAGTAACCTGTCCTTATCATCATTTAGATTTTTAGCTATGGTTTTTAATAATTAATATTAACACTTGAAATTATCTCAGTTAATTAGTATCAATAATATGCACAAATGTATGAAACTGTGGAACTATGCTTTACCAGTGTTTTGACACTTCTTTGGCCTGTTATTGTTATTTTTAATGAAGATCAATATAACTTAAATCTATACGTAAGCTATACCGACGGTGTTGATGAAAAACAATGATCGAACATGTGACCGTGTTGACGTAATAATCGACCGAATTTTGGGATTTAAATTGATATATATATATATAAATAAATTTTTCATCAATTTAAACTCTCATTCCTCTTTCTTACTATGTATATCTTTAAATAGGTTTGTTTCATTTTAATTGTAATATTCACGTTCGACTAGCACTGGTCGGAGCAAAAGTAGCCATTGCTTATAAACGAACGCGTATGAGAAGTTAAGGGACATAAAATGATAAATAGTAGTTTAATTAAATAAACAAAACAAACCGGGAAAAAAGGAACCAGATCTCCACATCTTATTCACTCGTCATTTTGACAAGACATATAACTGACCAAAGGGATATATGATTCTGTATAATGTTCAAATAGTCCACTTCAAGAAGTTTTAGCATTCAGGTCGAAATTGGTATTCGAACAAATGGCATATTGTGGTCACTGTTTAAATTATTGTTATTTTTTATGATAAAAGTATCAATCTACATTTCTAAATTAAAGTGAATATACTATACATATTAAAAATCAATTCCGACATGTATTTTATTGAAGCTCCAGATTTTTTTTTAAAATATAATCTGTCAATACCTCTGCAATATGAAATGCATAGCTTTCGTGAAAAATTTTTATGATTTAGCTCGGTAGATCCTTTTAGATTTCTTTGAAAAATATTCAAATAAATGACCAACATTTCATAAACAACATACTAGCAACTACGTAAATCATTCCAATGAACATTTTTGCTGCTGGGTTCATTTACATTTTCGTGATTTTGTCTTTAATATGATTATAAATTTATATCACTTTTTCTTTATTTTCTTGCTACAAGATGTGATTCAAAAAAATATTTACTCACTTTAGTTGTAAAATGAAACCGAAGAAATCCATCAGCAAACATTTCTATTATATTTACCAAATATTTTCATAAATTTAAATATAGGATAATTTAAGTAAATCAAATTTCAAAATAATCCGTGCAGTAATTCAAGAATTACAACCACTTAAAAATGGACATTTATATCAACATACAATTTTCAAAAGTCAATTTTCCTGTGAAAATTTGTTCAAATTAGTACCAAAAACTTAATATACATATCCAATGGGAATTTGCTGATATTATTTAGCTTCTATTTTGCAACCCAAGCAACTATAAGTATATATTTTATTCAATCAGCATAAAATATATCTTTTTATTACACTTTAAAAAAATAATTTCAATGATACACATTACCAAAGTATGCACCATCACAATTTATTAAAGAGACTACTTATTTAATATATTCGGAACCGCCGCACCGACTAGACTGCGTGTGTACTAGGCTACTTCAATACCGTTCATAAGTCATTGAATGTTTTATTAAACAATTAAAAAAATACGCAGTCAAATAAAGTAACATTTTGTAGTTTGGTAAAGTAACAAAATTTAAATAACAAAAACGCAAAAACTAATCCGGTTCTTGTTATTTAATACGAGGTTCTTACTTGTACATATTGTTTATATATGTACTATATTTTTTCTCCAAAGTATCAATATTTGTATACAATTAAATATTGACATTTTTTTTCGCTTCCAATAAAATGAAAAATTTATAAGTAGTAAACGGATTTCAAATTTGCTAATTTATTCGGGTCAACGAAATTTTTTACTTCTGGCACTTCAGGAAAAGAAACGATTTTCGTGATTTCTTTCAAACATTTTTTTTACCTAATACTTTAAATCAAAAGCATTACAATATTGGTGAAAGATATTTATATTGTTGAAATAATAGTAATCAAATTTACGTAAACAATTGATTTTTTATTTTTTATTTACTAAAAAAAGTTAAAACAAAATTAATAACAACATTTATTATTTATTGTTTAGTTTATATGTGTATAAATATTTCACGTATGAAATATATTAGTCGTATGCGTATAAATTATTTATTATTTTACTCTTTGTTTCTTTTTTATGTTACATCTATGATTCGTTCTCATCAAAATTAAAATTAAAAATATGAAAAAATTAAAAAGAATGAATTTTTGCGATCTCTGCTTTCAAGAATCAACTTGGCGAAAGAGTTATGTAACATTTATGGATGCCAAATATTATACGTTTTGTTATTTTAAAAAAGCATGTGAAAGGAGAAAAAAAACTATTGATCCACAGGATATGAGAAGAAATAAAAAATCATATTAATAAAAAATCCTGACTCACTTTTCTCAAAGAAAATTAATGGATGTTTAAGCTAATGATCCACAGATTATTCAAACTCTCAACTCTTCCGTGCGGTAAAATAAAAGACAACGATATTTAAAAAAAATCTTTAGATGAATCAATTTTTAATGCCGAAGATAAAAATGTAAGGAAAATTAGAGTTTGCAGAGTTAATAACATCAGATAATTGCGAAGAAATATTCGGAAATGGTTATTATCCTGCTAGTTGCCAGAGGTTTATGTATGAATATTTTAATGAAGAGGAATTATGCCATGACAGTATCGAATGCATCTTGCCACAGTATTTATAAAGGCGAAAAAATTTGTTAATTTTGAAAATCTCTAATTTAGAATTCAAAATATTTCGTCTTTCTTCGAAAAAATTTCTAGTTTAAATAATGAGTTACAACAAATATTAAAAAAATATATTAAAGTTAAACCTGTTTCTGAGGACTTTAAAGGTTTAACAATTTTCACGCTACATCGACTCAACTAACCACAACTAATCACACACGACAACAACTAATCTTATATAAAATAAGGAGAAACTTAATAAATCGACTTACCTCGATTCATATCGACATGAATTGTGAATGAGAGTTGGTTGTGACTGGTTAGTAATAACATTTAAAATGACGGTTTAAACTGCTGTTGCAAAATTAATTCATATTATCTATAGTGCTCAAAGCACAATATATAATATGAATGTAATTTTGCAATATTAATACATATTCATACATTTACGTATTCTAATAAACATTCCTATACTTTGTAAATTACAATAATCCGTACTATAATCACTTAAAAAATACATATTTATATCAAATATACAATTTTAAAAAATCTACTTCCTTGTAAGAATTTTTTAAAATTAGTACAGAAAAAATAATATATATATCCAATGGGAATTTACTGACATTAATTAGCTTCTATTTTGTAAGTAAATCCAAATATATTTCAAAATATTCGTAAATATTTTATTCAATCAACATAATTTACACCATTCTACTAAAGTTTTGAAAAAAATCATTGGTTATGGTGCCACATAGACTAGCACCGTTGAGCTGTGTCGACAGGTTTATTAGTTTCTAAAGTAATATTAAATCCATATCTGAGTTTTGGAAGTCTAAAGGGCGCCTTCATATTCAGCAAACTTACAGCCGGAAATCTGTCCGCGAATTTATTTTAGATAAGTTTACTCTGTAATATATTTTAACGCGTCGCCTATTTCCTTATAATGCCAAACGGTACTTATACATTATTTAAAACAATAAAATATGATAACACTATTATTGAAAATATATGAAAACAAATCACATATTTGTGAAACTTCAGCTTGGGATCTGTGAACCCTAAAATTGAGACCAAGAAAAACCAAGAAAAATTTTCATTTGAAATCTCGCTTCTGTTTAAAGTCACAAATCACAAAAAAATGGAATTAAAATTTATTTAAAATTTCCTCATATAAAAATAATAACAATGAAATAAAATATTCTGTTATTTCAATAAAACTGGTGATAGAAAAATATATTTATTGAAATTTTCAACCATTTCATATATATTATGAGTGGTTTAAGCATATTCAAAGCCAATGACGTACTTATTATTTTACTTAAGAAACTTATTTATCATTGCTGATAATTGTATAATATATTTAACAATGATTGTATACGATACCGAATGTTACACAGCCTTCTAACAATATTGGGCATATTTATTAAAAATTCCTTCAAATTATAAACTAAAAAATAATTTATGCTAATAAAAATTGAAAATTAATTAATGTTAATTATATCAGACCGACATAAACTCGTAAAATGTTTTATACGGTTTGTAAGCTTTAAATAATTTCAAACTTTTTTATTTTATAAACTACTTGAGTCCGCACTAGTCACAATGTTCACCTGTTATTAAACTTCTTCATCTACGTTAAATATAGCAAACCCGTTAATTTCTTATAGTGAAATCTTTGCAGCTGTTAATTGAAACCTTCATGAAAATAAAACACTCGAAATTTTCTCCTCGAACTTATATAGCTACTTTAATACATAGTTCATTTTGAGTGACATAAAGTTTTAGTGGAAAATCTTCGTTGAGCTTTGTGAAAGTATGTCTTAATTAAAACAAGCAGGGTAGCGAAGAGTTAATCTATGCAATGTAAAGTTAATCTACACTCAACTTTATCGAAATATTCGGAATTCTTTCGACCATTGAAAACGATTGCATTTAATGTGAATTTTAATTAATTCTTTGTGTGCAAAGTTTGCCACAGGATTTCTAGTAATAAATATACAATTATGAAATATTTCCGTGCTTTTCGAAATCCTTCGAAATAATTGCTATAAGCCAATCATCTGCCAGACCGTTTTGAATGTAGGACGTATTTATTTGCATTATAAATTATAAATTAATGAGTACTTAATATATGAAAATTAAGTACTTATTAATTAAATTAATAGCTGAAAATAAATTTTCAGCATATTAATTTATTTCCATTATTAATAAAATTTATATAGTTAACAATTCAGTCCTCGTATTTAAAATGGCGACATGTCATTGACGTCAAACTTTTTATTTTTCTGCTAGCTTTCCGTTATAAGTAAATCATGTGCCAGACTGTTTCCAAATTATCGCACTTTACCTTTAAAATTCTCTTTTTGGTAATTGAAATTTAACACTGGTGCATACAATAAAAAAAGCATTTAATAATTAAATTTAATTTTAAATATAATTTTACAGGTAATTTGTCCCCATTTTATTTTTCTGCTGCCTTTCCATTGTTTTCGTATTATGCCAATAATTTATAACTTCTGACACGCGTCTACGTACAACATAAGTACCACATGAATTTTTTTATTTTGAAATTGAACTTCATAAAAAAACTGTTAACAGATACTTTAATAATTTGTACAGTTAATTAAAATATGTGAATATCTGAAATGGCAATTTTTCTCCATTTTTTTATAACTATAATTCAAATAACTTTAATTAGTAATTTCATAAAAATCCATATCAATAAAATGGACGTTTATTCAAAATCATAACATTAATGCAAACAACGCAGCCTAAGTCACAAATCACTTTATCCTTGTGGCTTCGAAATGTATTCTTAACAATGCCGCGACGGGTTTACAGGTAGCTGGTTGTGCTACGGCACCGGCATATTACATCGTTGTCGTCCATGGCTTACCTTTGCCGTGATCGGAAAACTGAAGGTGTCTTGTATAATCCCATACATTTCAATTCCCTGTTAAATCGTGACATCGCTTGAAATTAAAGTTCAGGCCCACATCACAAAGTAAACTATTTATGCAATATTGCTAAATTTCTTATATTTACCGAAACAAAACATATGGGTTGATGCATTTT
Organism: Druceiella hillmani; assembly: GCA_039881145.1. Classification (NCBI taxonomy): domain Eukaryota; kingdom Metazoa; phylum Arthropoda; class Insecta; order Lepidoptera; family Hepialidae; genus Druceiella; species Druceiella hillmani. Next base: position 17,607,376 of record JAYKKI010000042.1, on the reverse strand, counting down.
CATATTAAAAACTCAAACAATTGATTAAAAGATCTAACATTATTTTTGGGAAAAAATAAGTTACCTGTAATCCACTCATCATGTATACGTGTGTTTACAGAGAAATACATTTGGTTTATATACATATATATATATATATATATATATATATATATATATTTATATATATATACGTATATATGTATGTAAACATAACGGATATTTAACAGTTTTTTTTAAATTTTGTACCAAATTGGTTTTTCTCTCGTAAAAAAGCTTTATTTGTAGATATAATAAAGATAATAATAAGACAAGAGCCGTAAATTTCCAATCAATTACAAAACCAGTTTATTCATAGATTGTCAATATATATAAATTTTTTTGTCATAATTACCAATATATAATATTCATGCATTGATTCTTATGAACAAATCTTAATCCATAAAATAGTGGTACTAAATATAATTAACTTCTAATGCTTTTGTAAATACATCTGTTGTTTTGTAAATACATCTGTGTATGTTTAGAAAACAAAGAGTAATCCTCAGTGTTCGATATTTATCAGTTTTGTGTATGGGACTTACAAATCAGATCCCTATATCTGATTTGTAAGTCGCATACATCGCAACATGTATGAAAATTTAGTTTTCTAAATATACACAACAACATTAATTTATGTCTACATAAAGTAAAATTTGAGACATTTCCTGGCAACATTATTGTCCCGATAGCAAGGTTTCTTTAGAGAAAAGTCGCTAATACAACTTACTTGAGATTAAAAATTTAAGATAATCTATGGTACCTTTTCCATATTAGATGTAAAATTTCTTTAAAGATGAATATTTCTTTATAGAAGAAAAATTTTAATTATGTAATGTGAAAACTTCTTTATTGAATTTCCACTATTTTGTATCCTATGTTTCAAAATATAATTATGATCTTTATTTTTAATATTACCAAAAATATTACGATAATATTAACTTAATACCTAATATTTTCCACGTAATATTTTAAATGCAGTCTATTGTACACGTAAGAGATATCAGTCATAATGTACATTAAGTATAACACCAATAGGAAAAAAAGAGTTTTTCTCATTGGCGAACCATAGTTATAGTCTAACAATCACCAGTATAATGTTTCATTAATAGTATTAAACTTGTACCGTATATTCATTTGAAAAACGCGGAAAGCAATAATACACCTGTGTACCACTATATTTATGTACGATACGTCGGGATAGTAGGACAACAAATTTTGAACGCGAAAAATGCAATATTTTCAGCAAGAATGTAATTAATAAAATGAATAGAAAAAGTGCGAAAGAAATCGGGTAGTCATGTAAAATCATGATAAAAATATATAAATATGATATGTGTATATATATATATATATATATATATATATATATATGTATATATATATATATATATATATATATGTATATATATATATATGTATATATATATATATATATATATATATATATATATATATACATATATATATATATATAACACACGTCTTAATACGATTGTGTCGTTACACTGTTTCCCCGCTTGGATCCTATTCTTTACTCTTTTAGGGGGAAAGAATAGGATCCACGGACAAATTTACAATTTTTGATATGAAATCATTCAACTTGTGACTATTTCACATTGTTATTAGTGTGATTCGTACGTCACATTATTTTCATGAAAATTTTGTTTGGGGGGAGTTTAGTTTTAGTAAACAGCTCGTTTTTACTTGAGATTCAAAGAATTCATTCATAATGCGTAGAAAAAATTTTAGAAACTTCCTGGTAACAGTGTCACGCTATTAGCGATGTTTCTTTAGCTGAAATTCGCTAAAACAACTTTCTCGAGACAAAAAATATAAGATAGGCCGTATTATCTACTCCATAATAGAAGTAAATTTTAATATTTTTTAAAGAAGACAAATTTTAACTGTTTACAGTGAAAACTCCTTTACTGAATTTTTCCCATTTTATATCTTTTGGAAGCTTTTTACTTTTTATAGATCATTTTCAATCAATCTTCGAGATTGCCACAATACCAGCTTAAATAAATATTTTCAATTCCTGTGCCAAGAGTTGTATAAGGGTTTAGTGAAATATGTTATTGTTTGTAGTAATTCACGTTTTAATTTTGATTACTATATATGACCCATCCTGCCTACTTCCGTTAATTGTTAATTGTCTAAAGTTTTTGAGGTGAAACACTATATATACAGGAATGATATGGAAATTAGTAAACCGCACCACAATTTACACTTATAATGTTATCGAAAATTAGCGAAAAAAATAAAAGAAACTAAAAATAAAAGGATTATGGTCATCTATGAATATTTGTTAACATGAATACATCGTTTACTTTGTTTTTAAAATTAAGTTTTTAATGCCATTAATAACATGTTACTTAAATAAACATAAACATTTGCTGATGTTTTAGCTAGGCATGAACTAGGTGTTTTTGCTGTTAACATGTCTTTTTATACTCTATGTCTTACTTAAATGTTACATTGTTGTTATAAATATTTTATAATAATATGACGAAGGTCTATTTTACTTAGAGTAATAAACCTCAAGCTGAATTAAGTATGAGATGCAACATACTAAAATGGTTTTATTTACTGTTCGATTTTTGCAATTTGAAAAAATTTGGAAAATATAATTTCTTTAAATAATAGATTACGATATAATTCAAATCAAAGTGTTACTAAATGTAATCCAGTTAACGCTATTAATTTAAAATGTCTGAATCGCATGATGAGAAGAAGTCGCATGATGATAGATCGTGTCAGCAGACTGGGTAAAGTGCGATGCAATTATTAAATGAAATATCCATTTAACTATTAAACTTTTATTTATAAAAAAATATTCAAATTAATATATATAAAGAACCAATTAATTTAAATATATGGAATATATAAGAACCAAGTTTGGGTAGTACATACCGTAGACTATAATACTTTGAACCATAAAAGTCCGGCTACACAAGGAACTAAAAGGAACTAACCTTTTTTCTAATATTGTCGGACATTCGAATTTTGATTTACGTTTGTATATAAAATAAAGAGAAAAGTTATTTTTAATTGTTTTTCAGTGATTTGGTATTTTATTGACATTCCCTTTAAGTACTGAGTAGGAATCACTTTGAAACTGATCACAATTAAATTGATATTCTGCCCCAAGAAAAGTTTCATTTTTTTTAATTAGCAAAAGTTAAATGTATTAATTATGCCTATTTTTAAATTTGTTTAACATCTACATAACTAAAAGTTACTCTAATATAGCTAAACATATTATGTGTTTATTTTTATTCAAGTTTGGATATTTTCCTTTAACAAGTATTGCAATTAAATCTTATTTTAAAATAAATTTGTGTAAACTAGTTTTCTAAAACAAACTATTAAATATGTTAAAAAAAATATAATATTAATTGAATATTTAATATTTTTAAAATAGTATTTTAAATACGACCTCTTTTACACTTGGTGGTAGACAAATTGCACAACGAGCATAAAACCAACGGGAAACAAAAGAGCCATTCTCAGGGGCGAACCGCATTCATAGTATTACAACTGCAAGCACAACGTTTCCTTAATAGCACTAAACTTGTGCAGCATGTTTCAGTTTTTTTTGTCAAAGGTAATAATTTTTAATAGCTGATCAGTTGGAAAAACACGTAAGCAATAATGCACCTGCGTACAATCATATTCATGTATAATCCATCGAAATGGTATTAAAATAAATTTTGAATGCCAGGAGAATCATATTTGTAAAGTGAGGATGTAACATAAAAGGTGGATAGAAGAATTGTTAAAACAATTGAAAGAAATACTAGCTATTTAGTTATTTCAAATCTATGAATACGGAAAATATAATAAGAAGTGGTGTAAAGAAAATCCTAAGAAATATATATATATATATATATATATATATATATATATATATATATATATATATATATATATATATATTAATATTCAAGCAGCGCGTGTACAGAAGTTTATATTTTATTTTTAGTAAATTTTGGTATAAAGGGAAGATTAAAATTAAATTTATGTAAATACATAAGTATCAAAATACTTGTAATAGCTCCAATAATTTTGATTTTTTTAAAGCATTTAACAAAAAAATATGAATGAGCTGTTGTAAAGTTATAGACATGAATATTGAACTTATTTACCCAATAATTATGATTTTCATTAAATTTTTCACTGCGACAAAAACAATAATATCACAAAGCGTATAAATATCTTGAAGACTTCCAAGTATGTCTTAGTTGCTACTGGTTGAAGTTGGGAATATATTTATAAGTTGCTAGAGCTTCAAAATTAAATTTAACTACGTGATGTAGTATTATTTCTACTTTCTTTAAGTTCTTTACCACAATCTAGGTTTCGTTGTATTACAACATCATCAGGTGGGCTTTTAGCAAAGCTAGAACTTGTGAACACTATGGTCTTGTACCACAGACTGCACATTAAATCATTCGCTTTTGTGGGTCATGTACGTATTTTCTCACAAGTGTATCAAAAGAAGTTATGTTTGTATTAAATGAGAATATATTCAGATTTATTAAGGTATATCTTTTTTCCTTTTAATGAATTCATTAGGACTTCACACAATGTATTAGTAACGTATAAATCACATAACCATCATAAAATAAAAAATATAGGTAAATGTTAAATAAATAAATGAATACAATATTACAATATACACTCTAGTTTTTTAAATTTTATAGAGAAATTTATTGATCTCAACGCCACAAAATATAACACTGAGTATTTTTTGAAAGTTCATATTAAAGAAAATATCTGAAAGCCAGATAGTGACCGTTTATTACAACTTTTAGCTTTACATATATAATAAATATTTACATAATTTTTTTGAGAGAGATAAAAATAACTTGACATTTTTCGTAATAAAGTGGTTCAAATCTTTAGCCAACCAACAAATGTTTCATTCCCAACTTTTCTTTATTCTTTCTCGATGATTTACACCATTCATACTGGTAAGTATTAAAATGATTCAGGCGTCTCCACCATCATATTCTTCTCGAAAATTTTAATTAAAATAGGCTAATAAATGACAAAAAAATTAATTGACTTCGTCGCTCATTGATGTTTCTGTTGCTAATATGTCTAATTCTAAATGTTACCACAGAGGCAAAAATTAGCACTTAGTGTCGAGTCGACTAATAATAAATTCAAGTATCCAGGGTGGTCTGACGAATTATTTTTATCTACACTCAGAGCAAGGGCAAAAACAATCTAATCTGTATTTGAATTAATTTTTGTAAATACAATTTATTCCCAGTATATTAGGATGCAAAATGAAGTATTCTTAAAATTATTTATTTTTAGTTTTCTATTATTTCTCATTCTGGAAAAAAAAACAATTTTTAAGTTGGTACTAACGTCTTTTTCAGATTAATTAATACATCTCCCTACGCTATACTATGTTCTACCTCAATGTTTCATAAAATCTCAGATTTCAGTAAAAGAGCGAGCGAAGTCTCGATAATGAGAGAGGTAATGTAATTTGGAAGTAATGAAATTAAGGTAGACTTCAAATTTTATAAAAAACTGCGATAGCTCGAACTGAAAGTGGACAAATAGATTGACGCAATTGAATGTGTAAAGCGAAGGTAATATTTTTTATTGCCGTCGCTAGTAATTTGGTTATTGGAATCTTCGTTTTCATTGTAAACGTGTTGATTACTTGGTTTGATTTGTCGTAAGTAATATTTATTACGAACAATTTTACTGTAAGAAAGTATAATTATCTTATTTGGATACGACGTGATAATTATTTTAATAATAAAGAAATATTTTATCTACACTAAACTCGTCAATACGTCAATATATATTGTATTTATTTCAGTAAATTTATATATAACAGTCCTCTATACCCAATTAAATACCGATTCACGCTGAAACAGCCTGCAATGCGACAAGTGGGTGGTGTGGGACAGAATACTAACAAGTGTCGGGATCGTAGGTGTTGGGATTTAGATTCTGGTCTCATTTGAGAACATATTGGAGAATTATGTTATATAACATTATAACATTTTAACATCATAACTATTCAGTATCGAAATTTGTCAGCAATAAGACAAGGATCATCATACCATTTGGTCTATTCGAATTTCTGAGAGCGTGTCCAGACCTGAGGAACACAGCCAAACGTTCCAAATATTCATCCATGAAGTTTTCTGCGGAGTCTACTTCGTCTACCCCTTCATCGACAACTTCCTGGTTATATCAAGAAACGAAGCCATACACTGTCAATACTTCCAATTGGTATTTCAGCAGCTCGAAGAAAACGGCATCACTGTCAACCCATTTTACTGCAATTTCTGCAAGGAGGAATTATTATTTCTCTGGTAGCGTGCTGGTGCTAAATATTAGGTCTATATGAAACTATCATGACTTTAATTATTTAGGTTAAGAGTCATAGTAAACATTATGATTTCGTGTAAGTTAAAAAGTCATACTCCATGAAGGATATTATATTTTATGTAATGCTTAAAATAGTATACTATATAATTTGCAATTTTAATGAATTTTAAATAATTCAGTTTTATTTAGTTTTATTATTAATTTCAAACACCGTGATTGACTTCACACGTCTCACGTATTATTATCGTTTTGCTCTCTCTCTCTTTCTAGGTATAATAAATAAATAATATGGAAATATATTATCCGCAGAATAAATTAAATATTAATGTATTTCAATAGCAGCACGAATAATATAACATCAAAAGTTGTTAAGGTTTTAAAAATATTTATATTTTATTCATGTAAAAATTAATAATTTATTTGAAGCTCTTCTCAATTAGTTTTATAGTTAATCAATGTGTAAATTAATTAATGCCAAAAAACTTGTGTCGAAATTTTTTCAATATAAAAGCATTGTGATAGCAAGCGCGGTGATAAGGAAAGAAGGATTTTTAAAAAAAAAAAGTCAGATACCTTAAGTTTTATTAAACCTAATGTGGTTATTAACATTTAAAACAATTTCAGTCATTATGTGGATAAAAATTATATTGGAGATATAAGAATATTTTCTCAATAATTACGAGCATAAAACACTATGTTATATCAAGACAATTTGTTCTAAAAACAATTTGTTATATTCGAAATAATTTGTTAGAATGATGCTGAATAGAGGGCAGATAATTGGTCATAATCAAGTCGATATATAATCCGTATACCATGGTTTCAACATCAACACGGGGAAGATCCAATATTGATATCTGGTGACTACTAAGCAGGGAGCAAATGGAAATTTTCCATCAATTTACATATTGCAGGAGTATCGTGACAGACAGAAGGAACTAAAGAAAACTTTGCTTTCTGAGATGGATCGTAAAAGCTAAGAAGATCTTTGTGCAATTCCGTTCCGTGTAACAGTCACGGTAACATGGAAAGTGAATTTAGAAATATTCCAATTCAACGACTGTGCTACTTTGTAAGTGCGAGATATGTAATATAACGATATTATCATGCCGTAACTTTAAATCTCACTCAAGTGCTGTCTAAGCTATATATATATATATATATATATATATATATATACATATATATATATGTATATATATATATATATATATATATATATATATATATATATATATATTCGCTCTTTTTTCGATGATTATTTTTAATGTCAGGTATATTTATTCAAAAAAATAACATGAAAAAACGAAAACGCACTTTTTTATTAAATATAGGGTTTTGTAGTGCAGTGGCTACGAACCCCTATATATATAATAACGAGAAAGTTCAACTAAAAGGTTTCGAGTTTAATTTCCAGCAGAGTATTTGGATATTATTAAATTACTTATATCATTGTTAATGATTTATTACACTTTTTATTAAACAATGAAGAAATTAGTACTAACAAAGAAATTACATTTTTTAATCACAAATAACAAATAAATCCATATTATTAACGTAAATGCAAGCAAGAGGTTTTCAATACCTAAACTGTCATATTGCTTTGTTTTTATAAAAAATTCTTTTGAAATAGAATGTAGTAAAATTTAAATGAAAACAAATAAAACACGCACACGTAAACAAATGCTGTAGTTCATAATTCAAACTAATATGTATGTATAAGCATCAATTTCTTGAATGTTCCAAAAACTTCTTATCTAGTAGGACATGTAAAAAGCACAACATTTGATATTTTATTCAGTTAGCAACTGTGTTTTTGGCGAATAAAAAATAAACAAAATATATAAATTTCACGAACAAAATTTGAAGTGTTCTTGATTCATGAGTTCCGTTTAGGGCAAAATACGAGCAAAGTGACAAGCGATAAATGCGTTACAATAAGCGAAAATAACAGACACAACCAAACATCGGTTTCAAAGATTCAAAAGAGAAAATTTCCCTGCTCCGTTAATTCTTATCCAGGGCGACCTTCTACTTTCATTCCAAAAAATTAAAATAACGTATAGACATCGAACTCAAGCTACCATTAGATGGCAAAATGAATCTTTGCTAAAGAAAAAAATTTTAAAAAATAAATCTTGCTTTGGGGATGAAGTGAAATGTATGGCTTAGGTACCGCATGACCAAATATCCTTTTATCTTCAATAGAGGACTAAGCTATAAATAGAGTAATTTATTTCCGATCATATTAATAATTGGCTAAAGTATCTTATTGCATGTGCTTCTTCACCCAGCACATTTTCTGGATCTCCCGCCCTCTGATTATCATCTGTTTCGCTCACTGCCTAATATATACGTGAAATAATTTAAAACGTCTACCATATTTATTGAAATTTTCAAACAAAAGCTCAATTAATTCTATGAGAAATTTTATCCCTGCATATAGCTCTTAAGAAAAAACAGATACTGCTTATATTTAAATAATTGAACTAAATTTGATACTTTGGCAACTAAGATGGTAAAAATTTAGTTATCAATATAATCGTATGATATTACGATCGATTATTCTCCCTCTGTATTCCCCCACAAAGCATTTTCTTTATAAATATACTTTTATAATTTACAGGTATTAAAATTCTACATACATACGTACGTGTAATTGATGACTTTTAAATTTACATCGAATAAAATAACATTCAGTTGTAAAGTAAATATAATATAAAAAATTACCCAAGTAAAAATCTTCGCGCAATGGAAAAGAAGGGAATATACAAATGGTTAGGTACTTGAGAAGCGATCTCCGCCTTTCAATTAAAAGACAAGTAAGTACCGCAATGCTAATAAGGCCAAATCAATCTTAATTCAATTTAATCCACGCAAATATTTTTATTATAGAATAATTACAGATGGTAATTCAGACGATAATTACAGATGATAATTCAGATGATAATTCAGATGATTACAGATGATAATTGTAACTCTGTTTACTGCTACTTTCCTGGGTTAGACATAGTTGTTTAAAAAAAACTACGATTTATTGAAATACGATTTGTTGCTTTTAAAACGTTTCCCCATTTTACGAATATAAATACGCAATGTTGATTTATTACATATACACTAGTCGCACCCGCAACTTCATACGGCAGAAACGTTAGAAAATATTTGTAAGTTAACGGTAATATTAATACACATAACGCCATCGATAACAATACTTAAAATAGTAATTTTTTTTTAAATAATTGAGTTTTGTATTGAAACCTAAAATAGCCGCCTAAAATAAAAATCTTTTCCAAAATAATCCATCATTAAATATTTCACCGTAATCCCTTTAGCTATTCCGGAGCAATAAGCCGAAAAATAAAAAGGCTCTTAAATAGATAAAAATCCCAGAAGCAATCGTTTTGTATTCGATTACTTTTGTTATGTTCCACATATTCTTTTTTAAGTAAATGTTTTCAATGTACAGATAGGTCAACTATATAATTTAATTTTATGTGTCCATAGAAATAGACAGTAAACTAGTTGACAATAAAATTTGAACCACCTTGAAATAAACTTAAGACAGCAATTGAATAAACAATGTCGACAACGGACTTAAATATTACAGAATTTGTAGAAGCGAAGTAAGCATATAACGAATCTATACAGAAACAAAAATGTTATATAGGAAAGACGACCGATAACCTAATTGCCTTCATGCGTCTGTCAGCATGCGGGTTAATATTCAAGCAATATCAAGCATCTAACCGCACACTTCAAACTTTACCTTCACACCCTTTTGATAATATTTTCCCGATGGAAGTCTTCACTGCACGATTTAAATATAAGTAATACCATTTATTGATGTGCGAGTATATAAGTATATTATGCATTTGTGATAATACTAAGCGCGCTTCTAAACTAATTCTTCATTACATCATAGATTTTTGAATATATAAAATTCTTATATCTTTGACTGAGTAAACCAATTGGAATTAAATAAAAATAAATGTATTTTAAGTTAACTCATATATTCTTCTAAAAATCCTCCTAATTCTTCAGTAGTTTCTACGTGATACATGCACAGAAAATTTCCAAAATTACTATTATCATGTTTGATTACTTTTATTGTGTCACATTAAATAATTTTATCCTAAATATCTTCAATGATGTTGAGAGGTCAATTAGATAATACTTTCATTTTTGATTTTACTTTTTTTTGGAATTTTTTTCTATTTATTTATGTCTTTATCTGTTTGTTTATTTGAAGACACATCACCTAAAAACTGCTGACTAAATTCAGACTAATTTTTTCTTAAAACGTCGTTGACTCAAAGTAACATTTAGTTTTATTTCATCTCAGTCCGTTAACTCCACCAGAAGATATGCAAATTTAATACTACTGATTTAAAAGTTGTTGGATTACTTCTTGGTTTACAAGGCGATTATACCAAAAATTGCTGCTTTTCAAATTTATGGGATAGTTGGGCTACAAAAGACCACTATATTAAGAAAGAATGACCAATACGAAATAAATATACATCAAACAAAATTAATCTTAGACATAATTCTCTAAATGACCACTTTGTATTAAACTAGGTTTAATGAAACATTTTTTAAAAGCGCTTGACAAAAAAGAATCTGCTTTTGAATATTTAGAAACCACCTTTTCTAATCTCTCTGATGCAAAAATCAAAGAAGAAATCTTTCTAGATCCTCAAATAAAAAAAATATTAAAGGATAACATTTTTGACCGTCACTTATCTAATATTGAAAAAGATGCGTGATATTTCGTTAAAGCGGTAGAGGACAATTTCTTGGGCGGTAATAAAACAGAGAATTAAAAGATATTTATTAAAAAATTACTACAAAAAGGAAGTCAACATGTCGTTAAAAATTGGTGTTTTACTCTCGTATTTGGATTTTTTCCTTAAAAATCTGGGAACCGTAAACAATTAATATGGTGAATGTATCCATTAAGATTTAAAGACTTATGAAGAAAGATATCAAGGGTTTTATGACAAAATTATATTAACCGATTACAGCTGAAGAACTTGACGTCCTGTTTTTTTCCCATTTCAGAATCCAATTAAGGATTAATTGGTTTCACCTATGGGTAAAAAACGTTGTAAAGTAATAATTATAAATATATTGTCAGCATTTTCACAATAGCATAAAAACAAAATTTTTTTTACGTAGATGCGAAGAAAACTCGGCGGTGAGCATATTTTAAAAATTGGAATATTACATAATTTTCAAAATTTAAAATATGCAAATTAACTAATGAAAATGAAATACATTTTACATGTATTCGTCTTTAAAATTTCATTTGCGAAAATTTTACACATGACATGTCTTTTAAAAATAAATTTGAGTTTATTTTTTAAAATCGAGTTTATTGTATGCCGTAGTTGACGAAATATTGTCAAATAAATAAACACCAAGCGAGAAATTTTATTTTTAAGAACTTAAGAAATTTTGTTGGTATATCTCTTTACACACCTCTTTGTAAATTTAATAACCTTATCGAAATGTATAAGGCTGTAGATAGTTCTAATTGAATTAACTTGTATTATTATATTTATCGTATTTTAACAATTATTTAATAATTATATTTTGTCGTTGAACCTCTTGCGAATTAAACCTGATCAGGGCTATCTACGTCTATACGCTAATTAGCACGCTGGCCTTAGAGAGATTAATTTTCATTTGTACAAAGAAATAAAGAAGTTCCCAATTACTACAACAGTTACACAAATGTATAGTGTGTATGAATTGATGGCGATATGTTTATTTTAAACAGCGTAATAAAAATTTCCACCTGAACAAATATTAGCAAACGAGGCATGGCAGAGAAAAGTGTGGTATGGTGCGTGAGAGATAAAGGCTTAAGTATACGTATGATAATAGATGATGTTTTAGATCGTGTTCTGTGCATTAAATTTTTAAGTGTTGTATGTATTCAATATAAGCTTACTTTGTTTCCTCAATTTTTAAAAAAAATTGGAGTTGTTAATTATGAGTTATACATTTTTGCCATTTAATTATTTTAGTAGTTTCACTAAGAGACTATGTACATTTTTTGTTACGTGTTTTATTGTCTACGCGTATAATAATCATAAAGTGTAAGGCTTTCCATACATTAAACGTTTTTAGAGAAAAAAGATTATTTACGGGAACGTAAGAAGGGTAAGAGAACAGGAAAATATTATTTTTGGAATTTTTTTCTTCTTTGTGTGTGCCCATAAAGGAAAATTTATTGAACCGATTCGGATTGAATTCGTTCATAATTAAAGAACTAACATTTCGTTTACTCTACCAGGAGATATGTGAATTCAGTATTTTAAAAATTCATTCGTATCACATTAGTACAATATAAAATGTCTAGCTACCCGATAAATTTGGTGTAAATTTATAAGTTTAATATTAGTATTCATAAATTTGATTGTTACGTATTTAATGGGATATGCATATAATAAAACTTTAGAATTTACGTGTCTGTATATATATGTACAGTGAAAGTATTTTCGAAAAACAATTACTTAAAATAATAAAAGTAATGCAAAAAAATATATTATTTTTGGAATGTTTGTTTCTTGTGAGTCTGTTTGTTCTTACACCACGTAGAACAGCTAAAATGTTTTAATGAAATTATTACTAGTAAATTATGTTCTATCCGGGGTAATATACCATGTGTGTTACTTTTCATGGCAATTGATTAACTAGAAAGACGAAATAGCAATTTGAAGTTTTAGTAAAACGTGTATTTAATTTAAAAGTTAGCTTTCATAATTGCTAAAACACAGGGCATTACATGACTTAACAGTTTACTTAATAATACTTTTTAAAGATTCGCACACGAACAAAGTTGCGGGCATAGCTAGTTTATAATGAAATTACTAAGTACGATTGCATTATCAAGATATTTGAGAGTTTTTCTGCCTGCGGTTCCTTTCTACAAATTTAATAAATCAGAAAATTAAATATTAAAGAATATCAGTTTATTTTCACTATATATCAGTAACTCCTCTTTAAATTGCGAAATGTTATTTCATATTACATCAAAGTAAAAAAATATTGAGCAGAAGTTACTAGCGGGTCTTTTATTCGGTTTATTGAAATATTATTTTGTATGATAAACTTGTGATTTCTCTTCAGGTATTCAATATAACAACGAATTCAAATAGAATGGTATTACGATAACGGTTTGGTTGTTTGGTTAATGATATTATCCCAAGGGTATATCGTTAACCAAACTACCAAACCGTTATCATTAGGCCTATTTTTAAGTTGTTTTGTGTTTAGTTATATAGTTTAACATAAGCTTATACTTGGTGGGGGTAAGTAATTACGGGCGATACGTGGCTTTATTTAAAAAAAATGTTTGGATATAGATTTCACTTTTTCATCAATGACGGGGATGTCTGGGAACTGTTTGAACGGACAAGGACTTCAAGTAGATTTATTGTAGCCGATTTGAGCATATGGTTTTCGAAATCCATAATAATTTTTTGTGAAGATCTGCATTGGCTTAAACATTTTCTAGTGAATCAGACCCTACAACGACTATTAATAAAACTCATGGACATAGGCTTTATAATAGCCAGGTTCACTGGATCTTTTGAAGATCCATAAGCTTATTGAATATTTATTGTGTATGGTAGTGTGTACGTTTCTTATGACCTTTATATTTCATTAAAATATTTATTTGTCTCATAAGGGGGAAAAGCGATTATTTTGCACCAATATTTATCAAGAATTTAAGTGAGGGATTTTGTATTTGCATCCAGAATAACTTATTTTTATTTTGAGTATTTACCTCCGCTATAAAATTATTTTCTTTATGGGACTTTTGTATTCACTTTTTTCAGGGTGATCACGGATGTAGTTTTCAAAATCTAATTTATTTTCACGGTAAATGTTTGGATCAAGACAGATAAATTATAAAAGTATACAAGAGATGATAAATTATTTTGGGGGAAGTTTGGTCTTGTACACAGAAGATTTAGTGTTCTATTTTGTACAGGTTGGAACTTAGTATAAGAAATACCATTTATGCGTTCTGATTTAATTGTGATTGTTTAATTGGCTCTGTATGGTTAATTGTTTTGAATGTTGCTAGCGAGTTTTCTAAAGTTTTGATATATTTGTGATTTGTACACTGTTACAAGAAAAAATGACCTTTGGAATTGTACGTCAATGGCGATTTTGATAGTGTCAGTTATCAAAATTACTTTGAGTTAAAAAATTTAAGATATATGTTTTGTTTGCGTTAAATGTTTATTTTATTTAGTTATTTATCTACTTTTAGGTATCTAATTGATATATATGGCGGACTTATTGCTACGAGAGAAATATCTTACAATCAATCATAACACCAGTCCAGCCCCGTTCGACGAACGGCCGAGAATCGAACTCGGGTCCCCACGGTGGATGGTTAAGGGCACTAAAAATCAACGGTAATGTCTTTCCATCCATTTTTCTTAGTCAAACGAGAAATATTCAAAGACATAGTGCGTTAAATTCCTCTTGTAATGTTTAATGAAATCATTGGGTATTAAGTATTTCGATATAATTTATAATAGTGTTTAATAGGTCTAAACATTTTTCGTAAAATTTTACTTCATTCTCATTATCTCTTGCTTTAGTTTCCTTAGATCTCGGATCAACGGAATTTCGCCTCTTTGACCACTGAAATATTGTATTATAGCGGTTTTATTTAATTCTGAACTCCGTTGATCTTTAGTATTTCTTCAGGTTAATCTTCCAATTTGCTTATTATGACGTAGAGAATTATAGCGTTAAGAAATTATTATTAGTCATCATTGCACTGATTTCAAATTGCTCCCCTTGTTTTCATGAATTTGTGCAATTTATTACTATGAATTTTAAATTTAGGGGTTATATTCAATATATATATATATATATATATATATATATATATATATATATATATATATATACACATATATATATATATATACATATATATATATATATATATATATATATATATATACATATATATATATATATATATATATATATATATATATATATATATATATATATATGCGCGTGTTCGTGAATGTATGTGTTATGTTTCTTGTGATACAGTAATATATGAATTTTAATTGGTTTCACAAAAACCACATTAGAATTTTAAGTACAATATGAAAAAATGAGGTTATCTACTTGCAATATGTGTTCAATACTCGACTGATTTCTGTTATGACGATGATGAATGGTAGTTGCTGGACGATGTTCAGCGGAAAATGAAGTTAGTGTTATTCGGTGTACCTGTGACAACGTGATATTGCAGATCGTTCTTTAAGATGAATAGCTATGTGATAAACAAAAGCCTCAGAAATATTTTATCATGTTTCAGTCAATCATAAATTCAAAGTGAACTTTAGAAAAATGCATATTTAATTTAAAAGCATAATAATATAAACTATAAAAATGAAAATATAATTACTGAATAAAAATGGCAGAACAAAATACAGTTCATTCAAAACTAGTACGATCGATACATGATCTGACTGAAAAGTGAGTTCGTGAGCCCCTGTAATATACAGTCTTTATCAACGATGCAAACTTTCCTTGAAATGAGGAGCCGATTCTTGAGTTGCTAATATGCAAGTGAAGCAGCTTGCGGGTGGTTGGAAGAAGTCGATGAGTTGCCATATAAATGAGAAAATAAAATCAACATTATACCGGTAACCCGATAAGGGAAAGTCGTAACAAACGTGTGGAATTAAACTTTATCCTTCATCAAGGAAACCGGATATACAAAATTAAAGAATACTAATAAGATAGATAGTAAACCCCCCCTTCTAAGTTTCTTAACCGAAGTATAAAGAACAAGTTTATTTTGCCCCTAGAAGTTCACGGCGATTCTCTTTCAGGTTAGGTTGCGGTGATAATGGGATCTAGTTTTAGTTCGCCGTACTAATAGAAGAGTTATATGTTTCAAACCCTAACAATTTTATGTTTCAAACACAATGTATTGAGAGATGACCGCGATCTCTTTCACTTAATTATTTTAAAAGGTCTATGTTACCTTTCACTAGTCGTCGGCTATGGGGAAAACCCTTTAAATCATAATTCACATTTCTGAACCTCTAAAACGAATGTCTTGTAGTTGCATCAGAAAACGCATCTTTGCCTTCTGCTTTACGTATATTTTAAGCAGTTACAGCTGCTAAGTGATCTAAATGAAACTCGTACAACAGACAATGATGCTCGCTGATAACATGCTTTTTTGTCGCTTTCATGTTCTAGTTAATACTGAAGGGTTCCGAAGCAGTTCAAATATATTTATAAAGTTTTCCCCACTACTTTATATTATTTCTTTGTTTTTATATCATTTTCTAAAAAAAATAGAAACTTTCAAAATACGCTCATCTCATTACTTTCCTACCAACCCAATATATAAAATGCAAAATATTCTACTCACCTTTGCGTATGTAAACTATCGACGGAAGTAGAACTTTCGAATTGAAAACATTTACAAGGTTTTAGCGGTAAAGATGTCAAATATAAAGTACACGATTTCGATTTTTATTTATGTTGAGATACATAATTTTCAGGAAAAGAAAACCATAACAGAAAATTTAATTACACACGGTACCAACAATTTTTGTAATTTTTGATCTTATTTAAAATAATGTAGTGAAAATGTATGTAAATCTTCTTTTTTTAATTTCGGTTTCAGTAAATTATGATCCTAAATAACCCATTTGAAGAAAAATTAAGTAAATGTTTAAGTAAATGTTCATTTATACAAGATAAAAATCTAAAAAAATTGCAAGTATATCAAAAAACGTTTTCAGAGATAAGACGTTCAAATGGACTAGGTCATAATTCATATCCTATATAAGTAAATATTTATTTACAAATGTCTGTGGCGCCTCTGAACTAAAATTATAAAATTCTTTTCTGGCATCCCAAATTTAAAAAAACTATGGTCAATTTTTAAAATTTATAGTTGCGGTTTTGTTATGATTCTTAATTTGAGCTCATTTGGAATATATTTTATAATAACAATTAAAATTAACTTACGAGTGACGTTCGCAAATTAATTAGTATTTACATTAGTCAGGGTTGGCTTTTTTTTATGGCGCATACGTTATTTTAAACCATTTTGACATCATATCTCAAAAACCATTCCCTGGCTCAGCTTATAATTTTATTAAGTTGGATGTCGCATTACATGGTATTCACTAGAGCTCCAACACAAACCTTTTTATCCCTAACGAGTTAAGAACTTCTATTCCGATTCACCGTTTAATTTTTTTTTTCATGACATGAAATGTATTATATTATGGAATATTATACAAACGAATCACAAAGACAAGTAGAATACAGGGGACATTCCCGTATTCCATAAATCGCTTACTATTCAAAATGAGATAATGCCAATGAAATTTTTGTACGTTTTTCCTTTTTAATATTTACTTAAAATTTATCGTTTTATTTTTTATTTTGCAAATTAAGACACAATTTAGTAAAATGAACATGCAAGATGATTTTTAATTCAAAAAATACAAATTATTCTGGCAACCTATAATGGATAAAACTCAAACACTAATCTGAAGGTATGAAGATAAATTTGAATTTGAAGATAAAATTATATCTATGGTTTTAATTACTAGTTCGTAGAAGCAGGTAAACATATCGAAGCTACATGTGTCATGTGAAGTAAAACAGCTAAATAAAAACATTTTGTATAAATGTGGTGTTTTGATCGCGAGGTAAAAACGGGTCTCTACGAAAGATTTTTATGTGTCAAAAACCTATGGTAATGAAGTTTCTATAAATTATACAATATTAGCAAACATGAAATTTAAATAAATTTTTCATATTTTGTTTAAAATAGTAGTTATTATGGTTACATTTTTCTTAAATCTGTTTATTTTTACTCAATTTTATTTTTAGCTATGTACACGACAAATACTATTCACAAATATTTTTTTATATTTTGTTTAAAATAGTAGTTATTATACGTTACATTTTTCTTAAATCTGTTCCTTTTTACTCAAATTTATTTTTAGCTATGTACACAACAAATACTATTCACAAATATTTTTTTTATGTATGTAGTTTAAAATAGTGGTTATTATACGTTACATTTTTCTTAAATCTGTTTCTTTTTACTCAATTTTATTTTTAGCTATCTACACAACAAATACTATTCACAAATATTTTTTCATATTTTGTTTAAAATAGTAGTTATTATGCGTTACATTTTTCTTAAATCTGTTCTTTTTACTCAATTTTATTTTTAGCTATGTACCCAACAAATACTATTCACAAATATTTTTTCATATTTTGTTTAAAATAGTAGTTATTAAACGTTAATTGTTTCTTAAATCTGTTCCTTTTTACTCAAATTTATTTTTAGCTATGTATACAACAAATACTATTTAAAAATATTTTTTCGTATTTTGTTTAAACCAGTAGTTATTATGCGTTACATTTTTCTTAAATCTGTTCCTTTTTACTCAATTTTATTTTTAGCTATGTACCACTATTCACCAGTATCACCTCGTTATCTTTATGATATTTGTGAATATTATTTGTTCCTAATATACATATATTGGACACTGTACAATACTGATATATGTGACTTTGTTTAAATAAGTGAAATAAAAATAAATCCTACACCACCGCATACTAGATGATTAATTAATTAGAATTTTCAAGAATTCGTCTCATCACATGCTACAAGTCAGACTGTGAACATTCGCTGGGCTTTGATTTTGAGGGTGTATACAATTAATGTTATCTTGAGATATTGCGAAAAATTAATGTTCAAAAATAAAATGTGAAGAAAAGTTCCAACTTCTGGTGTTATTGTTTAAAATATAAATCTATGTTGCAAGATACCAATATTAAACATTTTAAAAGGAATTATACTGAAAATCTATTTTATATTTTTGCATTAGTGTAAAGAAATATACAGTAATTTAAAACAGAATTTCAAATTAAAATATAATATAAATAAAATCTTAACGCACTAATTTCCGTACGAGTGAGTCTATTTCCGAGATTTTGATTCGCAAATTATATAATGACCTCATGACATTGTCTACATTGACAAAATTGGGCACGGCATCATGGAATTGCTCGAGATCCGATTATCGTCTCTTGCAAATTTATGGAAATTGTCATTTAAGTAAGGTAAACATTATGCAGGGTTTAAAATCAATTCCATATTAAGCAGAATTTAAAATCGGTACTATTTTATGTTTCAATATTAAATATATTAAAATTAGCCCTTTATAAATTTTAATTAAGAAATCATTTGCACAAATATGATCAGCGTAACTTTCCTTACTTATTTTTAAATTTGGTCTTTAACTTTTATCACTTATAATAAAATTGTGACGAAATTCGATTTTAAATTTTTATGACATTAAATAAACTACAACTTTTCATATTCGTTAAATTTCATAAATTAACTTTAAAATGTAAAGCGACGCGTATATTTCTTGACAACATTCTTTGTGCGTATTTATAACCAAACTCCTGAAATGGGAAATAAGCATGCGAGCAAACATTGATTTACTTCAAGAAAATAAACGTAAGAATTTGAAAAATGGAATATTAATTTTAATCCACGATATTTTCTCCCAGATTGACCAATCCTTCAGATAAATACAAAGCTATCTAGTATATGTTGTTAAGCATTTGTCGAGCAATTAAAACAAACGTATGAACGTCCTAAGTGTGATAATTTTATATTCTAATCTGGATATATGAATTATCAAACCAATCTCGTTGCTTATTGCCAACGGCGAGTTAAAATAACTTTTTTTACGTAACCGAAGATTTAAAAGGTTCCCATGCTCAAACCATATGGTATTAAGTCACGTATTGGCGAATTTCAGTGAAATATTTATTAAGGGTTTATTAACATGAGATTGTTCATGGCCTAGTTGATTTTAGTATAGCCTTATTATGATAATTAAATATCATTTACCAGTATGACATGGGAATACGATTTAATTAATCAAAGTTTACACTAGGTATGAAATATTTCACTGTAAACTACGAAATATGATCCACTAAATATGTGTGTGTATATATATATATATATACATATATATATATATATATATATATATATATATGTATATATATATATGTGTGTATGATCCATAATCCATAATTCAAAAGTCATGTAAGATCATATGTGCTCACAATTATCGAGAGAACAAACCTATATGCTCTATTTAATACTTTATTTCTATCATCGAATAAAAATTACCTGGTTTGAATTCCATTCATTAATGTTCAGACACCATGTAATATTTAACCGATTAATAATATTGTAATATTCAGTCTTCTATTCAGATCTCTGTAGGATTGATTGATTCAAAATATTGATTTGATAATTAAAATTTTAGATATGTTAAGTGCGGCATATCTATAATTTTACCCAAGGGTAAATTTTGCGAGCAGTATATAATTTTCAATACAAAAATTTCGCTAGACCTGTTGAATACTTCTCTATACAAATTATTAAATACTTCTACGTATTAATTTGTAATATAAACCATAATTTAAAAAATTGTGGTTTATATTACAAATTAATACGTAGAAATATCAAATAATTTATATATTATATATATATTATAAACTTAGACCCTAAGTACGGAAATTTTCCAAACAAAGTTATCTCATAATATCGTGGTAGACAATTTTGCCATTGATCTTTTAGTAACTTATCGAACAAATAGTGTAATTCAAAACCAATTAGAGCTTAAAGGTTTTGTTAACATCAAAGTCTCTCAACAAAAGTAAGTTGAAAACGCGTGGGTAACAAAAACCTCTGAAATTTGATTAGTTCAGAAAAGGAATCAGAAAATAGCTAAGATTAAGGTAATATGAACCACTTTGTCCAATACTTTAGGTTCATTAGATTAAGACCAGATATCTTAATCTAATGAACCTAAAGTATTGGACAAAGTTATACACATTACCTTAATCTTAGCCATGAAAAGAAAACGGTTCAGTTTTTATGAATTTAAAAAGATACAATATGTGGATCAGTCAAGAAGTCGTTTAAAGGTAGATAAAAGCACAGATATTGGGTCCGTGGTGTAGTGTATCACAGAGAAGAAAATGTTGTAATTATTGAAACATTCGGCCAAAATTTATGATATTTCTGTTAGTATGGCAGTTTTATTTTTGTGACCGTTTGAGTTATATTACTTTCACGTCATAGGAAAATGTCTTGCTAAACTGTCGTTGTGTACGTGTATATGAACATTATAAATGCATATGTACTATTCCCATCACAACCCGGATAAAAATTCACATGTCAACGTTATTCAAAACCTTATTATTACCATAAGATTCTTCGACTTTTTTAGAGTAAATTTATACGTAAATGAACATAACACAATGCAGTGGTAAATATTTTCGTCATTGTTTTTGATTACTGAGGGAATCAAGCGTATCTGAATTGCTGTGTATTAAACAATGAAAATATTTGTGTGCGTGGGCGTGTAAGCGCGTATATTTCCAAGTGTGCGCACGTTCATGCTTGCTTGCTCGCTTTTTGACTGATTTATTTGTTAACATAGTAAGTTAAATTGTGAAAATGTCAAGTAGCAAATAATATGTTAAATTGTCAACTAGTATATATTGCTTATTCGTGTTGCTTTTTGGCTAATTTTTAAAATCTGTGAACAGATTTTAATCTAAGTTTTTGATGAATATTGATGTCAATTTTGTATGAAATATTACTGAAAGTAAATATAAATGTCGAAAAATATTGGGTAAAATAAAAGTACTTCTGACTTAATTTACCCATCGCCATCCGTATATATCGTCCTTTCAATGGAATATAGTGAGATGAACGTCGAACTTTTTTTTATTTGCTGCCATTATTTTTAAGTTCGCTAACAAGTTATAAAAGTATCTTAAGTATTTAATGTATTTGGCGTTAATTTTGTAGAAATTCATTGTTTGCAATTAAATGAAAATACGTGATGTAGTATGATTTATACTTTCTTTAATTTCCTTACCACGACCTAGGTTTCGTTGTATTGCAACATCTTCAAGTGGGCACATTAGCAAAGATTGGTAATAGCCCACATTAGCAAAGATTGGTAATAGCCCACCTGAAGGGTTCAGACCTTTTAAAACTGTTATAGCTAATAAGAGTATGTTTTGCGTTTAAAAAGTAAGTTATGGCGTTTAAAAAGTAATAAATTTGTTAATAAAGGTTCCATATACAAGTGTATTTAGGAGAGAAAGTTATTTGTTACCTTTATATGTGTTTTGTATTGTGTTATTCGTGATATATATATATATATATATATATATATATATATATAATTTCCACCAAAATTTCACTGCTTTCGCTGAAAAACATTTTTTTGAAAACCGTTCTTTGCTGCTTTCGCAGAGAAATATTTTTTTAAAACCAAATATTTAGGGAATTGCTAATGAGGGATCTTATAAATAGGCACTCATTTTAAACTTTTTAAATATACTCTGACCCAAAAAACTATTTACATTCAGACATGTAAAATAGATACTTTCAAAAGTATAGTACAATCGTCAGCATTTGTGATAAGTACGTCAAAGACTTGTCTGCTGTAATGAAACAATATCGTCCAAAGTACTTAATTTTTAAGGTCGATGATAAATGAATTCCTTATAAGATCACACTTCTATTTGTGTGTTTGTATAGCCCGTTTATATAATGTTAGGGAAAAGGATCTAAAACGTATCGAAAAAAATTATTAAGTTATTAGCGTCAATAAAATTTCGATTCGGTTCCTTATAATTGTGTACTGTGGTCCAGGGATTAGGTCCGAATAGAAAAAAAGACAAAATAAATTGACCATTTATTGAGTGTCATTTACTACTGTTGTTAATATCACATCGTAAATATTTTATTAACAGTAACATTTATGAAACAAGATCGGAAAAATGTCTAACTTTTGGCCGTATTTTCAGAGTTTTGTTATTACGTCGGCTTAAAAGTTGATTTTTTTACTGCTTGATTACAGTCGTATTTGATATTAATTTCAACTTGATATCTCCACGTATTCCTGCGAAAAGGGATAGACAGACCGACAACGAAACGATAAAAATTCCTTTTTTTTCTTTTGAGGTACGGAACCCTAAAAATAACTGAATTTATAATAATTACCATAATTTTTTTCAAATGCCTAGAGAAAACAATTAATTGATTTTTAACTATTTATTGCCATAAAAAAATTTTCAAATACTTACGCAAAAACTGATCCTGGAGAAAATTTAGCTGGAAAACAATTTTAAAAACTGTTAAAAAATCATGTTAAATATAGGGTTCTTATAATATGATATGAAATTCACAGAGAAACTGCAATGATTTTCCTAGGTCTTATAGTTTTCGAGAAATATACGATAATTTTTCTCACTTAAAATAATAATACGTAACACGCTAATCGAGTAAAAAGTAATATTAATATTTTAATAGGTTTAATACAAACATTTTGTACTCTCAAATGTTTAAACTTTCATGTGAACCAAGTGTGTATGTGACCATCGTGTTGCGATTTGATTCTATTATTAATTAGCAGGTTTTTGTAAGTCATATTAATTTCCTTTAACTAATTAATAAAACTGCTAATGATGCTGCTTTATGATGCAGTATGTTCCGAACTAAATTTTTGGGCTTTAAAAAAAACGAAATCCACATGTGATCACTTACGTGCTTGTCATTCGCAGACCTTCTTATCAGAAAACGTTTTAGATAGAATCGTGAAGTTCGGCATAATACTAAAGTTAAATGCTTATGTCCAATAGTTAACACTTAAAAATATTTATGTAGAAATTTTGAATCAACCGATTATTTAATTTTTGTATACCATGAGGAGTCTCAATTGAAATACTGAATTATAAGATTTTTTTGATATTTTTGAAAAGAATAACTATCTAAGAAATAACTTAGATAATTAAGAAAAAAATAGCGTTACCCTATAAAAATATATAAAACTAATCAAGTGTTTTACTACTGCACTTTTTATGACGCCCAATGGAATTGGTTTGGCCATTTGTATTATAGATGTCGCCCTTAATTAAATATATATGTTAGACACTGATTAAAGAGTAATTATATGTTTCCAATTAGGAAGATTTTTTATGTTTCCTTGTCTTTAGATGCATATTTGATCTGAATTAGGCATATAGTATGGGCCGCATAACACAACCTCAAATGTGAGAGCGTATAGACAAGCTACACGGTATCCAACACCAATATCGATGTAACTTCGGAACAGTTTGAAATATGATGATGAAATAAACTAAGTTGGTCCTAGGATAAGTAGTAATCTATACCTGTGTCATGTAAATAGCTTCAATCGTCGTCGAGTTAAATCAGTTAAAATTTATATGTATTGATATGTACTGAATTAGATCTTTATTTAATAACATTTGAATTTTTGATATGCAAATAACGCGCACTAAAACAAACGCAGGTTTAACTTATATCTCACATCTATATTGTAGCAAAGCGGATATAAAGCAAAAGATGCTAATGAAGCTTGTATCGGCAGAGCCGTATGAATATATAAATGTCGTTTTCGGGTCGACGATTTTGCATACTGAAGCCTTATTTTTGGTTAAAATACGAAGCCTCCCCCTCTATCGCTATATACATAAACTATCGGCGGAAGCAACGTATTTGAATTGTAAATGACGGGTTAAGCTGAAAATCCCTGGTTCGATACTTGATTAGGGATTTCAAAGGTTTAAACGCTCTAGGTGTTTAGTGTAAGGTCGCACGCTGGGATCTGTCAGTTCACGGTTTAGGAGTGAGCACGTTGAATGGCTCTTTATTTACGGAGTTAATTCATTCAAAGATAATGACTTAGCCTTGAAGTAGTGACTAAATAAGCTCAAATAAGTTAGTTTTTATCTCATTAGTTCTGATCTTAATAATATTTAATGATTTGATTAATTATTTTCCTGTAATGCGTGGTTCGTCTCGTGCTAACATTTTTGTTACGTTTATTAGGATGCTGGTAATTATTACGATACCAAAGTGATTATTTTTTCAGTATACAAGAAAGTATTTATTTGACAAACAAAATAAAAAAAATTAGATGAAGATGAATAGAACTACTTATTTCAATATTGAAAGCTCTCGTCATTCTTAAAAGAGAGAAAGTTCGAAATTTACTGCTCAAACGGACGAAATGTAACCTTCATGAAAAGAAAACGGTTCGGTTTTTATGAATTTAAAAAGATACAATATGTGGATCAGTCAAGAAGTCATTTAAAGGTAGATAAAAGCACAGGTGTTAGGTCCATGGCACAGTGTATCACAGAGAAGAAAATATTGTAATTATTGAAACATTCGACCAAAATTTATGATATTTCTGTTAGTATGGCAGTTTTATTTTTATGACCGTTTTAATTATATTACTTTCACGTCATAGGAAAATATCTTGATGAACTGTCATTGTGTACGTACATATGAACATTATATTTGCATATGTACTATTCCCATCACAACCCGGGTGTCTCAAAGCTTCTTCAGAGTTCCGTAACATCACAAAATTATACAAAAAATATCGGACCTTCAAAAATTCCGTGTCTACTATCAAAGACTTCGGAGTTAGCCATTCACAACATCAATTTTTTCACGACTGATTTTTGCGAATCCTTTAAACGTAACAAAGACCGGTTTTCTCTCAACCGATTTACACTGACTCAATGAACCAGATCCTTAGGAACCACATGGTTCTACTCTACTATTTTAACTCATACTATAAATAAAACTCTATGCACATCATCATGCTCACCGTAGTGCAACAGTGTATGCTCCATCTACTGCGTTTCGCAACCATATGTGCAAGCCGGCTGCCTTAACAGGAACCTGTGAAAACTTGGGATGCGTCAGTGCTTTATGTGTTCCTTTTATCTTATCCTAAACTATGGGGTATGTATTTTGGACAGAAACAAAATAAAAGATTGGGAAATAATAAATCAGCCACATTATTCTAGAATTTGCTGAAATATTATGCAAACTTCTTAAACCTCTCTGTTTGGTTATGAAAAGCGCACAACGTATGATAACTTCTGTTCAATTAGCATCTGAGTTTCCACGAGTAAAAGAAAAACAAAATATGAAAATTTCTCCAATAGATCTTGAAGTGCTCTTTTTTGCCAGATTTCTATGTTATATTTACACAAATTCAAAAGCACCATTGAAGCAGATCATAGAAAAACAGCATCATGCTTTGGGTAATACCTAGAAACGTATAATTGGATACCACGTGAGTTAACATTTATTAAATCAGATGACACTTTCATAAAATTCTACGAACCTCTCCCTTAATTTTATTGAACTCCTTAAAAATATTAGACAACAAAATAAACGTTAAGTTCCAACAAAAAGAAGAACGAAATATAAAAAGAAGGTTAAAATACAAGGAAGATTAAACTAATGATTCCCAATTTTTATGCAAAACTGAAGGTGTCTTAATATTACCCGTGGCTGACTTCTTAAATCTCAATTTTATGATCAAATTAGATCTGACGCATTATTCATATACTTCTTGAACGCATTATTAAATTTCTAATCATTTTAACTATAAGTGCTTCAGTTCATTTATATATATATATATATATATATATATATATATATATATATATATATATATGTATGTATATATATATATATATATATATATATATATATATTATATAAAGTTGATGTACACAATTTAATTTTTTCTCTCTGTTTCGAAAAGATTTTTATAATAAGAGTACAAAACATAAGATAGTCCTAGTAAAATAGATTTTGAAGAAATCCCATCACTAAAGGGCGATATTAAATCAATGAGTCTTATATTATTATTGATACCGGAATGTGCTTTCTATTTTGTAAACTTAGATATTTAATGAAATTATCAATATTTTTGGTTTTAAATATATGTTTTAAATTAAGCATTTTCCATTTTAATTGAACCATAGTTTTTTTTAATGATAAGCAATTGGGTATTTGCTAAATTTTGTTTCTTTCATTAATCATAATTTCAAGGTACGAGCTGATGAAAAGTAAAAAAAAAATATAATAATCTTAAAAATTGACCGAGTTATATAAGTTTAAATTTAACCTTTAGAGGAGGACGGCAATACTGTGTTGTGAGGTCATTTTTAATATTGCACATTATATTCTACGAGAGATATACCCAACTATATCCGTATCTTCAAATTTAGAAGGCTACAACTGGCTTATTTTTCAATAAATTTTTGAATTTTTTTCGAGACTGATTTTTAATTAACTTATATTTCACAATATTGTACGAAAAATATCAAAATTTAGAATGAGTCATCTACCGTATTCAGATCACTAGTATGTTTTTCATTATTAAGCATTATTCATTCCCTTTCAGTAATAAGTGTTTTAAACGTGTTTTACTGGCTTCTTGTAATTGTTAATATTTTTTTAGGGATTCTAATTGCTTCGAATTTGTAAATATATTAATAAGTTTTCACTAAAAAACTAGAATATTAGTTTGTGACATTACAAATGTACTGACTGTCTTAAGTTAACTTAGTTTAAAATACCATGCTCCTGCATTTCATCATTCAAGCAGCATCAACCTATATTAATATTCATTGTCACTATCATTCGGAAGCCCGCTCCTAACGGGAAGGGTCATTAAAATCCTTTCTGCACGGTGTGTCCGTCACTTAAAAGTTATCCCTTTTGTTTTATTTAACTAATTATTTTATTACCAGTACCGTATATGACGAGATACATTATGCGCTTAACGTATAACATTTATTACGTCTTTATAGATATATCTAAACGTAGATGAGTTTTATTTCTATCTCGTCGATGATAGCTGATAGACATTTCTTTATCTATTCTTTGCCGACGTCTGAGCCATTCCGCAACGTTTAATCATGCAACTTGAAATATTTGTGAAAAACAAATGACGGATGCATCTAACCGACGGTGGATCGGCCCCGGCCTTACAAAATAGTATTTGAAAATATCAAAAGTTTTGATTTAAATGCTAATCTATCGCTAAATCGGCAGACCGCTACTGATTTTTGTGCCCTTCATCTTGCATTTAGTTTTGTTTTAGATTGGATTTTAAGAAATGTTAACATTTTAACTTATATTCATGTTATTCACTTACAGAATAAAGAGAATAATGTAAAATAGAGCGTAGCTAGTAAGTTTTGTTTACATTTTCATTAAAACATTCTTCGGACAGCGAAATGGACACAGGTGGACGACAAATGAGCTCTAAAATTGTTCCATTAGTTCAGGAAAGAAACGACAAAATCGCTGCCGTTACACCGAGTTTGGCTTTGTTTATTCGTTTTAAATCCTTAATTGCAACTAGCTTATTACCGCTAGTAAGAAGCGTTAATGTAATTAGATATCCCTAAGAATACATAACACTTTGAATTAAGTTTGTTTCAAGTTATTTATTTAATGGAGATAACGTCACATTTAAGATGTTTTAAATAAAAGCTTCTTGAATTATATTTATGATGTATCACTCGTTTATGATACGACATGAAACATTAATTAAGGGACAATTAAGAGTTATCTGCAGTCATGTCAACTTAAGTGTTAAAACTAGAATGTTTTTAAACTAGAATAAATGAGATTTGAATTTTGAAGATGAAGGGTCTTAAATTTAGTTTAGAGGCTGCTGCTTTTCACATAAGTAACTTATCCAAATTGAATTTGTAATTATTTACTCTTCACGTTTATTAAGGTACTGAAGTCATATGACCTTAACGGATAGAGAGAAGTTGAGTAAAGTTAATGGCAAATGAATTAGGAAATAAAAAACAAATGTAAATATTTCCAAAAGATTTAGCGGGACATTTTCTTAAGGATCTTCTAGAAAGATAAAAAAATTCAATCTGTGAAGATAACTTCTTGTTAAATGTATATTTGGGTATTTTGTCCTGAAATGTTAGAAATAAGATAAAAAGTATAGTATAAAAAAAAAAACAAAATACATTCTTTCGTTTTTACATTATAATTTCTTTTTATATTAATGTTTTATTATTCTAAGCAGTTTCGATTAGATGTAGAATGCTTATTGATTTTAAACATTTATAATTTTCTTAAATTTGCTCCATAATATTTAAAAAATTAGCAAGTCTGGTCATAGACATTTAGCGTCTATCTTATCTCAAAAAAATTAAATTATTAAACGGAAAATGATTTTCAAAACTTGCCTTGAAAATTACAAAATATACAATCTATTAATTTTTCCGATTTTAGTATAAAACAATTTTTCTTGACCAATATTATAGTTTTGGTTCAAAAATTTTTGGAGTATCAAATCTATTTGCCATGGTAATCAGAATTTAATACCGAGGATAATATGTTTGCCGAATATGGTATTCAACAGTTATATTCATAGTACAATAGAGCAGCCTCATCTCAGATGTTTTCATCTGCAACATTTCATGTGTTTAGCGGAGCAATGTTCCGCATCACTCTGAAATGTTGGATTTATTTCAGACTACATAATTTATGAACACATAGTTCACGACAATTTAGCTTGCTCGTATATCTGGACCGTATTGGATCGGCAAGATTCAAATGAAAGTAGTTAAATATTAATTTATTTCATTTATTTTTCACTGGTATATATAAGTAGGGACGTAATGTGTATAATAAAACGTAAGTTTGTATTGAACATAATATTATGACCATATATGCATGCACGGGCAGGTGATAACGATATTTATCATAAACTTGAATACGTTCACGATAAATATCGTTATAACATGCGGTATAATCAGTACTGGACTATTTAAGATAATAATCTGCAATATTCAAACACTCAAACATCAGTTCCACCTACCAGCAAGTGATCAGGGATGGGTAAAAATAAATTTTTTTTACTGTCTTATTTGCTGTTGCTTACTTTATTACATAAAATATTTGAAAGTGTTCTTTTGTTTTT
Organism: Druceiella hillmani; assembly: GCA_039881145.1. NCBI lineage: Eukaryota > Metazoa > Arthropoda > Insecta > Lepidoptera > Hepialidae > Druceiella > Druceiella hillmani. Next base: position 17,577,044 of record JAYKKI010000042.1, on the reverse strand, counting down.
TATTTATAATCTAATTTTTTTCATTTATAATCTAATTGTTTGAAAAAATTATAATCTCAATTAATTTTGGAAAACAAAACAATTTCATTAAATGTGAATTATTTCTTAAAAACAAACAACTTCATTAAATGTGTCTTGAACTTATACGGTTATTGGGTCGAATTAAATACAACAATTAATACTTTCTAATACCTTAAATCTTGTGTTTAATTATATTAATTAACAAATTATTGTCATTAGCTATGATTAGGTGTAAAGTAAAATGAAAATAAAAGAAAATAACACCAAAGTTCAATAAATTCACATAAACGTACGAATAGTTTTAACGGTATGAATACAAAGCTATGAATACAAAAACGAAAATGTATTCAAAATGTAAGCCATTTGATAGTTAATAAATAGTTTTACAATAGGACATGAGAAATTAAATTTTTTTCTATATCATTTAAAAAATTAAAATAAATTTGAGCACATATACTTTATAATAAACATTTAGTTATTAAAGCTTGGGATTTTACACTTACAAGTAACAGTAGTTAACTTACGTATACGTATTATCTTCTAAGCAGCAAATGATTTGTATTTAATATCCTCAATTAATAGTCGAATATACCTTGCAATTTTGTAATTTTATGGATAACTAAAATGAAAAGAACAAATCTGAAGTTATCAACGATTAATTTTCTTGTAACATTTTTCATTCAAAAGAAGTTTTGTTGCAGTGTCCAGAACGGACACTGATAATTTTTTGGAGCAACTTATCAATTTAATGGGGCATTGTTCGAGTTTAACAGAGAATTATTAAAGTTTTAGTGGGGGAACAAGAGGAAGCCAAGATTAAATTGAAAATAATTGAAATATATGAATATATTTACCAATAAATAGGTAAATAGATAATAACGTAAAAAATATAAAAGGAATGAAAACCTTATCGAATATTAAAAAAATATGTTATTTAAGACAAACGGATGATCCATTCGCGCTATTCGTGACTTCTCAATGGAACTGCGATCATATAGATGGTTTAACAGGAATTATTATATGTAAATATATTAGTAAAAATCCAAAGGTAATTTTAAATATTTTTCTCATGCGTAGAGTTGTAATATGTTGTCCTGACATTTTAATAAACTGTTACCCGCCCCTTCATCCACGTCCACCTTCATCCAACAGCAGCCGCTCCACTATATAAAGAAAAGTTTTTGTTATTTTTAAGGGGTTATATGGTATTTTGAATGAACATTACCATGTTGGTACACGTTATATTAGCATGAAAAATTTATGTAATTTTTTTAAGTTAAAAAGAAACAAACGAAAACACTTTCGTTTTTTTTATTGTTATCCATGTACTTAAGTCGTCACATAAATTATAAAAATGTGACTTCGCAATAAAATATCGCTGAATAGTTTAGATTAGAAAAAACGAAACAATGAAAAACGTTTAAACTTTATAAAATTAAAAATTTTTAATTTTTCTTTGTTTATTATTTTTACCCAAGGATATTTATCCACTAAGCGAATAAAGAGAGCAATCGAAATCAATTACCCCAAATTAGTTTTATTTAACGTCCCATTAATGGTTCGAAAGTAGTGTGAGCTACACATGAATGGATAACAAATTGTTTCTAAAACTAATTTTTTTTAATCGTTTAGTTCTCAAAATAAAGGTAAAATAAAAATATTTTTAATTTATAATATTGTCGCATTTTACTAACTGATATAATAAAAAAATCAATAATGTTGTCGGAATTTTTGTTGAGGGTCTGTCGGTGCGTCTGTTTATTTGTTCGAGCACCAGGTAAAAAACTGCTGGAAGAGTTTTGATTAGGTTTTCACTGAGGATTTCTCTAAGGCCTGGAACAAAATATATTTTTTATTTAATCCCAAATTATCTGCCAGATAAGATAATTTAAATTTTCTTTGCAAATTGCACTTGTTTAAAAAAAAATAAATTGCTTTCATAATTATTATATATTACTTATATTATAACCTTTAATCTTACAGTTAACTTAATAATATTTTTCCAAAATCTATGGGAATTTAGTCGCAGGCAAAATTAGTTCTTAGTAGGGTAGAACCAGCATATAAACTATAATATTATGCACTTTTTTATAAAGTATAATCTTTTGTTTTACATGCTTTTTACATTAATTTTTTTTATTTTCATTCAATTACTTCTACCTAATATCTTAACTCATATTTTGTTATTGGTTATCCTACTTCACATGATATGAAAAAATTGGTTAAACCTATTTTGAAAATAATACTTCTTGTTTTTTAATATATTTTCTTCCATTCGGTACAATAACTCTAAGTTATTATATTTAATAATTAAAAATATAGGAAATGAGTTCACATGCTGGCATCGACATCCATCATTAAAGCATCCTCACCTTCAGATTTTGAACAATTTATGCTATCGCATGGAATTCTAGGCCTCTTCATGTGTTTGAACTTCACAAGGTTATATTACTTAACAGCGTAAAATCATTGACGACAATACGAAATTTACAAAACGTGATATATAAATATTATTTTATAAAGTCTCTTATAAACAAATATGGAAAAAAATTCAAATATGATATATTTTATGAATCTACTGATAACATTTTAAACTGAAGTCACCTTTGGGAAGTCACAAAAGCGCAGTTGTGTCCAAATATGAATAATTTCCTGAATGATGTTTTAGCTTTCCAATTTATTTTCAATATCGGTATAAATCTCAAATATTTAAATATATAAAACTATGCTTCATGAATAAAACATAAATATATTATAATATAACCAGGTGGTCGATTTTGAATGGTCAAAATATTTTATAAATGCCAAGAAAACATACTAGACGAGAGGAAAATGCAATTTGACTTAGCAGACACATTAAATATTATTTTTTTTCTTATTCGTTAGCATAAAACTTCTTTCCTACAGTTTTCCAATGACTTGTAGGATAAGTTTATAGCTATATAGTCTTAATTAAATCTAGTTGTTTCGCCTTAATTAAAAAACACTAAATGTCTTCTTTTTAGGATTCTGTATTTTAAAAGGAAAAAAAAACTCTCATGAGATATCTGAAGTGTCTGTCATTTGTCTAGACATTAAAGTCGTTTCTTTCAGAAACCTTTTGACGTAAAAACTGAAAATTTGACATCCAATATTTTTTGATATATCTTAGAAATAACATCAAAGAAAATGTAATAAAAATTTCAGAGGGCTGAGAAACTATCGGCAATTTTTTAAATCATAATAATTCCAAGTCTTTTTTTTCATGTTATGTTAGATATTTCTAGAAAATGCTGAAAATATTTGCAAAACTGATAAATTCAAGATTATTGAAAAGATGGGCAAAAGAAAAAAAAACTTGAACTTTACCGCAAAGCCGAAAAAATTGTTGGAAGTCGATTAGTTTTTCGAAAATCCGTCATTTTTATTCCGTTATGGATGTTCAAAATTAATATTAATATTGATAAATAGTTTAATGGAAGTATTCTATACCCTTAAATATTTGTATAAAACTAATTGTATATGGAACCTACATAATGTGCGTCTTCCTCCTACTTAATCGGTTTCCAATCATAAACAAAAAATAAGATATGTAAATATTTCCAATACAACAATATAAACATTTCTAAGTAAACGATTATATAAATATTTCCAATTATGTACAAAAAAAGTTTTCCATTCATAAACAAAAAATAAAACAGTATACCTTCAACCTTTGCCAAAATAGGTTTTGAGCCCTGAACATTCGAATATCTGAATATGTTTATTCTTTTAACGACTGTAATGTAGTGTTAAATCAATATGCCATTGTATGCTCTCCTGATTTTTTTACGTAATAAATGAATAAAAGATTTTCAGATAGTACAAATTTACAATTTCTTTAGTAGCCGCATAAATGTATTAATCTGTTTTCTTATTAAGGGAAGTGTCCCTTAATTTTCTCTTACATATAAAAAACGATGTATTGATCAAATTTAATTATATTTGCATTGCAAATTTAAAGCTTACCTTCAAACTCTGCTCAGTTAAAAAAGTCTCAGTGTTCTATATATATATATATATATATATATATATATATATATATATATATATATATATATATACTACGTAAAGTCTACATATCCTATCGTCATACACTGCATATTTTTGACTACGCAATTTTTTAGTTACATATTATTGATATTATTAATTAACCTGCAAATACTAATATGTGGCTTGAAATTTCGCAAGTTTTTACAGTTAAGTAAGTGTTTCCTCTCTTGAAGTAAATTTTAAACAAATATTCACATCGTCAATTAGGCAAATACTTTTATTTTATTGAGATTGCGGAAAATCTGCAAAAGTGAATGGATATTTACTTCAAGCCCCACTCTTTTAGATTTTTCAAAAACTAAAGTTCATGAAAAAGTCACAATGGAAAAAGAAATTATGTAGTCCAGTTAATTGTTTCAAAATTATAATATTTATTTCATAAACTTAGTGTAATATAATACATTCCAGAAACCATGAGTTTCATTACGAAAATTGTACTCTCAAGATAAATAATCACAAATAATTCACTATGTCCGTAATTTAACGAATTAGTCAATAATATCTTACATAATACAACTAATTTATCACAAACAAATAATAACAAATAATTTATCAACAATATTTAATTTAATTTAATGAAAATAATATTAGTTTACACTTTTCTTCGATATCGCCTATATATATATATATATATATATATATATATATATATATATACGCCGATTTCAGTCGATATGAATAAGCGGACACCAATGGAAATAGGACATGTATTCCATTTTCATTATTTTTGGTCACTTATCTCAATCGTAGATTAGAAAGTTTCGATACTAAGAAATGATGTGAATATACTATGTTGATTTTCCGTATGTAAAAAGGAAAAAATCTTTATAAGATCACTCAATGTCAGTTGATCTTTACATTTGTTTTGGTTTTTTTCTGAAACCGCTGGACGTAGAAAATTTAAATTTTGGACAGTAATAAAACGTATCATGCATATTTCCATGAAAAACATAAAAAATATTCATTGGAAATTTTAATAAACTGTGGAATAGTTTTTTTTTAAATTCTGTATATATATATATATATATATATATATATATTCCAATAATAAGGAAGAAAATACACTACGTAATTGTAAATGACTTGGATAGAATCAGTGAGAAGTAGTAATTTACAAAACTATTTCATATTAAAAAGTAGGAGAAACTGAGACCTTCCATGAAGTGAATTAATCCTCTATATACGCGACACGAATTATTATAAAATGGCTATAAAGTAATTGCCAACTGGTTTTAAATTAAATATTGAGTTTAATTTAATTTTGTTTTTTGTGGGCACGTGCGTTCATATGTAAATGTGTGCGCAAATATAAGCATGTACTTAGGCACAATCATACTACTCCGCTTGTGTGTGTGTTTGTATGTAACTTTTTGTGTGTTTGTGATGTAAAGAAAACATTATATCGCACTTTAATTTTTTCGCTAATGCAGTAACCAACATATTAAAACGCATGTCGCTAGACCAAACAAATTACAAATATTCTAGTCGACGATGAGAACATATATATTTTTTCCTAATTCACTAAAAAGTTGTGCTGTTGGGTGCTAAAATTATATGAGGCAGTATTAAACGTAAATATAATTTAGCTTAATATAAATGAAACCTTTAATAATCTTTCACTTCTATCGTTACATACTTATAATTATCGACTATATAAATGGAATAATTCAAACCAAATTCAGTTTTCATTAATATTTCCATTAGAGTTTTGCGCCGAGATAAAATTGTATTCGAAAACAACGAAGAGAATCCAAAATAGTTCCATTAATTGTGAAGAGGAACGAGACGTTTGTGATCAATAAACCTCTATTGCTTACGTTCACTCAATTAACCCTTCTCCTTGCTTGATTATTATTAGATTAGTACTATTTAATTTTGGTGCTTACGAAATTAGATATAATTAAATAATATATTGAAATAACCTAATTTCTCCTCCTTTATATAATTCAAAACGTTATTAAGAAGTTTACTGTAGAGTATAGCTTAATACAATATATTCAGATTAATTAGTAGGATGTAACATCACTTTTAGTAACACGAATTTTATACTTTGTACGAAAATGTTAATCATTTTCATATAAATTATAAGAAATATTTCGCAGGAAATAACATCGTTTGTACTTGCATATAATTATGTATAAGAATTATGTTTGTACTTGCGTACAATTTTTCATAACAACATATATTCAAATCACAAAAATATTGGCATATGAGTTATAGTTTGCCACTAGTTTTCACAAGTGACAGCCATAAACTTATTTACGTTATTTGATACTAAACTTACAAGAGCTGACATTAAACGTACAATAACATAGTTTCATTCACTGCAATAGCAATAAAATGAAAATTGATCGATCAAAATCTTAATTAGCTGCCAAGTAAGTATGATATTTTTTGTTTAATTTTAGCAAATTCTATCTGTAAATCTTCTGTAAAACTTCAAAAATTAATACAAATAAAAAAAGAAATTTATTACTATCAAACATGTATTATACGTTTATATATGTTTCACGGAAGCAAGCCTAAATAAATTAGATCTTCTTCAAAAATTGTTTATCTGAGACATGTATGGCAATGGATGTGTGACGCGACTTCGTTCGCTATTGAGAATTTTTTTTCCCCGCAAAAGTCTTTGAGCATAAAGTTTATTAAAGCTAGTATCGTAATATTCAACAAATCAAGTTTTTTTTATATCTGTATGACTCAAAACCTATATATTGCTCGAGGGCATAAAATATTACCAAACAATCGAAATGTTTGAAGTAGATTTCGCTTGAATGAAGAAAAAATGAACACACGGGCGTAGAGATAGACATAAAAAAATTATAAAAATATTTTTATAAATATACATGTACAGAATTCACTCTGTTACAATATTATTATATGTGTCGATAAATAAAATATATAAAAATCATGTTTTGGATCAATTGGATGCAGATTCTTGACAGCGACAATCTAATATTTTTCTTTATCTCGATAATGTGTCCTGTAATTTTAAAAATGCACTGCATCTTAACTCCGAATTTATGATACTATACTCCATTCTATTTCAAAAGAAAATGTTAGTAAACAAACCAATTTGATAGTGCAAATATGGCTGACACAAATATATATTTAATCACTCGTCGACTATTCAAAAAACTCATTGCATTCTACCGACCATATTATTAAACCATATGCTACAATTGGCTTTATTAACTTATTAAGCATAATTTAAAATTATTAACTTATTAAGCATGACAGTATATGCTAAATAATGTTATAAATATCAATATTACACAGATATTTTACTGACATGAATTGTTAAATTTATAGGAGAAAAATGAACATCCCTAGCTCTAAATCACATAAAACTCAGAGGTATAAAATATTTTGGAAATATATTTAATATTCCGAAACATACTAAATCTTTATTCACATACGCAATTCATTACATAACATTTACTTTATAATTTATCGAAGGGAAATATCCCCAATAAATCAGTTTCTAGTTTATGTGGACGATGTTCGACTGCCTTTATGATATGACGCTTAAGCAATACTGAAGAAGCAAACGAAACAGAACATTGCTGCCCTGTAATACATAAACTTATATAAGCTAACTGGCGTACAGATAGTGAAAAAAACATTGTGATATTTTATTTTCAAAGAAATGTTCCTAATATTTTGCATTTAGTAATAAATCCAAATTATATTATAAATTTGAATAAGATAAAAGTTTAGAATACTAACATTCTCTTTTAAAATAAAATGAAGTATAGTTGTTTATGAGGTTAGAATAAATATATCGTACATAGGTATTTCTAAAAAAAATGGTTTGGAATCTTTATAAAGTTCTTCCTGTCAATACCCTGCGGGACAATAAAATAAAAAAATTGGATCTTTCTGGATTAAAACGAATCTAGGAATACCTCGTTCGTTGAAATCATGTTGGTGATTAATTTGTACGAATGAATAAGCTTACTTAAATACCCGCGCGGCAATGAAATTGAAAAAAAAAACATTTTTTAGTATATTAAATATACAAGAGTTAATATGATGTATTTTTATAAAAACATCCAAATTTCTTATCTATGAATGATCATATGGAATGAAACCCTCAAAATGAAATCTGAAAGAAATTACCAATATCAATTACGTTATTCCTTTTTTATTTTGAATATATGGAACAAGTAGAGAATTTTATAGAAAACAGGTAAAAAAAGAAAACGTAAACAGATAAAAAGAGTAGAAGTAAATATCACTTGCTTTAAGAAATAATACAGCTTATGTACAACAACTTTGGTCTGATCATGGCGCGTGTAAACAAAATAATTTAAAAGCAAAATGTCACGATCTTTGGCGAGACTTTTTAATTAATTGGATTTAATTACATCAAACCCGGATAAAAACTTTGTCTTTGTAAATTAAAACCGTCAATGTGAAAAAAGGACAGTTTTTCAGGGTATTTTTCTTATGCGAGACGTTTCATCGTTGGCCCGCCGGGTTAAATTCTTAAGTTTTTCGAGCGTTAACTCAATTTAATGACGAAATTTAGACTTCAATGAAGGCGGAGAAGGGAAAGGACGTCATTGAAAACAAATTGCTTATTTATTTTTGTTTTATGGTGGTGTTTCCCTGGCCTTTAAAAAAACCAAGTACGAGTTGAATTTTCACTAAAATCAAGTACGTTTCGTACATGCATTGGTACATATGAAATTATTATTTACTTACAACATTAACGAAGTATTTCAATTAATCTATTTGTAACTTAATCTTATTTTTCACCATCTTAATATATTACCAAGCATATCTTTCATGTGTGTGACAATATTGGGGATTTCTCAAAAATTTTAAACATAGAAAAATGGTTACAATTTTCACGTATTAGTTTTCCATTCAGATTCTACAAATTTCTTATATTTTTCATGATTTTCAGTAAAGTTATTTAGGAAATAATATGGATAGGATATGCTTTGAAACTCAGGGGTAATACTGAAAAATTAATGAATTAAACAAGTTATATAATTTTGGTAAAAATAATTAATAATAATTTATTAGGAAATGTAGTATTCCACTAACGCTGACAGATGTACTTCGATGGAATTTGACTTAAATTTAAAGCCTTTCATTCCAAAATCTTTAGAACTAACGTCTTCTTAGTTCCTTAAATATTTTTTTTGTATTCCCATCTGAAGTGAAGGCAAATTCGGTTTGATTCCAACTAAAAGGGATTTACAAAATATAGTCGCATGTAAAAACTAGCTGCCTTGAAACCTGCACAATTATATATATGAAGCGCTAATAATTTTTCTTAGGAAAGGTTGTAATAACAATAAAATATTTTCAAAGAGTCAATTTTCTAATGAAAATACCATGCGTTACCTACATGGAAATATAATAATTCATTTCTATGTAAATTCTTTATATGTCCATGAGTTTGAAATAATTTACTTCTTGGCAAGTATTTTTGTCCATATCCTACAAGATTTTAAAAATTGAATTAATAACATAACTTTCCGACTGACACGCAAATTATTTTAAGCCAAATTTTTAAAAAAGAATCAGATTTTTGTTTAAAAAAGTTAGAATATCATTTTTTAAATAAATTACTGTTTATTTTTTAACTTGTCTTCTATAAATAATTATTATATACTTTACTATAATTCATTATTATATATTTATTGTTAACTACTTACGATAAATCTAAATCTACTCTACTCTTCATCTGATCTAGAACATACTCACAGCATAACATCGATTCTAAAAAATAGAAATTATGTTGTCACCAGGATTTCCGATTTATCGAGTTTTTTTCCCGGGATTCTCGACCAGGAAATTTGTAGGCAATCTCGAATTCTCAACAAATCGGTATTTAAAGCATTTAAAAAATTATAGAGTGGTAAATTTGATGCAAACTTAAATTACATTTATTGATAATAATCAACATTTATTATTAATTCAATCTTATTTCAATTAAAACAGTAAATACATATACCTTTTCATAACAGAACTAAAGAAATTATACTTTGAATAGATATATCAATGTAAAACTTTTGTATTTAATTAACCACTTTTACTTTAAATATTTATCTTAGCTTCCTTCCTGAGGTAAGCGAAAATTATAATCACACTTTATTTTACTTAAACAGATAATAGGTACCTGAAGTATCTTCATAAAAATAATATTTAAATTAAAGTTATACACATTATATTTCTTCCTATAAGTGAGTAGAACTTCTAAAGAGGTATTTTTAATTAAAAAGAAAAAAAATAATTCTTAACATTAAAATCAACTAAAGAAATAGGAACCAGTTCCACGATCAATTAATATGCCAATAAAGCTTATGACTATACAGTTTCTTAATTATATAAATATAAAAACAACAATAAGAACTTTTAAGTAGACTAGCTTATTAACCTTAAAAAGTTAGTAGGAAACCGCTTCAACCGCTGACCTATTGGTTTCTATTTTTAATGAACTATGCATTTAAAAATGCGAGAGCTTCAATAGCAATATCTGATAATCGGTTTATTATCTTCGCTATAAAGTTTCCAGATAACGGGAAAACTCGTTCAGTTTCTATCGGTATTGGTTTTACTGTCATTAAAGCGTTATATCAGTTTTCAATTTACCGTTCCTTTATCACTTGATTCTAAGACTGAAATTCTATTTTTAAATAAACTTCTTGCTATGTGAGCTTTTACAATGATGACCTGTTTTGGTACATTTAAGAATTAATGTTATACTAAACTAATACAAGTCAAATTAAACGGACCTTATTTAAATAAGCCTAGCTAATTATCTTAATTTAAAAAAATAATAATATCAAAACCCCACAGAACATCCTGTCGAAATTAAATGTTTTCAAATTTATTAAATATGTACTATGATATGATTGAAGTTAGTAGAAAGTTGTCCTAGTAAAAGAATTAACCTACATTTTATTTTCAGTAATTTATGATTTTAAAAATACGAGAGCATTTATTGCGTCATCCGATAATTGGTTTCGTATCTTCGAAACAATTTTTTCATATAGATAAAAAATACATTAATTTACTGTCGAAGTAGGCTTTACAGTTACCAAAACCTTGTAAAGGTTATATAAACTATTCAAACAACGCATTCCCGTTGTTCGAATAGTTTAAATTTTTTGTAATAGGTCTTTTTGTCATATGAGATTCGATGAAATTGTTAGTAGAAATTATCGTCTCGATGTCTTTCTCTACTTGCTGCTCAAAAATTGTTGGCACATTTGAAACGAGGTCTGATCATAGACACGAATTTTTATGTCGAATCCGAGTGGACGACTGAAAAACAACTTGAAACGTGGGCCAAGCACGCGGGATAAGCTGGGATTTTACACTTTAAAATATATTTACACTATTTCTCGAGTTCTCAGAGTGTTTTTCTTGTCTACTAACTAAGCAGATTTCGTAAATATTCTCGCTTCGAGAAACTTCGACCAGAAGTTTCAATTCTTAAAATATGGGGGTGAAGATTTCCAATTAAAAATTAAAATTTATACAATAGTATAAATTATAATTTTTAATTGGAAATCTTCGCTCCTATATTTTAAGAATTTAGAATGTTTAGTTACATTTTCATGAAAACACAGAACTTCATAGCATGAGAAACCAAATAGATTATTAATTTATCACCAAAAATATGGAAAAAGTAGTAGTATACTATATTATGTTGCGCAATAATTTTAAAATGAGACAAAGTAATTATATATCTCTATATAATACAAATTATCACACATTTTTTTATCAATATCCGTATAAATACCATAACAAAATATTAATTAAAAATCTCAAATTTATTTTCGAAACACCCTCAAGCGTGAATAAATATTTATTTTCTTTAACAATGTACTGAATTTATTTAAATGAAAACCATATACTGTGAAATATTTAATCATAATATAAAAAAATATTTTTCCAAACAACCCTTAGAATAAGTGAACCCGGACAATATATGCCAGCGTTATGATAAAAGTTTAACTGTGCATTGCATAATGTTTGGAAATTCATATCTATCCGCCTTAGCGAAATGTGTATCTAACCTAATCAACAAGTCATAATTGCTGTAATAATTGTAATCAATATTATCGCGAATATGACGACAACTTATCACTAAACATTCGGACTTCGTAAGTATTTGTAAGCAAACACTGCACTTTAATATGCCATTACGATATATATTTTGACTTTTGAATTTGTCGCCGTAAATTTTTCAAATACGTCGTCTAGTTACAATAATGTTCACATACTCTTGTTATTAAATTCCATTGTGTTATCTCTATTTTTTAAATTCCATTATGTTATCTTAAATATACTGCAGACAAACTTATTTGGGATTTTTCACTATTCAATGTTAAGTAAGATACAACGGGCCCTAGCATTAACTATAGCACATTATGCAAATATTTTTTTTTCAATTTTTGATATCGTAAACAGTCTTGAGTTAAGAGGAATAAGGCCTAGTACATCTTAATGTTAAACGCAAGCAGTTTTGGAATAGTTGATAACGCCAAACCCTGTATGAACCCGCAGTACGGTTGGGGTTTTCGCTATTTTCATAGTCAACACCTCCACGTATTTCCAGAGAGCAGTATGTGTTGTAGCTTTGATTATAAGCAATGGAAAATGTGAATAATGCCGCCACCATAGTTACTGGGTACATTCATTATCTGATCAAAGACCTTTAAAAGGATAACTTTGTAAAATGTAAAATGACGTACGAGAGCATACCGATAATTTTTTTAACTACTAGGAAATGTCGATCGTAGTTTTGGGGAGTCATAACCTTTCTGCACATAGCATTGCAAACACGACTGCTCTACGCTAACCGAGCCGATAATAAATTGAAAACCGGGCAGGGTTAACCGCCATGCATGCGGTGCCAACCATTACTATGAGATACAAAAAACCGAATATTTTCTAATCGCTTCCCAAATGTAGCAAGTTACATTTTAAAAGTAAGTCACTAAAACAATCGGCCCTAGCACGCGCTGCGATCCGATGGATATTCTGTAGTAGTTAAAGAATTATCGGGCTACTCTCGCACGTCATTGTACATTTTACAAAATTATCCTTCCAAATCGATCAAATTATCCTTTCAAATTGATCGGTTAGTGGGTGCACCCAGTATATATGGTAGCGACGTTATTTGCGTTTTCCTTTTTTATGGTTTTGTATCTCAAAAGGAAAAAGGAATCCTTATAGGATCACTTCGTTGACGGTTATCTTTCTGTTTGTTAGTCTGTCTGTCAAGACCCTTTTTCTCTGGAACGCATGGAGGTATGAAATTTTAATTAAAATGAAATACTTAGGTCTACGGTCTCTTGGAGTTGTAAAAAAATCAACTTGAGTCGAAGTATTAAAAAAACCCTCAACCGAGATTAGTTAATTTGAAGTTATATCAAGTAAGAAATAATTTTTTTAAATATGCGCCTGAAAAAAATATAGTAGGGAATATATTTTCACTGTAAAAGATTAAAACTTTGTAAATAGTTTAATAGGAATCTTATGTATCATTTAAAGTTTATTAGTGCCTAAATATGTACGGAACTCTCGTAATGCGAGTTCCACTCGCGTTTGACAGGATTCTTATTATCAAAGCCACAACACATACTGCTCTCCAAAAAATGCATGATGGTACTGAGTACTAAAGTAGCGAAAACGCCAACTGTAGTGTGGTTTGGTGTTTTCAGCTATTAAAAAACCGTTTGCTACCGCAGTGCATGCTAGGTTTTAGTGCCTGTATATGTATAGAAAACCATACGTTACATTTTTCGCCCGTTTGAAATCGCGTACCCTTAATTATAATGTATGCTAGGACTAAGTAGTACACAAAACGCAATTTTGAAAGAAAAGTTCACCATAAATATTATTTATTTATGATAGGTTTTCCATCTTTGTGATAAAATGAATAAAAAATATTCAAAAATGAAGGAAAATCATAAATTCTTTGGATTAATAAGGGAACGTTGTTTTCAGAGTTCTATACGACAGAAATAATAATTTGAGCCTTTATAAAATCATTCAAGTGTCCTTCCGTTTTTCCGTCTATCAGAGTCGTTTTTCTCAAAAATATACGTACAAAAAATTTAAACAGACATTAAATAGAAGGCTAATATAATTATATTTTTTTTACAATCCATTATATCGCGTGGATAGAAAATCTATAGAAAGAAAACAATTCTAAGGATTCCAAAATGGTTGTTTTCCACAATTTCACGTCTCAGAAATCTAGATATATGAAAAAATCCGCATAAAAATGGTTTAAAGTGGAAAGTTAACATCTTGCACAGCGATAAGGCATATTGACCGGCATATATTTAAGAAGTTACATACAAAAACATTTTCATTTAAATTTTAAATGGTATAAATTAAGAACTATTTTTTCTCTCTTTAATACAACTTGTGAGATATGAATTGAAAAAGAAGGTTAAAGAATTTCGGATTATACTTTTTTAAAAATTTTGTTTAGGATAATTCTAGGTGTATCGATGAAAATATCCACGACATTTTTCCCAGACTTTAATGTGAAAAAACTTTACCAGTAGTTTGCTTAAATTTACTGGAAACATAGCTTTTCAGTGAATTTAAGCAACGTTTTTAAATCTTTTTTGAAAAATCAACATATTTTTGTATTTTTAAACCTATACCAGGCAATGTATTTACGTGATGAAAAATAAGAATAATATTTGAAAAAATTTCATGAAATGTATAATCCTCATTGTGTGAATTTAAATAATATTGTCTTTTATTGAATCGTTATTTTGAAAAAATTCATTATTCACAATTAAATGAAACTACGTGATGTAGTATTATTTCTAATTTCTTTAAGTTGTTTACCACGACCTAGGTTTTGTAGTATTACAACATCTTCAGGTGGGCTATTAGCAAAGATCTATGCTAATAAACAAGACTATTGTATGAATAAAAAATACGTTTTAAATATCTTTGTATTGCGTAAACCAACAATGTTGAAATATTTATCGCAATGTAACGCTAGAGACCTCAATGTACAATATTAATTTATTATTAATTATTTAACAGACAGACGGATAGAAAGATGAAAAAGCTAATGATCAGATAAGGGTTTTGTTTTTTTTTAATTTTGACGGACTAAACTATAAAAATTGCAAGGTTTATTCTGAAGAATGTTTATATTTATCAAAATCCAAACAAGTATTCCAGTGTTTAAAAGTCTATACAAACTCAAAGTAACCCTCATAATACTTGGAAACTTGTATAAAATGAAGAACGACGACGTGTATAAAATGGTTTGAAGCCGTGTAGAAAATGGTTTGAAGCTACTTTTTTGTACATGTTACATATGATCTCTTGCATTAATCAAGAAGATTCTTTTTTTTATTGGGAATGTCAGCCCTTAGTGACCTGTTATAAAAAACTTCGTTAGAATTTGAACTTGGAAATTAATGTAGATTGTAAAATTTCCTCAACAATGAACAGCCTAGGTGCCGTGATCGAGTTTGGATGTTATAGACCTAATTATGATCTAATATTAAAACAACGAAACTACAAAGGGGAAAATAAAATGGTCTTTATCCAAATTAGGGGTAAAATAATCAAACCGGGAGGTAGTGACAGGAATACTTTTTGCTAATGACGAGTAAATTCATAAAGTTTGTACCAGTTTTAATTGTTTTGATGTAGGCAAAAAGGTAACAAAGTAAATGGGAAGGTGAGAATATACTGATACTAAACCTACTACGATATAAGATGGTTAATAGCCAAGTAAGTAGAAGCATAAACGATTCTATAAAATAACTAAACATTAGTAGGTAGGTAGGCAGGAAAATATGTATATACCGATATATAAAAAGATATGTAGTAACTGGAATATTGAGTACGTTAGGTGCATTAAATGCTATAAGAGACTATTTCAATTTCAGTAAATGAAAAGTGTTTAAGTTATATCAGAATAAAAAAACCTAATATATCATAATATAGAAGGATATCATAAGTATTAAATATAGAGTAATAAATTTTTGAAAAATGAAATTGAACCAACTTTTAATAACTACCAAATATGAAGCATACTGAAAGTATAAAATAATCAAACTGACAAAACCTAATTGAACCATTGCCGGTACAAAATCGCGTCCAAACATAAATCAGTTTGTGAAATACTGTTACTACTAGAGATTTTTAAAGTGGGTGCCAAGTGAAATGCAACACTTATTTATCTGTGTGTATGCACGTGAAAGAAAAGCATCGACTTGGCATTGATTTAAAACATTGCGAAATTATTTATGATAGAAAACGATATTCTGCCGCGAACGTTCGAACAAAATAATAATATTTCATTACTTTAAACGTTTTAGTGCTTTCCTTGTTCCCTATTTCTTGGAAGCATCAAATCTCTGAAAGTTCACGTTTCTGGGCACCAAAGTTTGAGGTTGGGTGTTATCTAAGTTCATAGCGAATTTACATAACCTAAAAGGGGGTGTTATTACATTGTTATGATCATTTCAAGATATACACATTCTTTTTCTCAGGCTATGAAATACAGCGACAAAAACTTCACATACTCAGTATTTTTTGAGTCATGCGAATACAAACAGATAAACGTTTTTTTTTTAAATATTCGAAGTATTTTTAATAAGTCATGTAATCTTCAGATTCTGTAGATTTTCACAGTAAAACTCCCATCTAAATATGTCTAGGAGATTTATAATGTGCGTATAAAATATAGACAAGACAAAGGGTATACACTAGGATAAGCATGGGAAAATGGCCCCCAGGATCAGCTTATTAAATATTGGTTGTAGTGATATTAGCACAAAGAGAGAATCCATTCAAATCATTTCAAGAGTCAAGGTCTTGGTTTGACCTTTGTTAAGTTATTGACCCTAGACCTTGATTCGTCCTTGATATACGCGTAAGTGCGGCCATTGTTTTTAATTTTTTTTACTCATAAACTATATAAGTTATATAAATAAAAATAAACTCCATGTGTTATAGTATAGTTTCAAATATGCTATATATTACTTCGGATTTTATATTCACTAATAATAGTACGAAATAATCATATTTATTATAAATGTTTTTTTTTGTTAATGTAGTTCTAACTTATTTACAATAATAAAAAATACATAATATCCACACAAAGAGCTATTAAAACCAAATAGGTGTTTTTAGTTGTAATGAAGTATCTATGCTGGTAGTAGCTATAAAATTTTTATTATAACCATATAACTTATTTCTATTTATAAAAATTAATATTATTATTTATTTATATATGTTATATATTTTGTTTATAATATTAATATCATCATTTATTTTTAACGGAAATTCAGTAGGTCGTACAATTCGAAACAGATATTTCCCATGCCTTAAATACATGAGCCGAGCACCCAACCATCCTGTCTCCATCCAGGCAATCAACAATATAATCAGATGTTTTTAATAACGATATTGTTATAAACATAGGCAATAAATACTAAATGATATTTACTACTTAAGTGCTCTGGATGAATATTTGACTTGGTGCTTTCGGAAACTGTTGGATGTAATGTATGAAGAGATTTTGCTGATCATCCAATATTTCTGAAAATATGGAAACTTCCAAATATGGAACAGTTAATTAAAGATGATAAGGAATCGTGAATGATATTTTAAGTGTTCCTCGCTTAATCGTGGAAAGTCTAAGATTTCTGGAAATGGAAGCTAATAGAAAATGATTTTTGTCGGTAGCTATACTGGTTTTTAACCTCATTACGCAAACAGTTTGGTAACGCATTCGACTTTTCATGTAATTCACAAAAGTCTTATTAAGTAGCTTATCATAATCCAATTGCTCATCATATTTGTTTTGCAGGACTCCAACTATTTTCCCTAACAATTTATTGCTAATATTGTGGTGGCGTAAAACATATTTTTCAGCAATAGCCACGTGAACAGTTTCCATTAGAATCAGACTTTTATTACTCGTCGCAATACATCGGCTTCTTCATTTGGTAACTGGATTCGATTACCTTTAAGTGCGTCCAGGAACACATGTATAGCCCCGTTCAGTGATAATATCGACGGCATCTAAAACCGTGATCTACGATAAGAATACCATTTTGCTGAAGAAAAAAATTTAATTTAGGATTGTTTGACTCTTCCTTGAGTTAATTGAATCATTCTCAGTTCCATAAAATGACCCAGTAAATTCGGTGATAAAACCATTTAGCGTGTAAATAGTAAACGGTTTACATATTAGTTTTTTTACTACAATATAACTTTTTCCGCTATTCAATGTTAAAACTTTTTTATGCCTGACATAATTTCCATGAAATATCAACACCAGTTGGTCTTCTATAAGATTTAAGCTTTTTCGAGCCGTCAAACTTGTATTATTTAATAGATCTTTTCGAAAAAGAGAACTAAAAACAAAAGAGATAAAATATCCTTTTGATTCATACTTCGTTATAAAGTAAAGATACGTATTATATATGCATACATATATATATATATATATATATATATATATATATATATTTAAACCCAGGATAGTGGTAATAATTGCGTTAGAATTTTCTTCATTGAAGTTGTTGTACGTACGGCATATATTAATAACTCACACTTTGAGAAAAAAGTCCTGTCAATTAACGTAACTGATCTTAATTTTCTTTAATTTTTTCAAACTGTGGTATTACTGCTGTTAATAAAAATTTAAAAAAACGAACGAGCTCAACTCACATGTACGACTTAACAAATTGGTATGGAAACGTGTAATAGCAAACAAATGTTCGACACACTGTCGGTCGGTTTCGACGGCAGGTCTTATACAACCCTGGTGCGTGCGGTCATTACTATAACCGCACTTTCACTGGAATCATAATTGTACTTTTTATGTGATCGTGACAATTAGTTTATAACTAAATTACTGTTCTATTAAAACCAATTCAGATATCCGAAAAAAAACAAAACTTTAAAATATAATTGTTGTGACTGTTTTTCGTAATTACAACTCTTGCTTATATCTAAATTTAGCTGCGAAGGTGGATATATTCAGATACATAAATGTCCACGAATCCATATTAAGATTAATTGGAAGTAATAAATGTAAATCGAATATATACCCTTTGATGTTTATCTGTTTGTTTTATGGAATGAGGTATTTTTATACTTCTAAATAGATAACATGTTGCCCAATCGTTTTCATTATACTCCCATATGAATAGTAGCAATATAATTTATATTATAAACAGTGATAATAAAACGATATTTACCTGTGTAATAGCTACATAAATAAAATTTCAATTCTGATAGATTTTGATTACCTCAATGGTCTGAAATCTCAAAGCTTCGGTTGTTGTTTGGAATAGTGTTGTGAAGTATGTGCCCTCAATCGACATATCATATACAATAATTTGTGAAATGAAAGTCAAATATTATAAGGTTTTTTCTCAAAATATAAAAAGAGCAAACTTTGAACACAATAATTTTTATTTACTTTAACTTCTTTACCACTGTTCTTTGACGGTTTTTTATTATTTCACATATTTTTAATTTGGTGGATTTAGTATATAATACTAAATCGACCATTCTCATTAAAGGTACATATTAAATATATTTTTCTGTTATTAAAACTTTTAGGAGAATATTATGGAAAATGAAATTCAGCAATTTTTTAGATTAATTAAAATTATGGTGGTCGTAGTTTTTATCATATATTGATTATTATTTAAATCTCCAACTTAAATTTCAGTCATATGCAAATATATTATCAAGGTATAACCAATAATTTCTTAGTAGTCCGCAAAAATTATTTTCGTTTTATTTTTAACCTAATGTACACAATATCAATTATATAAAATTCAAATAAAGTAAATCTAAGATATACGAATTCACCACTGGACATTAAACCATTTACAAGTGTTTGTCAGCTATTTCGTTCCCATAACTCCCTAGAAAAAAGTGTTTAAGGAAAGATTTATTCAAGTTTGAATCTATAATAGATTCTGAGAAATTTGGCATCAAAAATCCTTATTTCGTAGCTTATACAATCAATCACTCACAGATCACCAAAATATATAAGTCACTTCTAGAAGAGCCAAAAAATTGAAATTTGCTATGTGTTTGGGTTAGCATTAAAGTTAGATCATCAAAATATACAAGTCACTTCTAGAAGAGCTAAATATTTAAAATTTGCTAGGTGTTTGGGTTAGCATTAAAGGTATAAAAGGTATTTGCAAATTGTTGACTAGAAATAAATATATAACTTATATCATTTTACCTAACAAGTTTCAAAAATGCGAAGTGGTTTTCAACGATTCTACAGGTGTATTAAAACAACATATATTTATAGTTGTAGTAATTATTACCTAAACCGTATATTTACATATCCAGGATTATACACTATAGTTATGTAAACTTTCAATTTTTTTTTATGTTATTACATAAAGATAGTTTCTTTGTGCATATCAGTTTTCTTGAAACTTGAGATATTTTATAATTGCAATGGGGGTTTGGTTTTCAAAGACGAATATTTTGGCTTTGAAAAAAGATATATCGTTTTGCAAGTGGTTAGAAAATTTATATTATACAACCATATAACGCTATAACCATAAAGCCGTTTAATGAAACTAAAAATCTTTAATTTGTTTCGTTTTTAAGAAAATAGTTGGTCCTACCAGTTATTTAGAACTATGTGATAATGATAACCTGTGTGTTTATATGATAATTTATGCGCCAAAGTATTGATCACGTTTACTTCAAGCTATTCTTTATTTTCTGCACGGAAGTGCTTCTTATAGAATTATTCTTCTAAAGTCCAATCAAATGTTCTGCAGCATATAATAGATTATTGAAAGGAGCTTCAAGTTTATACCTGTAACGAACGCGGTCAAAATTACATTTACACAACTATTTTACTCACATCATGTTCCAGATACCTGCTCATGTGTGATGTGATGTGAATTGATCATGTACGTTTTGAAGTACGTGACAACACACACACACAAATATATATACATATATATATATATATGTGTATGTACATACGTATATATATATATATATATATATATATATATATATATATATATAATTAAACAACATTTTACACAAAGGCAGTAGAACGACTAACTTATTGCAAAGTAAAGTTACACATTGTTGTACATAGATGGCAGCACTAGTTTCGTATTTTCGATATTAATATTACAACACCCCCACTATATCTAATAATATGCCTAAACTAAAATTTAAACAATTTGTACACCTAACATATCTAAAAATTTATAATGTTTAACAGAACATAAACTTTTGGTGAACAAATCTGCAGGCATTTCAGCCGTTGGTAAATACTTAACATTCACAATATTATTTGCTACACATTCTCTACAAAAATGATATCTAATGTCTATGTGCTTGGTTCTTTTGTGGAAAACTGAATTAACAGTCAACTTTTGTGCACTTTGGTTGTCATTAAAAATATCAATAGTATAAAATTTTTTGTAATTTCATATAACAAATTTCTTAAGTCAACTGCTTCTTTGCAAGCTTCTGTAATTGCCATATATTCTGCTACTAGACAGCGCAACAGTTTTCTGTTTTTTTTGTTTCCCATGATATTACACAGCCTGATAAAGTAAAACAAATTCCAGTGTATGATCTCCTATCAATTTCGTTCCCTCCCCAATCAGAATCTACAAAACCTTCCAATATTGAGCTTCTTTCCAATATTGAGCTGAATACTTCAGACCGTAACTTCTAGTATATTTTAAATATCTCAATAATCGCTTTACATAGGCACAATGCTCTTTGGAAAAACAGTTAGTAAATTTACTTAAAAAGGCTACTGCATATACAATATCAGGTCTCGTCAATACAGCCAGATACATTAAACTTCCTATGATTTGCTGATATGGAAAATTATCTATACAATGCTCATTATTAGATAAATTTAACTTAAGCTCCATTGGTGTTCTAACAGGTTTGCATTGACTCATATTAAACTTATGCAACAGCTGATCAATATAATCAATATAATCTTTGATTTAAGGTCACTGTTTGCTCAGATTTATCAACATTTACATTTACTCCAAGACACTTCTTTATTTCTCCTAAGTCTTTAATTTTAAACTGACTAGCTCACATTTGCTTCAAAATTTTTGTCTCAGAAATATCATTTGAGAAAATAAAGAAATCGTCAACAAATAATGTTAAAATAGTTTTCAATTGATCTTGCATTTTTGTATACATACATGGTTCTATCTTTGATTGAGTATAATTCATATTTAATAAACACTCATCTACTTTCTTGTTCCTTGCTCTTGAGGACTGTTGTAATCCATAATTTTTTAATTTAAGTACCTGGCCATTCTTAGGTTTTTCAGAAAAACCTTTTGGTATTTGCATATAAATACTTTCCTCAAGAGTACCATTCAAGAAAGCAGTTGTTACATCTAGATGTGTAGTACTTAAACCTAGTTTTACTGACAATGCAAAAAGTAACCTCAAAGTGGTATGTCTCACTACTGGAGAAAAAGTTTCTGTAAAGTCCACACCTTTGATTTGCGAAAAACCTTTAGCTACTAATCGCGCACGAAAACGAACTTTATTCTCACTATCGTATTTTTTATGAAGCACCCACTTGCACTGTACAACTCTACCATATTTTGGAGCTTCACTTAACTCCCACGCATCATTTTCTTTAAAACACTGTAACTCTTCTTGCATTGCCGACTGCCACTGCTCCCTCTCCGGTCCATTCAAGGCATCATGTACTGACAAGCCAGCCGCATCGTCATATGTTTCACTGTCAACACACAGGTTAGATAACCCAAATCTCTCTGGTGCCTTCCTTGTCCTTGTAGGCCGCAATTGTGGGCTATTCGCTTGAACCTCTTCGAGTGTACTGTCTGCATCCTCATAGTCGCTTGGAACATATGTCTCATCATCAGACTGTGAACTGTTTAAAAAACTTTCAGAGTCATTTTAACTGGATGTTGACATACTCTTATGATGCTCAGGCGAACTTTGGCTAGATCTTGATTCGGGACCATCAGACTTCTCTCTATTCCCCACTGAATCAACATTCTGAACTTGCACTTCGATGAGATGCTCAGGATTTGATTCCTTCTCGATGATGATCACGTCTCTACTGGTTGTTACAGTCTTTGTTTCTGGATTGTATACTCTGTATCCTTTTTATATTATCTGGATATCCAATGAGAATACATTTGGACGACTTCTTGTCCCACTTCTTCCTCTTTTCTTTTGCAACATGGACCATAACAGTGCTTCCGAAGATTCTTATATTACTTATATCAGGTTTAGAGCCAGTCCACAGCTCATATGGGGTTCTATTGTTTAATGCTGCTGCCACAATTCGATTCTGCAGATACACTGCAGTATTCGTGGCTTCACCCCAGAACTCTTTGCCTAAACCTGCATCAAATAGTAGACATCTGGCTTTTTCTACTATTGTACGATTGAATCGTTCACACAATTCATTTTGTTGAGGAGTGTATGGATTGGTTTTCTGATGTTTCATGCCAAAACTATTCAGGTAATCTTCAAATTCTTTACTGCAGAACTCCAGCCCATTATCACTTCTTAATATTTTGATTGTTCTTTTTGTTTCATTTTCCACTTGAGCTTTAAAAATCTTGAAATACTTCAAAGCCTCATTCTTGTGTTTCAGAAAATAAACAAATGTCATCCGACTATGATCGTCAACAAACAACAAGAAGTATCTTGAGCCACCTATAGACACATTCTCCATAGGTCCACATATATCCGTATGGACAATATCTAGTTAGTTACTGCTTCTCTGACCAGTGCTCTTGAACGGTAACCTGGATTGTTTACCTTCACAGCATGTCGAACAGGAAGATTTGCTAATGTCAACTTTTTCATCAAGTGACATACCTTGGACGGCGTTCTTCATCTGATTCAAATAATCTTTATTTACGTGTCCTAATCTGCGATGCCATGTTACTCCTGACACAACTGATGCTGCTAAACTAACTTCTTTTAGCAGATTAACTTTATACACACCATTGACTAACGCTGCTATGGCGACCAAGTCATTCTTTTTGTTGTAAACTGAGCAACCACTTTCGTTAAAAGAGATATTGTTACCATTCATTATCAATTGGCTTACTGATAACAAGTTTGTTGTCAGACTTGGTACACATAATACGTTGCGTACTTCAATGTCGTAATCATAATTTTCTGTTGTAGTCGTAATTTTCACATCTCCAGAACACAATATTGACACCTTTTCACTGTTAGCAACAATTATTTCTCTGTTTTGTTCATATTGTGCATTCATAACCCAACTTTCATTGGCTGTGAGGTGTACACTTGCGCCCGAGTCGATATACCATTCATCTTTGTTGAAGTTTCCACTCAAAAATACTGCGCTAAAAGCATTTGATTGCATTCTCTCCTTTTTTTTCTGATTTGACGAGTTATTTTCCTTTTCACACTGACTTTTGTAGTGGCCGATTTGTTTACAGCGATAGCATTTTATCTGTTTTACATTTGACATATCAGTTCTACCAACATTACTTTTTCTGGCCATAGACAAATTTGTGTTGTTTTTCTTTTTAGACTGAAAAGCAAATGCACCGCTAACTTCACTCTCTTCATGACTTGCCAAATCCATATCCAACAGTTTTGTTTTGATGGAATCTGCCGTTATAGGAATGCCGGAATGCTCTATTGCCATGATCATAGGGGAAAATCGATCAGGCAATCCCGCTAATAGCAATGATACTGTCCATAAATCGTTGATTTCAAAACCTGTTCCGCTGAGTTTCTGTGCTGTATCAATAATCTGCGTCACGTAAGACGTCATCGAACTGCAATTCTCTCGGCGAATCGAAATCAAATTCCTTAGTAGACTATCCGTCGTGAAAATCCACTGTCATCGAATAATTGTTTCAGCTTCTCCCATAATTCTTTGGATGATGAAACATTTCTCACGTGAACGTATAATGATGGGTCGATCGTCATAATCAATTTCGCTCTGGTTTTTTCGTCATCTGCGGTTTTTATTTCTTGATTTAATTCTGGCTTGACACAATGTTTCATGCCTTCAAGAATTAAAAAATTCTCCGCCGCGAAACACCAATCATTGTAGTTATCGCGCCCCGTAAGCTTCGGCACATTGACAAGATAGTTAGCAGTCATTTTTGCGATGCACTTAATCTTGTACCCTGCGATAATACGGCAAAATAACAACAGTCTGTCACTATACAGTTCTATCACGTCCTTTTCACTGGATAATATTGCAAAAAAAAACTATTTTAACGCGAAATTATGAGCGTAAGGCCCATAACCTATAATTAAACAACATTTTACACAAAGGCAGTAGAACGACTAACTTATTGTAAAGTAAAGTTACACATTGTTGTACATAGATGGCAGCACTAGTTTCATATTTTTGATATTAACATTACAACAATATATATAAATATATATATTTGTGTGTGTGTGTGTGTTTTTTTAAATGTTGGATACCCCCTATTAAAATATTTTTATCGGATTTATGCTTTATGGACATGTAAACGCTTACATACTATATTATAATTTTTATATCATAAAATTTAGCAAACATATGTCATACCGATGTATTCAGACGTTTTATAAAAATTCTGGTATGGCCTAAGGACAAACAGAAGCATATTCGATATTTAACAGTAATGAACCTTAAACGTGGACTAGTTTGAAACTGGATTTGATGGGAATAATTTTTGCAAAGTACTTCCAATTTCAAGTAATAATAACAGCCAGTTACAGGCCTTCCATTTGAAAGGTAATTCTTGTTACATAATTAGTTTGCTAATTATATATTGGTATTTTATTTTATCTTTAAGCACGCATTTTATATAAAATTACTATTTATAGTAGTCTGAAGTATGTAGAATCACTTAATAAAAAGAAACCGTTAAGAAGTTTTT
Organism: Druceiella hillmani; assembly: GCA_039881145.1. Lineage (NCBI taxonomy): Eukaryota > Metazoa > Arthropoda > Insecta > Lepidoptera > Hepialidae > Druceiella > Druceiella hillmani. The sequence goes on along the minus strand of JAYKKI010000042.1, from coordinate 17,551,032 downwards.
ATAATTTTAGTGTGAATATAAATATTTTTTTAAACGGGTTTTACGGGTAATTCTTGTATTTAGCGTATCTATGATATTCAAGGCACCACAAGTTTCTAGGGTATCATATTAAAACGTGTAACAATATTCTGCAGTACAATATCTTACAGCCCCGTCGAGCGCGGCTGAACTGGTGTTTTGGTTGGCTGTAAGATATTTCTCTCGTAACAATAAGTTCGTCATATGTATCATTTGCATACATTAAAGTACATAAATACATAAGTAAATAAATAAATATATAAATAAAAAACTAAGAAACTAAAACTATTACAATATAGAGTGGACCACTCTCCCATACTAAGCGCACTGAGAATGGCATTATTACTCAATTTAGACGCTTCAAGCAACAAATACTCTTTAACTTTTAGTCAAGTACCAAACTCGGAATTTAAGGCTTTTCTTGTCATTTGCAATTCAAATAAACCGCTACCGCCAACGGTTCACGCCTACCGAGACAAAGGAAGTGGAATGTTGAGCAACCCATGTGAAAAAGTCAAGATAGTAGAGGTATTGCTTTTACTTCTTTTCACAATTCTCTTGATGCACTGTGCTGTAAAAACGTCATTAAAATTATATTCATCATTATTTATATTTTCTACTCGACGGGCTATAAATATATTAACAGATTTGAATTAAATTATAAATGTTTATAGATTCAAAGCCCATTAAAAAAAATGAAAGCATTAAGTCTCTCTTTTACGCCATGTCACATCATGTTATGAGTCAAGTAAAGTAAATCAACGTAAAACGAAACGTAGAGTAGGTCGTGTGCATGTCATATAGCATTGTTTGAATCTGTGTAATCTCATTTTCTTTTACTATTCTTTTGATGAACATCACTCTAATAATAAAGCTGGGATTTTTTCAGCATTCACAATTTTCTATTATAATATTGCCAACTTTCATTTTACTTCCTTCACGTATTTTTTTTGGATAAGTTGGAATATTTTTCATATAAATCATAACACAGACCAAAAATGTGAGATATAATTTACAATTAACTATATCAAGTGAGGAAATTGATACGAAAAAAATTAACAAGCAAAATTAAAAGAAAACGGGAGATTTTAAAATATGTTTGCAATTTTTTACATCTAAATCCTATGCATTACAATCAAATAGTATTATTTTACCCCTTAAATTTAATGTTGTATATTCAGGAAACATTTTTTTTATAATCTACATTATCAAACTTAATAAATATATACTTTAATTATAACGATCTTTAGGAATACAAATTACAACCTTTTCAGATACGGTATCTGTTACTGGCATCTAAAATGATCTGATTTTTAAATAAGTTAACAACATGAAAATTGAAGAATAAAAAACGCTATGAAAGTTTTTATTAAAGTCTTTTATTCGCAACGAGGAGAAGAACTTTGTAGTTAAAAATGATAACCGTCAGTGTAAAAACGAAAACTGAAAGGGCTGACGATAGGATGTTTCCAGCATTTTTCATGCACAAAATAAAATTTTACCACTGGTCGACAAATAAACTGAAAATCGTAACTTGTCGGGTATAATTTACTCAAGAGATTAAAATTTTGATGGCGAAGGAAAGTAAAGCGGAAAATCACCAATGAATGAAATTTGTTTAAGCGGTTACTGTATTCTACTGTATTTCCGTTGATAAAGATTCTTTGAAAAGTTTAAATAAATGACATTATATATATATATATATATAAATATATGTATATATATATATATATATATATATATATGTATATATATTATATATATATATATATATATATATATATATATATATATATATATATATATATGTATGTGTGTGTGTGTGTAAAATCCTATACTCATGTAGGTAGGTTTCCAATGATATTTTAGATACTAATTATCTAAAATCTCCAAAAAAGAGCTCAAAATTTTGATCTTAACGCAGATTTCAAATTATTACAAATTTTCTTTTCATTTTTGGTTTTTAGTCACGAATTATCCTCCACGAATCCCAGGTTGAAAGTTTCCAAGCGATACTCTTTGTAAAAGAAGCACAACTGGAGGTAATATTACTGCTATTATGCTAAAAATTACGGAACATCAGAGGAAGCTTCAGGGAAGGATTTCCGGCCTACTTTAAGAATATGCGTTATAAATATTAGAGCGAGTTCATCAAAGGGTTTCAAAGAATTTCGCCCTCAAGGGTACTATTTGCTAAAACACAGGCAAATGAAAGAAAACATTGTCAATAGTCGAATTTGAATTACAAAAAAAGTTTGAAAGTAATGTTGAGTTTTATTTTATCTCAATCCGTTCACTCCACCAAAAGATATGCGAATTTAATACTCCTAAAACTTAATTTAAATTTGTTCAACTTGAATAAAGAAATGCCCAATTATTACAGCAGTTACATAAATGTATAGTATGCATAAATCGATAGCGGTACGTTTATTTTAAATCGCGCAATAAAATTTTCAAATATTAGCAAAAGGGGCACAGTATAAGTAAATCTGATCTGCTGCGGGAGAGGTAAAGGTTCAAGTATACGTATGAGGAAAGATGATGTCAATAATCGTCTTCTGTAGATACAATTTTTTAATGTCGTATGTTTCCAATTTAAGCTTACTTTGTTTTCACACTTTTTTAAAAAAGATTGGCTCTGTTATAAATATTCACAATTTAATTATTTTGGTAGATTTACTAAGATACTATATAAATTTGATTGCCTATGCGTATAGTAATTTTAAAGTAATAGCTTTTGCATATATTGAAAGTTTTAGGAAAAAAAAGTATGATTTAGATGAACGTAATAAGGGTCAGATAAAAGAAAAATATTGTTTTTGGAATTTTTTTCTGTTTGTGTGCACGTAATTTAAAATCTATTGAAATAATTCGGTTTGAATTCGTCCTAAATTAAAAAAGTAACAAGTAGTTTTCATAGTCAGAAAACATATGAATTAAATATTAAAGAAAAATAAATAGTATTACATTAGTGCCACGTAAAATGCCTAGTTACCCGATAAATTTGGTGTAAATTGATAGGTATAATATTAGGTAAATTTAGGTATTTTACTATATACACATGTTTGTGCAGTGAAGGTGTTTAGGAGAAAATATTAAGAGTAATATAATAAAAGTAATACAATTATAGCAATTTCTTAATAAACAGACAATATGGCAATTTGAACTTTCATTAAAAAGTATATTTAATTATGAAAGTTTACTTCCATAACTATGTGTATTAATCTTAAATTTTACTTAATAATATTTTTTGAAGTCCACTGGCGAACAAAATTGCAGGCACAGATAGTTTATAATGAAATTAATAAATTACTAAGCATGTTAGGAATATTTTCATACCGTTCCTTTCAAGAAATTGAAATAAAACGGGAAATTAAGATTGTATCGAAAAAAAAAATCACCTAGCTCTTTGTATTTCTATAGATCCATTAAAATCCTCGCAGTTTTTATAAATATGCTGGAGTGAGAATGAACAATGTGCTCAAGTTGCATGTCAGTATTTTTTATGCATTTGATAGTGCCATGTCGCTCATCTTTTCATTTACATAAAAGTAAATGGATATCCATTATATATCAGTAACTCCATTTTCAATTACAATGGTTTATCCCAGAATGAAGATATCAATGTGAAAAAATATTGGCCAGGCGTTATATGCAGAGCTCGGTCTTTTTTATTTCATTCAATCTTCAACTATAATTTTGCATCATAAGCTTTCACAAGTTTATCATTCAAATATTCAATTCACTCATTCAAGTATTCAATATAACAGCGAGTTTACCCAAGTAAAATTTTTAATTAATGATATAATACCAAGGAATGTCATTAGGCTTATTTTAAATCGTTTTGGGTTGAGTTATTAATTTTAACCTAAGCATAAAATTGGTGTGACCGTTAGTGACTACAGGTATGTAGCAATGATTTAAAAAATGTTATGGAATATACCTTTTCATGGCTGATAAGACTTTTTAAAGCCTGGAAACTGTTTGAACGGACAAGAGCTTGAAATAGATTTGTTTCGCCCGATTTAAGGATATGATTTTCATGTAATAGTTTTTTGTAATGGTTTGCACTGGCTTGGAAATTTTCTTACAAATCCATTACACCGTCAAATATTTAGTAAAATTTATGGACTCTTGGAATGTCTGTAAAGTTATTTAATATTGTAGTGGGTATTTACTATGTGTAGTTTCTCATGGTGAACTGGTCGTATTTTAGCTCAAAATCATTGCAATATATATTTATACCTGAGGGCAAAATAAAGATTAGTATGCACTAAATGTGTTTAATACTAATATTTATAAAATTTTTATTTTTTATATTTATAACGAATACTGTTTTCTTCTTTGTTAATAAATTTAAGAGCAATAGAAATCTTTGCTAAATTTTTTCTGCCCGTTTCTTTTAGTTGAAATGTTCGAAGCGTTAAATTGTGTCCACTTGCACTGAATAATTGGTTTCATGCAATTCAGTATGATTTATAATAGTATTTAGCAGGTATATATTTTCCAAATATTCGTAATTTATAGCCTTCTTAGAAATTTCGAACGTCAAAAATGAATATATCGGTTTTGATATATTAAAGCGAATATTTCCATACATAATGGCAATACGTTGACAGCAATGTTTAAAAATTGTATCCTCATTTAAAAACAAAAACGAATAAAATTACGGAGCTAAAAATGGAACTGAAACCGCTCAAGAATGAAAAGTATTACAAATGCATAGTACAACACGATTTTTTAAATTTTATTATTTATTTTAAAAATTATAATATTTTAAATATTCTAGAAAAATTACATAAATATTTATTATTTTTATATATACCAAAATACCTCGTTTGCTGAAGGCTAAAGTCTTCAACCTGTATGTGTTCCAGTGAAGAACTACGGAATGAGACGAGGAATACTCCCTTACTTTAGACCTGGTAAAAAGACTCCAAGTCACTTAACAGGATGTGAGCCGAGAGATTTCTCTAGGAAATATTATCCAATAGAGAAAAATCGCAGAACAACTAAGGTCATCGACGTGTCTAAAAAATTGACAGGCTGAAATCACAATGGCTAGGCTATATATTTCTTAAAACGTATAGCCATAGGAGAGCAAGATTTTCGAATGATGACTACGTACTGAAAGATGCATAAATGGGACAACTCCTTCTGAGTAGACAAGTGATCTGCTAAACGTCACCTAAAATCGTTGGAAGTAAGTAGAAAAAACTATTTTTTAAAATTATTTTTTCACTAGGTAGAGCCATACATTGCTTAAAGTGAAATCGAAATATGAATGTACAATATTAAGAAAATGTAATTTAAAAATGTAGGCGGAAAATTTCAAACGTATATTGAGTGATAAAATATTTTTTAATATTTGGAAAACAAAAATTTGGAATATAGAAATTGTATGTGCAATCTATATTATCTTTGGATATTGCAAAAAATGTATGCTCAAAAAAGTAAAATGTGAAGAAAAGTTACGACTTCTGGTGTTATAGTTAAAATGTAAATCTATGTTGCAAGATAAAAATATTTTATATTGAAATAGGAAATTTAACTAAAAATCCATCTTTATTTGATGCCCACTACCTTTGTATAAAGAAATGGAGTACAAAATAAGATATAAATAGAATAAAATAAAAAAACGAATGTGTCTGTCATGAATATTTTTAAATAAAATGAAGCACTACTTGCTGAAGGTGCGCTACTAAGCCTAAAACAACAGTTTTTGGGACTTTTGTCTGTTTGTTTGTCTGTGCGAATGTTCGTTGTGCACGATAATCTCAGATCAATACATCATTGGAATACATCATTGGAAACCGCATCTAAATCAGTAGATTCAGATGCCATTTACAATTATGTATTACGTTAGCTTGGGCTAAAATTTAGGCTAAGTTTCACTTCAATAGGTTCAAAAATAAAAAAAATGCGTCACTTTTTATTTTATGTTCGTTGTGCGCGCTAAAATCAGAACCGGCGAATCAAAAAAAGAAAACCCAAATAAATCCTCACAACTTTTCTTGCTCCGAATTTCACGCGGACGAAATCGCGAGCACAACTAAATAAGTAAAACGTTAAGGCTCTCACTTTCATTCCAATGTGTCAATTTTTGGATTTTTAATTCATGGATTATTTAAACAACTCATGACACTGATAAACCTACGCTGTTAAAATTAAACCTCGTATCGCGCAATCGTCTGAGTTACGATTACGTGCACGATATCTTCTCCCGCAAGTTTATGAAAATTGTCATTTAAGTAAGGTATTTGCGCAGTACTTTATATTTTAATATTAAATATTTTATAATTAGTTTTTTATAATATTTACCTAACGAAAACATTAGCCCGAATATAATAAACCCAATTTCTTTTATCCATTTTTAAATTTTTAGATAAAATTAAGCTCTTTACCCGTTATGACATATAATAAAATTATAACGAAATTCGATTTAAAATATTGTATAAAATTAACTACGATTTTTTCATATTTGTCAAATTTAATAAACTAAACTGTACAATGTAAAGCAATTGGTCAATTTCTTGACAACATAAACTCCCGCAATAGGTACAAAGCAAGCAAACAAGCTTGATTTACTCCTTTCTTTTCCGTTTGCAGAAATATAAGAATTTTAAGAATGGAATATTGAGTTTTTCCACGATGGAGTGCTCCCCTGATCAATTTTCATTCAAATCCACTAGGTAACTACAATGTTATCTAGAGAATATTACTAAGGCACTTTTAGAGCAATTAAAACAAATGTATGAAAGCCTTAAGTCTGATAATTTTATACTTCATTTTGGATATATGAACTACCAAAGAAATCGCATTGCCTATTGCCAATGGCGAGCTAAAATGATTTTTTTTAATTAATCCAAGATTTTAAAGTCTCAGATGTTTTAATTGTACGGTATTACGTTTCGCATTGGCGTGTGCGTGTGAAATATTTATTATTCCTTTCATTAAAATTGAAAAAAAAACCTTGCAATATATAATTTACAGATAAATAAAAATATAATATTCAATTGCCTTCATGGGATTAATTCACTTAAAATATTGATTTGCTCATTAAATTTTAGATACGGTTAATACCAAGATGTCTATAACTTTAACCCAACAAAATGTTTGCACACAGTACATAATTTTCAATATAAATAATTCGCAGGACGCACTGAACACTTGTCTATATAAATAGTCAGGGGCTACTATGTACTAGTTTGCAGTAATATAAACAATAATTTGCAACTTAGTCGCATCTCAAACGAAAAATTCAAAAATTCTGCAAACAAAGTAATTTTATAAAATGGTGGTAGAAAATTTTACAGCTGAGTGTTTGAAAAATAGTGTAATAATTTTAATTTTCTTTCACTAATTATAAAACTGCTAATGATGCTTGATTTGGGATCAAAATATGGTGCAGTATGTTCCGAACGAATTTCATAGACTTCTGTATCTCAAAATAAAGAAAACAAAATTAAAAAATATCCACATATGATCACTCACGTGCTTGTGAATCGGAGACATTTTTCTCAGAAACCATTTTATCTAGAATCTTGAAGTTCGGCAAAATACTAAAGCCATATATATGCACCAATGTTCATAGTGCATTTGGCTTCGAATTAAAATATTTATGTAAAAATGTTGAATTAGCCGATTTTTCAATTTTGTATGTCATAAGGAGACTCATTTGAAACACTGAATAATAAGAATTTGTTTACTGATGTTTATGGATTCTTACAAAAATACATTTGGTTACAGAAATATGTAAAAACTTACAAAATTGATCAAGTTTTTTGCTACTGAACTGTAGATGATGTGCTATGGAATTTCATCAAAAAACTTTTGAAAATGAAGGGTTCTGCTACACCGTAGGTGTTACCTTACGGAATTGGTTTAACCATGATATTATAGACGTTACTCTATATAATCGAATATAATCCAAAATATAGATATCATGTAAATATATATGTTAGATACTGATTAAAGGGTAAAGTAATTGTTAAAGTAATTGTTAAAGTAATTGTTAAGGGTAAAGTGTTGTAAAATGGATTCAATTAAGAGTATTTTTTATGTTCCCTTCTCTTTAGATGAATATTTTATCTGAATTAGGCATATAGTATGCAAAATACGACTTCAAATGTGCGCACGCTTCACGGTATCCAACACCAATGTCGATGTAACTTCGGAACATTTTGAAATATGATGATGAAATAAACTAAGTTGGTCCTCAGGTAAATAGTAGCCTGTACCTGTAAATTCATGTAAATAACTTTAATCGTTGCCTAGTTAAATCTGTTCGAACTGAAAAAAAAAATTTGTATTCGTTTTAGTATTCAAATATTCAAACAGAAAAATATTTGAAAACTAAGACACAATTCAGATTTTCCTGTACTAATATGTATTGAATTAGATCATTATTTAATAACATTTAAATTTTTACTCGCACTAAAACAAACGCAGGTTTATCTCATATCTCACATCTACATTATAGAAAAGCGGATACAAAGCAAACGATGCTAATGAAGCTTGTATCGTCAGAGTCGTATGAATATATAAATGCCGTTTTCGGGTCGACGATTTTGCATACTGAAGCCTTATTTTTGGACGAAATACGAAGCGCTTCCATCTCTATCGCTAGTGAACTATCGACGGAAACGACGTATTTGAATTGTAAATGACGGGTTAAGCTGAAAATCCCGGGTTCAATACTGGATTAGGAATTTCAAAGGTTTAAACGCTCTAGGTATTTAGTGTAAGGTCGCACGCTAGGATCTGTCAGTGCGCGGTTTATGAGTGAGCACGTTGAATGGCTCTTTATTTACTGAGTTAATTCATTCAAAGATAATGACTTAGCCTTGAAGTAATGACTATCTAAATAAGCTCAAATGAAATTTTTTTTTATCATATTAGTCCTTCGCTGAATAATATTTAACGATTGGTTTAATTAATTTCCTATAATGCGTGGTTCAAATTATGCTAACGATTTTCTACGTTTATCAAGAAGCTGTTTATTAGACAATTATTACTATAAGGAAAAGTATAAGAAAAATTTATTAATAATTAGAAAATTTTTTAGGAAAATTGTTCATGTGAAAAAAAATATATAGTGTATAGAACCTGAAAAAAAATCAAATTAATGGTTTGAAGTTTACTGCTTCAAAAGGAAGAAATATAACCATCATGAAAAGAAAACACTTTATCTTCTTTTCTTTTTTTTATGAATTTTAAGACATTCAATTTTAGTACGAAAAGTGTGAACTGGAAAAACTGAAAAGTGAAAAATTGAGTTTTCGTATCGATATACGAGGATCATTCAATGAGTTAATTAAAGGCAGATAAAAACACAGATAACAAGTCCATGGTATAGAATATCACAGAGAAGGAAATGTTGTATTATTGAAACATTCAAACAAAGTTTATAACTTTTCTATTAGTCTGGCAGTTTGATTACTACCGTATCACTTTCATATTGTGAAAAAATGTCTTGATAAACTATCGTTGCGTACATGTATATAAACATAAATGCATGTGTACTATTTCCACCATCACCCGGGTTGTCACAAAGCCCCTCTAGAGATCTGTAACACTCCATACTTATACAGAAAAGGGGACCTCCAAAATTCCCTTGTCTACAACAAAACGCTTAGGAATGTACCATTTAGGACCTCAATTTTTTCATGATTAAGTTTTACGAATGCTTTAAATAATTCGAAGGCTGGTTTTCTCTCAACCAATTCACAGTAACTAAATAAACCACATCCTAAAAAAACAAATAATTCCGCTTTACTATTTCGACGCATACTTTCAAACAAAAGTCCACGCGCTCACGCGTGTGTGCTCACCGCATTTCAATAGTGTATACCTCATCTACTGCGTTTCGCAATCACTTCTGCAAACTAAGCTGTCTTAACACGAACCTCTGTACGCTTGGTGTGCGTGCGTGCTTCATATGTTTCCTCTACCTTATCCTAAAATATTTGGTATATATTTAAGAAAGAACAAAATAAGAAGATTAGGAAATAATAAATTTGCCACAATTTTTTCAGAATTTGCTGAAATCTTGTACAAACTTCTGAAACCTCTCTCATTGAATATAAATTGCGAACGACGTTTATAAATAGCGTTTGACATTCAGTTAGCAACCAAGTTTCGTCGAGAAACAGGGAAACAAAATATGAAAATTTCTCGAATAGAACTTGGACTGCTTTTGAATTGTGGATCGGGATATTCTCTCCTATTGTACAGCCAAACATCGATTTCAAACATTTAAAAAGGAAGGAATTTCAATCTTTCCAATAATCCTAAGCCAGCTTTCTACATTAGATTTAGAAAAAAAATGAAAACAACATTGAAGCAGATCCTAGGTTAGGATCGCGTTGAACTACTTTGGCGCTCTTCTAGTACAAAAGAAAAAGAACATCGTGCTTTGGATAGTGGAAATATATATTTGGTTGGTTGAAATCAGATGGCACTTTCATAACATGTCTACGAACATTTCATTTTATTTCACTGAACGTTATTCAAAATATTATATCAAAAAAATAAATGGAAAGTTCTAAAATCATTTATTTTAAATTTTTTTCTTAGATTAAAAATGTACTAATTATGATTTACAATTGTTGTGCAAAATTGAAAGAGTTTTAATATTACCAATGGTTAACTTCTAAAGTCTAAATTTTATGGCAAAATTTGGTCCGACGTAAGATGATAATATACTTCTTACAAAAGCAACTGCAATTATTTCAATTAAACTTTTCTTTGAATTTTACAAATATAAAATGAAACGAAAACGATTATATATATATATATATATATATATATATATATATATATATATATATATATATATTGATGTGCTTGAAAATATTTTAATAATAATGGTACGTAACACAACAGAGTGTAAGTAGAAACGGAATATCTTTATTTCACTTTCTGAAGAGGCTTTGGAGAAATCTCAAAGAGTGGCATTAAATCAATGGAATTACTATTGTACAATACGCGTTCTTTTGCTCTCATTTTCATTGCACATATTATTAACGCTATTGCCAGTGTATTCGCGCCATTATCAGTTTTAATCGGCCAAGATATTTTGTCTTGTAAAATTAGATATTTAATGAAATTATCAATATCTTTGGTGTTAAGTGTACGATTATTAAGAGTTTTCAATTTCAGTTGAACCGTTGTAAACTAATAATTAGCTTACTTTTCTATTTCCTAAACGGAAACTACAATGTCAGTTTGGGATATTAAAAATTTGCTGACTATCTCATGTGATTTTAGTTTAAAATGCTATTCTTATAGATTTATTCAGTCAAGCAGCATCTACGTAGATTAATATCCTTTGTCAATGTCGTTCACAAGCTTGTTTTATAGGAAAGGGTAATTATAATATTTTCTGAATGGTTTTCACGTTTTTCAATTGAAACTTACCTCTTTTGTTTTATGTAACTAATTATTTTAATTACTTATATCGTATATAGATGGTTATATTATGTAGTGAACGTAGAAAATGAATTACGAGTAAACACGGGTGTCTACGTGTATATGTTTTTTTTATTTCTAACTCACCGATGGTAGCTCATAAACATTTCTCTACCCGTTTTTGAGTATATCAAGTGGAACTTCTTTAGCGACGTCTGAGTTATTCTATAACGTTAAAATTACACAACGTGAGACATTTTTGATAAAATAATTGTTGAACACGTCCAACATACAGTGGATTGGTAAAGCGCTAACAACATGGTGATAGAGAATGTCACAAAAATTATTCAAATGCTAATTTGTCGACGAAGCAAATCGCGAATGATTTTCATGCATTTAGTTTTGTAGACTATTGAGTGTTTAAAAAAAATCACTTTTAAACTTTTATTCATTTTATTCACTAACCGAATAAATAAATTAATGTAAACTAAAGCTTAGCTTGTAAGTTTTGTTTACACTTTCATGAAAACATTCTCCGTAGAGCGAACTGGACACAGGTGGGCGACAAATGAGCTCTAAAATTGTTCCATTAGTTCAGGAAAGGAACGAGAAAATTACGGTCGTTAAACCGACTTTATCTCTGTTTATTCGTTTTAAACCCTTTTGTACCTTAATTGCTACCAGTTTCGTGCTACTAGTAAGTAGCGTTAATGAAATTAGATATCCCTAAGATTACATAATATTTTGAACTAATTTAGTATCTAGTTATTTATCTAACTGAAAATAACGCCACATCTAACGTGTTTGAGTATTAGTTTCTTGAATAATTTTATTGATGTATATAATTTTATTGATATTATATACTCATCATATATAGTCATACGACATTAAATATTAACTATTGATTGCCACTATTTAAGAGTTATTAGCAACCATGTCAACTGACGTGTTTAGTAAATATATACTCTTCACATATCCGTTCTTAACACTAAAGACAAGACACACATTGATTTTAACTTTAATCTTTTTATAATGACAAAAATATAATTTTTCTCTTTACTACTCGTCTTTTGAGTAAAATCTATTTAAATTATCATAATTATTTTGTCTATATTTGATTTGTGGAATACCTTAATGTCTCATGCAACTGAAATGCTGATGAGGATTGTATTGGCAGATGCTATGCAAATTTACCTGTAAACTTTATATTTTGTATAACCGTTTACATTTCAGAGACCTGTAGCATTTTACTTAATACAAAGAAAATTATTCTCTGAAGGAGCGTTTTTGAATTACGAAGAGCTAGCTATGTTTTAAACCTTATTTGAATATGGGTTTAAAACGATTGTCGATTTAGTTGTAAGATTATTGCATATTCTTGTAAAATATACTGTTGCACTGTGGTTTCATTAAAAACATGAAGATTTTTTGTTCATTATTTTTGCATTAACTCATTCACGCGTAATATTATAAAATATTAATCTAGAAATACTGATGTTCAGGTCAGTACTCTACAGATTAATATACGTAAATAAGATTTCCAGCAATATATTTTAATGACCTTATCAATAACTTAACATCCAGCTCGTATCATGAGATCGAATAAATGAAAGACTTAAAGTAATCTTAAGTTTTGTTTTGAGACTGCTGCTGTTGCTTTTTATATAAGGAATCTGTCCAAACTTCAATTTTTAATTATTTACTCATTACGCTAATTAACGCACTGAAGTCATATAAGCTTAATGGATAGAGAAAAGTGGAGTAAAGTCAATGGCAAATGAAGGATGAAATAAAAATTAAACATGAATATTTCGAAAAGACTTACCGGGCCGTTTTCTTAAGGATCTCCTATAAAAAATAAACAGATTCAGTTTTTGGAAAGTCTTTAAACGTGAATTTAGGAACTTTTTCATGAAATGTTAACAGTAAAAAAAACCATAGTATACAAATCAGAGAAAATAACGAAACACTTTCTTTCGTTTTCACATTATAATTTTTTTTTTATATTAATATTTTATTATCTTAAGCACTTTTGATTAGATATTGAAAGCTAATTGGTATATTGATATTTCATATTATTAATCATATAATTCTATTGACTTTCTTTCTTATGTTTACTCTAATAGGTTTAAAAAAAATTAGTAAGATTGATGACACACTCCTTACCGCAAACAATTTAAAAATGTTAGGCGGAAAGCGAATTTCAACACTAGGAAGAAAATTCGAAACATATTCCTTTTCCAGATTATAATGTAAAACAAAACTTTCCTAACATGAAACCAACATTATAGTTCTGGTTTAAAACTTTTTGGAGTACTAAACCATATATAACCGTAATAGAAATATTCGACAGACACACGTTATTTTTCGGAATGATATGAATTTTCGAAGAAGTTTTACGGAGAAAACTCAGTTTAAATTTGGAAAACCTATATACACCTTGGGCTGCTAGTTACGGTTTTGATCGATCAGTTTCCCTTTCATTGGGATTAAAGAAAAATAAATCATGTTAATGTTTGTTCAATATCAGCTATCGATTGTGACAATTAGTGGAATATTATAATTCATATGTCACTTCCTTTTTTATTTGAACATATATAAGCAGAACAAAATATTTTATTTCCAGAGACATAATTCTTATCATTTTCATAATTTTCGTATTAATTATAAAATTCGTATTACTAAGAGTTATGGTACTAATGATTTATTAATCTGAATATATTGTATCGAAATTTCATCCTATATTAAATTTAGTAATAATGTTTTGCATTGTATAAATGAAGAGAAATTAGGTTATTTCAATATATTATTGAATTGTATCTAATTTCCTACGCGCCAAAACAATATAACACTATTCTAATAATAATTAAGCAAGGAGGTAGTTTAGGTAAATGAGTGAACGCACGCAGTATAGGTTTATTGATCTCGTTCTTATTCTAAACTCTTTTAGATTCGTTTCGTTGTTTTCGTATATAATTGTATCTCCGCACAGAACTCTAGAAATATTAACAAAAAAATAATTTGGTTTGAATTATTCAATTTGTAGGTCTAGATTGAATCACTAAAGGTTCCAATATACTAAGTCAAATAATATTTACGTTTAACCCTACCTCAAATAATTTTAGATTTCGGTATGCAGATGTATGGAAACAACTTTTCAGTGAATTAAGTAAACATCGATATGTTCTCATCGACGGCTAGAACATGAGTAGATTTTCAGATTGGAATGAATTTTACATGCCAGATTTTCTTTTTAAAATTCCATTTATATTATCTGTAACGTAAGATTCAAATATTGTTTTTGGTCTATATTTAAGTGTAAAAGAATAACTTGTTCAGAGGTATTTACAGCCATAACTATGCAAAATACTTATATATTTAGCTATTTACTTTTAAATTGAGATTACCAAGAAATTATCTAAATATTTAATATTATGGAATAAATAAACCTACTACTTAAAAAAAAAGTTTGGTCTATGCCATAATGTGATCATTGCCATACGAATCAACACTTCGACAGAGAGACGGATAAAAATTCTAAAAACAGATTTTCGGACTTTTTCTGTCATTTTATGAGCTAAAGCAATCACTCTTTTATAAAACGTTTTCCATCTACAAGATTCAATTTTATTATTTGTACAAATAATAAAATGATATAGAAATCATACTATGGGTCAAGTGGATGCCGATTCTTGACAGTGATAAACTAATATTTTCCTTCATATCTATAATGTGTAAAGTAATCTTAAAAGTGCACTGAACGTCAACTCTGAATCTAGGGTATTACGTGTTTATGAGGTCGTATTAGGTTCTGAAAATCTCTTAGCCTTCTTATTTCCGATTAAAATATGTTAATGCTTGAATACGTATATTACTATATTCTACTAAATTGTGGAGTAAAGTGCTCTACCACATAATATTTTTCAATATCACGTAATATTTTTCAATATATTTCAAAAGATTATGCTTTCCATAACTAAATAATCAGTTTGCTTTTTCATTTTTTCACCCATTCCTAATTTCCTTCAGCCTCTCCGACAAATGTGCATAAATATGCATACTTATATAAGTATCCATAATTACACATATTCGTTGTCGAGACTAAAAGAAACTGTGTTGCTACGTATATATGTTTAAGTACATACATTTATGCAAACTTATACATTTATGCTTATATATTATAATAAATCTGGGAAAAATATTTAAGTTTTAGAAAAGTAACATGTATTCTTGTTATTCAGACAATTATTTGCTGTTTCGTTATTTGTATTAAACAGTATTATATTTGTTAATTGTAAGAAATTTGTTTTAAAACAATAAGTTTCATTAAATACGTGTGTATATTAAAGTTTCTCGATAAATAAAAAAAGTGTTGCAATACATGGTCAAATATAATTACAGGGGATGAGGAAAATTTAATATTTAGTATATTTAAAGTTAATTTTTAAAAATAATTCTATTAAAATTATCACCGAATATTATTGAATTAAAATTTAGACACAACATATTATTAATACCTGATATAAAACGGTCATATTTTGGCTATAAACCACTTTTAATCTGAGTCTTGAGTTGGCCGGTTGGTTTTATGTCACTGAAAGTGTGTGAAGATAAAATTACGAGGTAGATAAAGATTTCCGATCACTGCTAGAGCTCTAACAAGAGGAAAAACTTAAACCCAACTACGGAAATATAAGTGAAAGGTACGAAATACATATATACTGTGAAATTGATAACGTTATGTAACTTGGGATAGTCTCTTGATCAAAACGAGTCTAAGTACACGTCGTTCGTTAAAATCATGTTGGCGATTTAGTGTGTACGAAAGAATAGGCTTACATATACATAGGCTTTGAAATGCATAACGTTATATACTAAAAGACACTCTCTGGATCAAGGCGAATTTAACGATATATCATTTGTTGAAATCGTTATAGTAGTTTAGTCTGTACGAGGGAACAAACTAAGTCACATATATTCATTCATGGCCTATGAAATTCATAACCCTTCCTCCGCCGTAGTCGAGTAAATACCTATACATATTTTTATGATATCAATATATTAGTCATATATAAAGTAATGCTAATAAATCCATGTACAAAAAATTACGTATGATTGCTTACGATTGGTGAAAAAAACAGTTAAACCATTAAGTCTGAGAGGGCTTTTCCTACAAGCGATCCGTAATCACTTACGTGCGTAATGAATATGAATAATTAAGGTGATATAGCAATAAAATATTCACAATTTAGAATATATTATAAACTTTGTTAATGTTTTACCTAATATGTCTTTTACATCGAGGATTTATCAAAAAAACTGTGAGATTTAGAATCATCGTACACAGTTTACTAATAAACTTTAAGTAATCTTTTGGCAATGCCGGATTGTCGTGAGTTTGACTTTAGCAATCTCAGAAATGGAATTATTTGCTTTTATTTATTTAAATTATTTTTAGGTATTTGCTTAAATTTCATAAAATATTTTAGAAACGCTTTAACATATCTTGAATTTGTGAAAAGAAATGTTTGTGAATAGTTTTTCCTATCAATATCCTGCGCGACAGTGAAATTGAAAAAAAAAACCAAGTAATTAATTTGCGCTCTAAAATTACAATATAAATATTTTTGATTGTATCATATATATACGGGTTAATATGATAAAAACTTTCAAATTTAAAGATCAAAGGTTTTCTGAGAAAAAAAAATTTACCGGATACTGATCATATAAATTCTTTTGAAGGATGGAACCTTTAAAATTAACTGAAAAAATTACCCATAACAATTACGTCATTGCTTTCTTTATTTTGAATGTATGGTGCAAGTAGAGAATTTTATTGAAAGCAGGCAAGAAAAGGAAACGCAAGTAAATAAAAATAGTACAGGTAAATATCACTTTTTTCAATAAATTTTACAGTTTATGTACAAAAACTCTGATCTGATCATAGCTCCTGTAAAAGTAGCCGGCGAAATTTCTGGGAAACGAAATAATTGAAAGCCGAAAAGTTACGATCCCTACTAAGAGTTCTTAATTAATTGTTTTTAATTACATCAAACCGGGATTAAAACTTTGTCTTTGTAAATTAAAACCGTTAATGCGAAAAGAAACACTTTTTCAGCAGCATTTTTCTTATGCGAGACGTTTCATCGTTGGCCCGTGGGGTTAAATTCTTAAGTTTTTGGAGCGTTAACTCAATTTAATGAAGAAATTTAAACTTCAATGAAATTGGAGAAGAGAAAAGCTGTCATTGAAAACAATTTGTTTATTTATTTTTATCTTCCATTGTTGTTTATCTTGCCTTTAAAAAAACCATTAAATCCGAGTTGAACTTTCACTATGGAGGTTTCATATATGCATAGGTACATCGTTATTTACATACATTTACGAAGTATTTCAATTAAACTATTTATGACATAAGTTTATTTCCTAGATCTTAATATACTGCGAAATATATCTTTCATAAGCATAATAATATCACGAGTTTCTCAGAAATTTTAAACCTTAGAAAATGGCTACAGTTTTCACGTATTAATTTTCTAGTCAGCTTTTCCAAATTTCTTGTCTTTTTCACGATTTAATTCACTTTTTCTAGAAATAAAGGGGCAAGAAAGCGGTGTCAAGCTTTCTAAAAATATTGTTTGATGTGGAAATGTGTTTTATTTATCGTTGGGGTTATAATATTGAGAGTGGGGTAGAATATGAAATTTTCTCCAGGTAAATTACCATATTAATATTTTAAAGGCTGGGCTACAGCAAAATATGGGAGTTAATATGATTTATTACTATACCAAAATTTCAAGCTTCTACGTCTTCGAGGAAATTAGCTGTAATCGAGAGACAAACAGATATGCGGAAGATGTCATAAGAGTTTCGTTTTTTTCTTTTTACGTAACCTTAAAAGATATCTTGTAGTTTTTTCTTCCATTTAAAACTTAGGAGTAATACTGAAAAATTATAAAATATAATTAAGCAAGTTATACAATTTAGACATTCGCAATTAGCGCTTCTACTTTGGCAAAATAACTTATTAAGAAATGTAATATTCCACTAACGCTGACAGCTGATCTTCGGTGGGATTTGATTTAAATTTAAAGCGTTTTGTTTCAAAATCTGTAGTACTAATTTCTTCTTAGTTTTGTAAATATATTTTTTTTTATTCCCATAAATGAAGTGAGATCATATCCAGCTTGATCCACCTAACAAAACTTTGCAAACTATAGTTGCATGTAAAAATTAGCTGCGTTGAAGTCTGCACAATTAATTACTTTAAGCGCCAATAATTTTTCTTAGGAAAAACAAAATTAAACTGATTTTGAAATCGAACACCTCATGTGATCTTAGATGTGTAAACAGGAATTACTTTAACGTAGAAATTCATAACTTATCTCAAATATGATCGCGTGTTCAGAGTTACGTTTCTAATTCTGTACCACCAGCTTAAATTATTTTAATGATGATGAGTTCAAATTAGTTGCACTCGATTTGGCACTTTATTGCTTATTTGCTGTATTATGCGTTCTTTAATTAAATTATTATTTGATATTTTAGGTATTAATTTTTTTGCATAACGTAACTCTCCGACTGACATGCAAATTATTTTAAGCTAATGTAATTTGCTTATGATAAAAAAAGAATCAAGTTTTTGTTTAGAAAAGTTTTGAAATAAACTACTGTTCATTATTCAACTCGCCTTGTATAAAGAATATCTATATAATTTAACTACTTACGAGAAATTAAGTGCCACAGGACAAGGGTAGATTCAATAAACTTAGAGCATAACATTGATTCTGAAAGATAGAAATTACGCTGTGACGACAAGTATAAATTGTTTTTTTTAAATTCGTAGAATAGTTACGATTTAATAAAAATACAGACCAAAATAACAACATAATATATTATAATAAAATATATTATAAATTTATCAAAATATTTTGTAAATAACAAAATATTAGGTTTCTAAAATAGGTTTTTGAAATAATTTTAAACAAGAATGACCATTAATTTTCTTCAGCAAAATATATAAATTATTTAAACGAAAACCAAGTACTGTAGAGAATTAGATCACAATTTAAAAAATATTTCTCCAAACAACTCTCAGAATACGCGAAGGAAAACAATATATACTAGCGTTATGACATAAGTTTAACTTCGCATTGATGACGTTCGGAAAATCGCATGTATCCGCCTTACCGAAAATCGCATCTAGACATATCAACTAGTCAGAGCATATCAAAAATATCTATATACAAAAATATCTGTATACTCGTGTACAAAGTAACTGTTTTAAAAACTACTAGCTTTCAATGTTCACATTTTATCTTGTAATCTTAAATACACTGAAGAAAAATTTATCTGAAATTTTCGACTAATGAATATTAAATAAGATTTAACTAAATCTAATGTTCACTACGGCACTTTATCCAAATTGTTTTTTTTTTCAAATTTGAAATGGTTGTAAGCATTTGTGTCGAAAATTTATTCGAGAAATAATGATAAAATAAAATGCAACTTTAGGTGAAAGTTCATAATAAATACTATTTATTTATGACGGTATTTCCCTCTTTGTAATAGAATTAACAAAACATTAAAAAATGGAGAAAAGTCATATATTCTTGGGATTAAACAAGAAAATGGTAGTTTTAGAGTTTACAGAACTCAGAAAGAAAAAGGAGGAGCTCTTATAATATCACTTACGTATCCACCAGCTTCTCCGTTTGTCACAGCCATTTTTCTCAAAAATGTACGCATAAAAATATCTATATGAATATTATATAGAAGGCTAATAAAATAATATTTTTTTCACAATTTAATATATCGCGATGGGCATCAGAAAAAGAAAAAAACTCGTAGGAATTCCAAAATGATTTTTTTCACATTTTTAAGTCGAAAAATTCTAGATACCATTGTAAATTCTGTCATTTGTCTTAGAAAGTGTTCAGAGTAGAAAGTTATAATTATGCACGGCAATAATCAACACATATATTTAAAAAGTTGACATGCTGAACATTTTCATTGAAATTTTAGATGGGACAAATTAAGAATTATCGTTTTCCTATTTAATAAAGCTTCTAAGTTATGAATTCGAAAGTCTTAAAGAATTTCGAAATTATTCTTCTTTAAAAATTTTATTTCAAACAATTCTAGGTATATTCATGAAAATGTTTGCGCAATTTTTTTCAAACCATTTGACGTGGAAAAGCTTTACCAATAGTCTGCTTAAATTTACTGAAAAGCTACATTAACGATTCTTTATCCATATTTTTTGAAAGTGTTAACATATGTTTACACCTATTAAAACTATACGAAGCAATACATGAATGCACGTTGTGAACAATAACATTAGTTAGCGTCCAGTTAGTGGTCGAAATTGGACCGTAATTTATATTTGTTTTTATTTTGAACGTTACTTAAGTTCTTTTGTGAAAGAGTGTACTTCTATAATTATTGCATTTAATTTTTATGATTTTTTTTGTTTTACATCAGCTGAGAGCGTTTATAAATACATAATTAGCTTGCGTTGTTTGCCTTAATTCCCTGTAATAACTTTAAACATAATATAAAAAAATATATAAATTATAACTATATCAAATTTCTTACTGTCCCGTGTGCGCAATATGCTTAAAAAGGGATAAAACATTTTCACGTATTTTTACGTAGATGTCTGAAAAATCTCTGAAAGGATACAACATTTTTACGTATTTTTACGTAGATTCTTAAGTAATACTTATATCGTATATTTTTAAATCCAGGGCGATAGGTACATTAAACATACGAACTCATCGAATTACGAGTTTCGCTACTCAGTGTGTGTGTCTTATATTTAAATACTATTTTAAGGAATGCAAAAAGATAAACAAAATTGTATCTTAAAATAATAGTGTCTTTCATGAAATGTATTTTCTAAACCGCCAGTTATACTAACCTGAACGATGGATTATGAAACTACTATTCTGGAAACACTTCTATTATTCTGGGTTTAAAACTATATAATTGCAAAATATGGTAAAATTTAATTTAATATGTTTTAAAAAAAAATTAAATAAAAACGGGGACGATTACCTACCATTTATTTTATCTTTTCACAAGATATATTTCATTACCTCCAAACAAAGAATTTTAAAGATGAAAATAATATATAATTTTATTAGGACATACAATTTTATTTCTGAAATAAATAAGTGTATAAAACTCTATGGAATAGTAAAAGGTAATTAAAAGTTTACCAAGGATTCAGACTTAATAGAATATACTATAATATACTCTTAAAAGTCGTGCTACAGTGCCATTTAAATCCTTACATTATTTTATTTAGACCATTCGAAGAAGGAAATTTAGAGGAAAACATTTTATTACTCTCGGTTACTATAAAACTTCACTAATGGGTACGAATTGTTTTATTAAACTAATTATATAAGGATGCATTATTATGGACATCACCTATGTAATATTACATCATCCCTATATCAGAAAACAGCATCCCATCGAAGTATAAGAAATGGAGAAATAGTGAATAGGGAAAATATTCCATGTAAAAGGCTTTTGAAACATATTGTTAAAATTCTCATTTTCAAGATATTTGGCCATTATACCAAATAGAAATAAAATTCCTTAGGTCAATCTCAATTTATTGAGGTTTCATTTCTTGAGCAGTTAATAAATCTAATCTAAAAAAATGTCATGAGAAGAAATTGTTAAAAATGTTCAGGAATTTGTATGAAATATTCGTAACATTATTTTTGCAAATATGTATTTGTTTTTGTTGTGTATTAAATAAAAAATTGACAGATAAAACTCGACCAATGGAGAATAAAATCAAAATTGAAGTTAGTGTCTGGTAAAAGGAAGGGATAAAAACTATATTACAATAATTATCGTACGCTATAAATTCTTATAAGTTTATTTAAATATGATTTTAATCGAAAACCTAATTTTAGCAAGCTGAATGTTGAGGAAATACTTAAATATAAAATTTCTATGTCTGAATCTAATAGAAATGATTTTGTATTTTTAAAGTTTTTTTCAAGTTTACGTAACTGAACGAAAATTATCGAAAACATGTACTATAAGAAACAATACGCTTCTTAAGATATATGTATATATATATATATATATATATATATATATATATATATATATATATATGTTTAAAAGTAGTCTTTAAACGTTTTGGACGTAGAACAATTTATTTAACAAATTATTTACTCTCGTCGTGGTGTGTTCAGTCGGCCTCAAGCATACAGCTTTTGAGGGCGCGGCGCATCCGGGCTCGAATTCCGGCCGCTCGGCTAGTGGGGCTGAACTAGTGTCCTAGTTGTCTGTAAGAGATTGCTGTCATAGCAAGAAGCCTTATGAAGCGTAAAACTATCGCAAACACCTCATATAAAACGTAAAACTATTGCATTATTACTTAACTTAAACGATTCAAGCAACAAATACTCCTTAACCTTTAGTCAGTACCAAACTCGGAATTTAAGGTTTCACTTGTTATTTGCAATTCAAATAAACCGCTACCGCCAACGGTTCACGCCTACCGAGACAAAGGAAGTGGAATGTTGAGCGTTCCATATGAGAAAGTCAGAACGGGAATTGTTTTTATTTAATTTCACGATTCTATCAATACTATGTGTTGTAAAAACATCATTACGATGTTATTTTTCATTACTTATATTCTCTACTCGACGGGCTATAAATATATTCAAAGATTTGTATTAAATGATAATTGCTTATGAATTCATAGCATATAAAAAAAAAATGCACTGAGCCTTCGCTTTTACGCCATGTCACATACTAGCTATACGTGATGTAAAGTAAATCAATTACTTTACATCACGTATAGCTAGTGCATTAGTGCTAGTGTTTACAACGAGACACATTATTCTATTTATTCGTATGTTAGTTTGGAGTTAAATTCTCGAACGTAAGAAAATAAAAAAAAATACAGAGAAGTTTACCAGTTTTATTTACAAAAATCTAAAATATATCTTAGGAAAATAAAATCCGTCAAATACGATTAGAACTCGCATTATGGATATTAACTAATTATTTATAGAAATTATAAGAACAATATATCATAATTACTGGACGTTTGCAAAGCACCCAATATTTCATTTTGTTGACGCATTTCAAGCATACCTTCTCTCGGCATTTAATACAAATTGGTTTTATGTATCGGAAACACAAATGAAATATCTTTCTTTTCTAGCATAAAACTCAAACGAGACTGGAGGAGACCATTAGTGCCACTTAACTAATAAACTTTTACGAATAAAAGACATTTGCGTAAAGCTTGGCAACTTAATGTACTATACATTATAGAATGTTATTTTATATTTTTTCAAATAAGTGTTTGTATTATTTTATTTGCATTATACTGTAGTATTTTGTATGATAATTAAGCTTTCGCTCTCATTACTCACGGTTATTTTTAATGTTATGTATGTTTATTTAAAAAAAGCAATAATAACTTTCAGTGTTTTTTTATCCACTTCGTCATTATTTATAGCGGCTTGTGGGATGGCGGCTAAGTTGCTAAAATTATTTTTATTTTTTGCTTTCATCTTTCATACCGTAACGGAAAGTAAGACCAAATCAATCTTAATACAATGCTGGTAAATTGCTATGCAAATAATATTTGTTTAGAACGGACGTATTAAAAGCATAAAAAATAATATACAAGGAGATTTATTAGTTTATTTATTCCTAAGTTACGGAACAAAGAAAAAGAAATCATTGAATTAATGAATGTTGAGTTGGCGGGACAGCATGGATGATTACTGAGATATCCCTGAACAGATTTGGAGTAAAATAAGTAAAATATGAAGTACGTAGTAGTTACGGTTTATATACCCTTCACCACAGACAGCACAGATTGTACGGCAACGGGTTATTTTATTATGGACTGAGTATTTCAACAGTTTTTCTTTTATATTTCATAGCGCATTGATTGCAAAGTAAAGCCAAATCTATCTTAATACAAATTAAAGTAAAAACAATCTATGGAAATATTTTTTTTTACAGTATAATTAACAATGATAATATAATTTAATAAAATACTATCGCACTTATAGCTCTGTTTCCTACCACTTTCCTTCAAGACTAGTCGAATTATTTCCAATTTCATTCGTCTTAGTCGTAATGATATATAGACCGTAATCGTTTTCAAAAATAAAGGTTTTATTAAAATAAGAACTCTTGGCTTCAAAAGGTCACCCACAATTTCATTTGGTAGAATCTTTATGATATGTTATTAAGTCAACTGTAAGTTAACGTGTGTTACACGTAACGCCATCGATAGCAATATTTAAAAAAGTAAACCTTTTTTATATAATTGCATTTTGTATTGAAATAAAAAATGGCCATATCTTCTTTTCTGTCGACCATTTTCCATGATACATAGCATATGTGCTACTCCATAGACAAAAATATCCACCAGTGTAAATTTACCTTCAATTACTTTAGTCATTCTGGCGTGATAAGTGGATAAATAAACAGCTTCATAAACGGATAAAAATCCCAAAAGCGCTATTTTTTATTCACTTACTTTTGTTATGTTCCTTATAATTTTTTTCTATGTAAATGTCTTCAATATACAGACAGAGCAATTATGCAATTTCTATTAATATGTAGACAGAAGTATACAATGCTTCACGTAACAATAAATTTTTTATACTTAATACTAAGCTTAACAAAACAATCACAAAACAAATTTAACAGATATTGTAGAAACAAGGTAAGATTACAAGGAATATACATAGAAACGAAAATGTTATGTGAGGAAGTCGACCGACAACCAAGTTGTTGTCGTGCTTCTAGCAGCATGCGGGTTAATTATTCAAGCATCTGCCTCACCATATCAAATATCTAACAATCCGCATATCGTCAAACTTTACCTCAAGTCCCTTTTTCCAATGTATGTCCGGGTGGAAAACTTCATTGCACGATTTAAAATATGAGTAGCGCCATCTCTTGATATACATAACCACATTATGAATTTGAGTAAATACCTAGTGAGTCTACTTCTAAAGTACTTCTTTGTTTTTGTTCTAATATAATGAAAAATATATAAAATATTGAATTCCCAATCATTTGATTAAACCGATTAGAGTTAAATAAAAACTAAGTATACTACAAGTTGACGTACATTATTTTAAAAACTGTCCTCTGTGTCTCATTGGTCAGCACTTTCTACGTGACGAGTGTATAGAAAACATTTATGGAAAGAAAAATGCCAAAATACCTTTTCATATTCAATTACTTTTATTACGTCACCTTAAATATTGCTTTCTATCTGTGTGTGTGAGTATTTTCAACGGTATATAGAAATCTATTACAAAATCTTTTTTATATTTATAGATGTTGCTTTTATATTGTAATATAGTCTTTTATTTTATAAATATATGTAAATAATTTAATTTGAAATTAAAAGTTACTATTATTTAGCACAATTAATACTATTATTTTTTACAATAATAACAGGTATATCTGTTATTATTGTAAAACTTTTAAAAAAATAATTTATTATTTAATTTTTTAACACGACCTAATATTATAATAAATTTTAAGATATGTATATATTATATAAGTATGGGAATCTATTCAAGAGAATCGCTCCCTGTCTAGCTTATTAAAGTTGAATTAATAATTTGCATGGTTTTGAGCCATTATTCTAATACTTAAGGACGGGTATTTCCGTAGAACAAATGAGTACACTAAATGGGATTCATGGCAATCGATTCAGTACTTTGTCAAATTGAGCAAATAACCTAATTTATTATTTACTGGAGAAAATAATTAGTTATTGTGTTTAAATATTTATTAATATTATTTATAATTAAATGAACCTGTGTAGTTTACGAAAACCTTAATAGTGATAACCGTCTATGTATTGAAATGGCCTTATTCCTATTATCTCGAAAAATAAGCAAAATAATATGAATAAATTAAATTTAAAATTTAAATTTAAATTAATCACAAATAAAGTAAAAAGTTTATGCTCAAATTAAATTTTTCAACAATCGATTCTAAATATCTGAAAAAAATCTAAATGCTATATGCAATTCTAGCAACAATTTCAAAAGGTATAGACTACTAAGGAACCCTGTTTAAGACATGTTCTTATAAACACTTGGTCGTTTTTAATAGATTTTTAATTGAACTTGCAATTTTTCCATCCATATTTATATATTATACCATCAGTGAAGGTCGCGTGCAAGTCATAAAATATTATTTAAAGCTACGTAATCTAAATTTCTTTTATTATTCTTTTTATGAACATCACTCTCATAATAAAGCTGAGCTTTTTTCAGCATTCACAATTGTCTATTCTAATATTGCCAACTTCCATTTTATTCTTTTTTCACGTATTGTTTTAGATAAGTTGGGGTATTTATCACACAAACCATAACCTAGACCAACAATGTGGGATAGAGTTTATAAATAAGTATATGAAATGAGGAAGTTGATTTGAAAAAAATTAATAAGGATAAATTAACAGGAAATGCGAGACATTAAAATATATTTGCAATGTTAAATATCTTAATCCTGTGCATTACAATAAATTGGTATTATTTTACCCCTTGCATTTAATGTCAAATATTCAGCAAACATACTTTTTAAATACTCATTACCAAACAAACTGAAATTTTTAGTAATCTGATTATTTCCTTTAAGTATGTATCATAAACAGCTTTAGGAATACATACTTATCGACTACGATATCTGTTACTGACACCTAAAATGATGAACTGATTTTAAAATGAGTTAACTACGTGAAAATTGAAGAAGAAAAAACACTATAAAAGTTTCTATTTAATATTTTTAATCACGTCGAAATGGGGAGAAAAACTTCGTCGTTGAAAATTATAACCGTCAGTGTAAAAGGAAAACTGAAAGAGCTGACGATCGGATGTTTCCAGCATTTTCCATACATAAAATGAAATTTCACCACTGGCCAAAAGACAAAATTGAAAGAAGTAACTTTTCGGGTATTATTTACCCATGATGCTAAAGTTTTGATTGCGAAAGAAAGCAAAGCGGAAAACCCTCAAGGAAGGAAATTTATTTGCGGTTACTATATTCTAAGATATAGTTTTGAAATTGCGTATTGCCGTTGATAATGATGCTTTGATGGGTTTAAATAAGTGATATTTGATATTATGCATATATATATATATATATATATATATATATATATATAAATATATATATATATATATATATATATATATATATGTATATATATATATATATATATACCTTTACTCATGTAGGTAGGTTTCCAATGAACTTTTAGTTAATTAGATCTCATAAAATAGAGTGCAAGTTTTGATCTTAAAGTAGAAAACCAGGATACGAGATCCGTGTCGATTTCAAATTCTTACAGATTCCCTTAATATTCTCAGTTTTTTGTCACGAATCATCGATATTACCGAAAATGATTTGAGTGGTTTTGTCAAGCACATCCAAGAAGGGCCCTAGGTCATTTCGAAGCTACAGTATTTGTAAAAGAAGTACAACTGGAAGTAATATTACTGCCAGTATGCTAAAAGTTACGGAACATCTGAGGAAGACTCAGTGAAGGATTTCCGGCCTGCTCTAAGAAAATGCATTATAACTCTTAGAGCAAGTTCACGAAAAATATTCTAAAAACCACAGATGAATTTTTAGCCTGCAGTTTTGCCTCTGAAACACATTATTCGTATCTTAAAAATTTTTTGATAAAAAAGTGATCCAAATTTGACCCCACCTGTAGAAAAATTACAGAATTGACCCATTTGTACATTAAAGATATTCATGAAAAAATTAATTAGGGGTACACAATGAAAGTAATAAATAAAATATAATTATTTTTGGAATTTTTCTCTATTTATTTATATTTCTGTTCATCTCTTTCTTTAAAGGCACATCACCTAAAAACTGCTGACTCAATTCAGAATGAGTTTTTTGTAATAATATCTTCGACTCAAAGTAATATTGAGTTTTATTTTATCACAATTCGTTCATTCCACCAAAAGATATGCGAATTTATTACTCCTAAAACTTAATTTGAATTTGTACAACTTGAATAAAGAAATTCCCAATTATTACAGCAGTTACATAAATGTATAGTATGCATAAATCGATAACGGTATGTTGATTTTAAATCACGCAATTAAATTTTCATACGAACAAATATTAGCAAAAGGGGCACAGTATAAGTAAATCTGTTCTGCTGCGGGAGAAGTAAAGTCTCAAGTATACGTATGAGGAAAGATATATGTTAATAATCGTCTTCTGTAGTTGTGTTTTTCTAATGTCGTATGTTTTAGATATAAGGTTACTTTGTTTTCTCAGTTTTAAAAAAAAATTGGCTCTGTTATAAATATTCACAATTTCATTATTTTAGTAGATTTACTAAGATACTATGTAAATTTGATTGCCTATGCGTATAGTAATCCTAAAGTATTAGCTTTAGCATATATCAAAAGTTTTAGGAAAAAAGTATCTTAGAAAGTTTAGACGTCAAAATTGAATAGATCGGTTTTGACATATTAAAGCGAATATTTTTATACATAATGGCAACACGTTGACAGTAACGTTAAAAAAATGTATCTTCATTTAGAAACAAAAACGATTCTTTTTTTATTTGAAAAGCATTATAAATGCAAAAAAAATATAAATATCGCAACATCAGTACAACACGATAATAACATTTTATTATTTATTTTAAATATTATAAAATTTTAGAAAAACTATATAAATATTTATTATTTTTATACCTCGTCCTTTGAAGACGAAAGTCTTCAACCAGTACGTGTTCCAGTAAAGAACTACGGAATGAAACGAGGAATACTCCCTTACTGTTGACTTGGTAAAAATACGTGTCTAAAAATATTGATAAGCTGAAGTCACAATGACCAGACTATATATTTCTTAAAACCGACAGGCATTGCGAGCAACGTTTTCGAATGATGATTACATACTGAAAGACACATAAATAGGATAGCTCCTGCTAAGTAGGCAAGTAATCTTCTAAAGGTCACCTAAAATCCTTGGAAGTAAGTGGCAAATGGTAGATCTTCGTGGAAATTTAGAGTTGTAGTTTACATTCAGCAGAGAACGTTTTCCGGCTGATGATTATTATTTATTAATTTGACAACTATACATTTATGGCATTTTTAATCATGTTTAAAGTTATTTTTCTGCTAGGGAGAGTAATATATTGTTTAAAGTTAAATCGAAAGATGAATATAAAATATTTAAAAAAATGTAATTTAAAATTTTTGACTCAAAATTTCGTATGTATATTTAGTGATAAAACGTTTTTTTGGTTTCTGGGAAACTCGGAATTGACAATGTGGAATCTCATGTACAATCTATGTTATCTTTGAATAATGCGAAAAATTGATGTTCAAAAAAGTGAAATGTGCAGAAAAGTTCCGACTTCGTTGAGCACAATAATCTTAGCAACGGCTGAACTTAGTTAGATGTGGTTTTCAATGGTGTATTACGTTTCCTTAGTCTAATATTTAGACTCAGTTTCACTTCAATTGGTTAACAAATAAAAAATATACGTTAATTTTAATTTTATGTTCGTTGTGCATGCTAAAATCAGAACCGGGGAAACTGATTTGGTTATAAATGCTGCTTACTAATTCTGAAAGAAAAAAAACAAAAAAAATCCTCATAATATTTCTTACTCAGAATCCACGCGAACGAAATCGCGGGCACAACTAATAATTAAATAAAACATTAACACATTCACTTCTTCTCGAATGCGTCCATTTCCGAGATTTTTAATTTATGGATTATATAAACTACTCATGACATCACCTACACTGATAAAATTGGACCCCGTATCGCGCAATCGTCTGAGATACGATTACGCGTGAGATATCTTCTTTCGCAAGTTTATGAAAATTATCATTTAAGTAAGGTATTTCCAAATTATTTTTTATCTTAATATCTAATATTTTATAATTTATTCTTTATATCTTTATCTATTACCAATGACGAGATAAAATGATTTTTTTACTTAATCGAAGATTTAAAAGTCCCCTATGTTTTAATTGTACGGTATTAGCTTTCGTATTGGCGTCTGCTAGTGAAATATTTATTAGGGGGTTATTAATATTAGATTGTTTTCTATGTGTGGGTTGATATATTTAGTATAGCCCTATTAAGTAATGAAATATCATTTGTCAATATGATATGGGAATATCACTTATATATCATGTCATAATATCATTTAATGAGAGTAGTTTCCAGTAGGTATGAAATAATTCACTCTATTCCACAATAACATTCCATATTATTATATTATATATTTTTATATATTATTTCATAAAGAGGCATCTGATTCATATAACACTTATGCAACATTCCTAACTATATTTTAAATAATATTTATTACGAAACAAAGTAACCATTTATTTGCACATAACAATATTTTTTCCAGAAACTTTCACCGTCTGTGCAATAAAAACGATGAATCAACTAAATTTTGTTACCATAGATTTTACTTTTTTTATTTCTTCAAAAGCAGTCTAAAATCATATGCATACATATTGAGAGAATAAACCAATACCCTTAACATTTTATTCTTTTATCGAATAATATTTATCTACTTTGAATCACTTTCATTAAAATTTAAAAAAATCTTGCAATATTTTACAGATAACTAAAAATATAATATTCAATTGCCTTCATGGGATTAATTCATTTAAAATATTGACGTGGTCATTACATTTTAGATACAGTTAATACCAAGATGTCTATAACTTCAACCCAACAAAAATGTTTGCAAGTAGTACATAATTTCCAATACATAAAAATTCGCAGGACGCACTGAACACTTGTCTATGTAAATAGTTAGAGGTAGCCTCCTATGTACTAATTTGCAGCAATATAAACAAACATTTGCAACTTAGCCGCATCTAAGACGAAAAATTCGAAAATCCTCCAAACAATATCATTTCATAATATCGTAGTAGACAATTTTACACTTGAGTGTTTAGTAATTTATCAGGCGAATAGTGTAATTCAAAACCAATTAGAGCTTTAAGGTTATGTTAACATTTTCATTAAAGCCTCCGACATAGAATGAGTTGAAAACGCGTGGGCGACAAATAACCCCTGAAATTCGATTAGTTCCGAAAAGGAATCAGAAAAAGGTTAACCTAAAGTTAATGTTGGCAGCTTTGCCAAATATTTAAGTGCTATTAGGTTAGAGTCGAATCAAAAACCCACATCTCAATGTAATTCTAAACATCATTATCGTGAAATTCTCCTTCATTTATGTTTAGTGTAAATTTATACTTAAATTTGTAAATATTATCGTGAATGTTTAGGGTCCATCAATACCTAAGTGTATCTGAATTGCTAAGATTAAAAAATTAAAATATTTGTGTGCGTGGGCGTGTATACGCATCTGTTTGCATGTGGGCACGCATGTGTGCTTGCTCGCTTTTTCTTGATTTATTTGTTAACATAATTGACAGGCAAATATGTTAAAATGCGACGTTTTGACTAATTTTTAAAATATACAACTGATTTAGATCTAAATTTTTGATGATGAATATATTTGTCAATTTTGTATTAAATATTATTGAAAGTAAATAAAAATGCTGTGAAAATTTGGGCAAAATAGAACTAATTCTGATTTAATTTATCCATCGCCTTCTGTCCATCATTTCCATCGTAGTTTTTAAATTTGTCCCTCGTTCGTTTTAAGTTTACTAACAAAGTAACAAACCTTTCAACACTATTAAGGCTAATAAGAATATGTCATGGCGTTTAAAAAATAATCATTTTGTTTATGAAGGTTCTGTGTACAAATTTATTTAGGAGAAAAAAAACTTGTCATTTTTTGTGTTTTGTGTTATATTATTCGTTATATACTATGCAAGTCGCTTTTTTCACCGCTACTCATAGTAAGAAATATTATTATTGCCGCTAGGCCAAATTAGTTCAGAATAACCATACTCCATTTAAGAAAATTTCACTCTTTTAGCTGAGAAATATCTTTATAATGTAATGAAACAATATCGTATGAAGCACTTAGTTTTTAAGTTTCCGTACCTCCAAAAGAAAAATGTAGAAAAAATTGTATGTAACACATGATTGCAAGTGGGATCTTATAAGAATTCCTTCGTTATAAGTTCACATATGTATTTGTGTGTTACATCCAATATTTGACGTATAAACTTGAAATTAAAACCAGTAGCCGGTTTGCTTAGTATGAAATGAATCTCAGGAAAATATGCCAAATTGATCTAAAGAGAGTATCCCCTATTTTGTAAAAGTTGGAGCTATGTTTTTATTAAAGATTATTAAAATATGAGGACGCAACAAGCTCATATAATATGCTCTTGAGACAAGATGCAAAGGTAACAAGGAAGACTTATCTATATTAGTGCTACGCAAAGCACAAACTGCTGTGATTTTTTAATTTTGATAGTGCAAGTCCCGTCTAAGTTAAACATTCAGGCACCATTGGCGTATTCCAGATCCCTCTCTAAAATAATTTGCAATTTTTAAAAAAATTCTCAACATTTTCTGAATAAAAGTCCGTTTTTCTAACGAAGTTGACTGGCTCATATTTTGTCACATCATTATAAGGGTGCTTATATTAAACATCAAATAAGCCACTTGTTACGTTTAGCCTAATGTAATTAAGTTTTTATATTTAAAACTAAACCAAACCAGTTGTTAACAATAATTGATTTATATAGTTTACTTTTTTGTAACTGGCAACATGAAAAAGTATGGAGTTTTTAGAGAAATAAATAATTTGGTTGTCATGTTTTACGGACGTTCTATTATTTTATAAAGTGTATTTTAAAGACAAGAATAGGTTAAATTCTTCGTCATATCTCAACATGTAGTGACTCCGACGTGATAAAAAATTGAAGATTCTGCATCGGACATTTTGACATTCAGATGGGAAGAGCGCAACAAATTACAAGATGGAAGCTAACATAAAGAAGCGAGCGCCGATTCGGGCTTCTTTTACAAAGTTGTATAAAAGTATAAAGGCGCTTTTCGAGGATGAAAATTCAAAGGTAGATGATATTTTAATTAAATATGATCCATTATAAAGAACATATAATAATTTACTGGTAATGGATGAAGCCATTTTAGAAATGTTGTTAGAAAAAGAAACTGAGCAGTTAAAATATGATGACGAATACAAGAACGTCGAAGAATATCGCCAAAAGTTTGAAGAAATAAGACGTCGTTTACAATTACTAAACGATAAATTACTTAAAAATGCTCCAAATATAGAATATTCCGAAAAGACAAAATTGGAATTACCGAAAATTGAATTAATGAGATTTGGATGCGAAATAAAAGATTGGCTTACGTTCTGGAGCCAATTCAAAAGGATAAATGATGATAAACATATGGAGTTGGAAGACAAATTCCAATATTTAATGCACTGCATGATTCCCGGTACTAGGGCAATGGAAATAATAGATAGTTACCCACCTACCGCGGAAAATTATCATAAAGCCATTAAGAGTTTACAAAAAAGATTTGGAAGAGAAGAGTTGCTTATAGAATATTATGTCAGAGAACTTTTGGGACTTGTGATAAAAATGCTACAAATATAAAATCTAAGTTAAGCATTATTCAGTTGTATGACAAATTAGAATCTCATTTAAGAGCATTAGAATCGATAGGAATGACATCAGATAAGTACGCAGCCATGCTGTTCCCCCTAGTGGAATCCTGTATTCCTGAAGACATTTTGAGAATTTGGCTAAGAAATCCTTCCCTCATTGAAGAAGATAAGTCATATAGCAAGAGATTGAATAATCTTTTGTCCTTTTTGAGAGCAGAGGTAGAAGGGGAAGAAAGGATTTATTTGGCCAAGACTGGAATTAAACAAAATGAATATATTCTGAAAAGGGAAAGACCTATAGAACAAGAGTCGACTCAGCCAACTGCTAGTGCTTTATTTGTCAGTAATAAAAATGATCATAAAATATTGTGCGTGTTTTGCGAAAAGTCGTCCCATGTAAGTAAGGACTGTTTTCATGGACAAAAGATGAATTCTGAAGAGAAAATGAATATTTTAAAGTCTAAAAGATGTTGCTATTCCTGTTTAAAGATTGGACATACATCGAAGAAATGCCGCAATAAGCCTCATTGCATTTGTTGTGGTAGGAAGCATTATATCATTATGTGTCCAGACTTCAAGCCCACCAAAAACAAACAAGATAGAGCTGGAGAGGCTGAGAACAGTTCTTTATCTAATGTATGTCAAACCAAAGAAGTATTTTTACAGACATTATTAGTAGCTATAGAAAACGATGGGAAAAGGCATGTAGTTCGAGCTTTAATTGACACAGGCTCTCAAAGCTTGTATATTTTGGAATCTTCCGTAAAAAAACTCGGACTCAGGCCAACTCACTCTCAAGGCTTAACTCATATGGTGTTTGGTGGAGCAACATCTTACAAACAGCATAACTGTTATGTCGTAGAAGTTCATAATTTAAATACATCATATTTTTGTAAAATTACAGTACTAGACCAGCCTCAAATTTGTGGACCGATACCTCACATAAAGAATCAACTTGATTTAAAAGAGCTGAAACAAAAGGGTATCAAAATCACCGATTTTAGTCAAGAGATCCGTCCAATAGAAATGCTGATCGGAG
This sequence comes from Druceiella hillmani, assembly GCA_039881145.1. Taxonomy (NCBI): domain Eukaryota; kingdom Metazoa; phylum Arthropoda; class Insecta; order Lepidoptera; family Hepialidae; genus Druceiella; species Druceiella hillmani. Next base: position 17,515,960 of record JAYKKI010000042.1, on the reverse strand, counting down.
CTGATATGGCTGGCAAAATTTACACTGGAAAAGTAACACCACTGAAATCAGGTTTAACAGCTATGGAAACATATTTAGGATGGGTCGTTATGGGAATGCAGACAAGTGATCATTCAAGAAAATCTATAGATGCGGTGTCAAGCTCCCTGTTGTCCCAAAGTTTTAATATTGAAAATTTATGGAATTTAGAAGCCCTAGGTATTCAAGATCCTTATGAGTCAAAAGATAAAATTGAACTAGAAAATGCTGTGAGGGAAAATCTCATAAAGACAATGACTGTTGAAGATGGCAGATATGAAGTGAAATTACCATGGAAATGTATCTGCATGAAATTCAGGGAAGATAAAATAGGAGTGGTCTCTGACATCAAGAAAGCTTTACTGAAGAACGCAACTTTTTACGATTTCTCTGGTGGAGAAACAGTGATGATGTGGTAGAACACTCTAAGAAGGATATTCAAGTTTACAGACACAAAAGAGTGGTTTTCGGCCTCACATGCTCACCTTTCATACTAGGAGCTGTTATACAGCATCATTTGGACAAATCTGCGCCTGAAATACAACATATAGTACAGAAGCTGAAGAAATCCTTTTATGTTGATAACTGTGTTACATCTGTAAACTCAAAAGAAGAATATGAAGAGTTTGTTGAAACATCTACGAAGTTAATGACTAAAGCCAGAATGGAATTAAGAGACTGGGAATCAAGCAGCTTAGAAAAACCGGATAAAGAATGTGAACCAACACCAGTTCTAGGACTACTCTGGGATAAAGAAGAAGATACATTATTTTGCAAAGTAAATAATATCTCGGAGCCAACAGGAATTCTTACTAGACGAACCTTACTTTCTGTAACCCAAAAGATTTTCGACCCTATAGGATTCACAAGTCCAGTTACATTATATCCGAAAGTTCTGCTGCAAGAAAGCTGGAAGGAGAAACTTAGTTGGGACACAAGTTTGCCAAAAGAAGTTTGTGACAAATTCTTGAAGTGATTTCAAGAACTGAATCTCTTGAAACATCTGAAAATTCCTAGACGCATAATACTTGAAGATGCGGCATTAGTTAGTTTACATGTATTTTGTGATGCGTCTGGACTTTCTTATGCAGCAGTAGTCTTTGTGAGAAATGTTCGACATGATGAAATTTGTGTGCAAATGGCATTAGCTAAATCAAAAGTTGCACCGTTAAAGAAGATGACCATTCCACGATTAGAACTGTTGGCTTGTACTATAGGAGCGAGACTTTTGGATTTTGTGAAGAAAACTTTGGAACTGAAAGATGTTCCAGAATATTTTTGGACGGACTCGGCCACAGCATTATATTAGATCTGTCATGAAGAGCCATGGGGAGTTTTCGTTCAAAATCGAGTAAAGGAAATACGAAAACTTTCAAACACAGAAGATTGGCGACATATTCAAGGAACCCAGAATCCCGCAGATTTGCCTTCCAGAGGTTGTAGCGTTGAAAAATTCATAAACTCCCGTTGGTGGGAGGGACCGGAATGGCTGTCTAAAGAAGAACGGGAGTGGCCTAAACCCAGTGTTCAAAGTACTGGTGAAGCAAACCAAGAAAAGCTGAAGGTTGCACTAGTAGTCAATAGTCCACTAGATAGAGAGTAGTATGTGCAATATTTTTTCCAGCTACAAGAAGATTCTTAGAATGGTTGCATGGATGAGAAGATTCATTTCCAATTGTAAAAGAAGTCAACAAGAGCGCTTAAAAGGTGAATTATCGGGGGAAGAAATAAATGCAGCCCAAAAGAATTTGATGAAAATTGTACAGCAAGAGCAGTTCAGTGACGAATATTTGAGAAGTCTAAAAACTGTCACATCCTTTGAAGATAAAGAAGGACTAATCCGAGTCAAAACAAAGTTAACTGAACGGAAGGATTTTGAAAATTTTAAGACTCCAATATTGCTACCTGGAAAACATAAATTGGTAGAGCTCATGATACACGAGAGCCACATTAATCTATTGCATTGTGGTCTGAACAATCTCCTCGTAGACGTGAGAGAAAAGTTTTGGATAGTAAATGCAAGGAAAACTGCACGTAGAATAATATCCAAATGTATTCGATGCAAGAGACATAGTGCAAAGAACATAGAAACAATGCCAGTACCATTGCCAGAAGATAGGATCAAAGAGGCCTCTGTATTCGAGGTGATTGGAGTGGATTTGGCAGGACCCCTATTACTTAAAGGGAGCACTAAAAGCTGGATTGTCATATTTACCTGCGCGGTGTTTCGAGCTATTCATTTAGAACTGGTCCAGTCATTATCTACGAAATCTTTCCTTTTATGTTTTAGAAGGTTTATTGCTAGACGTGGACGGCCCCATATTGTGTACAGCGATAATGGCACGAATTTTGTTGGTGCGAACAACTTATTGACATCTATCGATTGGGAAGCCGTACAAAAAGAGTCGCACATGAAAAGAATAATCTGGAAGTTCAACCCTCCCACGGATGCCTGGTGGGGTGGCTTTTGGGAAAGACTCATTTAAGTGCTAAAGAAAATGCTACGACGGGTTTTGGGCATAGCATGCGTCACTTACGAAGAGATGGTTACTTTACTGTACGACTGTGAATCAATCATCAATTCTCGGCCCATAACCTACATTTCGGAAAATGACCAATATTTGAATCCCTTGACCCCTGCCATGTTCTTGCAGGATATGCACACGGTGGGAGTTCCAGATTTAGACCATCTTGATGAAATTGATATCACCCGAAGATACCGTTATCAGCAAAAATTAAGAGAAGAATTGAGAAAACGCTTCCGTTCTGAATATCTAGGACAGTTAGTTTTGGCAAAGTCTAATAACAAGTCTGAAGAGGTAAAATTAAACGACATTGTCTTAGTAGAAGATACAAGCAAGAAGAGAGCTTTTTGGCCTCTAGGACGTGTTATAGCTATATTCCCTGGGAAAGATGGGATTAGTAGAGTGGTAAAGATAAAGACTGATTCTGGAGAATTACTTCGTCCGGTACAACGTGTTTATCCCTTGGAAGTTGAAGCTTTCAGTAATTCATATAATGAAGTGCAAAAGACTGTAGGTCAACTAAGGGAAAAGAACAGGGTTCTGAGCCTTTTTGTACCAAAAGAGATGCCGGAACAAACAACCAGATCTCGAAGAGTCATTCATTTACCGTCTAAGCTAAGGGATTTTGAACTGTCCTGAAGGGACTCATATGGACTCTAAATGTTGATTTCTGAGTATTTAGTTAAATTCAATGTTTAGGAAAGAAACTTGTTATAATATTAATTGCTTATGCTCCTGGGTTTTGATGAAATGAGTTCATAAAAAGTTGGGAGGATGTTACGTTTAGCCTAATGTAATTGAGTTTTTATATTTAAAACTAAACCAAACCAGTTGTTAACAGTAATTGATTTATATAGTTTACTTTTTTGTAACTGGCAACATGAAAAAGTATGGAGTTTTTAGAGAAATAAATAATTTGGCTGTCATGTTTTACGTTCTATTATTTTATAAAGTGTATTTTAAAGACAAGAATTGGTTAAATTCTTCGTCATATCTCAACACCACTTATAACCTGTAAAGCTATGTATTTTTTATGAAGGTAGCATTTCAAAGTTGTCTCAATTGGCCCTTTCAAAAACAAAGTTGTTTAACTCAAACATTGTTTAACCGATAAAGGGAAGAAATTCAGAGCTAATTCTTTATAATATTTCATCCTGTTTCAGTTATCTAGGCACTTACCATACATTTTCTCTTTTTATTTTTAATGTAAAGCAATAATATAGGATACGCTTTGTGAGTTTTTACTGCCTCTCTTAGCGCAATGCTTTTATCTTCTGCTAGTAATATTAATTTCACATATTCCTATATGTGCTGTTCTATTAATTTGCATGTTTTGCACTTTAAGACATTCTATGGAAATAAAAAATGAACACATGAAATGTATTCTTAAAAAAGAAGACAGATGATGCGTAGTGAGTCATAGTGCACGGTGTATCTCATTAAACTGGTACAGTGTATACGCTTGAGTCAGTAATAAAGGCAAATTAATTTAAAAAAAACCCTATCAAGCACAAGTGGAACTCTCACCATGAAGGTTTCCTGCCTTAATTATGTATAAAAATATAATGATATATAATATTCCTATTAAACTATTTACAAAGTTTTAATTTTTTTCAACGAAACTATATTACTTTCACAGGCATATATCCAAAAAAATTTGTTATGTGATGTAACCACAAATTAAACATTTTCTGATTTTCCCCTTTACTTGTGATGTGATAACTTATATCTTGATTCAAAAATATGATGATTCTAGGTTGACGGGAAATAACCTATAGGTTTTGGTTTACTTGTGAGTGTCAAAATATCCGTCATAAATGACCGTATCTTTAGGTTTTTTTTATTACGTTGACTTAAAAGCTTGATTTTTTTACAGCTTGAAGAGACCTTATTTGATATTAATTTCAATTCGATACTTTCACGGCTCCTTGCGAAATGGATCTTAACCGATAGACGGACCTACAGACGAACAACGAAGTGATCTGTTAAGAATTCCTTTTTTTCTTTTGTCGTACGGAACCGTAAAAATAGTTAATAATAATTGTTACAATTTTAATTTTAATTTTCGAATGTCTTAAGAAAATATTTCATTGATTTTAAACTACTTGATGCAAAAAATCCAAATACTTATGCAAAAATTGAGCATGGCAAAAATTGAGCTGGAAGGCAAGTAGTTTAAATAATAGTATTAGAAATAAACTAAGTTGGTCCTTGGATGAAGATAACCTGTACCTGTTTAAAATTCCTGTAAATACCTTCAATCGTTTTCGAATTAAATCGGTTCGAACTGGAAAAAAAATTAATTTTTTACTCGCTTTAGTATTCGAATATTCAAACAGAAAAATATTTGAAGATCTCTGAGACACAGTTCGGATTTTTATGTGCTGATTTATATTGAATTAGTTCATTATTCAATAACATTTAAATTTTTACTCGCACTAAAATAAAAGCAGGTTTATCTTATATCTCACATCTACATTATAGCAAAGCGGATGGATACAAAGCAAAAGATGCTAATGAAGCCGTATGAATATATAAATGCCGTTCTTGGGTTTACAATTTTGCATACTGAAGCCTTATTTTTGGACGAAATACGAAGCGCTTCCATCTCTATCCCTACATACATAAACTATCGGCGAATGCGACGTATTTGAATTGTAAATGATGGGTTAAGCTGAAAATCCCGGGTTCGATATTTGATTAGGGATTTCAAAGGTTTAAACGCTCTAGGTGTTTAGTGTAAGGTCGCATGCTAGGATCTGTCAGTGCGCGGTTTAGGAGTGAGCACGTTGAATGGCTCTTTATTTACGGAGTTAATTCATTCAAAGATAATGACTTAGCCTTGAAGTAATGACTATTTAAACAAGCTCATATAAGTTTGTTTTTATCATATTTGTTCTGCTCTAAATAATATTTAATGATTTGATTTTTTATTTTCCGATAATGCGTGGTTCACATTGTGCTAACGATTTTGTTACGTTTATCAGGAGGCTGTTTATTAAAAAATTATTACAACGTCTAATTAAATGAATAATTTTTCAGTGTATAGACAATTGTTTATATAAAAAAAAAATTAAAAAATTAAATGAGCCTCCACCTTATCCTTAAATATTGAGGATATATTTAAGAAACAACAAAATAAGAAGATTATGAAATAATAAATTTGCTACTTTTTTTTCAACATGATAGTGATAAAAAAGTTATTAAAATATTTTATTGAAATATTAATAATATAATTTCTAATAAACTAAAAGCAACATTATGAATGAAAGTTGGTTGAAAGGTAGTTGGTGATATCTATTACTATCATGTCAAATCCAAAAATAATACAAATTTTAATTATTCATTATTTTCGTGGCTCTAATTTGACTTATGTAACTAAGTTTTAATAAGTGTTATCTAGTAGACTATCGTTAAATATAAATAAAAATCTATCTATCTGGTAAGTATCAATACATATAAATAAAAGATCATTTGGTATCTATTTCTTCAGATCATTTGGTATCTATCGCATTTTACTCACCTAACGAATTAATAATTTTGTCCCTTTCATTAAAAATGCGAAAATTGTTAAAAGTCTGTCTGTGAGTCCGTTTATTTGTTCGGGCACCATGCAAAAACTGCTGGAAAGATTTTAATTAGGTTTTTGCTGAGGAGTTTTTTAAGGCCTGGAATAAAATATATTTTTTATTTCATGTTAATAATTGTCAAACATAGTAATTTTAATTTTCCTTATAAACTATTTGCTATACGGTTGTTGTCTGTTGCACTTGTTTTAAAGAAACGTTTGTTTTCATAATTATTATAGTTGGTGTTACTATCTTACAGTTAACGTAATGGTATTTTCCAAAAACCCATGATAATGAAGTCGGGGGCTAAACTAGTTCTTAATAGAATAGAACTAGTATGTAATCCATAATATTATGTCCCCATTTATAAAGCAAAATCCCGAAAAATCTTTTATTTACATGCTTTTTACATTTATTTTTTTTGCACTTTCATTCAATTATTTATACTTAATATCTTAACTTATACTTCATTTGGATATTTTATTTCGTATGATATTTTTCACCTATCATGAAAAGTAATACTTCTATTTATCAACATATTTTGGTCCATTCTGTACATTAACTATATTACCCTAATTATTATATCTAATAATAAAAAATATAGCAAATTATTTCGCATGCTGATATTGACATCCCGCATTAAAACATTCCCAACTTAAAATTTTGAAGAAGTCACTATTTAAGCTATCGCGTGGAATTCAACGCCACTTCATGTGTTTAAATTTTACAAGGTTATACTACATAATAGCGTAAACTCATAGGTATGATATGAAATTTACAAAACGTCATATGTAAATATTGTGTCGTAAAGTCTGTTATAAATAAATAATTGAAAAAAATATTCCACACGTGCACCTCAGGCTGAAATCGCTTTCGGAAAAAGTCACAAAAGCGAGGTTGTGATCAAATGTGAATTATTTCCTGAATAAAGTTTCAGCTGCCAAATTTTTTTTCAGTCTCGGTATTAATCCTGAATATTTAAATATATTAAACCGCGGGCCTTTTCTGTAAAATTGAGTTATAATGCTTCATGAATAAAACTTGAATACATTATAACAAGATGCCGATAATGAATGGTATTACTGTTACCTTCCTAGTATTTTTTCATAAATACAGGGACAGTCAACATAAATATTTTTATAATATCTTCTTGGCTAGACGAAGAAGTCGCACTTTCCTCCGATTGAAGGAACCCTTCTGCTTCCTGAGTGACGTTGTGGGTAAAAGTCTGTTAAAATGTCAGTATCAAATTTCACCCTAATTGTTATATCTAATAATTCATCACCGGCAACTTCCATCGATATAAATAATAAGGAAACATATTAAATGAGATGAAAATAAAATATCACTTAATAGATACATCTCATTTTAGTTTTCTTTCATTTTCATTTAAGTTTTCTTTCCTAGTGTTTCCCATTGACTTGTGGTATTAGTATATAATTTTAATTGAAAATGAACACTAAAGATCTTCTTTTTTCAGGATTGTGTATTTCAAAAGGAAAAAAACGAAATTCTTATAAAATTCCTGAAGTGTCCATCCACTTGTGTAGCCATTAAAGTCATTTTTCTCAGAAACCAATTGACGTAAAAAACTTAAGATTGAAATTTGACATGGTCATGAAGCATATTTACAGATATATCTTAATAGATAACATCAAAGAAAATTTACACGAAAAGTTAGAGAGCAAACGAAGTACTGGCACTTTTTGAAATATTAAGAAATGCAAAGTATTTATTCTTAATATTACGTAGGATAGTTCTAGAAAGACTGCTGAAAATGTCTGCAAAAACTCATCACTTCCTCCTCCTAATTTTTAAAACTGCTTGATTCAAGAATATTAAAGTACAATAGAAAAATACTTCAATTTTGACGCCAAATTAATGATTTTAAATCGTTTTCTTTTTAAAAAAATCCCTTAATATTTAGTTCCATAAAATATATAACATATTTACCTGCTGAAAATTAATATTAATGTTCATAAATAATATAATGAAAGTATTCTATACTCTTGAATATTTGTGTAAAACTAAGTGTATATAGAACCTATTTAGAGCACTTATTCCTCCTACTTAATCGGTTTATTTAATCACTTGAAGTGGTTACCCAATTATAGATAAAAAAATAGACATGTATACTACATTCAAACTTTGTATACTACATTCAAACCAAAATCAGTTTTGAGTCCTGGAAATTCCAATATCTTAATATTTTTGTTCTTTTAATAACTGTGAAGTTGTGGCAATACAACTTACCATTTTATGCTCACTTGATTTTGTTCGGTAATTAATGGATACAACATTTTAGATGTTTCTTATTTGCAATTTTTTACAGCAAAATTTATACAAATGTTTGTACCGTATCTACATATATTTATTAACTTCCTTTCTTATCATGCTTCCCTTCATTTTCCCTCGCATATAGAAGGCTTTAATTAATCTCATATCTATTTAAAATAATTTTATGCTATGTTTAGTCTATAATAATCATTGTGTAAATATTTCAGTGGCTTTATTGTAATTATTATGTATTGTAAATTGCTTGTGTTTCTGCTTAAATTTTCATCTTGCAATTTAATCACCAGCCATAAAAGCTTTTGCAACCACTGCTTTAAAAATACAATTAATAAAAGCCGTACACTTAAACGCCCTTCATTTAAAATTAACTCTTAATTTCCTTCGCATACTTGAGCCAACAAATTGTTAACATGTGATTTAAGAGAGATGTTGCTTTAGTTGAAAGTAGTAACTTTTATTTACAATATGGTTGTACTAAATTTGTGTAATGCACATTTAATGGTAAATCAAATACGTTAATGACGGCTATATTGATAGAAATAATAAATAACTACATAAATAACATTTTCATGTTATTGAATTATTACCTTCGTATTTATTGAAAACTCGAGTAACTTTTATAGGTTGTAATATTTTTTTAATTGAATAATGTGTGGGAATTACTATATCAGTAACGCAATTTCTGATTCCCATTGCAATGTGCATCCTGTTAAATCAGTTTTGTAATGCAGGTAAATATTACCGTGATTAATTAATAATTTATCTGTCAAACAGGTATTTTTCTTAAATAATTATATGGAAAAGTAACAGGTATAGTAAAATTGAAGGACTGTCAAATAAATTTTATGTCTATTTACGTCATCATGCCGCGCTCGCTAAAATATAATTTAATATGTAATTGAACTGAATCACTTAAGATAAATGATCTACGAAATTCAAATAATCCCAACACAAGTTTCAGTGGGCACCAATAAGCGGACAGCAAACGAAATTATGGTTTTTTTTTTTTTTTTTTTTTTTTTCAATCATCATGCGATCGGCTTCATAAGCCCTTAACAGATCTGTTGTAGGAGTTTATTGGCAGGAGAGATCTATTCCTCCTGTAAGGAAATTGTCTCTTATTCTATTATGATGCTGATTATCTAATCAAGTCCCAAATGTGTTGCCTTTTGAGCCTTCTGTCATTTAATGGTTCACATAATGCTGTAGCTAGGGTGTTTGTATGAGCTTTTAAGCGGTTCTGGTAAGCTTTTGCTTTATGTTCCACTTCTTCCATAATGGTGTTCATCTCTGTGTACTCATGCAATTCACTCGTTTTGATAAACAGAGGTGCATTAGTTATTGTTCTGAGTGCTTTGTTCTGCATTCGTTGCAAAATTTCCACGTTAGATTTTTGTGCTGAACCCCACAGCTCACTTCCGTATGTCCACACCGGCTTGATTACAGTTTTATAAATGAGTATTTTATTTTTCAAGGTGACATGTGATCTTCTGCCTATTAGCCAGTTAAGGTTTCTGAGTCGTATGTTCAATTCATCGCGTTTCTTCTGGATATGAGTTTTCCATGTTTGCTTCCTGTCAAGATGCATGCCCAAATACTTTGCTGATTCTTGATGTGGTAGAATGTCGTTTCCAAGTTTAATTGGGGGACAATTGCCCTTTTTCAAAGTATAAGTGACATGCACTGATTTGGTGGAGCTGGCCCTAATGCGCCACTTTTCCATCCAATCGTTAACTTTGTGTAGGTGGCTTTGCAGAACTAAAGAAGCTACACTAGGGTTTTCATAGTTACAAAGTGCAGCGGTGTCATCAGCGAATGTGGCAGATAGGACATTATCTGTTGTGGGGATATCTGCTGTGTACATCAGATATAAGATGGGGCCCAAAATGGAACCCTGCGGTACTCCAGCTTTCACATCGTGGAAGGCAGAGTATGTGTCGTTGATTTTAACTCTGAATATTCTATCCTCCAAATACAATTTCAAGAGCAGGTAGAAGTTGTGAGGAAGGTGTTTCTTCATTTTGAAAAGCAGACCCAAGTGCCAAACCTTATCGAATGCTTGTTGTACGTCGAGAAAGGCGGCTGAGCAGTACTGCTTCTTCTCGAGAGCTTCTCTAATTCTGTTGACAACTCGGTGAACCTGTTCTATGGTTGAATGGCCAATACGAAAACCAAACTGATGTTGCGGGATGAGATCGTTTTCGTTAAGTATTCGTATCAGTCTTCGCAAGATGATCCTCTCAAAAAGTTTCGACAAAACCGGCAGTAAACTAATTGGCCTGTAAGATGATACAAGATGTGGAAGCTTGCCAGGCTTTGGGATCATGATTATTTCTGATATTTTCCATATCATTGGGACATATCCAGTTCTAATAACACTGTTAAAAAGGTGTGTTAAGGCGATGGAAGCCTTTTTAGGTAGTTGTCGTAGAATTTCAGCTGTTATCAGGCAAAATCCAGGAGCCTTGTTTAACTCAAGACCTTTTATTTCCCTTTGGACTTCGCGAGGCGAGCAGCTTTGCATTGGGAGACATAGCTGCAGGTCAGTTTCTAGGTATTCTTGTATTTCCTGTTCGGTTTCTAAGTCACCGCTATTTGGAGTGAAGACTTCATACAAGAAATCTCCAAATACTTCAGCCCGTTCTTTGTCCGTTCGTGTCCAAGTATTGTCGTTCCTCCTGATAGGATGTTGTGCAATCTGAGGCGCCACTCTACTACTTTTTACCGTGTTCCACAATGAATATTCATTTTTAGCTTGGGGATTTAGGTTTGCCAATTTATCCTGTAGGGTTTCCTCTTCGATGTCTTTAAGGTATTGTTTTAAATCCGCAAATTATGCTACGTGTTCTACTTTCATTGCTTTTGGTTACTTCCCAGAACCGTAGATCGGAAGTTGTGTTAGTGAGAGACGATATGAATATACTATGTTGATTTTAAGAGTACCGTACCTCCAAAGGACAAAACGGGATCTAACTAACGGGATCTATAAGATAACGCACTCTCTGCTCGTCTTCCTCCATAGAGGGTTTTCTTAAAAACCGCTGGACGTAGAAAGTTGAAAGATAAAGCCCAATTTGTAGAGAGTATTTGTCTTAGTTATGAAAACGAATGACTGACATATCTTATTTTTGGGTACGCATACACAAACCAAAACACGAGTTTTTGCCCGGTAATACTGCTTGGTTTTCAGTGAAGGCACAAATGTGTACGATTTTGAGCTTTCAGTCAGTTGACAAATGTCATTACGAGAAATATTAAAATAATACTATCAACTTTTAAATGAACTTTAAATGTCATATTTCTAAATTACATTCAATAAAGAGCTCCTTTTATTAATTGTATTCCAAATGTAAATTTTTTAATAAATGCTCATCTGTCTTGTTTAATATCAGCGAGACATTAATTATACAAAATCAAAAATTTATTGAACGTTACTTATGTTCATTTACCAATTATTATTTAATTTATATTTTATGTCAGCGGTTAAAATGAAAAAAAGGTATTGTTATACTTAATAATATTTACAAATCTGTCTACATGTCACAATAACTGTAAGGTTATTTTCATTTAATAAGTAGAGTATAAATAAAACTTCATTGGTTATTATTTAATCATCATATGTGTGTGCGTAAATGACCATTAATATTAAATTATAAGTATTTAAATAATATATGTCTTAGGTTCTGATACTGAATAATGACTGCAAGTATCAACAATGTGTGATGTGTAATTGTCACTGACACTCTCTAATTTCACATTATGGCATATACATAGTTTCACATTATGTCATATATATAATAACCCTCTCTACTTTCACATTACGGCATACACATAATTTAAATAATATCGATCCTAGGTTCAGATGCTGAATAATTACTGCAAGTATCAACAATATATGATGTGTAATTGTCACTGACACTCTAATTTCACATTATGGCATATACATAATTTCACATTATGTCATATACATAATAACCCTCTCTACTTTCACATTACGGCATACGCATAATTTAAATAATATCGATCCTAGGTTCAGATGCTGAATAATGTCTGCAAGTATCAACAATATATGATGTGTAATTGTCACTAACCCTCTCTACTTTCACATTATAGCATATACATAATTGTCACTAACCCTCTCTACTTTCACATTATGGCATATACATAATTGTCACTAACTCTCTCTACTTTCACATTATGGCATATACAAAACTTTTCTCTCTTCAGGTAGTTGATCTATTTATTCCATCATATGAAATATTTAGATATTTTTTTTTACACTGGGAAGTTGTAAGAGCGAACAAAAAAGAGTAAACATTTTAAATAGAGGCTAAGAATAATTATTTATTTCTTTTGTCTTTGTTCATGACTGGGTAGAAATTGGGCGTTTCTCTTTGAATTAGTAATAAAACATATTAACCCGCCCTTATTTTCATAGCTAAAACTTAAAAATATTTGTTTGTATATTTTAGGTGGGTTCAATTATGTACACAATTTATTTTTAATTCCTTATAAAGTATGGTATAGTGTTCTTTTAATACGATATGAAGTGGGAACATACTGTTTCTTTTATTCCATACAGGGGTTTCTCAAAATGTTTTTTTGCGATTTTAAATATTATATCTTCAAACCTATAATATAAAATATGCAAGAAGATACCAGAATCAGTTAGAAGTATTAATTAACAAAACTGTTTCAAATTAAAAAGTAAGAGAAACTGAAAACCCCAATGAAATGAAGTAATCCTCTATGTGTACGACATGAGTGATTATAAAAAAATGGCTAATACAGTAATTGTCGAGTGGTGTCAAATAAAATATTCAGTTTAATATAATTTTATAATTTTAGAAGCAAAAGCATATATGTGGCCTCGTGCATTCATATGTAAATGTGTGAACAAAAGCATGCACTTACGCACATGCACACTACTCGATTTGTGTGTGTGTGTGTTACTAGGCTTATGTGTATGTAACTTGCGGTAGGATTTTTGTGTTTTTTGTGATTTAAATAAAGCTTGATATCGAACTTTTATTTTCTCGCTAATACCAATATATTATAACGCATACTGCTCGACAAACGAGATTTAAACACAAAAAGTGTCAAACCAAAAAGTGTCAAACCGCTCTTTTATTACAAACTTCCTATTGCCTTTGTATTGCATATTGCTTTTGTAAAATTGAACATGTAAATTGTGCATGCTATTTGCTTTAAAAATCAATAGCTAAAGCTATAAATATTTTTGGTAGTTATGGCTGTAAATAGCTCTGAACAAGTTGTTTTTTTAGACGTATATACAGACCAAAAACAATATTTGAATCTGGCGTTACAGATAATAAAAATGGAATTTTAAAAAGAAAAGCTGGCGTGAAAAATTCATTCCAATTTTAAATATACACGTGTTCTAGTCGATGATGAGAACATATCGATGTTTACTTAATTTACTGAAAAGTTATTTCCGTACCGTTACCGTAATGTAAAATTAGATGAGGCGGAGTTAAACGTGAATGGAAATTGGTTTAGTATAAATGGAACTTTTAATGATTCAATCTTGACTTTACATTCGTGTACCTATCAAATCTATAAATAGAATAATTCAAACCAAATTCAGTTTTTGTTAATATTTCCATTGGAGTTTTGAACGAAGATTTTATTGTACGCAACAACGAATGGAATGTAACAGAGTTTAGAATAAGAACGAGATCAATAAACCTATACTGCTTGCGTTCACTAACTTAAACCACGTCTTCGCTTAATTATTATTAGAATAGTGTTATATTGTTTTGGCGCGTACGAAATTAGATACAATTCAATAATATATTGAAATAATCTAATTTCTCTTCATTTGCACAATGCAAAATATTAATATTAAGTTTAATATCGAATGTAATTTCAATACAATATATTCAGATTAATAAATAATAAGAATCATAAGTTTTAATAACATGAATTATATAATTTACACGAAAATTATTAAAGTTATAAGAAATACATATCTGGTAGTAATATTGTTTGTTTATGCGTACAGTTGTAAAACTGTAACGCAAAAACAACCTATGTTCAAATCACAAAAGTATAGACATGTAATTCTAGTATGAACTTTTATTTAATCCTAATGAAATGAAAATTGATCGATCCAAAATGTAACTAGCAGCTCAAGGTGTATGATATACTGTTCAAAATTTAAATTGAGTTTTCTCCGTAAAACTTCTTCGAAAATTCATATCAATCCGAATGATAATTTATATCCATGGAATATTTCTACAGTTATATGTGTTTCATTAAAGATCGCTTAAATAAATTAAATCGACTTCAAAAAATGTGTACCTACGACATATATGGCACTTTCTGTTTTTTTTACATAGAGTTCCGTATAACAAAAATTATTAGGAGGTTTTGTTGTTTTTTTTCTCCCAAAATTCTGTGCGGACAAAGTTTACGCTCAGAAATGTCATTGGCAGTACCAGTATTTTAATATTCACCAATTCAGGGCGTTCGATTGATATGTGTAATATCTAGTTAAACGTATCCTAGATACTGCATGAAGGTATAAACCAATGTCATACCAAATTTCATTAAAATCTTGCAGTTGATTTCGCGTGATTGAAGAAGAAATTAACACTTAGAGAGAAAGACAAAAACTCTAAAAACTGGTTTTCTGGCTCCTTCCATCATTTTATGAGCTAAATCAATCACTCTTTTTAAAATATTTTCCATCTACAGGATTCACTATTATATATATATATATATATATATATATACATATATATATATATATATATATACATGTATATATATATATATATATATATATATGTATATATATATATATATACATATATATATATATATATATATATATATATATATATATATATATATATATTTACATATAGATAATAAAATGATATAAAAACAGATCATGGGTCAAGTGGATGCAGATTCTTGACAGTAATAATCTAATATTTTCCTTTACATGTATAATGTGTAAAGTAATCTTAAAAATGGACTGCACGATGCATCGAATGATGAATAAAACACATTTCCACATCAAACATATTTCTTTCCATGCCACTTTATTTCTAGAACAAGTGAACTGAAAATAGTTAAAAAGACAAGAAATTTGTAGGAACTGGCTAGAAATATAATACGTGAATACTGTAACCATTGTCTTACGTTTAATATTTCTGAAAAACCCGTGATAATATTACACTTATAAAATATGTACTTCGCAACGTATTAAGATGGTGGAAAATAAACTTAAGTTATAAATAGCTTAATTGAAATCTTCGAAAAATTTTATATTTACTAAACTTTCATAGTGAAAGTTCAACTCGAACTTGACGATTTTTAAAGGCCAGAGAAACAACAACGCAAGATAAAAATAAATAATTAGTTTATTTTCAATGACGGCTTTTCTCTTTTCTGCCTTCATTGAAGTTTAAATTTCTTCATTAAATTGAGTTAACGCTCCAAAAACTTAAGAATATAACGCGGGCCAACGATGAAATGTCTCGCTTAAGAAAAATGCTGCTGAAAAACTGTTTCTTTTCGCATTGACGGTTTTAATTTCCAAAGACAAAGTTTTAATCCCGGTTTGATGTAATTAAAAACTTTCATCAAAGATCGTGACTTTTTGCTTTTATATTATTTTTTTTTCCAGAAATGTAGCCACCTACTTTTACAAGAGCGATGATCAGATCAAAGTTGTTATACATAAACTTTAAAATTTCTTGAAACAAATGATATTTACCTCTACTATTTATATTTACTTTCGTTTCCTTTTCTTACCTGCTTTCAATAAAATTATCTTCTCGTTCCATTTATTCAAAATGCAAAAGCAATAATGTAATTGATATTGGTAATTTTTTTGTACTTCATTTTCAGGGTTCTATGCTTCAAAAGGAAAAAATAATTTATATGATCACTTACGTACCGGTACGTTTTTTTTTCTCAGAAAACCTTTGACCTAGAAATTTTAAAGTTTTTGTAAAAATACATCATATTAACCCGTGTATATCTAATATACTCAAAAATATTTGTATTGCAATTTTAGAAAGACAATTAATTACTTTTTTTTTAAATTTCATTGCTGCGCGGGGTATTGAAAAGAAAAACTATTTCCAAACATTTCTTTTCACAAATTCAAGATATGGTAAAGAGTTTCCAAAATATTATTGAAAATTTAAGCGAATATCTCCTTCCAATTCTGAAATTGCTAAAGTCAAACTCACGACAATCCGGCATTGTCAAAAGATTACTTAAAATTTATTATTAAACCGTGTACGATGATTCTAAATCTCACATGTATGAAAGATATATTAGGTAACAAAGTATATAATATATTCCAAATTGTGAATAATTTACTACTACATCACCTTAATTATTCATATTCATTACGCCCGTATGTGTTTACGGATCCCTTGTAGCAAAAGCTCTCTCATACTTAATGATTTAACTGTTTTTTCCCAATCATAAGAATTCATACGTAATTTTTTGTACTCAGAATCATTTACATTACTTTATGTATGACTAATTAACATCATAAAAATATATATTTTCACCCCAATACGGCGGAGGAAGGGTTATGAATGAATATATGTTAGTTAATTTTTTCCTTGTACAGACTAAATTACTAAAGTGATTTTAACAAATAATATATCGTTAGATTCGCCTTGATCCACAAAGTGTCCTATAGTATATAACTTTATGAATTTGACAGATTATATGTATGGAAGTAAGCCTGTTCATCCGTATAAACTAATCCACCAACATGATTTCAAGGTATGAGGTCTCCTTAGATTCGTTTTGATCGAGAGAGTATCCTAGGGTATACAATGTTTTATCAATTTCACAGTACATATGTATTTCATGCTTCTCAGTTATTTTTCCGTAGTTGAGTTTTAGTTTTTTCTCTTGTTATAGCTTGAGCAGCGATAGGAAATCTTTATATACCTTTTAATTTTAACTTCACACACTTTCAGTGACATAAAACGAACCGGACAAATTAAGACTCAGAATTAAAATGGTTTATGGCCAAAATATGACCGTTTTATATCAGATATTAATAATATGTTGTGTCTAAATTTTAATTCAATAATATTCGGTGGTAATATAGATAGTATTATTTTAAAGAATTAACTTTAAATATACTAAATATTAAATTTTCCTCATCCTCTGTAATTATATTCGATCATATGTTGCAATAATTTTTTTATTTATCGAGAAACTTTAATATACACATATTTAATGAAAACATATTGTATTAAGGGAAATATCTTATAATTAACGAATATAATAGTATTTAATAAAAATGGCGATACAGCAATTAATTACATGGGCTACAAGACATATGTTATATTCCTAAAATTAAAATATTTTACCCAGATTTATTTAAAACATATAAAAACAAGTGTAAAAGTAAGTACACAGTTTCCTTTAGTCCCGCCAACAAAGACACACACACACACACACACACTCACACACACACACACACACGCACACACATATATATATATATATATATATATATATATATATATATATATATAATTATGCATATTTATATAAGTATGCACATTTATACACAATTGTCGGAGAGGCTGATGGAAATTAGGAATGGGTGGGAAAAATTAAAAACAAATTAACTGACATATATTCATTCATAATCCTTCTTCCGCTGTAGTCGGGTAAAAATATAAATGTTTATAATGTAAATTTAGTAGTCATACATAAAGTAATGTGAATGATTCTGAGTACAAAAAATTACGTATAAATGCGTATGATTGGTGAAAAAAACAGATAAACCATTATGTATGAGAGAGCTTTTGCTACAAGGAATCCGTAACTACATACGCGCGTAATGAGTATGAATAATTAAGGTGATATACTACCAAATTATTCGCAATTTAGAATATATTATATACTTTGTTAATTTTTTACTTAAAATATCTTCCACATCGAGGATTTTTCAAAAAACTGTGAGATTTAGAATCATCGTACACAGTTTAGTAATAAACTTTAAGTAATCTTTTGGCAATGCCGGATTGTCGTGAGTTTGACTTTAGCAATCTCAGAAATGGAATGAAGCTTAAATTTCCGATAATATTTTTGAAACTCTTTAACATATCTTGAATTTGTGAAAAGAAATGTTTGTAAATAGTTTTTTCTATCAATACCCCGCGCAGCAATGAAACTGAAAAAAAAACCAGTAATTAATTTGCTTTCTAAAATTACAATACAAATATTTTTAAGTATATTAGATATACACGGTTTAATATGATATATTGTTATAAAAACTTTCAAATTTCTAGGACAAAGATTTTCTGAAAAAAAACGTACCGGTATGTAAGTGATCATATAAATTATATTTTTCCTTTTGAAGCATGGAACCCTGAAAATGAAGTCTGATAAAATTACCAATTTCAATTACGTTATTGCTTTATATATTTTGAATAAATTGGACGAGAAGAGAATTTTATTGAAAGCAGGTAAGAAAAGGAAACGAAAGTAAATATAAATAGTAGAGGTAATTGAATGAAATTTCTTTTGTTTTAAGAAATTTTACACTTTATGTACAACAACTCTGATTTGATCATCGCTCGTGTAAAAGTAGCCGGCTAAATTTCTGGAAAACAAAATAATTTAAAAGTAAAAAGTCACGATCCTTGACGAGAGTTTTAATTAATCGTTTTTCATTACATCAAACCGGGATTGAAACTTTGTCTTTTTAAATTAAACCCGTCAATGCGAAAAGAAACAATTTTTCAGCGGCATTTTTCTTATGCGAGACATTTCATCGTTGGCCCGCAGGGTTAAATTCTTAAGTTTTCGGAGCGTTTACTCAATTTAACGAAGAAATTTAAACTTCAATGAAGGCCGAGAAGAGAAAAGCCGTCATTGAAAACAAATTAAATATTTGTATTTATCTTCGTTGTTGTTTCTCTTACCTTTAAAAAACCGTCAAGTTCGAGTTGAACTTTCACTATGAAAGTTTCGTAAATATAAAATTGGTATTTACGTACATTTCGAAGTATTTCAATTAAGCTATTTATGATTTAAGTTTATTTTCAACCTTCTTAATATGTTGCGAAGTATATCTTTCATAAGTGTAATAACATCAAGGGTTTCTTAAAAATTTTAAATATAAGGAAATGATTACAGTTTTCACGTATTAAATTTCCATTCAGTTCCTACAAATTTTTTGTCTTTTTAACGATTTTTAGTTCACTTGTTCTGGAAGTAAAGTGGCATGGGACACCGCTTTTTAAAAAAATATTTTTGATGTGAAAATATGTTTTATTTATCATTCGGATTGAAGAGTGGGATAAAAAAATTATTTAAAAAAATATTTTCGTAATCAATTTGTCCCAGTAAAATTACCATATTAATATTTTAAAGGGCTAGGCTACAGCAAAATGTGTGGGTTAATATGATTTATAACTGCACCAAAATTTTAAGTTTCTACGTCTTCAAAGGAATCCAGCTGTAACCGAGAGACGGACAGATATAAGAAGGATATTACA
The DNA here is from genome assembly GCA_039881145.1 of Druceiella hillmani. NCBI lineage: Eukaryota > Metazoa > Arthropoda > Insecta > Lepidoptera > Hepialidae > Druceiella > Druceiella hillmani. The sequence continues at coordinate 17,496,031 of JAYKKI010000042.1, read as the reverse complement.
GGATTTTCCTTTTTTTCTTTTGAGATACGTCATCTTAAAATATATTTTGTAGTTTTTTCTTCCCTTTGAAACTCAGAGATAATACTGAAAAAATAAAGATAATAATTACACAAGTTACATAATTTAGACATTCGCAATCAGTGCTTCTCCTTTGTCAAAAATAACTGATGAAGAAATGTAATATTCCGCTAACGCTGACAGCTTTATTTCAGTGGAATTTAGCTTAAATTTAAAGCGTTTTATTTCAAAATCTTTAGAACTAACTTCTTCTTAATTTTGTAAATGTTTTTTTTATATTCCCATAAACAAAGTGAGATCAAATCCAGATTGATTACACCTAAGAAGGCATTTCAAAATCTGCTTGCATGTAAAAATTAACTGCGTTGAAGCCTGCAAACTTAAGTGCTTTAAGCGACTATAATTTTTCTTAGGAAAGGTATAATAACAATGAAAAAGTTTTCACGTAGTTAATTTTCTAATAATAATGCCATACTTTCAATATATAAGAATAAGTATTTTTTATATATGCTGTAAAATTTTAAAAACTGAATTAAACTGATTTTAAAATCGAACTCCTCACGTGATTTTAGATATATAGACAGGAATTACTTTAAGGTAGAAATTCATAACTTATCTCGAATATCACTTACGTATTTAGAGTTATGTCGCATATTTCTAATACTGTACCACCAGCTTAAATTATGTTAATGATAAATAGTTAAAATTAATTTCTTTTAAAATCTAAGTACGAGTTTTTTTGTTCAATTAGTATGTCTTTTATTTATATAATATTTTTAAGGAATGCAAAAAAGGTAAAAAAATTGTGTCTTAAAATAACAGTGGTTTTCATGAGCTGTATTTACGCAACCGCGAATGATACTATCCCGAACGATGGATTATAAAACTATCTACTATTCTTAGTTTAAAAGTGTATAATTATAGCAATTACAATTTAATTAAATAGTTTTAAAATAAAAAAAATTAAATAAAAACGGGGGCGATTCCCTCCCATTTATTTCCTCTTTTCATAAGATATCATTTATTACCACTAAACAAATAACTTTAAGAATTAAAATAATACATAATTTTATTAAAATATATAATTTCATTTCTGAAATAAATAAGCGCATAAAAGTCTATCGAATAGCAAAAGGCAATTAAAATTTAATCAAGGATTCAGGTTTTGTGTTCTTTCAAAACTTGGTCTGGCATTATCCTCTCAAGAGACATGCTACGGTATCGTTTAAATTCTGTTAAAAAAATATTATTTGTTTAGATCATTCGAAGAAGAATATTTAGGGCGAAAAATCCTTTACTATAAAACTTTACTAATGGGCACGAACTCTTTTATTAAATCCTCTCTTCCTATATCTTAAAATACTAATTGTATAAGGATATGTTATTATGGACATCACCTATAAAGCATTATGTCATTCCAATAACAGAAATCAGCATCCCATTGTAGTATAAGAAAAGGAGAAATAGTCAACATGTAAAAGGCAAAATATCAACATGTAAAAGGCTTTTCAAACATTTTGTCAAAATTTTAATTTTCGAGAGATTTGGCCATCATGCATAATAATAATAAAATTTAAGCTTAATTTATTTAGGTTTTATTTATTAAGCAGTCAAGAAATCTAATCTAAAAAAATTTAAAAAAAGAATTTTTAAGAAATATTCATAAAATTATTTTTGCATATATGTATTTGTTTTTGTTGTGTATTAAACACAAAAATGACAGATAAAACTCGACCAATGGAGAAAAAAATCAAAACTAAAGTTACTGTGTAGTAACAAGAAGGGATAAAACATTAAATTACAATAATTTTCGTATGCTATAATATCTTATCAGTTTATTTAAATTAAATTATATGAATAAAATTATACAGAATATATAAAGGATAACTTATTGATAAAGGATTGAATAGCTAGATTGGTTAATTTTATGTCATTAATTAACCTTAATTGATAAAGGATTGAATAGCTTGATTGGTTAATTTTAAGTCATTAATTAACCTTAATTGATAAAGGATTGAATAGCTTGATTGGTTAATTTTAAGTCATTAATTAACCTTAATTGATAAAGGATTGAATAGCTTGATTGGTTAATTTTAAGTCATTAACCAAATGATGCTATTGAATATATTTGGTGTTAATTTTGCAGAAATTCGTTATTCACAATTAAAAGAAACTACGTAATGTAGAGTTATTTCTACTTTCTTTAAATTCTTTACCACACCGTAGGTTTCGTTGTATTAAAACATCTTCGCGTGGACTATTAGAAAATATGTATATACATACTATATACAACCTTCCTCCTTTAGGCACTCTTAGATAAGACATTTAATACTTCACTTCATCTGTCTTATAAACATAAACTGTCGATGTAAGTTAATTATTTCGAGTGAAAACGACACTCGAGTACAGGAGGACATTACTACACCAGTTAATAACAAAGAGGTATCCAGGAAGCAAAGAAAAACAAAAACGTTCTAGACTGTTCCCAATATTGCGAAATATAATTTTGGGGAATATATTTACACGAAAAAAAATCGATGTACTGAAACTTACGCTGGAGTATATGACCTTGCATTAGAGCCTTATATTACTAAATTAGTCATCCAACTCCAATATTACTGATACGCTATCGATTGCAATGGATAGTCTGTGAATCAGTTATATTCAAGTTTTATAACTGATATCCTTATTTAAGGCCCTAATTATAAATTACAAAATTATATAAATGGTATCTTGATACTATTTTAATTTGAGCTAGTTTTTAATCAGAAACGTAATTTTAGTAAGTTAAAAATTGGGGAAATACTTAAATATAAAATTTCTGTTTCTGTATCTGACAGGAATTGTTTTGTATTTTTAAAAGTGTTGAATCTATTCTAACACTTTTTTAAATTTGGTTAACTGTGCGAAAATTATCCAAAACATATTCTTTAAGAAACAATAGGCTTCTTACAATATATATATATATATACATATATATATATATATGTATATATATATATATATATATATATATATATATATATATATGTGTGTATATATATATATATATATATACATATATATATACATAAATGTTTTAAAGTAGTCTTTAAACGCTTTTGACGAAAAATTAATCAATGTATGAAAATTATTCAAAATGAATGAAAACCTTTACTTAGTAGCATAGTCAAATTCACATTTTTAATGATGATTGATTTAGCAAACAAATTAATCCCCTTTAATGAATGTTAATTCCGTATTATGAATTCCGCATTTCAGTATTTGTTTACCAAAATAAAGGCTGTAGCCTTTTTATTTTTAAACAGAACAAGTTATTTAACAAATTATTTGTCCTCGTCGTGGTATGTTCAGTTGATCACAAGCATAAAGCCTTTGAGGGTGCGGCGCACCCGGACTCGATTTCCGGCCGCTCGGCGAGCGGGGTTGAACTGGTGTTCTAGTTACCTATAAGAGATTACTGTTGTAGCAAGAAGTCCGCCTTATGTATAAGTTGTATATATTGAAGCACATAAATAAATAAATAAATAAAACCTAAAACTTTTGCAATACACGGTGCCACGCTCCCATACTAAACACCCTGAGAATGACATTATTACTCAATTTAGACGCTTCGAACGACAAATACTCCTTAACCTTTAGTCAAGTACAAAACTCGGAATTGAAGGCTTTACTTATCATTTGCAATTCAAATAAACTTCTACCTTCAACGGTTCACGCCCACCGAGACAAAGGAAGTGAAGTGTTGTTCGTTCCATTTGAGAAAGTCAAAACGGGAATTGTTTTTATTTATTTTCACGATCTCTCAATGCAATATGCTGCAAAAACATCATTTAAACGTTATTGCTCGTGACGTGAACTCACAATACAAGAGATCCATATGCACTTAAGTATTAATAGAAGTTTACAAATTTATGGGTATTTAATATGTCTATTAAATAATTTGTAAACATTGATATTATTTTTCACGGCTGTAAGAAAAATAACTCCCTTTTTTATACTTTTTAATTTATTGATGCAAGTTGACTGATATAACTAGGGTAGTTTCCTTGAATTGCATTCCGTTTTGTTATACATTAATAAAAAGTTAAAGGGAATATATTACAATAATTCATACCTCACAAAGTAGACCTTGTCTCAAAATTTAATGTATCTTCAACGCTACCCCACTTAATGGATTCCTTGAAAAACAATGTTTTCACTTAAATTTGGTATATACCCATACAGAGGGAGTTAAGTAAAAAAATGGACTTTAAACGTCCATTCAAAATTGGGATCAATTAATGTAATGAGATAATTTAATGTAACTCTTAGCTACCTAGACTTTCAAAACTTATTAAATTTAGGAAATGACAGAGACTGCGTATTTTTTAACATAATTCTATATTTTTTGTTTTCAACCAAATCAGAACAAAAACATATAGTTTGAAACGACTGTTATTTTTAAGTCCAACTTCAAAAATAAATATATGTTTAACAATATAGAAATGTTAGTAGGAACATAGGTAATTATTTTAATTTAAATTAGATAGATTATAGAAATTATAATAATAGTCAATAATTTAGATCTATTGTTCGTACAATATGTTATTTTATTGGACATTTGCAAAGCATTAAATACATAAAGTATTCAAGCATTTAATACTTCGTTACTTTCTCTCGGCATTCGATTTAATTAGTTTAATACATTGGAAATACAAATGAAATATCTTGAATTTCTTTATCACAAGTTAAGCAAATACTGCGAACTTCTAATTTCACAACATCGTCAAAGCAGAATTAGTGAGATTAGATATATTTGGTACCCATTGATTAGTATTCCAAAGTTCTCTTTGTAAGTTGAACTTATTCCCACTTATTCAGACGGCGCTCTTAATGAGGTCTTACGAGCACTTTATTTAACTGCTTCACGAAATTTATTTTACTCACGACTGCAGGTTTTATTTTGATCACGACGTACGCATTTTCTTCTGATGTGTCCAGCAATATATAAAAACATTGCGAGTGGCCAACATTGTGTACGTCGACAAGTTTCAATTGAACATTTTCATCTAGCATGTTGACACTCCCCATGTTTTAAGATATAAATTATAATAGCGTTTGATGTGAATCCAAAAATCTATGATATGTGTATATTTACTTTCAAAATATTAACTTTGTAATGAAATCACTTAGTTGTTTTAGATCTAAATTTTACACATAAGTTTAGTTTTCATAAATTAATGTAATAAATTATAATTCTTTTATCGGATTTAATTATGTTTCTTTCGAAAAAATTATGATACATTTATATTTATAATATTGAAATAAACTGGTATTTTTGTATAAAAAAGCTATGTCGTGAAATAACATAGAAACTTTTTAAAAATTTCCTACTCGAGTAGCTACGTCACCCGTTTACGTCACAAGATAGTAACTTTTTCAGTTTAAAACAGATCATAATAAATATTACAGGAAGATTTAGTTCGATTACATAAATATTTAGAAACTTTCTTGAGTGTGCGTATGCCCCAAATAAAATAAATTACCCTATTTTTAAATTTTTGCGCACCAGCCCAGTGGGTTGGTGGGATGGTGCGATATTAAAGACATAATTTAAAATGCAATAAAAAATACCTATGAATATATTTTGATATTGACAAATCATGATAAACACCATCACCAGTTTACCACCATCCTCCATGTCACTTATTTTCATGTATCATAAAAATTAAAAAAGAAGGACAGCAACATTTAAAATTCTTTTCATGAAATTGCCTTCCTTTACGCCTGGCAAAGACATAGTAGGCAATACGTCGTAAAAAATGGGGTGTGGTTGTGTCATGGACACGGCCGTGTGTTATACGTGAATACGTCTATGTAACGGGTTATATTTTTTAAATAAAATATGAGCGTAGAAACCATAGACGATCACACACATCACACTTATCTCCGAATGAATTGTTGACAAACGTCGTTGTGAAACGTGCATTAACTGCGGCCCTATGTGCCTTCATAATCGACGATCGAACACAATCTATGCCTATATAGTCCGTTGTCAATGTAGAAGCGATTTCATCATACACTTACATAATTTCAACTGCAGATGTACTGGCACCGTCATTGATCCGCTTGGCCGCATTCATTCTTTTACGTTCCCGGCACTGCTTGACTCAGTCATATGGTGTTTTATTATTACCATTCGATTGTTCCTTTTTGTTGATTGTTTTTTTTTATAATATTTTTTTATTCTAACACCTTATTATATTCACTGTACTTTAAACTAATGTTTTATAAACAGTCGATAGATTTTCACGACAGTTGAAGATTAAAATTTAAACGAACATCGTAGCTTTTCCGAATCAAAAGTTACACTAATCGCAAATTTCGATACGCAGCAAAATCACCTCAAAATGGCGGCGTTTTCCCCTCCACCGCGCCCGATGCGTCACTATTCTCGCAATGAATTCTTTGACCCTTTATCTATCCAGTGGTATAATTTTTGATATAGAGGATAGATTCGAAACTGCAACGCCAAACTGTATCTCCTGATTTTGTTATCATTAGGTTTTTTGGATTGCCCCTGTATGGTAGCAAATTTAAATACATATTCACGTCAAAAGTAAAATCAATACAGTTGAATTAAATTATTAGTTACCCTTAAATAGTAAAACTTCTAAATGAACGTGAGTTTAAACAAAACTTTCATAATGCGAGTTCTACTCGTACTTAACTGATTATTTTTATATGTTCATTATTTATCGTGTTATTGCAATATCGACATAACACGGTTTACTGGAATGAGATGTCGCAATACTCACAACTCGTACACTTATATGGAAAAAGACACTAAAAATTTTTAAAATTTGCTATTATATCTTTTAGTATAAAATACCGCTAGACGAGGTTCAAATCGCATTTGACCTTTTTTTAAAAAAATATTGCTTGCGAAAATAAGCGAATGAATTTGTAAGGAGAACAATTTAGATCGTTATTAAAGTGTATGGGTAAGGAATTTTACTTGGCGTTCTGTTTGCTTCTTACTTGCTTAATTGCTAACAAAACGACATTATCATTATTATTATTATTGTTATTATTATTATTATTATTATTATTATTATTATTACTATTATTATTATTATTATTATATATTTATAATATAAACTGTACGATAGTTCTTTTACATCAAGGATAATATATTTCTGCTTTATAATATTTTCTCATTAAAATATAAATAACTTACACACGAAGAATTTTGTAAAATACTATTAAATTGTGTCATAAGTTCAACAATTATATCTGACTTAAACACGATGTACTCAAAGATGAGATATATCTAATATTATTAGACCAATAAGCCTTTTTTAATAAATCGTATTAGCGTAAACAAAACATTCTCATTTGCTCGAATAAATTAACGTATCTGATGTAACAAAAAATCTTCAAACCGATTTTCTATTTAATTAGAAGAAATATTAGATTTCTGTTCATTAGACAAATCGAAACTAGCACTTCCACATTCGCCTCGTATATCTGTCACACAGGAGCTAACAATTATGCTTAATAAACTGTTACCTACTTTAGCTAGTTAATGTGTTAGTTACATTTTTTTGAATGTACTTATCATTAAAATAATTCTTTATAATTTTATTATTTTTTACAATTTTAAGTTCCCCATGCAAGCCTAATATTTCAGTTACTGAAAATGTCAGTAACCTACAATGAATTCGGAGGTTTGCTGCATAAATTCGTTAACACATATACACTACTAAATTCTAGCTGCATCATGTCTTTACATATACATATATATATATATATATATATATATATATATATATATATGTATACTTAATTACCTATCAACCAAATAATGTGTAATTTTTCGCTACATGAAGCGAGTACAAACTCGATTAATTTACTCTACATCAGTGAAGAGTTCTTGTCACCACCTTCTGAACCACATCATTATAGTTTCTACCATGATTTTGTGAAACGTTAAAAAATTATAATTCAATTCTTATGATTGAATTCAAAACAAATTTTCACAAGACTGGCAAAAAATTGGTGCATCATGCATGTTTTGAATATAAAAATTTGTTAGGAATTTCTCGAAAATGGGTCAATTTCCATAATCAATTTTTTAACAAATTTTCTTATATTTATTAAAATATGTGATATGTCGGATAGGTTTATTAGTTTATTAGAATTTCCATAATTTTAAATTAAATTTGGATACACAGAGTAAATCAAAACTGGTAGTTTAAAAATTGTGTTAATGAGTATATACCAAGTAGTACTTTTCATCACTTACTGGTATACGAACCACAATTTATACCATAAAGAAACAGTGTTCGTGCACTTTTGATACTCACTTCTGTAAAAGCAGAATACTTTGAATGTTCTAATTACATGTGGACCGAATGAAAACAATTTTATCACCGTCGTAAAGGTTCTTTATTAATAGTCAGAGCTGGTACAATGATCACTATTATGTATCCACGCAGAGCTGTAAATGTATGATAGAAAATCTTTTAGTTAATTTGAGATACCTAACAGGCATAAATTCTCATGAAAATATTCCACAGAGAAAGCCGTAACAATACCTGAAAATTATAACAAGGTTTAGAAAACTGCAGTATATTGAAAAAACTTGCTCATTATTCTGTTTTTTTGGAGAAGTTTAAAAAAAAAAAAATATTACATTTTTTCTTAGATTGCCATTTAATTTTATTACTTTTTTTAGAACTCCTTTTTAGTAATTATGATCGTAATTAGACTTGATGGAGAACTCATATCTGTACTGGAATGATTTTGTATTATACTTGTTTTTAATATAATAATATAGCCGGCAATCCATCAGTGCTTATACTCAATAAATCCCAACTGCAGATCAGTCGAATATAAACGTAATACAATTTTGTAAAACCTATGTGTGTGATAAAACAAAAAATAAGAAATAAATTTTATTAGAGGCATGAGACAAATTAGTATAGCGAGCAAATATTTAATGTGTAAGTGGTTAAAGCGGCACATTCGCCGTTGTACAACCCCAGGGAAAAATTATACCTGGATCCATAAAGCAATGCTCTTGATTTTTTAATTCAGACCAAAGGGATTTGGGAGCTGTTTCAGTATATATACACAATATGTATGGATTTGCTATAAGTATAAATTACAATTTGTTATAAATTGAGAAAATATAAGTTTTAAATTACAGTACCAAAAAATTCGTATTTCATACCTGAGGTATAATTTCAGCAAATATTTTGCCACTGAAATGTATTAAATGAAAAATTAAATTAACAAATTCTGAAAACTGTGAAGATCCAAAAACCAATACGAAGTTCCAATTCTGCGTTAAAACCGAGAAGTCAAAAGATACTAAAGTTTAGTTACGTAGTCATTTTTACAGTAATGTATAATTAAAAACATAATGCAAGAAGCATATGCTTATTTAATTATGTCTTATCTAAACACATTCAATATTTAGATGGGTTAACTACCCATATTACATACTCAAAATAATTTTTAACCCCGTTAATGTTACTCTTTCTACTTTTTAATGAATTTTATGGAATGAAATGATCCTGATAAGGTCGATGGAATGTTAAAAATGTCACTACCTTTTTTCAATTCTCGTATACATATTCGCCTACGAGAACAAAATAAAACGGGTTATTTGGAAGTTTATTAAAGTTTAGTTACGTAGTCATTTTTACAGTAATATGTAATTAAAAACATAATACAAGAAGCATATGTTTATTTAATTATGTTTTATCTAAACACATCCGATATTTAAATAGGTTAACTACCCATATTGCATACTCAAAATAATTTTTAAAACTCTTAATGTTACTTTTTATAATTTTAGTGAATTTTCTGGAATGAAATGATCCTGATGAGTTCCATGGAATGTTAAAAATGTCACTACCTTTTTTCAATTCTCGTATACATGTTCGCCTACGAGAAAAAAATAAAACGGGTTATTTGGAAAGGTTAAACGAAAAATTATATATGAAAATTGAGAGGTGGACTATAAAACGCATAACAAAATATAATCGTAAAATAATACAGGAATATAGATATTATTAAATGTTATTTTATTTCCTAAATCAAGTATTGAAATTATAAAAGAATTTCTGAACAAAAGAACAAAATTTCTTAAAAAACTCACTTGATGTCAGATTAAAGCACTTATTTGCTCTCAGTGGAAATCTTATCAAAACTCACACAAACTCTTTGTTTTTGACCGTTGTGGTTTGCTTTGTAAGATTCTCCACTTTAATCTTTAGGTTTTGAATAAAGAGATTTAGGGCAACAAAATTCACCCTCTACATAGTTTCTTCTTAATTTCACATTTTTTTCCTTTCAAGCTAGTTTTTGTCGCAAGTTTTGCCTAACTAATTTTTTTAAATTTATTATTATTAATTTTATTTTTGGATAAACTCTCTTTGCTACCTTATAGTTATTGTAGTCTTTTGCAGCACATTTTACAATTTATTGTTTTATTTATTTCATTACGGTTGAATAGTAGAAATTGTTCTTATGGCAATAGGTACTACATTCAAATAAAACAAATATCAAGTAAAAAAGTGGATAAAGAGAAATTTCCATTTACTTTTGCTTCTGTTTTTATGTTTTCTTTCTATTAAGAAAATTATCAGCTTCCCAAATGTACACTAAACACTTTTAGTTTAATCATAACGCTATAAAAGATAATCAAATAAGAGTGGATCATATCCCTTTTATGAATGTTTATTATCGTGAGTATAAACACAGTAAACTAGTAATACAATTCAATAAAGAAATTTATGTTAGGAAATTCCGATCAGTTTTTTACTGTAAAGTTAACAATTTTAATAAATAATTAAATGAAACTACATGTTGCAGTATTATTTCTACTTTCTTTGAGTTCTTTACCACGACCTAGGTTTCGTTATATTACAACATCTTCAGTATGTTTATGCCTATACTATTTATACTAATAGTCTATAGCCGTTATCTATATAAGATTTACTTCATCCACAAGATATACTCAAAATATGACGATTTTTTAATACAAATAAGAAATTACTGTACAAAAATACAAAAATTTACCAATTAGGTTCATATTTACACAATAGTACAAAATTAAAAAAAATCCCTACTTGCATTTAAGTTTTTAAATATAACCGTCAATGCGTTTGAATATTAACTCACTCAAAACTATAAAAATAATTTAAACACCTTTATGGTGAATCATATATCATTTTATTTTTGTACCTGCTCCCGACATAGACTCTGTTCTACTCCTAAATACGCAACAGCAGATGACTATTATGAAAGTATAGATTACAAAGCGACCTAAATAATTAATTTCCAACACATTTACATCGACACGTAACTCTGCACAATATTTACGTTATTGCATGTAGATATCACGTAGAATACTCGCAGCTTTTCTGGTCTTTTTCCCGTACGTATTTCACTTAATAATTCACGACGAAAAGCGAGCTTGTAATTTTGCTTTGTGTATTGCATTGTAATAGAATTGAGTGTTTTTTTTGCAAGTACAAAAGGAAAAAATGAGGGACAACATTCCGAAAAGTCTGGCGGGCTACACGTCGCTGACCACACCAGTGCCGTAACACATCGCGAATGCGCGGAACTGAGTGGGGAGCGTTATTACTGAGGAAAATTAATAATTTGGAGAAACACGAAGGACGACACTTGTTCCTTATATCGTGAAAAATATTTTTTGTCGTGAAACTTTGTAAATAAAACCAATAGTTCATAAATTATAAGGAAATACACTAATGTATTGTTTATATCAATTAATGATAATAATAATATAAATTACACAATCCTAATAATTTTGATTTAATCTATACCTAATTCTCAAAGTTCATGATTTTTCTAAAGATTTTTTTTAAAGGCACCAATTTTGTAACGTTCTTCCCGAAAAGTGTTTAAACAATTTCATAAAAAACACATAAAGTGTATTATCGAATTCTTACTTCAGTGAGCTTCAATTTGATTCAATGAACCTAAAATATTTTTTTATTTCCTAAGATACCCTCAAAATTAACCATAGTTTCAAAATTGATGTTTATACATCAGGTCCATATTCTGGCCACCATAAATATCTCTGTGTTAAATTTTAAATGTTTATGTTGAATAGTTTCGGGAAACAACCTGTGATCGAGGGATGGACGGTCACGATTTAGATTTTAATATCTAGCTAAAAACGTTATAAAGAGATACATTTTTAAACTTCAATATTAATTTACTATGAACCATTCAATTACTTCAGTCGATATTACAAATAATGGCAGATGTGCCAAATAATAAAAATAATTAATAATTACAAATAATGGCAGATATTACAAATAATACAAATATTTAAAATATTCCTAAAAATTTCTTAATAGCTTTTTCATTGTTTCCTAACCGAATGCTAAAATAACGAACCTTTATTAACTTTCATCGAGTCCCTCTCACCTTTTGTCCGTTCGTCTGTCAAAGTTTAGTAACTCTGTCAGTTTTAAACCGATCATGATGAAACGTTGGTAAGGAAAAAGTAAAAAATGAAAAGAATATTTTTCGCAGCACGTGTATACAACATTTGGGGTTGGTATTTCTATTCTCACGCACACATAGAGTGGGGTGCCATAAAAGAGATGTTTTAAAACGCAATCAAAATTGTCTAAAAATATTTTGTGATATTGCATCATATTGGTGAATACCCTAAGTGTAAACATGTTGTAAAGTCTACAATACACCCCTTTCAGTTTTCCCAGTCACCCGCGTCGTTTAACTACTATTATTTCTTTTACGCTTGTAAAATACGTATATACATATATACATTTATATATATATATATATATATATATATATGTATATATATATATATATATATATATATATATATATATATATATAGGCAATATAAAATAAAAAATAATAACGATATTTATCCATAGTTTAATATAACTTTTATTTGTTCTTAATATTAAAACTTCTATATGAACCTACAACTATACAGAACGTTCATAATGTAATTTATCTCGTAACTGAAAGAATTTTTTCTGAATCATTTATTAAGTTGTTGAAATATTAGCATACTCGTAATTCTATTTTCAGAAGCGTTGTAGATTTAAAGTTGATACAAGCATCACACGTAATTTACAAACATACGTGCATAAAAAATGCTGAAAATTTACTTTATATCCTTTGGATTGGAAAACCTTTGAGGAGGTTTGACTTGTACTCCAACAGACATAAATGCATACGGAAATATGTGGCGCTTTATTTTTGCTCTTTCAGTATATTTTTAAAAACTGCCCGGTTAATTTTACATGAAATGACTTATAGTAAACTTTTATAGTATTAAGTTTTAATCCATCAATTAGAACACATTTTTACATAACTTTGCTTTTTCTTACTTGGTATTATTTTACTCGCCCAAAATATTCACAAAACTCAGACGTACACCAACATACGATAGTAAACTGTATACTGAAATATGAGATATTTCTTAATAGATTTTATCAAATATGGCTTCCTTTATTGAATTGTGTTTTAACATGAAAATGTAATTTTCTCATTAGCTCAAATGAATTAATTCACTTAATTTATCGTTGATAATATCTGAATAGATTTTCTATCAATTAAATGGGATAAGTATTTGTCATATTTATCAGTGAAACATTAGACAGTACAGCTTGTACATCATAACTTGTTTATCCTTCTCATCCATCTGGGAAACAAATACAACCAATTGGACTTGCCAAACTCTTGCATATTTCATCTAGCTAATTTTCTTTTTAATTTTATACTTTTCACTGAAATAATAGAAATAGAAATAATATTTCATGAGTCTAAATTTCCACTACAATTCTAGTATTACAGTAATCAAGATTCTCAGTTCATATGTATATATATAATATATATATATATATATATATATATATATATATGTATATATATATATTGTCGAGTTAAAATAAAGAAAATGGACGGTGTTAAAAATATGTACATCACTGCAAGCTTTACAAATTTAAATCTTTCTGTAGCAAAAGCCACACGCGGCATATTTCTGATCATGCTCCTGATGCTATCTCTGAATCTATCGCGAGACCATGTTTCCAGCAGTTTCTGAGTGGCAATTAGTTTTTAAAGAACTAATCCAGGTCCTGCTGACCGCTTGATTTTTATACCCATGAATCAAAATCACTAATTGACGAAGATTTCAAAGCTTTAAAGCAAGTTTCGGTTATTTAAATTGAATGCTATAACTGTAAATCAGAGAAACATTTACACGAGTTAACCAAAATGTTCAAGTATTATATTTGCGTACCCCTGAGTTTAGTCAGAATCAGCTCAATTATCGTTCAGAGAAACGAACAATTTTTTTTATCTTTTCGCCGCTGTTTGTGAATCTGGTTGAACCACCTTGTCACTAGGGATGTGAAGTAAGTTTTGTGTATGAATCTACTCGTAAATGCAAGTTAATAGATCTAAAAGGAATTATACAAACCCATACCAAACAATCTCAGTACTAACAATGTGCAGTTATATATCTATGGTTTCATTATGGTAATTTACCTAATTTGCAACAAAATACAATGATTACTAAATTTAATAATAGTGTAATAGAAAAATATGATATTTTCAAGAAATCGATTCTTATTCATCACTAACAAATCATATTCTAGTCTAAGTTCGGTCCAGTAACGCAAAATGTTGTAAAATTCTAAAATAACTTGACTATAGATGGCATTTTTCTACATGGAGGGCAGGATATTTTTAGATACGAAAAAGAAATCTTTCTTGATAAAAAAGGGGTACGAAACATTTTATATATTTAATAACCAAAAAATATGTTTCATTTGTCGAATGTCTTTCTGCCCCGTAAAGAATAAAAACGAAATAGAAAAGAGGAGAGGAAAGTATATTATTCAATGTTCCAATACCAGATTTTACTTGGTTGCATGTGCAGACTCAAAATAACTGCGCTGCCCTCTAACTATCTTCGTATTACAGAAGCTTCGTATTATAGTAAATTATTGAAAGAAACGCTTGTAGAAAACTAACAATATGCAACATAGAACATAATATTATTTTGTAATAAAGACATTACCATTCCCAGTTAGCAACAAAAGTAATTTTATCTTACATATAAATTAACGTATTGAAGAAACATTATATATTCAATGAACATAAACTTTACCACCTGTATAAATGTCCGCTTTTATAATTTAAATTTCGTAAGTATAGTGAGATTAACCATAACCATTAGCAATATTAAAGGAGCAGCATAACATTTCGCCTTAAAATTTTCATATGACCTACGTATTAGCGAAGTCTTTAATAAATTAATTAAAGAAATGCTTGTGGAGAACTGTCATTAGGTGGCACAAATGTACTGTTATTTTGTAATCAAAGATTTATCATTTTATGTTGGCAACAAAAGTATACTTATATTATACATCAATGAACATTAAGTATATTTGAAAAATATTATGTATTCAACGAAAATAAATGCAACATAAAATTATTTAACTTCCCGTATAAAAAGTGTGCTACCGTAACTTAAATTACATAAGTGTAGTGAAATTAACCATAACCCCGTAGACTTAAATTAACGACGTACCATATTAAAAAAGCAGCGTAAAATTTCGCCTTAAAATTTTCATACCACCGTTACATTTTCTTAATGGATGAGTACTTTATTTTAATAATGTTACATATTAGCCGCCACCGACGCAGAATAATAAAAAATTGCCATGCCGTGTAAAATACTAACATATCAACGAAATGCGACAGCAATTTAACGTCGTCAAATCAAACGACAATATAGTCTTAATTATGAAGATTTACGATTTCATTGTACGAACATTAAAACTGAAACATGAAACTTGATGTTATGAAATTACTTATTTATTTGCTTTATTTGGACTACGTTCCGCTGTACTTACAATGGCAAATCGTAACGTTTTACGTCTTGAAAGCATATTTTGTTGTTCGTTAGTAAACCTCGTAATGGATGGGCATTATGTGTTCCAAGTATGTTTGGCAATATATTTTATTTAAAATTGTTGTTACACAGTTTTTCAAAGATTTTGCTAAGTGCACGGAATTTGATTTGTTTGTATTTTTATCGTCCCAATACGACTAAAGTACTGAGCTTTGATACTTTTTAGAGATATTTCTATTTATTAAATTATATAAAACACTTACTCGTATAGTAAGTTAGTCTATTAGTAAAAACTTAACCTGAGTGCCATCGTGATAACCGATTAAAAAAGGTAAATGTTTCAAAATTAGTTTTATAACTAAGTACCCGGAAAAAAGTGCTTTGCCAGACTTAACAGAATAATCTGTTGAATGCATGCTATTGATTTCTAGAAGGAGGAATATAGAAACTCTTCCGTTGTAAGTTAAAAACACATTACGATATAAGCAGTTGTTACTATCATTTGCATAGTATGTTTCAAAATATCATGTTTTATTTTGCGGAATAAGTAGTATAAAGTATATTTGCTTTTATGCTGAGTTATGGCATCTAGCCGCCTTACCTATTTTCAATCTTTACGGCTTTATTAACTTCGTTGTCAACCTGTTTCATGTTGTTGCTGTTTAAAGTACAACTCTTTCATATTTAAATTGGGGTACGATATCTACTGAAACAAATATTTTCGTTTTTTTTAACTGTAATTATTTTGTTATAGTATCTGTAAGAGAAAATACCTAGATCCTCCAAGGAATTTAAATTATTTTGATAATACCTCAGAACTCTTTGATGCAAAGTTTTTAATCTTTCCTTTTTTTTCTTTGTAACGGCTAAACGTTTAATTAATCTTGCTGATATATCATATTACTTATTGACATATCATAATGGTTTTAAGAATGCATAAAGCGAAAGGAAAATCGAAACCCCCTATAAGATCACTCATCTGTACCACTCTCAGCATAAACATGTATAATTGGCGAGTATTAAAATATTTACGTAAAAATTAAGGATCGAGGCTTTCATACGAAAATATTAAGGGTAACAAAGTAAATTTAGTGGAACACAAACGTAGGG
The DNA here is from genome assembly GCA_039881145.1 of Druceiella hillmani. Lineage (NCBI taxonomy): Eukaryota > Metazoa > Arthropoda > Insecta > Lepidoptera > Hepialidae > Druceiella > Druceiella hillmani. The sequence continues at coordinate 17,478,966 of JAYKKI010000042.1, read as the reverse complement.
ATTTCAAAATTTGTGTGTATTTAAATTTACATCAGGTGAAAGCTACTGTCTTTTATCTAATTAAGTTTTTTGTCTAATTAAGATGGGGTTCTTACGGGCAGTCATACTTAACTTTTATTTAATCGGAATCGGTGCATTCATTAAAAATGTGAGCGAATTTAATATTTTTTCAAAATTTATTTCTCTCGTGTTTATAATATAACAAAGAAGTTATAAAACAACAAATTTATACATTTGTGTCTCTATGTTTATAAATAGATAGCCCCATGTGTAATTTACGTTGAGTTTAGTTTAAATTGCATGATCCGGATTGAAGTGTGAAGTTGTGCGGAAAGGATAGGTATTTGAGTAACCAATATGAATGCGGGTTAAGCGGGTTAATCCACGAGGTTAAGCTCCATTGTTGGTCTTCTCACGAACATAATTATTTTTGATAATGTGTGTATTCGGCACGAGCTTACTTTTTTCTTCGTTTTGTTTAAAATATGAACCTGTTGCTGATATTTGTAATTAAAATATTTTGGTTGGTTTAGTATTAGGCTTTACAAATTTGGTTGTAATGTATTTTATTGTCAATGCATGCAATAAAAGTGTAGGATTGGCCAATCTCTATTTTAATGGTGTTTAAGAAAAAATATTTAAGAGAACTTGACGAAAATAACAGAGCACAAAAATATTGTTTTGAAATTTGTATCCGTCTCAACGTTTGTATATATCTTTCTACACAGATCACATGAAAACTATTGAATCGATTCAGATAGTGTTTTCAGATATATAGGAAAGAACTAGAAACGACATTTAATTATTATTTCATCACAATTGTTACACTTCGTCCGAAGATGTGTGAATTTAATAATTGCAAAATTTAATTTACGCTGTTTTAGTAAAACAATCACAAAACAGTGCGTAGTAAAACCCGACGTGTAATTATTAGAGAAATTAATATTGTTTTTATATGTATGTATATTAATAGATAGAACAACGTAAACTTTAATGGGGCTATAAAAAAATCCTCTAGGGTAAACGTTGGTTAAATGAGCGTGCCAGAAATAAAATATGGAGTAATGCATAAAATATGGGTTTATTAAGAATCCTGGTTACCGGAGGTTTAATTAAGCATTCTGAATTCCCGCAGATGCACGAGGATAGACATCATTGTCAGCCATTTGCCTTACATAATTATTCTCTATATTTTATATGTTAATTTCACGCTTATAATATTTCTTCAATTTTTCCAAAAACGTTGAAATTTGAAATTTGGTATAGTAATATAACATATTATACCGTACATATCTCAACAACTAAAACCAAAAAATATTAATTTGCATTTTTTTGAAGGGCAAATGAAATACTCAAACTTTTATAAACGAATTACTCAACCTTTTTTAAACAATTACAGATATGGTGCACCGTATTATTTATTACAACTAATCATAAGGGTTTTTTATAATTCAAGTATTATCGTTTGATGCAATTGTGAACGCACGCTTCATCTGACTTAAACGTGCTTTGCATCGCCTTTTAATATGGACCATGAGAATAAATTTGAATGTATTACTCCATAATATTCACCATATATGTTTTTAAAAATTCCACCATAAATCCAAGCCACGATTTCATTAACTTTTTCGTCACCAAAAATGCTTGTAAGTGCAAGTTGCCACACGCTTTGTTCATACCTTTAATTGTTGCCATATTCTGTGATCTGTGACAATTGCATGTTAACAATTTAATCGTCCTTATTTCAATTCAACTTTTTAATAGAGATCTGCAGAATATAGTCAAACACATTCATTTCAACTTTCTAATAGACATCTGCAGAATAGAGTCAAACAGGATGTTTTAAACTTTGCTGTATATTAAAAAAATTATCGACCAGCATTTTATTTTTTAAAAGTATGTACTTAAAAATACTTCATAATTACACAAATATCCTCTTCATCTATGATCACTTACTTGAAACAAGTAATTAAAAATATTCTAATGAAATCACTATACTAATAAACAGCATCACGAAAGTTAATATTCGATACTGATAAGTTGGTGTAAGTGATAGGGTAGTCAATTTTGAAATACCCTAAACATGTTATCTAAAACTATGTAACTTTAATTTTTTTTATTACATCGCAGGTATGATTATCTATTTCGTCCCACTATCAATAAATTATTGTTTCACGACATGCAACAAATGCGAAACGATGCTAATTTTCCCACCATAGAAATCTATACTATTAATAAAATTGTAACGGAGTGAATTCTATACATGAAAAATATTTTAAAAAGAATGATTGATTTAGTATAAAGAATGACAATAGAAGCCACAAAATCTGTTTTTAAAACTGTTGTCAGTGTGCGTCTATTCTAATTTGTTCGTCAATCACAGGAAATACATCAGAAGGATTTTAGTGAAATTTGGGATGGTAATAGTTGATACTTAAGAGCGACATATGACAGGAAAAGAAAGAAATTCTTATAACTTGTTTTATTCCGAATTTCACGCGATTTAATCCGTGGGGTACAGCTAGTATAAGATACAAATTATTTATTTGTGTAAGAGAAAAAAGTAAAGATGAAAATTTAATGTTTATAACAGAATTTCGAGCGTCATTCATGTTTTAACAGCAAAATAGTATTTTAGAATAAATACCATTTTGAATTCGGACAGCATTAAAAAAAAATAATTATACGTAAGAATGTATATTTAAGACAATTTGTAGGTTTATCACACTAATGCAATAACGGGTGTTTCTTCTTAAAAAATAATGTTATATTCATGGCGTCTAAATATTTTATTTAAAATAATTTGTAATTTTTTTGTGTGTTAGATGTGTATAATAAATCTTTTATATTTTTCTAATAAATTTCGTATGTATTTTAGGTTTCCATGGAGAAATAAGGAAGGCTTATAATTTTATTCGTGTGTTACAACCTGCAAGTTTTTTTAGTTTTAGAGGTTTTGAAATAAATTTTTTCACGTATATTGTATATAATATGTAAATATTGATTATTATACAAAAAGAATTACAAAAAAATATTCAAATGAAAATTAGGGACGAATTGTTTTGAAGCATCAAATGGATTTTATTGCACATGAGTTTTATAATCTTTTTTAAAATTAAGATTTCGCTTATAATTTTTCACGTTCAAAGAGACGAGCAATGTGCACACTCAACCAGCATATACACCATCCTTTCCCTAGTTTTTAGACAATGATTTATAGAGATATGTAAAACTTATAGATAACAGTATTTATTATTTTTACATGAAGTTTTCATGTGAAATAATCGACAAGAAGAACTTGTAAATAGAATAGTATTTGTCGATTATATATAGATAAGTATTGAATTTTTTTTAGCCGTAATTTAAATATATCATTAACAAATGCGGAACAATTTTGTATGCGTGTTCTGACACGTACTCATGTTTGGCATTAAGGACAATATCAATTGGTAGGAAAATATTCTCAATATTTATTTTGTGAAAAAAAATCCGATCGAAAAAAAATATTTCATAATCTTATATTTTCCCATAAGTGTTTGCATAGGTAGCTTATATAGTAGAAGAGATTTTCTGTATATAAAAACCAAATTTTCTGTAGACGAAACATATCTATATTAATAACATATTCTATCATTATTCTATAGAAAACAAAATAAGGCGAAATTTTAGGAATGAAATTTTATTAATAACTGTTTAAACGTAATAAAAGAATCTCTATCATTCATCATTACATTAGCGTGTTGATAAAAGAATCTCTATCATTCATCATTATATTAGCGTAATAAAAGAATCTCTATCATTCATCATTACATTAGCGTGTTAATAAAAGAATCTCCATCATTCATCATTACATTAGCTTGTTGATAAAAGAATCTCTATCATTCATCATTACATTAGCGTAATAGAAGAATCTCTATCATTCATCATTATATTAGCGTAATAAAAGAATCTCTATCATTCATCATTACATTAGCGTGTTAATAGTACATATGACAACTTTGTTATAATTTTATGTGATTAAAAGTGTGGGAGGCAATTATAGCTGAGACCAGAAACATAACTCCCTTTTCGTAACGATATGTGAAGTCAATTAAATCTGAAACCAAAATGTTAACGGTATCTACCACTGTACTAAAATATTTGCTACTAGTCGAAAATGCCAAAATTAAGTTTTTCCTAAAATACTTGAATTTTTAGGATATGAGCAATGAATGTAATTCAGATGACAAGGAGACCATTTAAAGTGTCAAATATATAATATATAAGTCTGGTTTTTACCACTTAAATATTTTTAATAATATACACCGGCTTTGTGTTTAAAAAGAGTCATCTACCTCGGTATCGGCAGCCGACAGTCCTATCACATCGCGTGTGAGCGGAAATGAGTGGAAAGCATTTGGACTGAGCCAAATGGAAAATTTTGAAAAACTTGTAACGGCAAATGTCCCTTACGTCGCAATAAACATTTTTTATTTAATTTTTTTTTTTAAAACAATGTTTCAAAATGAATCTCTCAGAAATTTTCGAGACTATAATTATAGTGCAATCTATAATGTTTGTGAATTTTTCAGATTTACTCGAGCCAGCTTTTCGTTAAACTGCTGTCCCCAGGAGAGCAGTTTTTAAGCATTGTTCCCAAAAAAATGTTTCTAAAAATTCATAAAAAATATTATATACATACAGCCAAATTCGTATTTTAAGAAGCTTTTATTTTACGTCTAACACAATGACCGTGGTTAAAATTGTTATTTCAATTTCCCAACTTAACCACTGAAATTAACGCTTAGACAAAACTTCACTGTTTTATATATTATATCTCTAATTTCCACTATACTCAAACATTGTGCCGATTTTCAAGTTTATGTATAGAAAAATTTTTACACGGATGGATGGATGGAAGGACAAACGAACACCAAAGTTTTTCCATTAGTGTTCCGTTGCAGCACATAAAAATAAAGATAGATGCTTACAGATGTTGTATTAATTTATGAGTATGGAACTCATTTATGTTTTATAAATCATTTTCCTAGCTGTGATATTTTTATTAATGAAGTCCGTAATATAAGAGTGTCGGTATGAAATATTTCTAAATTTAAACATATGTATTTAAGTTAAACATAATTTCTTAAACAACATTTTCTCTCCTCACGAGGAAAATACATTCGGATTTTCAGCTTGTAAATTAATGTAGAAATTATCTTTTACAGGAGTACGAAGCAGGTAAAACTTTTGTTTTCAAAGTCGCCCAAGTGAAACGACGTGCCGTCGCAAAAACAGGTTGATAATGAAAATTAATATTTTATTTGGCCCTCAAGTTTTTCCGTAATAAATGTATTTCCATGTACAAAATGTAACAAAATACTTAGTTGAGAATTACGTGATTTTAGAAAATAAACCTATCTCCCCAAAAGGTGTTCATGAAGGTACTAAAACATACCAACGTGGTCATATTTTAATAGATTGCACATTTGATTATAAAAATGACAAGAAAAGTTAGTTGTTAGCATATTTATTTGTGATTTTAAAGCAGATACTGTTGTGTTAAATGATCTGACAAATGAAAACACGCTTCCCTTTATTGTATTAATGTTAACCGAACACCCATTATTTCCGAGGATGCCGAGGATCAGGTTTCAGATGCATTGTTCTCTTATATTCTTGTGGGGCTTTAAGCATTTTAACAGTTTCTTAGTAACAGAATTCGACATTCGGCACCCGCTCTTATTTTTTGACTTTTATAGATGAGTAAAACTTATTTTTCAGGTAATTTCACAGTAAAATACCTAATTATCTTTAAACATACCTAGCTGTGTAAAACTCTTAAAATAAATTATTCATTTTACAATTTTTTTGGTCCACAATTAAATGAAATTACGTGATGTAGTATTATTTCTACTATCTTTAATTTCTTTACCACGACCTAGGTTTCGTTGTATTACAACATCTTCAGGTGGGATATTAGCAAAGAAGAAAGAAGAAGAAGAATCTTTGCTCTCTCTCTCGGTTGTGAAAGATAAATTGTTCACAGATCGCTTTACTGATAGCCAATAATTTATTACTCTGAAATTTTTTTTCAGTGAAATTTATGTAATTAAAAGTGTGATTCTGAAACTGGTTCGTAAACGCTTAATAAAGTACAAATAGCAGCCGTGCGTAAGAAAATACGTGAAAAAACGGTCATATTGCGAATAATAAATTTATTTTACAATATATACAAATTAATGACATGATAAAAAATCGATAAAGCATTTATTAAAAAAAAATTTATTAATTATATAAGATTTTATAAATTTAATATAAAATTTTAAATATAAATTTTATTTATGTTCGTTTTGTTTATGTACAATGAAATGATGTTAATTTTAAAGTTCCTTATATTCTATTTCATAAAAGCATTGAAATTTCCAAAGAACATTTGTCGTCATGGCATCCTAATATATTCCTGATAATTCAGGATATATTCCTGATAATACGGAGTCTAACAAAATAATAGTCATGTATGTGTATGTTTATTTGTGGATAAAGTAAAAAGTAATTCAAAACATGAGATGTGCCCAAAAATGTTTCAACTGAGCAACATATACTTATCGCCAAGCCTGAAATATTATTTTTTATATCAAATAACCTGAAAATAGCGCGCATTTGATTACTTTACCTAATTTAGCATTATCTACAGACTAGTTTGAGATTTATCTCTCAAAAACTAACTTTAAACACATTTATATCGGGGCAAACACTAAATACAACTGTAGGAAATATCAAAACGATGAACACACAAATTTTTGCAGAGTTAATTGCTAAATTATTATTTTATTAATTTCCATTGGTATAATAAAACATATGAAATTAAAGTTTGATGAACTGATATTTAACTTAAAAAAGATATCCACACAAAATGAGTCCAAAGATGTAGGGACATGCATGCCAATACTTGACAATAAAATTATTACGCCAAATTTTAAATTTCTGCGGTAAACATTTTCCAATAAAAATGGATGACACAAACGGCCTGACGGACGGATATATGAAAGGTCATAAAAGGAAAATTCTAAAGAAAACTTTCAAGCACAAGTGAAACTCGCACTATGAGAGTTTCGTACACATTTAGGCATTTATAAAAATTTTATGGTGCATATTCGTATTCAATTATTTACAAAATAATAATTTTTTAACACGAAAATATATAAAAATATACATTACTATATCTTTCACAGGCGCGGGTTTAAAAAAAAATATGGGATATATACGCAAATTAATGATTTGCAGATTTTTTGCTCAAATGTGTTATAAGACTTTGTCTTTTGCCAAATTTCATGATTCTAGGTCAACGGAAAGTACCCGTTTTGATTTACTTGAGAGTGTTAAAAAATGTGCCATAAATGGCCGTATTTTTAGGGTTCTTTTAATTGCGTTGACTTAGAAGCTAGATATTTTTACGACTCCAAGAAACCGTAGATCTAAGTATTTAGCATTATTTCCAACTTGATACCTCTACATGTTTCAGAGAAAAACGGTTCTAACCCACACAGATATATAGACAGACAAAGACGTGATTCTATAAGGGTTCCTTTTCTCCTGTTGAAATACAGAACCCTAAAAATTACTAAAATCATGCTCCGTAACCTAAATATAATTTTTTTCATGTAATATAATTAACACGAAAGTGTCATTAATATATTTATGATTGTATAAGTTTGTAACAACGTTTAAAAAGCCTATTATAAAATTGCGTTCTTAAAGATTAAGTACATTGAATCACGGTGACAACTAGCTCGGCGTTACGAGTTCACGTCGCTGTGCTGTAGCTATGACAAAACGATTTTGATAATTATACAAGTATTGAGTTATTTGTTAAATATTTGTTAATAATGATAAGTATTTCAATAATCAGGGGAGGGGATAAAGTCGGTAGGAAAAAATCAATAAATTTAAATTATACAGGATGTAAGGGACAAGTTGGCAAAAACTGAAAGGGCATGATCAAACAACGAAATTGAAAAAAAAATTAATTATTCGTATGACCAGCAGTGGGCGTTTTTGATAATAACGTTATTTACTAATTTTACTAAATTAAAAAAATATTTTCTGACACTGTCACGTACTAAGGGTAATAATAACACGAATGCTGTTTCTGATACGAGGCGCAGAGTTGCACAAGTGTTATATAGAATAGGTTTCACCAGTGTTATTGATAATTACGTGTGTCACACAATACTTTATCCAAATGAAGTTTGAAGGAAATAAATTTATTAACCATGACAAAAATGTCGCTGGGAGTTGACTTGATATTACTTAGAATTTTGATTTTTATTTATGTGATTAAAAATGTTGTTGATTTAATTTTTAATGCCTTAGCAAGTGGGCCGTATTTATTTTTGGCTGTATGTAATGAACGAAAAATTAATGTTTACCTAATTTTTCAAACAAAATTATATTAAAATTTTAAAAATTACTTTATGATAGAGTGTCTTTATGGTAGTCCATTATGCATTTCAAAATTAGATACGGAAATGATACGATTTACGATACGGAAGCAGATAAAAGAAACTAGAAAAGTATGTGCCTCAGTTGCATGGTCTGGATTTTTAAGAGTCAATTATATCTGGAAGCATACCCTCAACGTAAAAACGCGTCAACTTGGGTAACATATCGATTTTCCGAAAATCATTGTTTGTGTAAACCCTCTCTACTTTCATTGTGTAATCCGGAGCAGTTCACATTACAAATTAGCAGATATTAATATTTCACTGTATGGAGTTCGCCCTGCACTTGATAAAACCAATTGTACTTTTCATTCATAGCAAGTTCGCCGGAACAGTTCCTTTTGAAACATTTAATTTTTTTAATGCAATCGCTTCTTCTGGATCGATACCGAATGCAAAGGAGGGACACTAATCTTAACTAATCCTTCTTCACATATGCCGTTAGGAGAAGCTACCAGAAAGCAGTTCTCATCATCGATAAATAACCCAAATTTTTTAATTTGAATATTGTCTTATACACCCAGCTGTTCTGAGCCCTTGGTTTCATTTTCTGTTCCATTTCTGACGGAAGGTACGTAACTCAAATTATAGTGGTACAAAATAGCTTTCACCAGAGGGGCAGAATTTTGGTTGGCACATCTCTTGCAGGTTTTTGAAAACTTTGATGCTCTCAAAATGTATCTCCGAAGTTCGACCCACAATGCGCTTTCTACTTGCAGAAGAGTATTGTACTCGATCTCAAAACGGTTTATCGCCTGTTGCTTAATACTGTTTAAAACAGTTTCTTTCCATTGTCACAATCATTTTGGTTCACATCCATTGCCATAAATTCGTCAGTTTATGGCAATGAATGACGTTGACATTCATTGCCATAATATTCATGAGTTCAACTAAAATTTACTTTGGGTTTACAGCGCTTTGGATGACTTATATATTATGTATTTTAAGCATAAAGTTTGCGTTCTAATTCCTTTATAGACTTTCCTGGGTTCTTGTCCCACGGTGTTTTGTATAATGTGTATTGCGGGCTATCGCCATTGAAAGCGATAAATGCTGCGTAGCAGCTTGCTTGGTATGAATGTTCTAAAAGAATTATTTATTTTCTTACCACCAAGCATTTTGGCTACGAAACTATTAAATTGTTCGGCACGATAGTTAGTGAAATTTTGCAGAAGGCACCTGAAATTAAATGCTGACTGAGATGCTTTCTTCCGTAATTTCGGCATTAAAGTCTGTAACGTTGGAACCAGATTTTAATCAACGTTCCTCTCTAGAGTGCAGTAAATATTTTTTCGTTGATTTTCGTTGACGTTGATGCAAAACTAGTCTCCATGAATTTTTTTTAATGAGGTAGTATACAACTGAAGGTCTTTTTTAAATATTAGTGAAAGTATTTTTGAAATCGGATGAGTACTTTCGGAGATTACCTCTTACATCCAAACTTACAAAACTTTTCTTTTTCATATCTGAAATTTTTTAACGAGATAATATACGACTTATGTCCATCGTGAAAATCCTCTTTAAATATTTATGAATTAATTTTTGAGATCGAATGACTAGTTTCGGAGATTACCTCTTCCATCCAAACTTATGAAATTTACCTTTTTTATAATATATGAAATTTTTTAAATTTGGTAATATATAACCTATGTCTATCCTGAAGGTCATTTCTAAATATTGGTGAAAGAATTTTTGAAATCGAATGAGTAGTTTCGGAGATTACCTCTTCCATCCAAACTTATGAAATTTAGCTTTTTTTATAATACATGAAATTTGTTTAATTTATTAATATATAACCTATGTCTATCCTGAAGGTCATTTCTAAATATCGGTTAAAGAATTTTTGAAATCGAATGACTAGTTTCGGAGATTACCTTTTCCATCCAAACTTATGAAATTTAGCTTTTTTATAACATACGAAATTTTTTTAATTTGGTAATATATAACCTATGTCTATCCTGAAGGTCATTTTTTAATATTGGTGAAGGAATTTTTGAAATCGAATGACTAGTTTCGGAGATTACCTCTTCCATCTAAACTTATGAAATTTAGCTTTTTTATAATATATTAATTTTTTTTAATTTGCTAATATATAACCTATGTCTATCCTGAAGGTCATTTCTAAATATTGATGAAAGTATTGTTGAAATCGGATGAGTAGTTTCGGAGATTACTTCTTACATCCAAACTTACAAACAGTTACACTTTTTTTAACGCTCTGAACTTTTAATTTTACTCCTCATAAAACTTCATACTGGGCGCAATAAATGAAAATTTTTCAGAAGTACACTTCAAAAACATATTGCAAACATTACAATATTTGCAATTAATAAAATGTATGTTACGTACTAATATGTAACCCAAAAGACTTGTTACCTCATTTTCTAAGTCGATGTTTTCTATACCTATGGAAGATGAAAATAATTTCTTGGCGGAATAGTTACTCTTTCTGTAATATTCCCTTAACGATTATATAAAAAGCTGAACTAAATTGTTGAAAAGTAACACAAGAAAATATAAGTTATGGGATAGAGATATATCCAGCTTCATTTGCTCTATTTCTTTATTCTACATTAAGTAGATGTACATGTTTTCTTTCTAACACATATGTGCACGGAGCTTTTTCAACCCATACTGGAAATAAACATAACAGTCAGTAAGTAAAGATTCGTATTAAAAAAATTATTCCAAGTAAAATAATTGTTCAAGATAACATGAGTTACAAAGAATATTTACATGATCCAAACTACGTAATCGCGCTATACAATTTCATGTCGATGGTTTGTCGCGAAGAAATTCGACACAGGTTTGAAATTAACGAGTGCTCGCGCGGTATTAAAAATAACCGGCCGGCGCATTGCATTATGTAGCAATTCGGAAGTTGTGATTATGTTAATTTAAAATTTTATAATTACTTTTCAAAAAAGGTATTAAATTTTGACCTCTTATGAACTAGCGATTATTCTGGTATGTATTGTATGTAACAAAACTAATGAACTAAAGAGAAATTTGCAGTGAATGCTAAATTAAAGTAAATTACAGCATTTTAGTAGTTTCGTGAGAATGAGATTTGTTTTTAAGATATTCCATATATATTTCAAAATTCCGGGGTAACTAAACCGATATTTATGATATAATATTATATATTTTTTATTCTATTTACTTATGTACAGCAATTCGATCTATGAGTTCGACAAAAATTCCGTCACGCTTTTAATGAAAAACTTGCTTGGTGATTGTAGTTTTATTTAAATAGATTAGAAAAAACTGCAAAAACGAGGCTGCTACTAAAAATATTAATAATTATTTTCCATCATTTTCGAAGTCTTTCAGTTTCTCACAACATGAACGCCGAATTTGGTCATTTAATCCAAAAATCACAGTCGAAATGTAAAAGGACTTTTAAAGACGTTGGAATAAATATTTTAAAGAGTTTTGTTTTACTCCTTTTTTCAGTTTATTTTTTCCTGCTTCATAAGGAGCGAATAAATTGTTTATGCCTTTTTAAAATACAACCCCATTTTTACACATAAACTTTTCAATTAATGAAAAACTTTTTCAATATTGATTCCGACTTAGCTTTATTTTATTCATCATCTTTCCAATAAAGTTCTTTATTCAAAATTGCAGAGGACTCTTCGAGTTGGGTCGATACTGATACTTTACGATCATAGGTAAAGACCATCTCGTCCATATCAGTTTCAGTAAGCGAGTTAAAATTTTCAACTTTTACATTGCGTAGTATAGTCACAACTTCAGGTATAACTGTTTTCATAACGGGAGCTATTTCGACAACCAAAAGGCAAATTTTTAACCAACTAATATCAAGAGGCAATAATCGTTGAAGATTTGATTTCATCAAAAGATTACTATTAAAAAGATCATTGGCATTAGCCATGTAATCATTTTTCCAAAATTGAGCCACTGGCAATTCCTTATATTCCGTTGGTCTTAACACACATTTAAGTATTATTCGCAAATAACAGGTGTTAAAACTGCGATCATACTTTAATCGAATGGTTGCAAAATTTATGTAAAAACTTGGTGGTAAAAACATAAGTTTAAAGGTAATTTAAATTCAATAACAGGGCGATAATTTAATTTCAATAACGTTGATTAGCAATAATTAAAAATTTTGAAATATAGACTCTTAATTTAAATAAACTTCGACTTCGTGAACAATATATATCTTAAACTAATCATTCAAAAGCACTCGTGAGTACTGCGGTGATAACTCCCTTATCCTTTACCGTGTGTTAATTCGCATTTCTAGAATAAAGTAACGAAACTAATTTTATTCTAATGAGTATATCGTATAGATGATAACGTAAATTATTTTAATCTGCAAAGTCTACCATCAAGTCAATTTCGATAAATAACTTAAATTGATTCCCAAAATAAATTAAATTAAATTTAAATATATCAACTACGACACTACATGCTCTCTTCTTTTGAAGTCGGATGAAAATCGTTAATAATAATTGAAGCCATTTTTGGATTAGGCAGTCATTTTCACTACTATTTGCATTAACAATTCTGTTACAAATATAAGTAAAAGCAAGTTTTATATGTCAAAAGACCCTATTAGCTGACAAAAATGTAATATAATTAAACATCGTTTAAATTATAAAATATGAAAATCTTTCTAGTAACTTTTATCGTTGACAGGATATAAATAAAAAAAATATGAGTTAAATACCGAATGTGGAATTATTTACATATGAAAATATTGATTTAACAATATAATCTGTTATTTCAAAATTCATATAAAGAATTCATTCAATTTGTTTAAAAACATTTATTCATAGTAAATATTACTGTATTTACAAAATTTTAATTGAAAATCATAATCTTAAATGTAACTACTTGATGTAGTATTATTTCTACTTTCTTTAAGCTCTTTACAACGACGTAGGTTTCGTTGTATTACAACATCTTCAGTTGGGCTGTCAGCAAGGATATCTTTGCTAACAGTCCACCTGAAGATGTTGTAATACAACGAAACCTAGGTCGTGGTAAAGAACTTAAAGAAAGTAGAAATAATACTACATCACGTAGTTTCATTAAATTGTGAATAATGAATTTCTACAAAATTAACGCCAAATATATTCAATCTTAAATGTATTGGTATCTGAACATTTTTAGGTTCATAACATCGATATTTATCTTTAAATTTAGCAATGATTCACTATTTCTAGCGACCGTTTTCTAAACTATAATATATGGTAAAAATATTTGGCTTTAAAATTTATATCAATATTATTGCTTATATAATAAATGTATGGTTATTCTAGTTCTCGAATGTAATAGTATTTAAACTCTTCCTTTATATTTTCGAAATTTGTGTCTTTTACAGTCTTAGTACATAAAAATTATACCATTGCTGAATTAAATAATTTAGCGTTTAAATTTGTTTTATCCCCATTTGATTATAGAGATGCTATTTTAACCTCACTGCAAATAAGTTAAAAAAATGAAACAATTTTCCAAATTGATGCGTTTGCTATATATTCAGGTATTGAGACACTCTTTTGCTGTTTAGTTCGTGTATCAACGGGGTGAAAATATATGTCCTGCGCATATTAAGTATTTCATATCGTTTTGCAATATTTTACAAAGCTTCCAAAGTTCGTACGCCTTTATTGAATAAATTTCACAGTCTTAAATCTGAGTAACCTAGGGTGATATGGCAAAATCTTTTCTTTTGTTTTTATTTTTTTTTTATTTTCTGTAAAGGAAAAAAAAACAAACACAAACTATTTGAAATATTCTATGAACACTAAATACGAAATAAATTTGTGTTCTAACATTTCCACAAAGAAGAAAGAAAAATAAATACATCTATAATATATCCAATTAAATATACATAAATGTGACAATGTTAATTGAAGTAAGTGAAACAATATTTTTTTTAGAATAAGACATAAAATTAATATGGAAAACATTTGTTATTAACTTATAAATTAAATAAAACTGCAATTATGGATTACAAGTTATTTATTTAAGGCACCCTATTTAACTAAGTTGGACAAACAATGAATAAAGTAAAATGATAAGAATATTACTGATCGGCCTGCTGTGCATAAATTTTACGGAACCTTTTTATTCTTATAATTCTTATACATAGCAGGAAGCACCTTATAATGAGCACTCATTTGCGGTATATTCTTCCGACTTCTAACCAAAAATACTATGTCTAAGATTTGAGCTTATTGTCGATGTAAATTTTCTAAAATTTTCCACAGTTACTTTTACCTTGAGTTAAGAAGTAACGTCAAAAAAATGTAAGTTTAAAATCTCCCATAAATTTAAAAACAGCGTAAAATGAGCTTCAGTTACGCACAGAATATTAACAAAACTGAGGGATAATAAAATCTAACCCACTCCACAATTTAAACGAGACCTATCGTGTACGAGACAACTCACCACTTACGGGATGCTGCGGGGAAACACAAAACCGAGAGAAAAGAAAAGAGCCATTGTTTGCGACACACCGCAATTGTTCCACGCGCAATGCATACCTTTGTTACAATAGTGAGTATAACGTTTCGTCAATAGTATTATACCTATGAAGCAAGTATTATAATTGATAATATAAAGTTTTTGTGTCACTTTTATTTCTAAGTGACATTCAAAATGATTTGAAATTTGCATGTAAAAATAAGCCGAAAAAGAAACAGCTAGATGGGTAAAAAAATAAAAACAGACTTAGAAAATCACATCAGTTAATTTACATGAAGGCCAGTGTGTGATTCAGTTATATAAAATATTTATTACATCTTATAAAATATATATAGATTTCACATCATTGCTTGCTTCTCTCGCTCGTTAAGAATTGTTTATAACCTAAAGTGTTTCAAAACGTTACTCTCGAAATATTTAGTGTACATATATTATTGATTTTAATTGATTGCCAACAAAAATAATTCAAGTGTTCTACCAATATAAACTGATTGGATATTTTGTTTTACAACATAAACCATTTTATCTATTTCGATACGGAAATGCTGCTAGTTCAGTCAGTTATTTCAAAAAGTTTTTACAATTAACTATCCCGGTGAACGATATCCCGTTTAAATATAACGACTTTCCCTTTCATATTAGTAAAACAATATTATCATAAACTTGTTTAAAGTTATGTTTATGTATATGATATGAAACAAAGTTTTTAAGAAGTGTTAAAATTTTCATTCTAGGCCAAAAGACACAGGATGTATCATATCAAACATTAAATTCTTGATAACAGCTTATTTTGATACTTAACATTTTATATATTATAAATTAATATAAAAAATTATAACATAAAGTTAATCCTACGAAAAAAATTGTAGATTGTTGAAATATTCTAACAGACGGATTGCAAAAATGATTTATTTTTGCAATTCGTCTGCAACAGACCTTTTACTGGCAAATTATTCGTATTTATTAATTGGTAAAAAAAGTACGTTAATGAGTTGAATCGATATATAAATTGATTAACAGGAAATCAAAATCACTAGCAACATGGTAACAAATGGTATTAGTTTTAGTTCAAAAAATTAAATTAAATATTTAGACTATTCAAAAGAAAAAAGTATTCAGTATATCAACATTTTAAGGGATGGATACCGAAAATGCTTTATTAATCGAACACTCTTTCTTTTGGTTCCCGGCAAGCTGATTACTTTTTTTTAGAGTTGCGTACCTCAAAAAGAAAAACAGAAACTTATGGGATCACTGTGTTGTCCGTCTTTCTGTCTGTTTAGAACCTTTTTCTCATGAATGCGTAGAGGTATCAAGTTACCAAGAAATTAATATCAAATACTTAGATCTACGGGCCTTTAGAATTGTAAAAAAATTAAGCTTCTAAATAAAAGCAATAAAAAAGTCTTAAAAATATGGCGATGTCTACCATATTTTTTGACACTCGCAAGTAAATCAAAACCTATAGGGTATTTACTATTGACCTAGAGTCATGAAATTCGGCAGGAAGCAAGGTTTCACAGCACAAGTGAAGGAAAAATTAAGCGTTAATTCGTAGTTATATCACAATTTTTTTTATTTGCGCCTGTGAAAGATTTAGTAGGCAATATTTTTCCTTCCGGCCATTAATGCTGCATATTTTGATATTCCCAAATAAATAAAAACCTATAGGCTACTTTCCGCTGACCTAGAATCATGAAATTTGGCAAGAACTAAGGCCTCGTAGCAAAAGTAAAGGGAATAATCCGAAAGTCGTTAATTTATAGGTGGATCATATAATAAAATATTTGCATGAAAATGCGCCTGTGAAAGATGTAGTAGGCAATATATTTTCATTGTAAAAAATTTACGTTATCTATCTTAAAATTGAGGAAAATGTGTATGTTATTATTAATATAAAACTCTTAGGGGTTTCAAATTTCAAAAGGAAAAAGGGATTCTCCTTAATAAATCATTTATATGTTTATCTGTCGATCACAGCCGTTTTTTCTCAGAAACCACTTGACATATAGACGTGAATGTTGACTTAATAAAACATATTAATACGCACATAACGCAATAGATGAAACTAAAAATATTCATTCTAAAATTTTAGGGCCGGCATAATAAATACTCTACCTAAAATTACTCAAGCTTCAATTATGAAAACGATACGTATTTCTGAAGGCCGCGTAAAGGTTGTACTGAAACTATAGCGATGATTTTATATGTCATCTTATTTTAAATATCCGCCATTTTTACGTCTATTAAAGCTTTAGTCGGCAATATATTTACGTTTTTCTATATCTCAGAAACTATGCAGCGCAGAAACTTGAAATTTGGCACCCTAATATATCTCATTAACCCATATATTATCCTTACTAAATATTTAAAACATTCATATTAGAATTAAAGAGAGGGAAAAGAAAGGTCTAAAATTTTATGTCATGTGGTATATCATTTGAAAATATATTTAAATTTCAAATTTATAAAAGTAATCTCATATTATTATAATATTGAAGTGATCATCATAGATATTATAATTTTTTGACTGCACCATGATTTTACGTTTGAAAAAGATATAATGAGCAATTTATTTAAGTCGTGAAAAAATATTAACTGACTGTACTATTGCAAAATAGTTTAATAAAAATGCTATTAAACTATTTTAAAATATCGATTTAGCTTCAATATTTAGAAGTGCCTAATATAATTATAGAGGGGTTAAATATAGGTCTAAAATTTTGTTTCAATTTTATATATCATTTGGGATATCATTTGAAAGAACTTGTTTTAAGGAGTACAAAAATATTTTTAAAAATATTTAATGAAATCTTCTTATTTGATTGTGAAATAAAAGGAGTACTATAATGTTTATCACAGATCTTATAATTTTTTGAATATGCATTTTTTCTACACCTGTGATAATTATAATGGGCAACATATTTACGTTATGGAAAATTAATGTTTTTAAATACTTTGTTTAAGAGAAAATGTATTATACTATTTACAAATATTAATTTACCTCATATGTTCATAAGTACCTAAGTACGTACCGAAGCCTTGTTCGCGAGTTCTATTTAACAGGCTTTATATATAGGAACTGATCATATAGTAATTTTTCTCTATGTATCACTCTACATAACTTTCAAAAAGTGTAGAAATTCCCGTTATAAGGATGAGAAACTAAGTAATGAACCAATAATATACATGGGTTATATAACCATATATATTATTTCGATAATTAACCTTTAGAAAAAATTAGATTTAATAATAGATCTATCTTTTGAGCCCATTATTTGAAATCGAAATTTGTCTTTGAAAAATATGTAAGTTCATAAATTTGTAGATAATTTCCATATGAGGGATTCAGAAAAGGAATTCAAAAAAACTCCTGTTAGGACTGCAAAATGATAGTTAAACTTAATGGTCTTTCAAATACAACATTTAAAAACAACGCGCACGAACGGTGCGACTTTTGAAAGCGACACCCAATGGATACCATAATTCACGAGCCCATCTATGATATCTATATGATTTCTTTTTTAAGTATATTTCAATGCGTAATTAAATTTTTTTTTAATATATTTTAATTTAAAATAAATAAGCAAACGATTTTTAAAACTTCATAACATAGGAACGACGCCCCAAAAAACTCATGTTAAAGTTAGACTCTAGTAAGGAAGATTTCTTACCTCCATTATTTAAAATCTCCAATACAATTGACATATGGATATTTTTTAACATTGAGTGTAATATATTAAGTACGTATTTTTGATCAGAGATGCAAATAAAGCAGAGTTCGACAATTGTCTAAATCAGATTAAATATATTAATGCTAACATATTTTGAAAATTCTAAACAATAATTATTACAAATCTTTCAATGAGATGGTCAAAAATTAAAAGGGGACCCAACATACATTATTGCGGAACCAAATATTTGACAAATGTAGTTTATAAATAAGAAATAGTAAATGGACTAATGGCATTTGAAAGACGCATCGAAAAACATTTCATAGGAAAAGGAGCACAGAAACAAAATATTACTTACTATACAATAACTCAAATATTTATCTGAAGTATCTGCCAGCAATATTTCAGGCATATGTGTCTAAGGCAGCAGAAAATGTATAAAACTGTGTTTTTTTCCAAATTAAAATATTATCTCCTCTCTGGATACGTAACAATAAAATCCGGGTGGCCAAAACGGGTCGTTGGCAATGTATCTCTGTATAAATAGTGTTTTTAATATTTCGATGGAATTTGTAATGAAACATTTTAAAGAATTTTAATTCATGGAAATTGCTACTTTTTAGGATTTTATCCTTAAAAATGAATAAAACCATAGAATTTCTATAAGATAACTTGGCTGTCCGTCCATCCATCTGCCAGTCAAAGCTCTTTTCCTCAGAAACAACTTGAGACATTAATTTGAAATTAATATCGTATACTAAGATCTGAAGCCCTAGATTTCTATAAAAAATTAGCTCTACACAGCGTATTTTTTTATTCATACAATATTTTTACTTACTGATCACTCTTAAAAAAAAGGAAAAAATAGAAATATAAATGATTTGGAATTTTATGTAGAATTAAATATTTTTACATTGTTTTTACGCCTTTAAATATTAGGCAACATATTGATATAGTATAAAAAATTAATATTTGTAAATAATTTAACTAAAAACACTACGTATCCTTAAATATTTATAATTGCTTAAATGTGTAAGGAACCTTATTGCGAGTTTTGCTCATGCTGTATTTCTTTTTATTTAAACCCTTGAATATATACATTTTTTAAATAAAAAATATAAATCAACTTTTTTTATTAATCAATCATTTTTATCATCATATCACATTTTAAATCAATAATTTTGATATTAAATTAATAATTTTAAATTCATAATTTATATAAAAAGATGATTTTAAATCATTAATTTATGATCAATAATTTTTATCATCCTATCACATTTTAAATTTATTTATTCTACTGAAATATACACTACATTTAGTAAAAGTTCATCCTTTCTGACGTGTAACAATTCAATGAAATGCTTTAAACAAAATATATCCTCTGCAAAATTATCATATACGGCAAAAGTACAGTCTGAAATTAAATTGCCAAGTTCTTCCCCTTCTCAACGAAAAAAGGAAGAACTTAGCAATTTAATTTCAGACTGTACTTTTTTAAAACTCGAAGCACAGGCAAAACAAAACTAGAACACATACAGGGACGTATTATATTTTAGGTTTGTTTCATATACAAATAAAACAGGCTTAGTAATTTGCTTATAACAGAGTTAGTGAAATTTTTATGTTACTATAATGTCAACATTGTAATAGAAATTAGGGAATTAAATTTAATGACATTATTGTCCAACTTGAAACTAAAGTCGTGTCAAAGTATAGATTTTGAGTCGATATTTAGTCATACTATAAAAACGTAAAAGGAATTTGTTTAAAACCTCAAAAACATTTGCCCATTTTACTAAAAATAAAGACATAAACAAATACATAAGCAGACATACTGTTTACTTGGACTTGGCGTGAATATCTATCAATATTCTGGTGTATAGCTGTGAAAATTCTCCGCCATCTTTTGACGTTATTGTTCTTGCGTAAAATCCTATTATTAAACAACAATTAACTAACTTTTTTATCGACTATTTCTGTTTTAAATGAAAATGAAAACAATCACAACAAAGAATTTTTATTGTCATATGTCTCTCCAGTAATAACAATTTCATGTATGATGTGAACATACTTACAGATACATTAATAATTGGTTAAATATATAAATGTAGTGAAAGGAAATATATGAAATCTACCCTGAAAATTCTAAACTAAATTATGGAAGATACCTATTATATACAAAGTTTTCACAAGTTGTTTGTATTATTTACAATGTAGCGTGTTTTTCCACGGTGGTTTATTAATGATATTTAGATTACGGTTACTATTTAAGGTAATTTAACACTTGAATAAAAGCTGATTAAATCCTATGCACAATTCATAGCAATATACTAAAGGACAAGAAGAAAGGAAAACTATATAAAAATATATAAATTTTAGAATATTAATTAATAAAGCAATTTAATGAAAATTTATCAATTAATGTAATTCTATTTACGATCGCAAAATAATTGATTCATTAATATTTTCAGAAAGAAAAGAACATGAATAATTTTTGAAGCTAAGTTTAGTGCAATAGTTACTTATCACAGTTAAATGCAATACTTTATGGTTTGTTCAAAATAATACTTTTATTTTTTCAGTGCATAAAACTGCACAGGATATAAACATCTGCATTTGTTTTACTTGTATAATTCCTAATACCATTTTTAGGGGTGGTTTGGTCCATTATCCTGAATAATAAAAAGAAAGAATATAACAACCCGTATTAAAAATTATAGAAAAAACAAAACTGTCATATCAATACTTACGAATCGTCAGCCGATCGTGTTAGTAATATTTATTGTAAAAATCGGTTTCTCATGTTTTTTAAATTTAATTTTTTTTTGAGCGTATTAGGATTTGATGAAATAAATGTACTGACGTAATTTTATGATAAAAATATGATTTTCTTCTTTTATTTTAGAATATCAAGACGACTATCTCGAAAATGGTCAGGTTCTTTCACATTCACCAGGAATATTTTATGTTCCGAAGAAGGGGAGAAATCAATCGCTATAAAATGTGGCGTAATAAAAAATACCTGCTTGTACGATATATTTACGTAAAGAGTGAAATGAACAAAATTTTTCGCTTTTTTTAATCTTGATATAAGATTCGCTGGAAATTATTTTATTTTATTACATGCAATATTTTCTTTATAAAAACACTTTTTAAACGTAATTTTTTTTAAATTTAGAAATGAAAATTAGATGAAATGAAATGTATCGACTCCAGGGTGCTCTACGCTCGTACGCATAAAAATAATAATATGCATTATAATACAGGTATGTGATTGCATTAGGCTTATTTTAAACTTTTAAATAAAATATTCCTTGAACTTAAAAACCCTCTTCCTCAGAAACTAAAAAACTCTGCTCCTCGGGAAAGTTTACATGTACCCTTCGTTTAAAACCCTGATTCTTAATTTTAGAAATATTCATTTACCTATTATCATATCTAGATTTTAAGCTGAACTAATGTCATGGTCAGCAGAAGAGGTCATTAAGATAAGGTAAACAAACATTTAAAACAAAGACTTCCTATCCGACTGTCGTGTTATTTATTTTACAATAGAGTGAAGTTCCTTATCGCATGTTAGACACTTGGCGAATGACAGCTAGTCCAAAAAAATATAAGACTTCGACCGACACTTTTGGTATAATATAAAAGTGTAATATTACGATAGACTCTATAAGCGTCTACGTGTTCACAAGCGTGTGTCCATGTATAGATATATTATTATATTATATACGTGTGTCGTGTGTATCAGCTGAATTCGTTTAAGCGTGTGTGTTTAGCAATGCGAGTGCGCTATATATGCATCTCTTCACTATTTTTAAACTCGTGTTATTTTTATCAGTAAAGAACGAATTGTAAAACCGATTCAGTAGAAGTTGACGACGATAAATGGTGACAATATTGTGATAATATGGTGACAATGATTTATATTAAACTTTGATTTTGGTACCATCTTTTATTTGCATCGACAAAACTTTACATGTATATTAATTGATACCAAAATTAAATCATGCAATACTGTTCACTTATTACCCAAATTTTGTTTAAATATAAGATGTCGCATATCAATATCGAATAACTAATGCATCAACGACTGACATTAATTACTATTTTCTTTTAATTCATTTATTTTTTATCATTTTTCATTTAATTACTCTCTAAAGTTACTAAATTATTTCATTGTGCCTGTTATTCAAAACATAATATATAGCGAAAGGAACTCTGTTTGATTTAATAAACGAAAATGTGTCTGAAGACACATTTTCGTTTATTAAATTTAACTGCTATGCGTCATCAAAATTTAAAAAAATGATTTTACTCCTTCAAATCACTTCTTTCATTGTAATACTTATTTTATACTCTCCAAGCATCTTTATTTTTTAAAATTTTGTAATTTAATCAGGAAGTCAAATAGGCTATAAATAAATAACTTATTTCAGAGATAAGAAATTCATATCACCAATTACCAAGGTTCTATAAATTAAATTCCATTATAGTACAATATGCAAAGAAAATTGCAGGCACGATTTTCGTCGTGAATGATTAACTGAAATGCGTACGGGAAAAAGGCCGGAAAAGCTACGAACATACTACGAGATGTCTACATGCAGAAACGTAAATAACGTGCAGCGTTACGTGGCAATGTAAATGTGTTGGAAATGAATTATTCAGTTTGCTTTATAATCTATGCTTTCATAATAGTCACCTGCTGTTCCGTATTATGTATTCATGAGCAGGGCAGAGTCTACGTTGGAGCATGTACATAAATAAAATTGATATTTGACACATTATGAAGTCGTTTGCCTTTTTTTACATTTCCTCGTTGGAGGGACTGAATTTTCAAACGCGCCGGTGGTTGAATCTAAAATATCGTTTGCAAAAAGATATTTTTTTCTGTTTTTTGTTCTCTTCTATTAAAATATCTCCTAGTTGAATAATTTGTATTTTTATGTATAGTAATTTCACGTTGATCTTTAAAAAACCCTCATATTTTTTGGTCATATGTAAATCAGTGCTACAACCTACTAGCCCACAAAGTTTATGAATAAATATACAATTAAATAGAAAGTATAATTGTTGCCACTAGTTATAATTGCTGTAACATCTTTCAAGTTAAATTTTTAATTTACTTTTTAATGATTTTTTTATGAAATTATAATTATGTTTTATTCAAAGTTGAAATTATTTTACGACATTTATGTCCCCTTTAACATAACAGCGTTCTCAGAAAAAACGCAAAAAAAAGATTTTTTTGGTAAAAAGAGGTAAAAAGAAAGATGATTTGATTGAAAAGTTTGATCAGCACCGCAGGATTGAATGTTAATCAGGAGTCGAATCGTTGACAAGATTTAAAGTTTCTCACGATAAACAAACTTGATATTGTGCTATATTTTGGATATAAGATGAAAATTTTTTTTATAATTATTTGCAGTATAGCTAGGCAATTATATTAAACAAATCTTTTACATTACCGTGAAGAATTTACTTGAATTTCCTAAAATATATTTGGGCAACTATCCCAAACCTTTTTCTTGGACGGATGAAATATGATAATTTTTTTTTATGAAAGTGGGATGAAAGCTTATTTTTTATTTATTATCCAAAAATCCAGGACGATTGTATCAATGCTCATAAAAATTATTAACATAACGTTTGTTGTTTTTAAGATATAATTTTTTTCAAGAAACCGGGCATTTATACCACTTTTACCCTAAAATATAATTGTGTTTTATCTAAAACTGATAAAAAAGGTTTAGCATCCATTCAATCCATTCAATAAAGAGCATAATTTTGGAATATGGGAATAACAAAAAAAGAGTAATCTTCATTCCGTCCGTTATTTATTTTATTTTTAATGCAACGCTTATTGCTATAACATCAATTGCTTTGGATCAATTGTTACGAAGTAACTAAAACAATTAATTGTGTACGATAGATTCTGATAATAATATTTACAAAAATGTTATCTTAGTTTGGTAAATCGGAAGACTAATAAAATATGCATTCATTATTTATTTATTGAAAACCACGGGTAAGCAGTATAGTAATTTTTAATACTTGTTGCCTTCGATTAAGCGGTGACAGTATGTCATATCCACAGAATGGTTTAGAGTTGGAATATGTTGTAAGAACATATTTTATATTGTTTATAATCTGAAAATAAAACTGTTGGGGACACGTAGGTGTTAATCAAAGAGTAGGTGTTAATTAATTCACCGTGAACTGCAGCTAGATCTAGCTTCTTCCGCATTTGCTGGGCACAAGCAAAATGCAGCCAATTTTCTCTAAAGAATATTTGAATTTTAATCCTTATAATTTTCGTATTGAACAAAAGTACCGTCCAAATTTTAGTTTTATATTGAGCGGGTCTATAAAATCCTTTATCTCTACGCATTAGTATGGTAATTTGCACTATAAAAGACGCGTCTGTTTATATATCTATGACTTATTTCTTTTTAAGTGCACATAAAATATTATACTTTCTTGTTTAGCATGTGCAAAAGCTAGGCGGTAATTTGTCATGATAATATTTAGTAATAACATTTCATACTATCGTAGTTTGTTTTAGTCGGAAATAACTGGTAGCATGGGTTTAGGACGGGAAGAGTTATAGAAATATCTCGAACAATATTCTGATTCCGAAGTGACAGAAAATAGAGTCAAAAAAGAAAGAATTTCGTTCCTCTTATCGTTAAAAGTGACAAATATCCTATAACGATAAGAACGATGATATTCGAGAAGGGGAGAAAGAAGACAAGACTCGATTTGAAAACAGTAACATCGATTTATTTTTAGTGTCTGATGGCCTACTTTTTAGTATATATATTTTTAGTATGCCTTCTTTATATATATATATATATATATATATATATATATATATATATATATATATATATATATATATATATATACATCAATGTGTAAAAGTGTGACAATAACTTTTTCGAATTCCTTCCCTAAATAGCAAAAAGAAAATCTTTATTATTTTGTCGTATTAACTATTGCTATTGACCCTCTCTAATAGATAAGCCGAAATGATATTTAAGGTGGACAATAAAAATAAATTCGAGTAATATTTGTGTCACTTTTTCTCTTATTCTCTTCTTTACAAGTTGAGTAATCTAGAGCAAAACAAATGATTATCTTTTCCGCCCCATGCTAACTTAATTTTTCGCCTGGACTGCCATTGTGTTACCTATATAAATGAAAACTATCACCTATTTTATTTGTCTATTATAATTCTATATCATATTTTCTATGTAATTTACGTTTCAAAAAATATCTCCCAAATGTTTGTTTGGGAATTTTTTGTATCTCCTCGGCGATAGCGTAAAAGATGTGCAGTGTCAAACTACCCACTCCTTTACTTTTTAATTTGGAATATCACAAAGCTGAAAAAATAATGACAAATTAATACAAAAAGTACTTGAAAGGAAAATTATTGCGGTAAATATTCTTTTATATGGATATCGATATTTGTGAATTATTAAAAATAAGAAATAAGGAACCCTAAACGTTTAAACTACTTTATGAACCTAAGTGTATACAGAACCAACACAAAGAGAGTTCTAATCGCATTTAACATATTTGTTTTCACACGTTTATCAAGTTCACAAAACAAGATTTATAGGAACGTTATCCACACGAAAGTGACGGGGAATGACACACATCTGATACACATTTTAAATGTGAATACAAAAATACTAAAAATTTATTATCACATCCTTTGGTATTGAATATCATAGGGCGAGATTCAACCTTTACCTATACTATTTTTTTTCTAACTTTCACTACAATGAATGTATGAATGCAAAAGTCAAAGAATAAAGGCATAAAATTATAATGAAGCATTATTTTTATCAAAGGCACTAATTTGTCACGAACTCTTACCATGTTAATTTTTTTTCAACGAACAAAACAAATCTTCGCATTCTTACATTTTATCATACGTTGTTTAAATTTTGCAAAATTTAATCTAATTACTTAATAAGTGTGATGATTGCACCTGCTTTATATATACTGAAAGATGAAATACTTCCAATACAAGTAGACCTGAAAAGGCTTCTTTTAATTAATCGTGTTCAGGTCAAATCTCAATTACTCTAATTAATAAATGGATTAATCTGACAATCTTCAAAGAGATTTTCTATCTAACTGAGATAAATATGATAGAGTATATAGAAAGAAAGGCTATGCTCTTCAGTTGTATTTATAGTTTGACTTTTGATAGGTCAGTTTTGAGAAACCTAAATCACATTTAAATCGATATGTGTCAGTGTTTACTTTATGAATTTTAATCTGGTAACTTTGTAGCGATAGCCATAAGCGGAATATATTAGAGGGTAGCTCCCGAGCAATGACAAAAAGGTTGCGTATGTGAAATATGCGCCTAAAAGCCAGTGAATATGTTAAAAAGAGTTGGGAAAATGTAAGCCAAGAAAGTTTAGCGCTTAAGTACTAAGAAAGCGTGGTAAAGTTTTTGTGCCTGGTCATTGCATATAATATAGTTCATCAACCGCACGTCAACGAATGGTTACATCGAATTATGCAAAACATACACTTGCATACGTATATTCAATAATGATAACAAAACTAAATATATGACCAAAAATAACAATTACTAAACTTAGTGGCGTTATAACGCAAGATCATAACATATTTTAAAAAATACTTTCTTTTTAATCACAAACAAATCATGCTCTGGCGCAACTTCGGTTAAGTAATTAACAATTTAATAACTCGAGAAAGTGGATACTTCCGATAAAATTCAGTTCCAGGTTCTGGTATTGACGAATAATAAAAGTTGATAGGCATAGAACACTTTTTAAACGAAAAAGGCAAAAATATTTTATACATAAAAATGTCATACATAGAAATGTCTTCTATAAGCCCTAAGTAATGAAAACCTAGTATACGCAAGGGATAATTAGTAGGAAAAAGTAGGAGGAGAAAGGAGTCTTCCCCAAATAAATTTGTTAACTTGTAGTAAAATTAAAGTAAATAAAAAATATCTATGAAGAGCTCAGCATTAAACAACATAAATTTAATCTTAATATAAAACTGTTTCCGTTCCAACTTAACAACAAAATTCAATTAAAATTATGTGGCCATAAACATAAAATACACTTAATTAAGATTATTATGTATTCAACGGAAATAAAATCATAATATTTGCATATTAAACATTCTTCGTAATTTAAATTTAATAAGTGTACTGAAATAAATCACAACTTCGTAGATTTAACTTAACGATGTGCGATTATTTAAGGAACAGTAAGCCTCTTTAAATATTGAAATTATATAACCATTATATTTTCCTAATGGGTAAGTACTACATTGTTATAATGTATATTCGTCGTTATCGAGTTGGAATATTAAAAACTTGATGTACTTGTAATAATCGTATACGACAGCAATTCGACGTCAAGGGTAATAATTATATTGATGAAGATTTACGGTTACGTTGTATAAACGTTAATCTTAGTGTCGCTAAGTTAACATCTTTGCTATAACGTTACTTATAGCGGTGAATTGTTACGTTTTACGCCTTAGTGTGGGTCATGAGCATATTTGCATTCTCTTTAGTTGCGCGTAAATCGCATGGCGGTGAACAGCTAGTTTTGCTGGTGTGTATAACAATTTGCTTTATTTCAATTTTGTTTTCATATGGTTTTCAAACATTTTTCTTGGTTCCTGAAATTTAAGTCATCATATTAGTTGACTGTTCATTATAAGCTGGAATACGACACAAGTTTTACTGCAGCGGTACTCACTTTTTTTCAAATACGTGAGAAAAATATTTTTATTCATTGGTTTAGGTAAAACTGTTGTAATGCGATTAGTCTGTTGGAATAAACATAATATGATTGACTAATCATGTTGACACCTGGTTTGAAAAATGAGTAATTTTTGAAAATTACTTTTATAAGTTTA
This sequence comes from Druceiella hillmani, assembly GCA_039881145.1. NCBI lineage: Eukaryota > Metazoa > Arthropoda > Insecta > Lepidoptera > Hepialidae > Druceiella > Druceiella hillmani. The sequence continues at coordinate 17,450,414 of JAYKKI010000042.1, read as the reverse complement.
ACACCTGCTAAGAAATTGTTTAAAAAAAATATTACTCTTTTTCAATCATAAGTAAGAAATAAAAATAAATTTCTTTTTAAATATTTATTAATTCTGTACAAGTTTTTTTTGTTTCTGAAACATAAATTTAGATAAGAGGATTCCTGTATAATGTATATATACGAGACGAGAGATTTTTTAAAAATTTTGCACTCGTTTAAGTGAAAATGTTATTACATATTTTCAGTAGATTATTGAATAAAAATCTATGATTTGTTATAAGAAACATGCAACTTGAAGTATATTTTCCGTTTACTGCTAGTATATGTGAAAATAGATGAAATTAAAAAAATATGTTTTTCATCAGATATGCGATGAATATGAGGATTCTAGAAATGAATTTCATGTTTTATCAATCATATGCATATCAATTACGATCTGCTGGATTTATAATAGCTTACAAATATTTGCTCTTCGTTTGGAATCAAAGTAAAAGAGCCGATTTTATATTCGTTTTTACTATATAGGATGTTTTCAAAACTGTAGTTCGTTTTATGTTGCTATTAACAGAAATGAATTCAAGAGGAAATCGTAAACCTGGCCCTATCAAGGTAACTGACAAGGTTGGAGTTTGAGTATGAGCGGTGCAATAACTTTTGGTTAGTAATTAGTCATTCTTGTCAGAGCTAGTTCGCACAAGCGCAATGTTTAGATTTTCCGTTCTAGAATACTTACTACACCATCAAATAAAACTTATAAATATAAGCGTAGAAATAACTAATTTACGTATATATATACTTTTTAAGTAATAATCAGCATGGAGTTATCATAACTTGGTCAAGTGGGTCAAGGTCACATTTGATTATAGTATAAAATCATATATATTATTTCTCAAAAGTGTTTGTGACAACACCATATCTCCCTTAATTCTTTATTAAAATGAATGATTGTATCATAATTTTATAGCTTACGTTCTCCGCTATGCACGTAAAATAGACAAAAATACAATTTTTAATTATTTAATTCTGCATATATTATTTCTCAAAGTTATTTAAGTGCTATCCGATGACAATCTGTTTAACTAACGTACACAATTAAAATTATTTAATACAGCGTCATCTATTGACAATCCTTTTAACTAACACTCGATGATTTCGATTAATAGACAAACAATTTAAAATAATCTTTTTATTAAATTTTTTAATTTCTTAAATCTTTATATATTATTTCTAAAAGGTGTTTAAGCGTCATCTATTGAAAATATGTTTAACTAACGTGCCTGACGTTTCAATCAACATTCGGTGACTTGCAAACGCACGGGTTAACTAGTTTGTTTTTTTTTTACTGACTGCGTTATGTTTTAGAGTGAATATTCCATGCAATATTATTTAAATTTGTTTACAGCTAAAAGCATCGAATGGTCTATTGTTTGCATTACATTTGTTGAAATCACTTTAATAGTTTAATCTTTATGAGGGGATAAACTAACTCGCATATCATACATAGGTTGTGAAATTCATAATTCTTCTCTTGCCTTAGTTGGGCAAAAAGTAACGTACAAATGAACAATTGTCGAAACATGGGCATCAGTAGAAAAATGAAAATAACGAGAGATCCATTGAAATAACGAGAGGACAAAGAAAATAACGATAGCGTTTTTGTATATATTTTAGTGCCAAATCTGTCAGTGACTTAAAGAACATATAACGCAATTGTTATTATCAAATTCTTAAATATTCGAGATATGCCACGTGTCGTTAAATAGTTATTTTACCCATACAATTGTAACTAAATTAAAATATATTTAGTGATATTTATAATAATGATAAAAATTTGACATTTTTATAAAAATTATGCTATTTTTACAGTATGTATTTATCTTGGTGAACGCTACTGGTTGGGAGTAATTATATTTAGAGCTCTTTTTCATAGCCTTAAGTTATATAAATTTAGCCATGATATGTATAGTTTGTATGTTAATTTATTTGTTGAATGTTTTTCTCTTATAAGTGCTAATTATTTTTCAGATTGGAAAATAAAAAAAAATGTCATGCCATATACTGCTATTCTGCCGAAATAACTTTGCCATCATGAATGTTATAAGTTTGTTAATTACTTCTTCGCACCAATATACATCGACTAAATATTTGTGAAAAGACCAGTCATTGACTACAACTTTCAGCACTTTCTTCCATTTTAGTCCTATTTGAGACGTCATAGTGAAACTAAAGCTAAGTTGTTCCCGGGAATTTTTAACTATTAAGTTATTAATTGTTTACATTTTTTTAAGTTAAATCCATTTTTATAGAAAGATAAATATTTAAAAATGACGAATTGTGTCTGTATTTAGATCCAATGAACTGATTAAAATCTAAGAATTAGAAATCACCAAACAGATATTCCGATTTAATTTATCTATATCGATGTAAAACAAACATCTACATAAGTTATTTAAAAGTATGCGTAGGTGATATTTTCTGATATATTTCAAAATAAAATTATTTTTGTTAACTAATCATTCTAGGTGCATATACTAGAATCTGGTCACTTCTAGTCAAAAAATGTTATATTTGAATGTTAAGTTAGATACTATTATAATATATACCTTCGCTAAACTTTTAATAACATGGTTACCTTAATGATCTAAATTTCGAGAATTCTATATTGCTATGTGTGACTAAAAAATATCACGATCAAACAGAATATGGATTAACTTTGCAATCGTCTCAGCGACATTTTCTATGTTAATTAAGACATTATTCACTAAAACTTTAGGAAGAATTTGCACACTACGGTATTCTGCATGAGATACAAATATCTATAAGTACATGTATTGTAATCTTGAAGAATCAATAGAAAATAGCTCGTGGGCTTTATATAAAATAAATTGTTATGGTTTAAAAAATTTGAAGTTTTAAATTAACCGAGCTAGTTATGTGCCTTACTTACAGGATTAAATAATATATAATCCAACGAGATATTTTTGAATATAGCTATTAGTATACAAAAAATTGTGAGTTGTAGTGATTTTTATGCGTAAATTTAATAAGAAATTAAATTAATATGTAGGTTTTCCATCTGAAAACCAGAGAAGTATTCCTTTGAAATGTAATGATGTATAAACCTTTTTTTGATCACATATCAAAGTCTGTATTTAATTTTGTAAGCTTCGGCCTAAAATAATGCACTTTTAATGAGGTAAAAGTTAAAGTAAAAAAGAACTTGATAAGGTCAATTGCGAAATAGCAGAAAATTTAGTTGTAAAACAATAAATGTAACGGAAGGTTTGGAAGCAATGACTGTACCTATTGACAAGAGCAAAATGGGAATTTGTTAATGTAATCAAAATGATTACATTATTTGACCTATGTTTAGAGGAAAACTATTTTTCAAATTTTTTTTAGAACGTGTTAACTTACAGCAAGAATTAAAAATTGTTTATAAAATTAAACTACCGTTCACAATATACACATGTAAAATATGGAGTTTACTCTTTGTAAGTTTTATAGTCCCAGGGACTTATCAAGCAAATTAAGGTAATAACTATTATTTTTTGAATTTTAAAAATTTAGACATATACCACTGCGCAGAAGAAAAACGGATTCTTTCCATATTAGTGAGTCTTAACATGGGCAGAGTGCCCTGAACTTCATTGTGTACTTTATATATTTAAACTTATATTAATTATAATATGGTTAAATTTTATTTTCATAAATATACGGTGCATTTTTAATTAATGCTGTCAAACTTGTGTCTAGTTATCGTAACACAAATTTAAAAAATATTTCTAATGAAATGTCCCACTTTTTAAAATAAGATTTGCTTATAAAAAAATATTCGTAAACTGATATATCTCTGGGCTTGTCAAGAAATGTTTTATTTATTTTCAACTTTCAGAAATGCGGGAATATTCCCTTTTAAAGAATATTTCCTCTCGGAGTCCATTTTTGTTTAAGGCTCTATAATTTATTTCTCAGGATTTCTATTTAATTTACAAATGTTAAATATAAGTTCTTTTCTAAGGTCTATTTATAGGGAGGGGAGTGGGGCATTCACGATATGCTCTGTCTCCGTTATTGGCTGTCTCTCTACAAGTAGCGAAATACGTATATTACGCCTGTAGCGAACATCTAAACATTTACACTGTGTCTTAACTTTACATAATAAAACTTTACTGTGAAAATTTTGAATATCGAGTGAAATTCAATTTTAACTCACAATTTTATATAATAGAACTTCATTCTTAATAAATAATAATATAACAAAGTATAACAGGGTTTTTATCTTCATTAAAATGGATACAAGTAACATATCAAAAACAATTTCGTAAATTAACCGATTATAACCTATCAGCGCTTCTACAAATGACTTTAGGTAAAAAAATAATGAATTTTTATTCGAATCCTTTGTGTATGAAATATTAAAAACTGAACAATCACCTCTGTTTATACGCTCGGTCTTGTTGTCTCAGTGTAGTAGTAGTAAATCGTTTAATTATTTGGACTTATATGTTTTTCAGCACATGTCTTCTTTGAGGAAGTACTCGCTTTAGTACTTGCTTCACTTGTATCCATATGCATGAATTCTTCAGTGTGTATAAAAAGGAAATAGTTAGATATTCACTGCCGACGAAATATACACATTTTTCAATCTTAGATAAAATTCTTAATAATGGCATCCTCTCTTCATACCTCCTGTTAAGATTCCTACATTTTAGGCCCAGGGCTTCAAATTGAGTTATATAAATTAAAATAAACTTCCAATATCTAAAATAAAATCGCATTTTTTGTACATTCATTTAACCAGAAAAATACAAAAATATGTAAATAAATCTAAAATGCAAAGCACGCCTCTGTGTTCAAAACACTATTAAAATTGTCTTATATAAAATAGTCCACAGATCGAAATACTATCAATTATTTTTACTTGTATTCTGATATGTATCTTTGTTTAAATTCCTTATCTTTTTGGTGTTTATCTTTCTTGGATCTTTATTCAGAGTCATTGTCTTCACTAATTATTACAGTCTACCACCGTCCTAATATTTCTCTCTGTTATCGTAATCTGATTGATCGTATAATGTTGTTTTCTCGTTGTTAAGTCTGCCGTTTCTATAATTAGCGTTTGAAGTGTTTCCAAACTTGAATACATAAATAAATCGCACTCAGTAAAATGTTAGGGCTGGTAAATGGTTTTGGGACAAAATATTCAGTAGAAACTTACTAAAATATTTTTTTTTAATTCAGTGAGCATACAATTAAGAAAATATGTATAAAAATTTATGTAGATATTTTGTCTCCTGTTAAAGGTTAAATGTTAAAAGTTATTGTATGCATATATAAAACTATTCAACTTGATTGCGTAATAATAAATAAAAAAGGCATATCAAAATAAAAGAAAATAAAATGGTGTTAGCCACGTATAATTCTTTCATAATTATGTATACGTTATAACACGAATAAAGCGAAAACGTATAAATAATCAAGGCAATGTTGTTTATTTCCTAAAAAGTTTAAAATGGTGATCAATATTAATTTTCATTAAAAATATAATCGTATGTAAGTAATATAAATACCATTTATTATATCCAAACAGTAACTAACAAGTAATAAACAAATTATGTCCATTAAAATGAAGAAACTCGAATATGAAAACAAAAAAAATTCAAAAAGCGAACTCGGAAGCGTTTTGAATCTATTTCTTTAGTATCCTTCCTGGCGGATTTAATAAAACATACCACTTCGTTTTTTGATTTTATTCAATTTACATATTACAAATTTAAATATTAATAATAATTTAAACATTACATAACTATTTTCATTTTGTATTTAATAGTCAGTTTATTTTAATATGGTGGCATCGTTATCATAAATATTTTTTTCGGTTTTCATGGGATTGATTACCGAATACCAATTAATAATTAATTGTTGGAATGGCGATTCTCCACCATAATATTACATAGATCATGATGTCACCTATTCAAAGACATTCGACAGTTTAAAATCCTTCTAACGATTTTTCAATTGTTCAAATCACATTATTTTTTTCCAAATCTAGAGAGTAAAATCTGGACACGTCCACATACATATACACATGTAATACTACATAGATTGATAGACATAATATCCTCATTGCCGTTCCGGAGTCAGATAAAAAGAATAAAGCGATATTACCGCCAATAAAAAGATTCATTAAATAGATCTAAAAGCCGACCCGAGCTCAGGTAATAAAAGTTTCTCTTGTCGCGACTGAAAGTTCTCCTGAACTTTCTATTATATTCCTGCTCGACTTACGGTTGGTGATAGCGATGACATAATTGAGGTAATTCAATAAATATATCAACCGGAAATACGCTTTTATAAAAATAATTTTTCAAGTTCTGGTACTAATACCAGAACTTGAAAAATTAATATTTAGTTCTGGAATTGGTTTGGCGGTTTGGGATGATTTATTAATAATTTTGATCACTACAAAGAGAAAATTGGTTGCATTGTCACTTCCGTTTAATGATTCGAAGTGCTTTATGTTTTTGGTTTATTGATGGAAGTTCCATTTGCTACACTTAATTTTCTGACTTTGATTGCCCTATTTAGTGAAACTGACTATATATATATATATATATATATATATATATATATATGTATATATATATATATATATATATATATATACATATATACATAAATATATATATATATACATATATATATATATATATATATATATACATATATAGTTGATATTTGAAAACAGTTAGTCGCAGAAATTAGGGCACGTGCGCTGGGTTATTTCTTTGTTTTTTTTACAACGTATCCATACATTCTTCGACGCAAACTTATGTCATAATTTAAATTAATTAGAGAGTATAAATGAGATGTATAACCATCTTAATCCTTGCATCAAACATAATGTTAAAAAATAACAGAAAATATTAGCAATATGTAAAACAAACGGTGAAGAGCTTTTTGGCATGCAAATTGTTCGTTCCGTTGCGAGAACACATTATTCGCATCAGGAGTGCGTTGGTAGAAATATTGGAAGTAATTGGTCTTGGTCTGTACGGTAGGAAGACAAGTCCATTCATAGATTGCTTTATGTTATTTGATTTTAATTATGCATGGCATGTCTTTAAAAATTGTGCAATAAAATCGAGTTGATTTCTTGCCATCTGCAATAACGTTGACAGAAATTACAATTTCGATAATTTCTCAAATCACAAACAAGCACAATAACAAACAAACAAGCACATAAAATTACAGTAAAATTATAAAACGCCAGTATAATAAATAGTCAGCGATTTGCACTATTTGCCAGTTAAAATTTTTGTGAAGCAAATTTGATGTTTTAACGTACAAATGTGATGTTGTAATTTCAACATAATTACAGTAGTTTAAAACCCAATTCACATGTGTTCCAGTGGTTATATTAACAAAAACACAAGACTAACAGGCACAACTTATTTAACCTTTTATATAAATTGTGGTGAGAATTTTAAGAGACGCAGTTTTAGATGAAAATTAATTCAACGAGGATTTTTCGCGCAAATGTGGAGAAAATTTAATTTGCAAAACTAAACGATTCCTTTAGCATAACTTCGAGACTGTTCCTATATCCTTGCCAGAATAGTCTAAGTTCTTTTAACTAGAAACTGAATTACCATTTATTTTTATGAGAAATATAATATTTCTCCATTTATGTTCCAACGAATTTAAAAAGTCTGTTGTCATGAAAATATTTTTTCATTTCCTTCCAGTTAGTTATACGATCACAGATGTCAATATTAAAATCTGTATAATATCGAGAATGAAAAAAGTACAAACATAATAGAATGTCGCTCACGCACAAAGGAGCGCTTATTTTTATGGGAATGTACAAAACATTCTTTTGTGTTTTACATCAGTTTCTATGTATGTGGGGCTCTTTACTCGGTATCTTCAAAACGGACTTTTGTAACAAAATCATTTGATTCATTTTTATTCCGGAAGTGTCATAGGGTACATCATGTTAATAAAATAGCATTGTGGTTTAATTTCAGATTTATATGCGTCCAAAACATCTTGATATGGATTTCGAAAGGAAGGTTTCAACTGGATAATTTAAAAAATAAAAATTATGGAACTATGCTTTAGTATAAAAAAATTTTGTTAAAAAACTCAATTTTTGGCGCCAGTCAGAAAGATAAACTTTGTTTTTGATCGGGGTGGATTAAGGAAACTATGAGATAAGTAAATAAGAAGATTTGTGGTGAATTCAAACTCACTTTCAATTGCTCTTAGTTTACATATTACTCTTAGTTTCCCACATATTTTAATTGTGCTTACTTATTTTCTTAGAAATATATCGTAATATCGTTTTATATATATATATATATATATATATATATATATATATATATATATATATATACATACATATATACATATATATAAATGTGTATATATATATACCTATATATACATATATATATATATATATATATATATATATATATATATATATATATATATACATATGTTTAGCGCCCAGTAGGTTTAGTTCTGTGTAATTCACCTATTAAGGATTTATACCATCGATGCAAGATTCGAAGGATTAGCCATCGTTTGTTTATATTTGCTAGTAGAAAGTTTGTTAATTTTTTACATAATTTTTGTAAATGGACGCACATCACATCTAGTCGTATTTTAACGTCAATCAAGGTGAGACAAGACCCTTCACCATTGCGAAATATTTTTGTTTGTCTGAAAATGGTTACGTGTGTAGGTAAATAACATAGCCAAAAGATAATTGTTTTTTTTAGAAGTAAGTTCACATTTATTTGATTTTTTTAATACATAAAATTCTAAAAAAATTAACCACCATTAGAAATTAATAAAAATTTATTGACGTACAGTATACCGATAAATCCGAACTATAAAATGTTATATAGTTTAGTGTTCGGTGGTGAAAATACGATAAGGTAAATTATTTCTTACATTTATTCTACCTAATAACTTTGCTAGTACGAATATGTTAATTGAAAATTTTAAGATAGTTTATTCAATTTACTGAATATTTTCATTAATGGTTTTATTGGATTGCTAAGTCTACTCAGATCAACATCAATACAATTTGGCTAGAATGATAATAATAATTAACCAGTGAATTCAATTTGGTATCGAATAGCGTAATTAATTGAATGCAAAAGAGTAATTAAAAGACATGAAATGTCTCCCTATATACCATGCTATTAATGTTTTATTCTTTTAATTCAGAATTTTCATCTTTTTTATTTAACTGCCGTGCCATTAAATGAATCGTCTCAAAATATATTTAATTTATATCGATATATCTATATTTCGAAAGTTAAGTTCCAGCATTTTCTTAACCTTTATACTTGTATGATCATAGCCATATGATGTATTAATGTTTTGTTTAAAAGTTCCCAAAAGAAATGGTACTTGGAGAAACAGGTGTATAAATATGTATTTTGAAACGTATCAATTCGGTACCGATAAGAAACAAAACTGTTTGCTCACAATATTTTACATTGGCATTTGTACTGTTGAGGTGTGTACGGACAATTTATTTCTATATGCTTTAAAACACTCGTTAATGTAAAAATCCTCCAGAATTTTTATCAATTACTTTGTAATTCAGTATATGCATCAACGGTACACATTAATAAAATTAATAAATGTGGTCTTAGTTACGGAAAAAATTGCCTCCATTGTATTTATTTTTGTATTTATTGACGGCACCATTTTCAACAAAAACAAATAAACTTCACAAAGAGAAAGGGTTTTGTCTCAATTCAGCTGACGTTAAAATGTGACTAGATGCGATGTGCAACAAACAATAATTTATATAAAAGTGTAAATACATTGTGAGTGGCAGTTTCATATTTTATATATTGTAGTAATGTTGAAATTGAAATAAAAAAGTAACAGAATGTTGTAATATATTAAAATATCAAATTTTTCACAAAGATTTGAAACGACAAATAGTGCAAGTCGCTGAATGATTTATGGAGTTTTACAACTTTGCTGTAATTTTATATGTTAATTTAAAGGCATCTTAAAAAGTTTGACAGAGGAAGGGTTTTCCGAATTGTTTGAGAAATTATCAAAATAGTAATTCCTTCTAAAGTTACTGTAAATAACAAGACCTAGATTTGATTTTAACATGCCAATAATGAAGATATGGAACCCACAATTAAAATCAGATAACATAAAGCAATCTACAACTAAACTTGTCTGCTTACAGTAAAGAATATGACCAATTTCTTCCAAAATTTTCACCCACGCACAATAATAGACCTCAATCATTTTACCCTTTGTATAATCTTGACACCTGTCGCGAATAATGTATTCTCGCAGTGGAGCGAACAATTTGCGTCCTAAAAAGCCCCATCCTCCACCCCGTTTATTTTATATAGGGCTATAATGTTTTTGCTATTTGTTGTTTTGCTCTTATTTTTTTAACATTATATTTGATGGGAGGACTTAGAAAGAAGTTGTCAACTCTCATAATAACGCATTTAATACAATAATAATTTTCTGTATATTATTTATATTTAAGTACCTGAAAATACGTTAATTTAAGAATTGGAAAAATAGAATTACATAAACACATTTAAATTATGGTGTAGGCATATGTTGAGGAATGGGCGGTTATACACTGAAAAAAAAAGAAACTCAGCGGACATGTCATCATTTCTGCTGCTAATTATTTTCAAATATCATATATTTATATATATATATATATATATATAAATATATATATATATATATATATATATATATATATATATATACAAATATATGTATGTTTACTGCCCGGTAGGTTTAGTTCAGTGTAATTCACCTATTAAAGATTTATACCATCGATGCAAGATTCTAAGGATTAGCTATCGTCTGTTTATATTTGCCAGTAGAAAGTTTGTTAATTTTTTACATAATTTTTGTAAACGGACGCACATCACATCTAGTCGTATTTTAACGTCAGTCAAGCTGAGACAAGACTCTTCACCTTTATGAAATTTTATTTGTAAAATAAATAATATATATTTATATATATATATATATATATATATATATATATATATATATATATATAATTGAGACACCGTTAGAAGGATTTTAAACTTTCGAATATCTTAGGTAAGTGACAACATAATCCATGTTATATGACAGTTGGAACCAACATTTCAACATTATATTATTACTTACCATTTCTTAATCAATTCCATGAAAATAGAAAAACAGTTTTTGTGTCAACATGTCACCAGACAAAAATAAACTGGCTCTGAAAAAAAAAATTAAAATGGGTTTGTATAAAAAATTAAATAAAACCGAAAACTGAACTGAAATAATTTTATTAAATCCTCCAAGAAGGGCACAAAAGAGATAGTTTTAGAAACTTGTTTAGAAGTACCTACATGAAATACTTAGAAAAAAATGTAGAATTATGGCAGACGACGATTTTTATTTTAAGTTCACTTTTTGAATTTTTTGGTTTTTATAGTCGGGTTTCTTCTTTCCAAAAAACCTAATTTTTATTGTATTATATATTGTTATCTTTTTTATACAGTAAACGATATTCCTATTATTTTCATAATATATTTCACGTTTTTAATGAAACTTTGTATCGATAACCACTTCTCGCATCTTTGAAAAAGAAACAAAATTGTTTTGAATATTTCCACGTTTTTGCCTTATGTGAGTTATAACGTACGTATATACGTAACTTTGAACGTTTATTACTTGGCATATACAATTTCATTTTTCCTTATTTTGTTGTGCAATAATTAACGGGATTGCTCCAATAATATAAATTTATATTTTTTATACACAATCAAATTAAATATTTTGAAATAAATATGCAATCACCTTTAGCATTTAAACTGTACCAGGACACAAGCACATATGGGTAAACTATAATATTATATTTTCTTGGGTATATATTCACTGAATTCACACAAATAAATGGGTAAATACTAAATATTTCCATTCAATCCGAGCATGTTGACGTAATGTTAACGTAATATTTCCGCATATGACGGTAATATTACTTTTATTACCGTCATGTTTTACTACGTGCAATTTGTTTATTAAACTATAGACGCATTTCAAAAGCTAATATTCAGACGAGTTAAATAATAATTCAAGAGATAACTTATTTATCTAGTAGATGACATTAAGATCTAAAGAGTATGTTTAACTTCTGTGTATAATCTTCTGTACAACATATACGTCATTCATTACTATCTTTGTTAAATAATAATACAACTTTTCTTTTAAATTATAATCAATAAATATATATCTTCTAAAAACTAATTGAAATTTGGCTTCTCAATTTTTTATTATATTAAATATATTACCTTTAACAAAAAATGAACCTTTCTCATCAATTAAGTAATCAGATATTTTAAAAGATTTTAAGTCTCCAATAAAATTTGATATTTAATTTTTTTAAGCCCTACACGTATTTTACAAACTTCATTACGTTGTATATAAAACGACTGGTCTACAGTTTTTTGGAACATAAAAATTGACAAAATGCGACTTTATCTTTGTATTTAACATGAGTTTGCATTAAATAATATGTTAAAAATAAAATTAGGACAATTTTCTCTTCAATATTCCATATTTATTTATTATAAATAATTAATCAGTAAAATATATGTTTGAATCTTTTGAGATTCCGTATGTCAAAAAGAAAAAAGGGAACCCTTATAGATCATTTCGTTGTCCAACTGTCGGTCTGTTAAGACCCTTTTTCAGGAACTCGTATAGGTTTGAAATTGAATTTAATATTAGATACTTAAGACAACAGTCCCTAAAAGCGGTAAAAGAACACGCCTCTAAGTCTACAGAATCAAAAAATATTCATATTCAATATCATTTAGGGTACATATTTTTACATTCGCAGATAAATCAAAACCTATATACCGTTGACCTAAAATCACAAAATTTGGTAAAAAGTAAGTTCTCACAGCACAAGTAAAGAAAAAATACGAAAATAGTTAATCTGTTGTTATATCGTATAAAAATATTTTTTTAATACGCGCCTGTCAAAAGTTGATAAATATTTGTATAAGACATGGATTTGTATAAGATACAAGATATTGATTGATGTAAAATCGTACAAGCACACGCTTACGTAAAAATATTCAAAGTGTGGAATATTTAAAAATGCTGAATACAAAAATTCTTCTTCTTATTGTCACTATTTAGATACGCTCGAAACGTATTATTATAAAATGATACTTAACATCACATGACTAATACATTTTTACGAAGCATTTTAAAAGAAACTTGAAAAAAATATTTACAGTCCATAAATACTCGTCAAGCACTCGCTTAAGGAACTCGCAATGCGAGAGCTCCGTACACATTTAGACACTTATAAACATTTAATTGTATATAAGATTCGTGTGGAAAAATTTAAAAAAAATTTAATTTTTTAAAGCAAAAATAAGTTTAATAATTAATTAGTTTAAAAATAATTTACTCTACCGTATTATCCATGAGTCGCTGTTATCTGATAGGTAATGACATTATTTGGTGACTTAATTCAATTAATTCGACCAAGTCTTTCTGAAGGATTTTATTCTGTAAATCATAAGTTAGAGGTCTCAATAAGTTCAAATGTCTGAGTTCTCAATTAAAAAACTGACAATCACAAGTTGAACCTGTATCACAAATGTATTTATGAATATTTAAATATATGTAGTATTAATACTGAACAATTTACAATATTAATTTTTCCTAACTTATATACTGCAACATGTTATGTATTATATCATTCACAGATTTTTGGTTCAAGTGCTTTGGAAATAAGAAATCCCAATGTCATATTTCAGTATATTTTTAGAATGTGTTTTTAAAACATGTAACGAAAAAGAAACAAATTGATTAATTTTAGTAATTTTATTTTAATCTATATTCTGTTACTTTCAAGCCTCCTCGTTTTCTTTCTTCTCCCGATATTTATTGACTTATTTATTAAAAACGCCATGCTCAACTTACAGATTTACCCCAAGTAAATTAAAGGCTGTTAAACTATAATGAATAACACAATAAAGTAGTGAAAACAATAAAAAAAAACTGGTCTCATGGTGAGTCATGTACTCCATAAGTCCATTTCTAAAGGGGTCAATGGAGCAGAAAGAAATATCTAGACACCAAATTTAATAATGCATATCCCAATACTTACAGTGATCTTCTAGTCACATTTCATCCCAATTGAATAATGCGTCTCAAAATACTACGTCGAATGAAGGGAGAGACGAAAGACAGGTGAACGCTGTAGGATATTCGCGTGCGCTCTAGGCAGATGAAATAAACTATGCCATCGCCTTCCTATGTAGCATTCAGGAGCATAAAGCGCTACTAAAAACAAGATCAACGAATTATCAACACCAACGATCCACGAATTACAAAAGAAATAATGATCAAAATAATTCCGGTCATAGTTGAAAGTCATGCCCATTATAAATTCTGAATGGAATAGATAAGGATAATATCAATACATTTTGTAATACAAAAACAAATTGAAATTTTTAGATTTTCCCCAGCATAAGGATAAGATTTTCCCAAGCAATTTGACTGAAAGCAGATTAAATAACATAAGGCCGAAATTTGAATTTTTCCAACCGGATGTATTATTTACGAACTATAAAGTTATTGACGAAGAATTTTATTACAGCGAAAAACATTCCTGCCTCCAACAATTCTACGATTAAAAAGTCATGGACAACTCGGTTAAAGGACTTTTTAAAATCAAAATAATCTACATCTCCTTTATGACGTCGATTCAATTCTCAACTCACATAATCCGCAACGTTCGTAGAATTAACAACGAGGGAACGCTTTGGTCCGAAACCGTGCTGGCAGTCCGTCGAGTGTTATTGGATTTACAAACAAATACGACTACGCACAAGAGTTTAATTCAAAATTAAAATCACTTTCTTGTAAATATTCATTCATATTACTTTTGGAAGAACTTTTTTAAATATATATGATTATCGTATATATTGTGACTATCAATATTGCAGCCTACTTCACCGTTAATTGTTTTAGTCATTTCGCAGCGGTTAACTAGCAGAGATTACTCTTATAGTAATAAATTCGGCTTGGCATGTGTATTATATCTAGGTATAAGATTACAATGATCCGAATTACAAATCGTATTGTGTATTATATTAAGAAGAATATAAATGAAAAACAAATAAAGTGAATGGAGTAAGTGTTTTTATTCTCTGTATTTAGAAACTACATTCATGAGTAAAGTGTATGTTTAATTTTTGTTTTTTAGCTTTAGATTAATTACAACTATATAATATATAATCAAATAAATGCTGATCATACATCTTCGATGCATATTTATTAGCGTAACTACTGTTATAGTGTTAGAAAAAAAAATTAATACATGAAATTATATAAATTAAGATAATAGCAACATATATAAAATATTAAATACATTTTGATATGTTGCTATTTTTTAAACACTTCAAAAAATTATTAATTTTACATCTAAAATATGATTCCTTGCTAAATTTGTGGGTCTATAAAAAACATAAAATCTTATCAGCTATTCTATTCCAGATTAATATTCAACCTTGAGAAGACAAGGGAGAAACTTTCTATGAAACAATTTCTTTGCGACAAATTCTTTTCCTAAAAAGGAAAAGTGTTCATTCCGTTGGATTTTTTGCAAGAAAATTTTGGCTAATAGAATATAAAGGTCGTAAAATAATTTCAACTTCGGATCTAAACAATTTTCATTTCGTAATAAAAACACTTAAAATTTAAATTGAAATTTTTATTTGCATATGGCTCTACAATTATACCAAGTACAAACAGCTGCTGGGAATTTAATTATATTTTTTCCTGACACGAAAACAAAACCTAGTTATTTTCATAATTACCAAATAAAATACTTAATACTAAACAAATAAAATACATTTTTATGTACTGCACACCTTTTACCAATAGACTTTTACTCTTAAACCTAATTCCAATTACTAAAAATGACACAAGGCGGTTCTACTTTTATATCTCTATTAAGATAAGAATAATTATATTAAAGTAAATATTATTTTCGTCGTTAAATTGTTTGATTCGATTTATTTTCGTCGTGAAAAGGTTGAATATATTTGGCGTTAATTTTGTAGAAATTCATTATTCACAATTAAATGAAACTACGTGATGTAGTATTATTTCTACTTTCTTTAATTTCTTTAACCACGACCTAGGTTTCGTTGTATTACAACATCTTCAGGTGGGATATTAGTAAAGATTGATGATATTAGCGGTGGGATATTAGCATCTTTACTAATATCCCACCTGAAGATGTTGTAATACAACGAAACCTAGGTCGTGGTTAAAGAAATTAAAGAAAGTAGAAATAATACTACATCACGTAGTTTCATTTAATTGTGTCGTGAAAAGGTTTAAAGGTAGAGATATCCAAAAAGGACATAAAATTTACAACAGTATATGTTCAAAATAAATTAATTACTTAAATAGAAATTAAGACAATTTATTACAAAACAGGAAAATAACGACAAACATTTAGAAATTTTAAAAATAAATTTAGTTCACAAATATTAAAGAAGTTTACATTTTAGACACACACGAGTAAATCTTCTCCTCAATTTTATGTTTATTCTTAAATTATTTGTCTATATCTCACTAGTATAAATAATTTAAGAATAAACATAAAATTGAGGAGAAGATTTAATCGTGTGTGTATGAAATGTAAACTTCTTTAATATTTGTGAACTAAATTTATTTTAAAAATTTCTAAATGTTTGTCGTTATTTTCCTGTTTTGTAATAAATCTGTTTTGTAATATTAGCAGTTACATGCATACATCCAAAGAAGTAAAGAAAATATAACAATTTTTTAAAACATCAATGTAAAATTAATGTACACAAATATATTAATTAATAAATCAGGAGATATTTTTTAAAAAAATTATGAAGAATAAAAATGTTTTCCCTACTTGCAAACGAGGGTTTAGAATCCACCGCCAACACGTTCAAAAATTAAATTAAAGAAACTTAAAAAAGCTAAACGACTCTATAATTTGCAGGTGTCAATTTTATTTATGTACCTGCTCACAACGTAGACTCTACCTTGCTCATGAATATATAATACGGAGCAGCAGGTGACTATTATGAAAGCATAGACTAAAAAGCAAATGAATAATTCACGTTGAGCACATTTACATTGCTACGTAACACTGCACGTAATTTACATTTTTCACGTAGACATCACGGTGAATGATCAAAGTTTTACCCGTACATTTTGTAATGAACAATGCACTATTATAAGCGCACTGCAATTTTATATTAACGTACAGTTTTACACTAGAATATAAATGACTGAAACTTGATAGCGCGTGATATGACTTTCTGAAATATTCACTGATAATTTCATTGATTACTTGAAGTTCGTTTCGCTGTCTCAATTAATATTTATGTTTTTTATTGTTCAAATAAAACTTAATTTGCGTAGTTTTAACATTAGGATCCATTTGGTAAAACTTCCTTAACTATTTTACGATAAACAATATTTATGTTTATTTTAATATTGAATCTGTTTTATAAAATCTAAAAATAAATCAACAATAGTTCGAATAGCAAAACACGGAAATACAGGTCCGTTCATTTTCTTAACGCAAATTATTTCGTTAAAAATGTATTTTATGCTTGTGAAGTATATACCAAGCAACACATAGTTAAAAATTATATCAATATTTATACGTAGTTGAAAATAATTGTTAACACGTAAATGTGTACAAAATCTTCGTAGTGTGTGTTTACCCATACTTAACGGTTTTCCTTCTCGTGTTCACGATTTATGACTTTATTGAAATGTTTATGTAAGATGCTTTACAGGAGCGTTGTAGATCAGAAATTGAACGCCCATCATATGCAACTGCAGTACACTTCATATATGTTTATACAGAAACGCTAATAGTTTATAATTGCAACCTTTGCTATCAACACAATTTGGGGAAGTTCAATTCGCCCTCAACCGGTTTTTAAAGTTCCGTAGTCAAATGGTAAAAAGAGAACCTTTATAATTTCGTACTGTACATTTGTCTCTCCGCTTGCCTGTTCATATACCAAAGCCATTTTACTCGGAGATTATTGGTACTATGTAAATGAAATTTTATTTGTAGGTGTTTTTTTATGAACTGCTATAAAATGAAATAGCGGAATTATGAAAAAAGGAAGGGGTACATGATAATGGAAACTGAGAGATGAAAAAAACAGTGCATATAGGCTTGTCAAATATCGTTAGATAGGTCTTAAAATGATATATAAGTTCTATAATAATTTTTTTATTTAAGCCATTAGTTGGTAAGATATGTGCTTCTAAAGCCTTAAAAGATGTGTCCACCCTCTAACTTTTCAACTAACATATGTATGTAAAATAGTGGAAAAAATTAAGATAGTGTAATTTAAAATAAACTTTCGAAGAAAATTTTATTAAATAAGACATGTATAGTTTTTGAGATATTTTTGGTAGCGATTGCAACAGTCTTTTTTGTCATAATATCTGAAGGAAATACAATATTTTAAATTTAATATTGTTTGGTGCTACGAAATCCTTCTTCGTCTAATCCGACTCGCACTTGTTCATTTTTTAAATAGGAGAAAATTCCTGAAATATTCTACATTTCCGACATATACGTAATAATGAATGATATAGGAAAGTATATAACTGTATAAATATTTTTTATATTCTTCTTTATAATCATACTTCGAATATTAAAAACTCATAAAAAAGGAATCTTGAAAAAACAATCGAATTTCCAAATAAGTACAAGGATTACATCTGCCCTAGGAACGATGGTAACTTTCACACTGAAAGATGAGATATTTCTGACAATATTAAACCAGCAAAAGCTTCTTTTAATGAACCGTGTTAATACATATAATAACATATGAAAATCTAGGAAGAGATTTTCTATCAAATAAATGAGATATTCATTCATTAGAGAAATTTTACAAAATCACTTTTTATATTCACCCCATATATCTGTCAACTATAAATTATTAATTAGATTTATCAAAATGTCATCAATTTCATATTGAATGTTTTACTCTTTTAGTGTAATTTCATTGATCTCGAGAACGACTTTCTTTCAAATATTTGAAATGTTTATTCTTTAGAGTAATTTTACCCTATCACTTTTTATATTCGCCCCATATACTTGTCAACCACGAGTTATAAATTAAATTTACCAAACTGTTATCTTTTTTATATTCATAATTTTATTTTTTTAGTTTAAATTTCATTGATCTAAGACGAGATTTTCTATCCAATAATTGAATTTTTTATTCATTACAGAAACTTTACCTTATCATTTTTTATATTTGCCTTATATATCTGTCAAACACAAATTATCAAGTGGACTTACCAAACTTTTATGCATTTCATATTGACAGTTTTACTTTTTTAGTATAATTTTCATTGACCTTGGAAGAGACTTTCTCTCAAATAACTGAAATTTTTATTCATTATAGAAATTTCACCTTATCACTTTTTATATTTGCCTGATGTATCCGCCAACCACAAATTATCAATTAGATTTACCAAACTGTCAATCTATTTCATAATGACCTTTTTAATTTTTAGTGTAATTTTCATCAATATACTAATTTAATCGTTTCATATTTTTATTGGTCTAATATTTCAGTCTATGATTTCTACACATTCATAATAATTTAAGTTAATTGTAGTTAAGTAATGTGTTTAAAGAGATTTATTTTTATAATATCACATTGTGCTTGAAATTTTTTTCTTCGTGAAAATCACATAATCTTCATTCCCTAAATGAAATAAATTGTCTGCTTTACAATGTGTCTATCCACAGACGTTGTTTCGTATGCTATTTAGACGGTTTAAACTTAACCCAGAACAAAGCTAAGTATTAAAAAGGTAGAAAGAAAAACAGACACACAAAATTAAGCACGCGAACGAGGGTGAGCGTGCGCGTTCGTGTGCGCGTGCGCGTGTGCGTATGTGAAATCATTTTTCATAAGTTATAGGAGTAGGCTATTTAGGCTTTTCTGAACTCAAATTTTTTTTCAAAAATATTTGTTCGTCTTTTCCTCTGTTCGTTTATTTGGATATAATGTATAAATAGCTATATTGATTTGAATGGAACTTTAACTGAAATAATTATTCAGGAAAAAATTTAGACCACATTTAGTACCTTCGACTGTTTGTATGTTTGTTTGTTTTTCACTTAAAAACTGTTCATCCGATTTGAAATAAATTTTTACACAAGTATTGTGTATTTTACACATCAAAATCTGAAGTGATTTTGTTATCAAATCTTGTCTAAAAACCTTGAGATTCAGTTGTTAGGAGTCGTAGACAGTAAGATCTAACGCGCGAGTTTAAAACCGATATTATCGAAACTAGTACAGTAATTGAATTTAAAGTCGGAGCTTAAGAATCATTATTTTTATTCCGATGAAGACTACTTTTGAGATGAAAACATTATTACTGGAGGAAAACTGTGCAACAAAATTTTAAAAAAATGTACTTAAGTGAAGTTGTAAGTAAAATCTATTGTAAATATGTGTGTGTGTGATCGCACCGCGTGTGTCGTTGCATGCATGCGTTCGAACGAGAGTGTGGCGTGCCCACGCGCTTGCGCGAGCACATGTTTAGGTGTGTATGTATTTGTGTGCGTGTGTGCGTGCGTACGTGCGTGCGTACGTACGTAGGGGCGTGTGTGTGCGTGTGTGTGGACAGCACTGGAAAATAAGTATCACGTATTTATAATATTAACGTGTTTACAATATAATATTAATGAAAGTATCACGTATTTATAATATTAATGATACGCCTTGAATATAATTAGGTATTAAATGTTTATAATAATAATGAAAATCAACCTTTCAATATGGTATAACATCATTCTGCGTTAAATATAATTTTGTGCATTTTATTTATTCTGCAAAGTACATATTCCAATATATAAACAAAGTGTCTCTATTTAAACCTAGATTTTTCTAAAGTATTTATATAGTGGATAACTTAAATAAATATAAGGATAAACCTTTTAGGTTATGGAGTTTGTACCGTCATTGTTAAAATACATATTTAGGCTTGAATTATTACATCTTTCTTACTATATTTTTATTATTAATATTCGCTCAGGTGTAATGAACTCTGACAAACCGTTGGCTACTTGGAAACTCTCCGACATAAACTATACATTTTGCTTAAGACATAGAACGAATAAATGGAAGGTTGACTGAAGTTTTCAGAATTGGCATTTGGTATTTATTTTCGGCAATTAAATTTGTAATTGGCTATTTACACAAGCAAAGCTCCATCTGTGATTTAGCTAATATAACAAAAATCGATAACTAGTTCAATTATTCTAAATGGTTATATTCTCTATTAGTGTATTATTCTAAATATAACATATAGCCTTTATTTTTTCCTTTGTGTACTCGGTATTTGTCACGGAAAATGTAATCTCCTGGATTTATCTACAGTTTCTCTGCCTAAGAAATTCTCTATTTACGTCCAAGATGAGCTTATACACGGCAACTGTCATTGTTATTTTCTTGGCATTTCGTTCAATACGTAAGGTTAAAATTATTTTGGTGAAACATAAAATGTGTAGGTTGGTGAGCGGAAGCACAAAAGAGGTGATATGAAAACTATTAGATTTATTGTTATTGGTGTTAACACACATTTATTGTATCTGGTTTTGACTCTTATTGACAGATATTATTTTTGATAATATCAAATATTATTCTCATTGATGTATATTAAATGGAACTACGTAATGTAGTGTTATTTCTACTTTATTTCAATTCTTTACCACGACCCAGGTTTCGTTGCATTACAACGTCTTCATGTGGGCAATTAGCAAATATTAACCAAAATTAAAATATTTAAATAAATTAGCAAATTTAATCTTTGCTAATTACCCACCTGAAGATTTTGTAATACAACAAAGCCTAGGTCGTGGTAATGAATTTAAATAAGGTGGTGGTGGTCGTGGTAATGAATTTAAAAAAATTCATTTAGTAATGAATAATGAATTTCTACAAATTTAACGCCAAATATATTCGATGTATATTATTGTTAATAATATCACCCATATATAGGAATAATTATCATCCATTATTTCTATGTCACTCATTAACACGTGTGTTTTTTTTACAAACCAATTTCGTCTTTATACAGTTTGAAAGCTCAACTAATAGTCAATTTTGTAAAAAATTGTAGGAATCCACGTTTTTGTAGTTAAATGTAAAGGTAGTTTTATAACTTTTATGAAAATTGTATACAAATATTTTGCTTTTTGACATTTTAACAACTCCCACAGGTTTTAAATTCAAACTAACATTGAATAAAATGGTCATTTAAAGATAATCGCATCTGAGAAAGTTCAAATTGTTGCTAATTATAAGAATTTACAACAAAACAATATCAGTTTCCTTCTAGCCTTGTCATAAGCGACTCAATTTTGTCCGTATCTTTCTTAACCATCGGAAACTTTCTGCAATTGATCTTCAGATTGTTGTTCATAGCATTAACTAAAGTTGTTAGTCACATTAAGTAAACATTTTTGAATAAGAGCAATGACCATATTTTAAATTATGAATCAACGAACCGTTTGTGTTACTTAAAAAAAACTATAAAATATTTTACTTTATTTTTTAAAAATATAAAACAGGGGTTACCATTAAGAGGTTCTCCCCGAGAGTTCTCGCACATGGGTTGAAAAGACCCGGCTCTTGGTTTTAAGGATATAAATTTTATAATTATTTAGGTTACACGATATCCCACCCAATACCTTTAAGTAACTATTTGAGACATTCGTACATTCCGCCTTCGTCAGTTCATGCAGCGTGCTGAAGCTGGACGAATGTGTAATGGGATGTGTAAAGTGACTTAAGGTCAATTCGATCCGTTTTTTTGTAAAAATTAATATTAGTTTTTTGTAGTGATGTCGTGCAACTTTGTCAGGTTCATAAAACTAATAATTCTTAGCCGACGATCAGAAAGTACCTCTAAGGCCGAAGGTAACCTCGATTGTAATGGACACGAAAAGAATTCAAATGAGAGTGGTGATGATGATCTTAGTATAGCCGTGTCTTCTGCATCAGTACCTATACCTTCAGATGCATTACAAACAAAATTAAATGTAAGTGAGCACTAATAATAATATATCAGTGGTATTACATAGATAAAGATAATGTAATATATTGAAGTTTAGCGGAGCTTTTGTGTAAGTACATTCAGTTATAATGTAATATGTCAATATCACGGGAACCAGACAATAAGGCTTAAAAAATTTTATAAACTTAGACTGTTTCTGTTATGTTAAACTGTTTATGCCGTTAGCTTCAAGGACTGGTTATAATATGTACTACTATTAATATAATTATACTAAAGAAAAATTATCAGAGAGAGAGAATGAAAGAACGAGAAAGTGAGGGAAATTGTGGCCAACATGTTTAGGGCAAATAAAAGCTTCACCTGTTCTAGTTAATTTGTAGTAAATATAAAAGCCTACAGCTTATTTGAAAATAATTATCGATTTCAGTTAATGGATCCCTAATATTTAGGTATTATGTAAACTAATATTTATGTATCTTTTTTTCAACAAAAAGAATTGAAATTAAAAACATAAATAAATTTCCTGTTTGTTAAATAATATGCGTTACAATGATAAAATATCACTCAAAAAAAAATAAATTATGCAAAGTAGAATATTTAGATTGTTTAAACATATTTTAAATAAATGTTTAGTTTAAAGCAGTAAATTTCCTATTATTTATATATCGTAATAATGTCAGTAAAAATTAAGATTTCAATATTTATTTTATTCCATTTTGGTCATATATAAAATTTATTTTTTTATTTTTTGAAGAATCTTTCTATCAAAATAAACCGATTAAATATGAGTAGAATCCGTACGAGTGTTTGATAAACAAATAACTACCTATGTTTATTTATGGACAAATGTTATTTGTTTTAAATTATTTGCAAATATTAATATTACTTTTCACCAAGTTAATATATTGCTTAGCATATCTTCCACATACGAAGAAATATTGTGTATTTCTCAAAAGCTATAAGATTTAGATTCACCACTATAATTTTCCTTTAGATTTCGTGTTAACTTCTAAAAACTTTGTTTTACCCACTCACTAACTGCCTGGTTTTCTCTCACTAACTGCCATCCAATGTGTTCATCGAAACCGGCCATGTTCGGAATAACTAGAACTTTTAAGTTTGATGTACATTTGTAGTATTTAAGATATTGCAAATTGTTGATTGGCAGCAAAGGTACAGTTTACTTTAGCGTACCTATAATACTATAATTATTCTTTTCTTAGCTTCTATTTTTTTTTGTTTTTAATTAGCTTCTATTTTTTTTTGTTTTTGGGATTTTTTTTAAATACGATAGAAATTCAATTTTAAATGTTAAAATTGCTAATGCCTATAACCTAATCCTAGCACATTGCCCAAGTGTTGTAAATGGGCTAGGATTAGGTTATAGAGTTTGGCTTGAAACACTAAAAAAATTATTTGAGTTTCATTGTACGGAATTTTGTCCCTTAAAAAGCAATTCATTATTTTTTTGTACTATACAAACATTGTACTATAAAAATAGGCACATGTCTAATGTGAAGAGTTCCATCGATGAAATAAAAATCTGTGGTTGTGTGTCAAGCACGAATGGAACTCCCATATTAGGGTTCGGCATATATTTGGTATTTATAAATATTTAATGGTACACAATATCGCTTTTAAACTATTTACAAAATTTTAGTTTTTTGCAAAGAAAATATATTGCCTGCTGTACCTATCATAAGCGCATACTTAAATAAAATATATTTTTTATGTAATATAAATTAACGATTTTAAGTTTTTTTCTTTACTTTGGTAATGAAACTTTGCTACTTGCCAAATGTCAAGATTCCAGGTCAACGGGAAGTACACTATAGGTTTTTATTTATTTGCGAGTGTCAAAAATGGAACTTAAATGGTCGTATTTTGAAGTTTATTTTAATGCATTGAATTAGAAGCTTTAATTCTTCCCTTTGAAGCTTTATATTGTGACGAGCGATTATAGACAGCGAGATTAAAGACAGTAAGTGGATAATGTACTTTGTTTTATTGCCAAGAATTATTATTCTGAGGTGTACGAGGTAAAGAAGAGAAAAACAGCAAACTAAAAAAAATCTGGTTATTTCTTTAAACGAATCTATGTCAATCATCAGATTACTAAATAACATTGCAAAGGAAAGTATAATCTCATTAAATAGCAATGTCTTTACAAGAGAATTGTAGATACGTAAGTAAGAGCTTTGCATCAAGATTTATTGAATTAAAACATTAGACTTGTCCGCAATAAATGTTTATCTCTCTATAGTTTTCTTACGTCATATGATATATACAATCATTAGAATTTACTGTTGACGTGACTCTGATTTTGAATATATTTGGCGTTACTTTTGTCGAAATTAATTGTTCACAATAAAATTAAACTATGTGATGTAGTATTATTTTAACTTTCTTTAATTTCTTTACCACGACCTGGGTTTCGTTGTATTACAACATCTTCAGGTGTGCTGTTAGCAAAGATGTATTTGCTTTATATCTTACTTTCTATCGCCGTTATTAAGGATTTATGGTATTTTGAAGTTCCTCTGAAATTTGGAAAAATATCTGTTATTACAAAGTATAAAATAAAACGATATTTTGCTTGTGTTTAAATATATTTTATTCAATTAGTTCAGTGCCGAATACAGTGTTTTCTTAGTTACAAACATGAGTTCGATATTAAAATCCTTCGATGCTGTGCAGTTCTGTCCTTTTAAAATTATTTTTCTATCTTCTTCACAACAATCAAAATTGGTATTCGTACTTTTACAATGAAAAAAAAAACAATTGAATTTTACATAAAAACAAAACTGAATAATTCATTTCCAACACATTTTTCTGCCACGTAATGCTGCACGTTATTTAGGCACGTAAATATCACGTAGGATATTTGTAGCTTTCCCGAGCTTTTCCTCGTACGTATTTTATTTAATCGTTCACGATGAAAAGCGTGCTTGCAATTTTGTCTTTGCATATTGTATTATAATGGAATTTAAATGATTGAACCTTGATAGCTACTGATGTGAGTTACTGAAATATTTATTCATAATGTCATTTTCTGTTTATAGCACGTTTCTATACGTTTGAGTGGAGAGGTTTTCAAAATTACGAGTGTGACATAGGTTTATAAATTTGGAGTATAAATGTATTTGGTTTGAATAGAGAAATTCGAACATGCATTTTTGCAACTAGTAATTAATTTTAAGATTTAATTATATTTTCTAAAAAAATTTTCAGCAACTAAAGGGGTCATAGTGGCTATTAGTACGTATTAAATCAGTTTATAACAGTACGTCTAAAATACAGAGTTAAAAAAATTGGTTTTCGGATGAAATGATGAGGATACTTTTAATATTATAGCAATCCGATCAAAAAATTCTTGGGGGTGTGGATTAAATGATAACCCAAGGATGCGTGGTATAAAAAGTACGCCACGGGTAAATCAGAGCTCGGTCCGACTTTTTAACAATTGTCAAGTAACGGTTGCATCTCAAATATTCTTCTACTCTTTTTTTGAATAACAGCAGCAAGTTTCCGAAGCCGGTCGACATACAGACGTTCGTGATAGTTTTTTTTTAATTTGAAAGTTCATAATGAATTATTAGATTATTACATATTCCACCAGTATCATAATAATCTTCTCACTACAGGTCATCAGTCTGGATTGAACATTTTTCCGGGCAGAAATTAGTAATCAACCCGGGTGACGTTTTTGTACGAAATTCATCTTTCTTCGCCAATCGAAATATCCATTGTGGCCTATTAGAAAAATTTATAAGTGAAATCGTTATTTGTTTTTATATTTTTCTAATTAAATATATTCTTTTCGCAACTCACATTACAATTCTCAATATAGCAATCTCAAAGTTTTCTTGCAATTTTTCAAAATTCATCGTTGAAATTCATCTTAAGAGAGCCCGGAGCATACATCCCACTTTACGTATCAAAAAAAATCGATGTATAATTCATAAAAAGCCACAAAAAAATCAAATTTAGATAAATTAATACAAAAAATGAACACGCAATTTTTTTTCCACTAAAAATAGGAAGGTAAGTTATACAGACGAATTTTACACACTCTTATTATGTTGGCTTAAAGCTACACATAATTTTTCCTTTAGGATTATCGAAATGGTAAACTAATTTAAATGGAAAATATATTCAGTATAACTTTTGGCTCCATAGATGTTAGGATATTTTCTAATATTGGCTTGTCGCGTATTAAATGAAACTATGAGGAAGTGAACTTATAAGAAATTTAAAAATATGAACAAAATTATTTGTTACGCTTCATTATCCCCCGAGATATTAATTGGAAAAATACACATAAAATTGGTTCAAATATATAATTAGATAATCTTCAATGGAATCTAGGAGCAAACGTAAAAAGTTCAGTACGTGTTCGTTATAAACGATATATACTTCAATCAATATTAAAAATTATCTCAAAAGGACCGTAAAAGAATAACGATTGTTGTAGCAGTAAAATGGCGAAAACTCTATGTTACAGAACAATGGCCATGAATTACTCCATCATAAATTCTTTCGGTTAAGACTGTTTGTGATGAAAGGAGACCGGCAAAAGACCACGTAACATTGGGAGCAAGTGTTTTTGTAGCACTTTTTATAGAGAAAATAAAAAATAATATCCTTAAAGCTCCTCATTTAACTTTCCATCAGAAAATTTAAAATCCTGTATTTTTTTATGAAAAGTCAAATTATTTTTCGTTAAAGTAAATACTAGTTCTATGAAACTCTTTGAACTGACAAGATCAAGCAAAGAATAGATTATATCGCTTTGCATCGGCCATACACAAATATCCATGAAACTCGTAGGCTCGACAGAGTCGTGGAAAAAAACCACATGGAACTCTATAAAAGTGAAAGAGACATTCATTCTTACAACACGAAACAAATATTAATAACTATTAGCGGTTTTTGACAAATTATGCAATGACTGTACGATAAAAAAGCGATCGATATTATTAATTTTTGCTTTTTACTCTAAAAAGTGATTAGGTACTTTATTACATTTGAATCGGAAATTTTTAAAAGCTTGTATGAAGATGGCTTTTTTTGTTCTGTATTATGGTAATTATACTTAATTTTTAATGTCCCGAACCTCAAAAGAAAAAAAGGAACCCTTACAGGATCACTTCGTTGTTCGTTCGTGAGTCAAGTCACTTAGTTGTCCATCCGTTAGTCAAGTCACTTCGTTGTCCGTCCGTCTATCAAGACCCTTATTCTCTGGAATGCAAAGAGATATGAAGTTAATCAAATACTTATGTCCAAAGTTCCTTCGAGCTGTAAATCATATTTATAAACCAAGAAAATCATTAAGAATCCTAAAAATATGGCCATTGACACCACATAGTTTAATACTCACAAATAAATCAAAATTAAATGAGTACTTCCCGTTGAGCTAGAATCAGGAAATT
Organism: Druceiella hillmani; assembly: GCA_039881145.1. Lineage (NCBI taxonomy): Eukaryota > Metazoa > Arthropoda > Insecta > Lepidoptera > Hepialidae > Druceiella > Druceiella hillmani. The sequence goes on along the minus strand of JAYKKI010000042.1, from coordinate 17,421,847 downwards.
TGGCAAGAAGCAAGAACTCACAGCACAACAAATCGTTGGGTTGTAGTTATATCACATAAAAATATAAATATTTTAAATGTGCTTCTGTGAAAGAAATAGTAGGCAATCTATTTTCGTCCTAAAAAATTTTGTAAATAGACAGAAATATTAGTTACCATTAAATATTTATAAATGCCAAAATATGTACGAAATCTTTATGTTGAGATTCCCACTCCTGCTTGACAGGATTTTTTCTCTTGCCTTATTGTCAATTTATGAATTGTTTGGTCTTTATATAATAAAAATAACCGATTATCAAATTATGTTCTTTTCTGTATTAACTTATATCCTGTTTCCATAAAACCAGATCCAATTTCATTAACAAGGACATGTACTAGATTAAATAAATATAAAAAAAATGCTTTAATTAATTTTTTTAAGACATTCGACTAGGGATGAAATTTATTTTGACCCACTCGTCAAATAAATAACTAAAAATAATATCGAAATGTATTATCAACTTTTCATACGATTTCTCCTTGGTGAAATGTATCTAAGTATAAGCATGTTGCAAACCGTGGCACAATTGTTTTTGTTACATTTGTACATTTGCCCCAGGACTTTTATTAAAATGAATTGTATTACTATTAAGTGATCACATCATTGCTTTCATAGGTACCTTAAAGCCTTGAAGTTGTTGAAGTATTTTTATGAATCAAATATGTACATATATATATATATATATATATATATATATATATTTCTTTCGCTTCACTCTGTGTTTATAATATTAAAAAGATACGCGAAATAAGTTTTGTAAAATACAATCGTGTTATATAACAAGTGCAATAATTATGTACGGAGGTAAACTGTACATTGAAAAATGAGATATTTCTAATTATATCAGATCAGCAAAGGCTTCTGTTAATGAATAATGTTAGCGCAAGATAATGCCTCCTTAGTAGCTCTCATTAATGAATGTATTTAATTATCTAGTAAACTTCCAAGAGTTCTAATTTTCTATCTAATTGGGATAAGTATTAGATTTCTATTCATTAGGGATACTTTACACCATTATTCGCCTCGTATATCTGTCGAACATTAACTACCAATTTGACTTAACAAATTTATCTATTTTGTCTAGTTAGATGTTGTAATTACTTTTCTTAATTAACTTATATTTAATGATATTAAAGTTTCAAATAGTAAGTAAATATAATTTCTACACACCAGTGATACCCGAATTTTTTACATTAATTTCGAACCTATCTTCCAAACAAGAAATACAATTTTTAATTCAAAACATTTCTTTTGATAACATAAAAATGTGTTTTGCGTTCGCTTTCATAATACTTATAAATTTTTTATAGAAGATTGGCTATAATATAAAATGTGCTTTTTTATAAAACAGTAAGGATTTTTGGAGACAAATTTTGGGAAATTCGTATATATTTGTGAAGCGTGCCATATCCCCAAGTCACATTCAAAGTCATTTATAGTTTGTTCTTTTTGACTTTTGTTGTTATAACGGTTTTGTAGGTTTACAGCAGCTCCCGATACTGTCTGTAAACCTACTAGCTTTCAAATGTCATAATTGTTTTGGGCTTTTCTATAATAGTTCAGCCAAATTACACAAAAGCTTCATAACTTATATACCTAAGCCTTCTTTGTGAATTACGGTATGCATTGGTAAAAATCCGTGCGTTAGTTTTTGGGATTATCGCATTCGGACAGACATGCAGACTGACAGAGACTTTGTTTTATACTATGTAGTAATGATATCTTATTCAACGGGAGAAGAAATTAAATTACGCAAATTTTTGTAAATTTTTAAAACCAATGTCAATTGATTCTATGTAGAATCAATCAATGTCAATTGATTCTATGTAAATCAATCAATGTCAATTGATTCTATGTAGAATCAATTGACTTTGTGAATAAAAATAAGTAATGAGTTTTGATAAATCGCAGTTCATCAAAAACAGGGAATCTTTCTTCGGTCATGTATCGGTCAGTAATTTTTAGAACTAGTTATGAAATTATGTAAAACCAGAAAGGAAAAGTCAAAGAATCAGAAGGAGAGTTATAAAATTATATAAAACCGTGACCGTGGTAGCATTGACCAATATGATTTAATAAAGAATCAAACGATCAATCGAACGAGCGAATCGATAATAAAGAAAGAATGATTAAATAATTTGTAAATCTTTTGGTCACAATGGATTAGGTAACCGTTAAATAATGTCGAAAATACTAAGCTCATACTGGAGTCTATTATCAAAAATACGTGAGTAATGCTTCATCATTAGTGCAATATGCCTTGTGCAAGTTTTAGACTGATGATATTACTATTTCGTATGTGATAAACTACCAATTTTTTTAACGAGGTTGATTTAATATACGTATGACGATTTGGTGAAACTTGAAGCTACTTTCCTCCCTGCGTAGCTCACGCAGGGAGGAAGCTACAGATCGTCTACTACCAGGGAAATCGAACGAAATTATGCAATTCTGAATCTTTCTATACTATATTCAGTCAAATTGGACTCTGAATCATTTCATTCAGTGTTTTCACAGCTGTTATTATATTTTGTTGCTAGATATATATTTAATTATGTATTTGAACTTATGCATGCTTATATATAAAATGGTAGTCCCTATTTTCTGAATGTTACTCAATTACGTTGTTTAACTACTATGTGTACATACCTCACAAGATAATTTAGTGTCATAATGTAAAAAAACTTTTTAATGTGTAGGTTAGTCCGTCATTTACTTAAGAGTGATTACATTTTAAAATGTCAAAGATTATTTAAAATATAAAGGAAACAGTAGGCAAAGGATAAAAAATAGAATAAAGAGACTTGAGCACTGAAATATATAGAATGTGTAGTTAATTTTTTGTTCCTGGTTGTTGCAAATAAATTAGTTGTTCGATCATCCATTCTAAAGTTGTAAAATCGAATTACCTACAATATTCAGTACATCGGCATACGTCTCATTAACGATACCAGAAATAATTTTATGTTTAAATTCAGAAATTAATAAAGATGAAATATAATGTAATGTAACACATAATGACGACCGGTTTAAAGTAATTACTTTTGTAACTTTAGTCAAGCGATTGGCCAGTTTAGCAAAGTAAACCAATGGGACCTTCTGATATATTTCGGACAAGTGTAGGAATATAATTGAGACGATTGTGTTACACCAACCGCAATTGCTGACGCCACATCTTGCATCCTCAATTTCAAACAGCACGATAATCTTTCTAGTTACTCTAAATACCTCGATCAGCATCCACACCATCATGTCCCAAACAATAACAACCGAGCTCGGGGATATAAAATGTCCTCACCACAGGACACATATTAGTTATCTATTTATTTAGTAATCTTCATTATACATTTATCCTTATTTCTATTGCAATTATGTTAAAGTAATTTTTTTATTATTTGATGTACTCACTAGCCACAAAATATTGTATTGGTAATTATTAAAGTAAATATAGTATATTTTGGATTCTTTGCTTCATTATTATTAGAGCTACGAAACGTAACGTTTTACATGGCACAAAGTCTAACTACTTCCAGTAATAGCTAAATTATGTTCCCATTCGTGATAGGTGACCAACATTCATCATCAGTCATCATTTATTCATGTCAATTAAATAAAATTACAATTGGTGGTTGCTCAGTGGTTGAAATTTGACCGTAATATAATTGCCTCCTCACTTTGTTGAAAACACTAATAGGTAGGCGAAAGTAAGTCAAATGAAATTACTGCTATAACATTTTCCTTTTGCAATAGGTGTCTATTAAGTAAGCTGATGGATTTTGTTCAAAACGATGATATCATCAGGAAAAAACAATAACACGACAGCTACATTTTTACTGCACATACTTAACTTATTTGTCCTTTTGGCCCCGAAGCTCTCATATTCAGAAACCATATTGTTCTGCACGAATTCCAACTTAGTTCTCAAATATTCATTATTTTAAATTTTGCAGTGCGCTTCTTATTCGGTGGTCATTTATAGTTGAAAATTGTTTTTGAAAGTTTTATTACATTTGGAATTCCATACCTTCATTGACCTTTCCCTTCATAATTCTTTCAAATAATACATAAACGCAACATATACACTCTTTGAAATGTTTGTTTTTTTTCTTGCTTTAGTAAACAATAAATAGTTTCTTTTTATCCCATGAAAATAAATTTTATAATTTTAACATCCGTAGGCACTCTGTCTGGTGGAATATGTAGTCTGTAATAACACTTGGCTTGGTTTATTGTAAGAATTTCAAAGAGAAATGACGAAGAATTCGGTTAGCATTGAGAAATCGGATATTTTTGCGAAGGTGATTAAGCAAAATATATCATTCTTAGACTGGAAATACTTTCTTTCATTATTTTCCAAAAATATTTTTTTTATTATTTCTGAAATGATCACTTTCTATCTTAGATGAGAGTCCGGACCATTTGAAACGACATTAGAATAGAAGTAATTACGTATTGCAGCAGCTTTGTTCAGATTACGTTTTGGGAAATTTCCTTAGGCGTGTTATAAAAAAAATTCTGAGGAAGCATCGTTTTGAATAGTTCGGAATGATCCAAATTCTACGAAGAAAGCAAAGAACATTTATTTTTTTGGAACTTCTATTACTGAAAATTTCGTTTAGAAAAAATAAAAAAGATTTCTCATTTTGAGATTCAGTAGAAAATTAAAATTCTCGCAAAAGTATCCTATATCTTGTCAGGCATGATTGATGTAACTTAATATTGTTGGGGCGATATTGAGTCTTCATGTTAAAAAAATATTTTATAATTTTCATAAAAACCAGTTTAATAATCAATATTCTTTGTAAGCAATTAAATGAAACTACGTGATGTAGTATTATTTCTACTTCCTTTAATTTCTTTACCACGACCTAGGTTTCGTTGTATTACAACATCTTCAGGTGGGATATTAGCAAAGATAGCGAAGATCTTTGCTAATATCCCACCTGAAGATGTTGTAATACAACGAAACCTAGGTCGTGGTAAAGAAATTAAAGAAAGTAGAAATAATACTACATCACGTAGTTTCATTTAATTGTGAATAATGAATTTCTACAAAATTAACGCCAAATATATTCAATATTCTTTATAAGGTTAAGACGATATTATCCCCTTTTTTTTGTTCAAACACATACTAAGTTAAATTCATTGATCTTATCTTTAATAAAATGGTTTTATATTCCCAAAAAAAGAATTCAATTTATTCTGGTATAAAAAATAGCCCAGGCTGTATGTACATACATACATATTAGGGTAGAAAGGAACACTATTTTTTTCCATTGTCCTAATGGAATACTTAAAAAAATCACCTTATGCTCACTAATCAAGAAACTATTTAAGTAACTACAAAAATATTTCAAGGAAAAGTATGAATATTTCAAACAATTAGTAAAAAAAATCACTGTTAATTTTAATGAAAGAAGTTTAGATTTTTGATAGAAAGTAGCTTCGGACAAATTCAGTTTACTATACATAATTGACTGCGTGAATAAGAACCACGTTTTTTTATGGTATATACAAGGTTATTTTTAATTATCTCTAAAATTCTAATAGCATGTTCACAAACTAAAATACAACAGGTTAAATTTTATCTTTACTTAAAAGAACAAAAAAGTTATTCATCAATATTCAGGTTCTTAAAAATAGTAAAATATATGGTTACCATATGACCTCCTAATATCCGTTTCGTTTTCCTAATTTGCTCAAAAATTATTTGCGACTGAAAGAATATGTTTTAAGTCATTTTAAAAATTCAAATTCACATTTTCTAACATGATAGTAGTAAGTCCCTTAACTGTATACTCTCTGGTTGCTACTTTTAGCTATACATTTGTTCTTTACGATAATTATTCCAACTTTCCCTTCATATTTCAACGGTATTAAAACTGACAAATTGCAAATACAGACACTTTGTAATGTACCAAATTTTAATGTCAACTTAGCATTCTGTCGTATTTACAAAATTGGAATCAACAATTATTTGCTTTATCATTTAAAAAGGATGACTTTAGTTAATACTTAATTATAATATCCTATCTACAATATTAACATTTGTTTTAGCAATACATACTTTAAGTGTTATTGAAAACGGAGTTGGTTTCTTTCGACACAAAGGCGTTCACATGTTTACAAATTATTATTTAGTCTTGAAAGTATAATAATGACTTTTTTCACTTCATTAAACCTACAAATCAATCTTTTTTAATTTATCGAAACTTTTGTTTCCCCTAAGTGCACAAATATTTTTACTTCGCCCCACATATAAATGTCTAACAGGACTGTTCTTACTTGACTTGCCTAGCAGACCAAATCACAGTTTCCGCTCGGTCTATCTACTAGTAGCCATATTTACTGTTCTATATTACGCATTGATCTTACACTGATGTTGGTCCAACGCAGAATGTGTTGGGTTAACATCGTGATAACATAAATATAATTTAAGTACGCAATCGGTACGTATCAATCCAACAAATCTAATACAACTTGCTACCTCAGACCCTCGGTAAAGTAAGGTGCAATTATCTTATTTCTTATATTTCTGGCGATACATTGAACCTAATACGTACTTATTTTTTTAAACATTACATCAGCTTCATCAATATTTGTTACGGATGTTATAAAGTCCCACATGCATAAATAGTGTTCCGTCTGTCCGCAATATGTTAATATCTTCATGATTGAATCCAATAGCAAAATTATGGGCGCATTACAATGTCTAAATCACACAATATTTGTACGTGCTGGAAATAATACAAAAGTAATCCAGATGAACTAACAGTTTCCATACGTAATGCTGGCTCAACATTAAAAGAGCGGTCTGCTTCCTTCGCGCTGGAGCAGAAGTTGAGTTCAAAGAGCTCAAACACTGCTTTGTTCATTTCAACATTTAATGATTATCTGCCATGAGTTTTTGCACCAGTGGGAACAAGAAATTGACGGTATTGCAGTAAGTATTGCAGTACACTCTGATTGTTTTCCGACTTGGTACATTGCTACTATTAATTCCTTGTCTGCGTAGATGCTACAAACTTTCATTGCTATATATTCGTTATGCACCAAGTAAACTTTGATTACATAGAATATAGATACGCCCTATTTCATAGTATTCACGATTCGTGGGTTTTTCACGTATTGCTATTTCGCGCATCATGCATACTTCAAAGTATAGGAAACTAGAGGAGAGAGAGTAGGAGCCAATATTTAGTGTTAACAGTGCCTACTAATTATGCAGCATAGAAACTATGTATTTATGTAATTTTAAGTGTCCACGCGTTGTTTTAATGAACGATGGTAAAATTGTTTTACGAAAAATGTTAGTTTTTTACTAATATGTAGCGTAAGTGGTTCTCAGTCAACCCTTAAAAAATAACCCTATTCACAATTATACGCATTTTAATAAAACACTGATTATCTGCTTCTTGCTATCTTGCTTTTATGCATCAAACTGAATAGAAAATGTTAAGGAATTATTTGATAATTATCATCCATTTCTGAAAAAAAAAATTGTCAAATATAAATAAAATATAATAATATAAAAATTATTTAAATTTATTTACACAAAAACGCCCCAAATATATCGAGTTGAAATTAAAATTACCTGTGTGAATAGATACGATCTTTTTTACACAAATTTCATCGAAAATATTAAATATAGTTTTATTAAAACATAAGACTGGATATATAATTTGGCTGTCTCACCGTTAAAAATATTTTTTCCTACTATTAATATTGTTATGCAATACCTGATAATAGCATAATTAATAACATAGTGTATTTAAAGATGTTCCTTAAAAAGTAACTAAAAAAATAAACTTACACAGGAATGTAAGTCACGTAAGTACCAGTGGGATAAATCAAACCTTATACGTAATTACTTGCTTCTCTGTAGTTATTTTTTTACTACAAGGAGTTTATATTCACTATTGTCAATTTCATTCATTATTAAAGCTGTGGCAAACACCTGTTTACGGATCTAACTTGAAAAATTTACCTCTTTGATTTATTTTGTTACTACTTAGTGAAATATATCTGCCTGGAGCAAGTCTATACTTTTAATGATGACCAGATTCTTTAGTTTCTTGGTTTCATTATATAATATTCAAGGAAAATAGTAGATGAAAACGTCGATAATTTATTTACTAGTTTCAATAAAATTATAAGACTAATTGAATTCACCCTCGAATTTTATTAAAATAAATTATTTTGAATATAATTATGACGCTTAACTCCCATGAATGTTTTATAAAAACTTCCCAACCGGCTTTTATGGAGAACTCTATCTGATCATTTATAAGTTCAGCGGAGTATATTAAGGAAAACATGATGGAAACAAATCATACCAAATCTGATAAACCGACGAGTTGACTTAAATAAAGTAAAAATTGCATTGCATAGGCTAGAAGAAATGGAAAGATGTTGTAGAGAGAGCTCGCGAACCAGTGACGCCTGTAGTAATATACTGGCTTCGAGGTCATCTCTAACCAGGTGCCATCTGAGGATCATTCATTGATTCATTTATGGAGACTGTAAAATAAATCTAATGTTGAATTTGCTTTGATAGTGGACAGAAATTATTTTCAGTAAAAAAATTAAAAAAGCAACAAAAAATTACATTTCTATTTATTTCATAATCACCCTGGCGTAAACATTTTGAAATTTATATATTTGGATGTGACGGTACATACACAGACACATACAGACACACGCATATATGTATATACATATATATATATATATATATATACACATGCATACACACACACACACACATATATATATATATATATATACATATATATATATATTTCTTTTTTTTTAATTTCGACGTATCAGCAAAATTATTACCGACGGACAATATAAAAATAAAAAATTATGGTTAATTTCTATTGAAATTGTTTTTATTTCTGAAGCACAAATATATAATATTTAATTAAAAAATCCTCTTAGTAAATTCCATTTCATTTATTTTTTTCGAGATATTTCAACACCATGTTCACACACAACACTGAAAAAATATAATGAAAATAAACTACTATATCGTCAAACACATACGATGCATATACTAATGCTTGCATAAGCATGCTTATGCATGGTTCACCGTAGGTAAACCGTCCTCAAGTAGTCATTTAATCATTAAACACAAAGCTTTACATTTACTATCGTAAAAAGATATGACTTTAGAATAAGCCTTCATTATTAATATATAAATAATTTAATAAATAAGAGCAAATTAATTCCTTACTTAGTAGAAGAGACTGATAAACTTACCTACAATAAAAATCATTTTGTTCGGTCAAAATTTGTTTCTTTCTCTATAAATTAAGTGAACAAATTAGGAATGAAATATTATCCTATATAAAACACGTTTTAATATTTCCTTTTCACTAAAATAGACTAACGTAAATTTAAAATGCTTTTCTAAATTTTGCCATGTTTGCTGGTATTTCGAAACCAAGCAACTAGTAGTAAATTTTCAAGTTAATTTTTTGCTTATAACGTAAATATTCAGCTTTGACGTAATTTAGATCGTTTTTCACTTAATTGATAATAATTGATTATTGAATATATTTGGCGTTAATTTTGTAGAAATTCATTATTCACAATTAAATGAAACTACGTGATGTAGTATTATTTCTACTATCTTTAATTTCTTTACCACGACCTAGGTTTCGTTGTATTACAACATCTTCAGGTGGGGTATTAGCAAAGATTGAATCTTTGCTAATATCCCACCTGAAGATGTTGTAATACAACGAAACCTAGGTCGTGGTAAAGAAATTAAAGATAGTAGAAATAATACTACATCACGTAGTTTCATTTAATTGTGATAATAATTAGTAAATTAATTGAAAGCGTCACACATGTTGCAGTTGTAAAGAAATACTATCATTAATCACTTAATCTGAATGCACGATAACGCTATATGCGTTATCGTACATATTTTCCTTAAGGACAAGTCAAAAATTTATATTATTTTTACCATAGATTAATGAGTACTCCAGAAGGCGAGAATACGCACGACGACGTGTTCACAAAAACTACACATAAAATGCGTAGTTTCAACACGCTGTCAGTGCAATCTAAGACAGCTTGGAACAGTCTTTGTTTCTTGGTTTGTAGGTAACAACATCGCTTAAAATGCCGGCTTATGCTATTCTCACCTGCAAAAATATCACTTGACTGCAAAAAAAAAACGAATGGGTATTATTTTTCATACGAAAAGACTATTATTTAATTGAATTTTTTTTTTAAATATTTTAAAATATCAAAGTAGATTATTATTAATAAAGGCACTCTTATGAAATTGTTTACCCAAATTAAAACGTCTTAATTGCTTGATACTGAAAAAGGTAAAATTTGATTTGTTAAAAAATCGGGATTTGGGAAATGTCGGAGAATTTGGTGTGATATTCGAAATTTTCGCTGTCATATTTAATTTTGAAATATTTTACCTATTACATATATAATCTTTGTATGGAGGATTACGGAGACGCGTAAAGGAACAAATTTTACATTTATTAATTTTTGCCTTTCTCAATTTCCTGAAAATGCGAACCAATATTGTCTAATATAAGTAGAAACTTTATCAAGACATTGATCAATATAAATAATTTTTTCTTCTCTTTTTGAATTTCTTTAGTATGAGACCGATTATTTTTAAATTTTTAAAGCGCGTTTTTTAATCTCTTTTTTTACTTTAAGACACTAAGCTAATTATTTTCTTTTTGCATTAACAGAAAAAAACAAAAAACTAATGGTAAAAGAACCAAAATAATTTTGTAGGTTAATGCATACACACACACTCGTACGCACGCACACACGTGCACAGACACACACACACATGTACACATAAGCACAAGCGCGTACAGACACACACACACTCACACATACTTAATGATAATGTATTTTAATACTCATTTTCTAAATCTAAATTCTTCGGCAATTGGTTGTGGTTGGAATAATTATTTTAGAAATTTATCATGGCATTCATAATAATACAATGCACCACATAAGTCGATGCACATGTGTATCGTAACAATGCACCACATAAATCGATGCAAATATGTATTGTAACAATGCACCACATAAATAGATGAAAATGTGTATCGTACTACCGCAAGCAGATATATTTACGTGCGTAGATTTCCCAGGGTTGGTGGGTAAAAATTATTCTGCTGGTAACATTATGTACCTAAGGGCGCTAGTAGGAGTGCGGTGGAGGGGGGAAAATATTTTTGGCTTCAGGCGATCGCGAAGAGATTTGTGCGTATGCGCCTTCTTAATTACACTATATTTTAAGGTTTTTACATAAATTTCGCTGTGACAGTAACTGGATACAGATAGTATGCAATTTTACACAGATATACGATCTAAATGCAAATATATTGGATACAGTCGTTTTCATTTCGGGAATTTTAATCTCAAGAACAATTCATATATGTAGTATTATGTGAATAAGGTTGGTAATAATAGATCCTGAGTAACGTAAAGGAATTCGACGTAAAGGAATTTTGCATAGTAATAACTGAAAAACCAAAAAATAATATCGAACTTTTTTTTTTCTTTCTACTCAATAAAGATTTAATGTGAGCCATGTTTGCTATTGAGTATAATATTTGGGTGTAAAAGTGTGGGGCGTTTTGACTCGAAATATAGTCAAAACGTTAAGCATTTTCATTCACCTAATATTTATAATAAATTACATATTCTATTTTGAAAACCGATCATCAGTTTGGTTGAATTTAATTCAATGGAAGTGTCACAAATAGAAATGCAAATCGTGAGTTGAGCGTTTATAACGTCGCACGGACGATCTATACCTTTACATTCAATTACAATAAGGATAACAATATCTTAATCTTTCATCCCAATTAGTTTCCTAATTAATCATTTGAAATACGAGATTAACTTGAAATTAAAAAAAATATGCGGTTCGCTATTAGAAATATTTCGGATGTCCGTGAAACCATATCATGCGGTATATAATCCGGATTAGCCGCCAACAAAATTTCAAATATTTACCCGCTGCTTTTAATACGTATCTGAGACGGACATTATATAGATGAATTTAATGTAAATTGAAGGGACCTTCGCTGTTTCAGACTTCGTCCAGCTTAATCAATTTTTCGATTTTGCTTTATCAAACAGTATCCAATTTAGTTAATAATCCAGTTATTTGTAAAAAAGATTCAAACGCTTTATGCAATGATAAATACTTCAAAGCGTTGAAAGGTTATTTATGTTAAAAGGTTAATTATCGATTTTAAAAATATTTTACTTTAAAATATTCTGTGATAAATAATAGAGATAATCTCTTTTTTAAATTTCTGTGATATACTGTGTGCTAAAAATCGCTAAATATTTACAATAATTTTATATGGTAAAATACATTTTTATTTATCTTATATTTATATATTTTAATTTATTTCAGTAAAAAATTGTTCTCGAATATTTTCTATCATACGTATATTTGCCAAAAATTAGAAATATAATGCTGAAATAATTATCACGGTATTCCAACTTTGTTGAAATAAGGTTCGTCTTTAGAGATGTATCTAAAAATGTTTAATGAAAATTGCAAATATTCACAGCCGGTAATATTGTATTCGCTTTATAGTCCCACTAATTAACAGAAAAGTTTTTTTTGTTTTTACTGATATGTTTGTTTTTTTTTTAGAAATTCACGCAAATACTAATAATTCAATTGATATTTGACTTTCGCAGTATAATAGGTTATAGGTTTTGGATTTCCACATGTTACAAATTATGTTTGTATATATGTACTGTAATTTTTAAGGTATAATAAGGAATGTTAACATAGTCGAAGTAAAAGAACTAGCATTGGTGCTTCCGTGACAAATACTGTGAAAAGTATATAATTTTCCCAGCATTAAACACGGCCCAGCATTAAGTATAATATATAATTATAATATATATATATATATAAGCCCCAGTAACTGATTTACGGTAAAAAATGGACTCGCACACGAAATGCCCCGTATCACTAAACAATATTAAACTTATTTCGTTTAAGGTATAGTCTGACTTTTTAGGTATATTTTGTCGGCCAGAGCGGTTGAAGAAGAAAGAAGTACACATCTTATCTGACTAAAATAAATATAATAATAATTACAGCCAATAGTAAATTTTATTAATAATTTAAAATCTTATTTTCGGTTGAACATATTTTTCCAAATACAATATACATGATGTAGGCCTTTATTAAATTAATGATTTTAATAATGTTTACTATTGTGCTATTTAACTAATATATTCCAGGTTCACAAGAAAATTTTCCAAAAACATTATCTAAGTGTGTTTCTCCACGCGTGGTAACACACGGTTGGAATGAAGTTGTGTGTTCGGCATTCTATATAAATGTAAGTATGCGATTCTCGTTAAGAAAATCTTCATTAAAGTGTCTGAAAAATAATGTAGGCATAATAAGTTAAATAAATATATATCAATATATTAGTCAACTTTAAAAAATTATTAAACTTTATAACTTAACTTATTAATGTATGTAATTAGACATAATTCACTTGTCAAATTTTAGACTTAAAATTAAATATTTACGCCTGTAATAAATATTATGTTATATAGGCAGCAAAAGTAAGTTTGTATTTCTCAACCATTATGATCAAGAAAGTTATTGCCATGGTCAGTATCGAAAATGTGACTTATTTCAAAATCTAAAAATATACCTTTTACAAATCAATTTTCGTTAAGTTCATTTTAAGTTCCACTACCTTAATTTTCTTTAAAATTTAGGAGGGCGTATCTCATCTAAATATAAAATTCATTTTGAAACCTCTATATTATATTTAAGACCTTCTCAACGATTCTCTACACGCCTATGTTTATCCAATGATTCTCTACACGCCTATGTCCAGTGGATTTTTTTATTCCTCAGTTGAAAATGTGGAATGCCACCGTTAATATTACTTTTTCTTAATTCTCCAATTTCATTGCATAGCGGTTTATGGAAAACACCTACCATCCAAATGTTGTCTATACAGTGCCAATAATCTCCAAGTAAAATGGATATAATATAGAGACAGACAGACATGCGGATACACGGACAGTACAAAATTATAAGGTTTCCATTTTTTCCATTTGGCTACGAAACCCTAAAAATGACTTGCGCGACCAGAGTAGATAAATTTAACTCGATTAATTAGTCCACATTAATATAAATGTCATTAGTTACTATTTAGTCTATGTGAAATTAAGATTTATGGGGGGGTGTAAGGGGCGTGCTTAGCTCAGGAATATCACAAAGTCACATCGTCAGTTCCCTTTATCAAATTTTGTAACCCGAATATTAAATTTTTCTATAACGTAGCTCGTTTAAGCTTCGTGAATTCCTAAACAATCTTAGGCTTCTTTCTAGACAATCTTCTCTGACTATGACTCTGACTTATTAATTCTACAGATGAATCACAAAATTAACCGTCGTTCACAACGGTAAATATTTACCTTTAGCCATGTTACGTGCACCGATAGGAAAAACGTACCTGAATATGCTATAATTTCGTATAAGGTAATTTTTATGGAATTAAAATATTAAGTTATTTTAACAACTTTTAAATTTTAACCTATACAATATATAAATTCATTAGAATTGTAATTGAAGTCCACTTAAATATCAATCTTTCAGAGCTTACCCAATTAATTTAGGCGTTTTTTTTAAAATACCACAGGTTCTAAATTGTTTAATACACCTATTAAATAAGTAAATAAAAAAAAATCAAGAAGAAACTTGAAAACTTAATCATTACCTCTTATTTAATCAGTTTAGGTTTAATATTTTTCAGATTTTCGTTTTCTTTGACGACCGATTAATTTATTTTTAAAGTTACAAAAAGCAAATACAAAATGAAATATAACATAAAAATGAGTTGTGTAAAAATTACGAATACGAGAATTACCTTGAAAATTACCAGGAAACATAGGATTTTTCCATAACACCAAAAACGCTGAACAAAGCAATTTATAGATATGAGCAAATTGTAGGCAAAACTTAAGGTACATTTGTGTTTTTAGGATAAATAACTGATTATATGTCTAAATGAAATTTTGATTTTTTTAAATAAGGTGCACATATAACATGTAAATTTTGTTACATAATCCTTTGAAACAAATAATATGAAAAAACCATTGAGAAAAATATTACATTACGTAAATAATATTATGATCAAGATCGTTGGCTCTTAGTAAAAAGAATCGTGTAAAATGTGAAACATAGGAAACATGCGCAACGAACCTTTAATGATTGCTTCAAAATTTAGCGCTTCATTTTAGGTAATTTGAGTTAGTGTTTATAAAATAGACATGAAAAGATATAAAATAGATACAAATGTAATTATGTATTATAAATTAGCGTAATATTTAAAATAAATCATCCCAAACACGCCTATTTTACGATTCTTCTCATGACAGAAAATTGTGATGAGACTTTTTTAAATCTTTTCCTATTTTTAAAGATAATAAGTATACCCTTGCATTCATATACCATTTGTAAATAAATATTACATTTTTTTTAAATTTACCACCTTTAATTAGCCCGTAATGGCCGCAATTTGCATGACGGCCGTAATTCAGATGGTAATTAAGGTCGCACTTGTAATAAATTTCTAACGTAACTCCAATTGTCAATTTTCGATGTTAAAATAAATAATAAATGTTTTTTACATCTAGAAGTAATAAAATTATACAATTTGCGGTATAATTTGAAAACTAGATCGTGTGATATCATTACAATTTATGCATATTAATGAAAAATGTTCTTTTTCATAAACAATTAATTTAAAAGGACACAAGATGAGTAAAAGTACGACGCAGAATATTGCGTAGTAATTTCAATTAACAAAAGCGTAAAAATACTGTAAGAGTACAAAAATGTATGAAGGAAATTAATTTTCAGTTATATTTTACATTAACCGTATCTAAAATAATTTTTCTTTTAATAAGGTTTAGAAATATTAATAGAGACGTTGGGGTCGATTCATTATACGACTCATTTCATTAGATCGAATAGTCAGATAGTTTAAACCGGGTTTAAAATCCGAAAATAATTATCCATTACAACATAAAAGCACGATTTATATTCTGAGAATATCAATATTCTCACATTAGTAGATTGCGGACGAGCGTAAATTATTTCTACGTCGGATATTGTTAAGATTTACGGTTCTGCCTAAATAAAATTGATGCATTTTCGTTTCCGCTTACTCATGGTATGTTATATATAGGTACGTTGTTAATGAAAAGCTCTTCCGTTGCTTTGCTTTGAAAGTTTATGTTTGGCTTATTTTGATGAGATAATCAGTTTGTAATATTACTTATAAAGTTATACACTAGCTCTAAATAATATTTCGAGTTAAGTATATTATCAAACTTAAAAATAAAAATATGATTTAATATATGAAAGCTCCTTTTATGGAAGCTAAATTTCAATGAAATCAGTCCATTATTTCCGAATTAAATAAGTTTAATTAATCGAAATGGATAAAATTTCATGATCTTTTTAAGTATACTATTCAGGTGGTTGTTTTCTATAATATCGGTGCAAATTTTAATGAAGAGATATGTATATTCGTAGTACTTTTCTCTTTAGTCGGTAATATAATTAGCCTGCTTTGAACATCTGTGTATGTAGGTATTTTTAAAGCATTATATTGAAATTTATTGCATTACATTTACTGTCTTTAATTTGTTTTTAACGGTGGGTTAGTTATCTGCATAAGGTCACTGGCTTATTTTTTCGGTAACTTATTGGTTTATTATATATTATATTAACTAATAATATAATATTATATATTATTAGTTATATTTATTATATATACGTATTGGTTTCAAATTGTGCCAGATGCCCGGTAGATGAAAATATCAAAACGCTAAATTGTTAATAAGTCGATATAACAGTATCAAAATTAAATTTCCTCTGTTAATTTTTTTAGTAAATTGGTATAATTAAAATAAAAGTCAAAAGTGCCGAGCGTGCCGAGCGCTTGTTTATACAGGCTCATTTTAGTGTTCGAATTCATTCAATATTTTTGTACTTAAACTCTCAATATTAAAAAAAGATATTAGATTTTATCCATGAAAAAGGCAAAATATGAAACACATTATTTAATAAAATCTTACAAAAATTTATTAAGAAAATGTGGTCATGGAATTCCAGTATTGATAAAATAAAATTTCATGGACTCGTTTTAAAACGATGGATTTTTTATCGCACTAGCATTTCCAAAGTTTAAAATGATAAGTAAATTCTAGTCACCAATTTTATTTGTGATTAGAATTAAATGGTCGCTAGCTTTTCGGCTGTAACCAATTTTTCTGTTCAATAATTCCATATTCTGTTTTCAAAACAAAATTATAGGAAATATTTATATATATATATATATATATATATATATATATATATATGTGTATATATATATATATATATATATATATATATATATATATATATATATATGTATATATATTTATATATATATTGTTTATAATATATCAGTTGATGTCACGCGTGAAGTAATATCAGTGGGTAATCCAATTTTTAAATTCATCGAGTTTAAATCATCTCAATACAAAAAAAATAATATTGATGAGAATTTCTTTATGAAAAATTAACAAAAGAGATTATTATACATGACAAATTTGCGATGTTCAATGAACCTTAATATATTTATAAATGTCTACCTACATACGTGCATGGGCACATACATACATGTATTTGGGCACATGCATTGCATTGCTTTCTTTGATTTCAATGTAGTCAATGCTTCAAGATTGTAAATACCTGTACTTATTATTCAAACTATCTACTACAACTTAAGTTGTTTCGTGCCTATGTATGCACTTGTATATACTACCTACTTATTTATGTTGTTGTTTTCTTACTTATATCAAAATGATTAAAATGAATCCAAACTCGACGAATTTACCCCTCATCACTGAACAGTACTCATTACATTTTTTAGCACAACACTGTATCCTATTCTGTTAAAGAATAAATTTATGGCACCCTTAGTCGGTCTTATCAAATTTTATTAAAGACTTATATCATTCAGATTGAAATACGGCACCTGCGCTCTTAGTTGTTGAGGAATTCAACCAAATGTTGGTTGGCATCAAACTGACCTTGAAAATTATACCATAGAATTTCTCAACACTGAAAAAAATCATAAAATCAATCAACATCCAAATTGGTTTCGTAAATACTGGAGACATTAAGTTATACACACGACAAAATACAGTCGCAAAAATTCGAGATAGATTTTATTGCTTAAATTCGATCTTTAACTTGGTTTTCAGCTGGAATTAAGATCTAAAAGTAAACAGTGATAAAATAAGTAAATGGAAAAATGAAATTGTCAATAGCCATAAACGAATTAATAGCAACCGATAACAATAGGTCGCAACAATTCGTGACAAATCTTTTTATTTAAATCCGCTCTTTAACGTAGTTTTTAGTTTGAATTAATATCTAAAAGTAAAAAGTAGAAAATAAGGAAATAGAAAAATGATATAGTCGATAGTCATAAATGAATATATAGTAACCGATAACAATAGGTCGCAACAATTCGTGACAGATTATTTAAATCCGATCTTTAACCTGGTTTTCAGTTTTGAATTCTGACGTCTTAGTTATGTTTAAAATATCACGATTATTAGAGATTTAAAAACAAAAAGTACCTTCCTGGAAATATAATAAATGAGTAAAGATATTGCAATACCTCTTTAGTTGCGGAATACTTGAATAACAATTTGATTAAGTAAAATAATCAATTGTAACACGGTGCTAATACCGGGCCATAAGCGAATAAATACTAAACGATAACAATAGATCGCAACAATTCGCGATAGCTTTTGTTACTTCAAACCGATCTTTGATCTGCGTTTTTTGATTTAAGATATTACGAATATTAGAGACATAATAATGAAATATAACTTCCTGGCAATATAATTAATGATTAAAAATAATGAATTGTAATACTGCGTCAAATCCAACTTATTCCCTTTCGGCAAATATATTGCAGGATGTGAAGCGGAGTATTATACAATTCTAATTGGAATATCAAAATAATTTCAATTAGTTACATTAATAACGACAGCTGTTATTTTTCTTGTGCATAAAACGTCTATTTTAGACTTTTAACAATGTCATTTTATTATGACGGGATATTTACTTAATATATTGTTTGATTTTTAGTTAAACTTTAATAGTTCTGAATTTGTATGAGTTGAGAAAATACTAAAGTTCCCTAATTCCGCCAAATTGAGGCAATTTTCTGAGCTTATAAATAGGGTTATATTTTTTTAAATTGATCATATAGTAACTACGTATTTCTTAAGGTAAGTAATTTATTTCTATTAAATGGTCTTTGGAGAAATTTTTTTTTTCATATTGTGTTAAAGCAATTGAAATATTTGAAGGCGAATTTTGAGTTATCTCATAATTTTTAACCCGATTTTTGTTCTGCGCTCATGTGAATACTTTGACTCAATATTTTAATCAAATAAAATATGAAAACCTGAAATCTTTATGAAAATTATATCAAAATATTTCTATGTCATAGCGGCAGTACATTCAGCATACATATATTGGAAAGAAAGTCATATGTATCGGTAAATTTTCTAAAACTACTAAAAAATATATCTATTTGAAGTATACATTGCAATATTTTTCATTCCTTGTGAGAAACACTTTCTATTAAATACAACATTGAAATAAGAGACTAAAATTTTATTTCTTAATATTTCAGGGATTTATCTCAGTGCTATTTTAAGTCAATTTATGATTACATGGTTTTGATGGAATTTCATTAGCGTGGAAATTTATTAAAGTTTTAGAAATATATATATATATATATATATATATATACATACATATATATATATATATATATATATATATATATATATATATATATATATATATATATATATATATGCATATACACATATGTATGTATGTACATTTTAAGGGCTTATTCTTGACTCAAAGGGACTACCGCTACACCTCTCCATAAGTAATTTGAAACTTTTGTTTTATTTAGCAAAAATGTATTTTTCGCAGGTGTAGGTTAAATACACTTTTCGTATTATTAATATTTTACGCGGACAAAGCCATGAATATTATGAATTGTAAGTTGGTTTCTAAATCATTCGCTAATGTCGATGTGTATTTTATCTGAGAATAAATCTTCCAAAACTGTTTACTATTACTTAAGTTGAATGTTTCAATTTCGATATATATTGTATTTTTCTGAAATATTTGATTGTTTTAGGAACTTTCTAATTGAAACAAGCTAATAAATAACTAAAATAGCTTGACGAAATGAAGAATGTTATTTTCTTCATACCGTCTCGTCTTCAAATACTTTTCTCGATGTTAGAAATTTTTTATTGGTTTTATGTTGGCGTATTTTGAAGGATGGTGAAAAAATTATACAGAAAAAAAATGTTTAAAATTAGTAAACCTCGGTAGATTTACTAATACATTACCTTATATCTAATGCAACAAAAGAACTCTGTTCTGTTCAATAATATATTCAGAAAGAGAAACATAAATTCAAAAGTCTAAGCTTGATTTAATATGTAATATAATACAGGTCTCTCGTGTTATATGTAATTACGAATACTTTGAATGTGGGCCATCTAGTAGAATAATATACCTATAAAATATTAATTTTAATAATTAAAAATACTAAATAATATTAATTTGTTTAACACTTATGTAATTTTTGAACACGTAATTTTTTCCTATGTTCACTCTTCAAACTCCTGTCTGTGTTAGTTTAGAACCTGGCTCTAAAAATATTTCCTTTTATAATATTTGAAGTTGGTAAACGTATTAGTAATAAGGCTAAATCAGAGAAAATTTCTTAGACCTAAAAGAACAGAAATTGCTCACACAAAGAAAAATATTTAGCGTTTTCCCCAAACCAACGTTTTGGGGAAGATATGAGTACGTGCTTGTTATCCATCATATATTTGAATTACATATTTCGTCGTTTGTATTTATCTTTTGCTGTGTGCATTTCTAAAGTAAACCATAACAAAACAATCAATAAATATGTCCTTATAAAACTTACCATATAAAATGTATGCTTACATAAATATAAAAAAGTAGGTACAGTTTCTATTAAGAGATCTTTTTTTTCAATGTTTGGAAGCTTACCTAATTAATTTTATTGATGAAGGATTCCTTTTGGAAGCCCAATCATAACAATGAATCAATAAACATATCTCTATAAAACATATTCATTCAAAGGCGTCTGTATAAACATAAAACGTCCGCACATTTTGATTTAAAAATTCGTTTGTTTAATTAAAAAACTCATTGGTTTATAGAAGCTCTAAAAGTATACTAGATTATTTTCATCTTTGATGTTAACAAACAATAGAAATTTTTCCTGTCCATGTTTTGAAAGTCGGACAATAACACGAAATCAATAAAAATATTCCTATAAATCATATTCATTCAAAAGTCGTCTCTGTATTTATAAAAAGCATTTTTTCTATTGAAAAACGCTTTATTTTTAGTATTTTGTCTGTTATGTAAATAACTTTTGTCCTCAATATTAGCAAACGATATAAATTCATTAATAAACAAATTAATCTTTCAAAAACGGGAAAGATAAAGCTGCTTGAACTTGTCAATTTTAGGGTCCGTAATTATGTCACACAATATTACATTATAATAAAAAAATGTATTTCGTTTAATATGGTAAATCGTGTATTTTGGTTAGACAACATTATTTTTTTATTTCTGCTCTCATATTTGAGTGTGAAAATGTGTTTTTACGGCTGGAAGGTGTTGTTATTCAGCAAAAATAAAGTAATTTACCTTCCTCGAAACTAAAAAAATCTTTGCCTATCCAAAACGCACTGTCTCATGACAGACTGACCGCATGAAAAATCTAGTTTAAAATTTTATTGCATCAAAACTAACGTGTGCTTTTAGTTAAATAAGGATCTCCTGATCTCCTTAGTTAGCTAAATATTTGTTGTGTAAACTGACCACTATTCCTTTTAAGTTAATCATCATATAATTTTTGGCAAAATTATTAAAAAATTTTAACGCAGAATTTGATCACCAGTTTTTGATATGGAGCACTGAGTCGTTGTATGCACTTTGGTACATGAACAGATTTATTCATCTTTCTGACCGAATATTACCCTAATAATATCTAGGCCTTCATTTCAACTTTAGAAATAAGGGTGTGTTTTTGCACTGGTTTTTATGTCTCAATGGCAACAAAAATGGAGAAATTAAATGATGCGATAAGGTAGAATATATAAGTTACCGATATTTAGCAATAAGAATATGAAAATATTGAACTTAGACGGTGAATTTGAAGATAGTAAAAAGTAATAAAAAACATAGGCAGTCATGGGGACTGCTGACAGAAGTGAAAATTTAAAATTATTTGTTCATTTTTCCGCATAACAAATATTAACATATATAGTAACTTGTAGGATCACTGTGCAGTACACACTCACCATTGTACTGCACAGCGATTATGCAATTAAACAATTAAAATAATTATTTGATACATGAAAAGTTAAATGCATACAGTAAACACTTTAGGCCAAGAAATTTCAGACCGAAACTGGAAATCTGTTTGGTTCCCTTTGACTGACTTGAAACTTCAAGATATGTTCGTGAGTTTCTTACTTGGATTATGATGAAAAGTTACTTTTTAACTCTTTATGTGAAAGCAACACCCGATGTAATTAAATCTGGTGCAAAATTTAGACACATATATAGTATCCAGACACGACAAGCCTACGTATATACCTTGATCATAGCGCTAAATTCAAATAAGTGATAGTATTCACCTTAAATTTGTCCATTTTGTTATATCAATCGCCCAATAGGATGAGTTGTTCTCGCGTAATTTTTGTAACCTGTTAACTATTATATGGTAGATAAATATTTCGAATCTTGATTCTAGCAGAGATAGTTCAGACATTTTTTTCCATAAGAATACCTGCAGCTAATAGCTGTAGGGCATAAGTACGAGGATAATGATTAATATAGTTTAAATGTAACAGTGCATCAATAACAAATATATAATTATATATAATATATGTATACTTATATATAAATATATATATATATATATATATATATATATATATATATATATATATATATGTATATATATATATATATATATGTATATATATATATATATATAAATATAAGTATATATTTATATATATATATATATATATATATATATATATACATATGCATATATTAATGTGTTACAGAAAGTTCTTTTTAATCGAACTTGTGTGAGTAATATTATGACAGAACTTGTCCAAAAAAAATTATTTATTAATTTTTAAAATATTTTTAAGTAACACAAAAAATTCATTTAAATTTTTTCTTAAAATAGTATTTAAAATATGGCAGAAAATACCCCTCTTCTAAAATGCTTGCTTTTATTTCTGAAGTTCAAATCAAGACCTGGAATCGAGATGTGCATGAATCTTGTTTGCGTACCAATGCATTAACTATGTATCAGGGTGGGGTAAATACTAACTTTTTACGAGCACACCATTCTTTGGAATAAATTTCTATCTAGAAAAATAGTATCAGCAAGGAAAAATGGAAAAATTAAAAGCAATAGGGTAGTTGATCACCCTCCAGTTTGTTTTGTTTGTGTATTGGAAAATAAGGGATTATATTTCCTTCGTATGATTCCAATATGATCGAAACAATTGGATTCTTAATGAAACCATGTAAGGATCCAAGAGAGATAAACTTGAACGTTGTTATAATATCAATATATTTTATATTCCTTGTTGAGTAGTGAACGTGCTGCTTGTGAAAACTGATCAAGTACGAGTAGAACTCGCACTACGAGGGTTCCGTATATGTAGGCACTTAGAAATATTTAAGTATACATGGTATTTCTATTATTACCAAACAAGCAGATACAAACCCTTAAGTTTTTTTTGACCCACCACCCACAATTGAAACTCAACGCAGTCTCCGGCGGTGTAAATAAATTTAAAACAAAATGCGTAGCAAAAGTTCAGGGGGAGGCTATCCCAAACGAATAACTCACCTTATAAAATCCATCGTGCACTCCACCATCATTGCGTGTTCGCATAATGCTAAAAATGCACATGAGATCCATCTTGACAATGACTACTGGAAGGTCGGCCAAAACACGAGTACAATCACACTGTCAAGAGTGCACGACTAAGAAAGAAAAGTATTTCTATTAAAATATTTACAAAGATTAACTTTTCATAACCTAAATATCTTGCCTGCCATATTTCTTACGAGTATTAAAATATGGCGCTTATTTAAAAAAAATTGTAAGATCCAAGATAATGGCTATAGTTTTCTTACAAACTTTGCGTAAGCTTCTAAAAACCTATTTTTTCTTAATTTTAGGTTGAATAGTTTTGGAATAAAGAGATACAATTTTTTCCATGTTTTTCAGTATATCTCTAAAGACATACTATCTAAGATATACTACTTATAATTTTAAACCCCTTATTTATAAATATTTCAAATGATATCCCACACTGTACACGAAATTAAACGTTGAATGCTCGACTGCTGGTTTAAAATGTATATATGAGTAATTTGAGTGTTAGCTACTGAAATATTAATATATTATATGCAAGTTAATATATTTTATGGCTTTACCAGATTTTATATTTCTACATCAAGCATTTTTTGAAAAAAAAAAAACAACGGTGACGGACAGACATGCAAAGGAGAATGTCCATTTTTGGCCTAATCATGAACAGAGATGAAAAATATAAAGAATATTCCTAGCCTCATTTTAAAATTATTACTCAATTTGTGTTTGGGCATAGAACTTTCCTATAGTGAAAAATATCGCCACAAATAGATCCATGGCCTCAAGAAAAAAGTTTACGTGGATCGATAGTTTTATTCATTATTCTATATGGGAACCAAATATAGATAGTATTTAAATATTTGCATGAAAGTGTTGAAAATAATTTTGTAACGAATATAAAGATAACAGATATTTTACAGAAATATATGAAACTATAAAAGTTATCGTTTACACCTAAAATAAAAACAAGATATGGATTTTAAAAGAGTATTTGGAAGGTCTGGCGAATTATTAAAATACTTAAATGTTATTTAAACATTTTTTTTCACTTAACCCTACCTAATAATAATTATTCAATTTACTTTGCAAAAAGTCTGTTTCTCTTTTGTAATACAGTATTTTTACATTTTACAAGTGTTTTTCACACAACTGGTGAAGCTATACTTAGTAAATAAATCTTAGTAATATTAACCTGACTAAATTTTAGTTTTATAAAGTGGAAAATAAAGGTTTTGATTCCTTCCGGGTTTATCCATTGATATGTATTTCTATGATATATAATATTCTCAGTTCAATCATTTATTAATTATTTGGTATGAATAATACTAAATCATGTATATTTTTTGCATAAAGGAATACATAAAATTATCCTACATTAAATTATTACAAATAAAAAAAAGTTTTATAATATTAATTTTCCATTCCCATGCGTTTAGGATCGTTAGTACTTGAAGTCAATCTAAAAATAAATGTTCCGAGATTAATCATCAATTTTTTGAATTAATCGATAGCATACCCTATCTTTGCTATATCCCTACACTGACGCCATCACAGGCACTCATAACCATAGATAAATATATGGTCATAACCTAAAAAACTCAAACAACGCAATTCATAATTACGCCCATTACATGCTATTCGTCTTTTGCCAAGAACGGTAGAGATTAAGCAATGAATGTTTAGAATAAAATTAATGTAAAACGAGGCCTTTTTTGATAGGAATATAGAAATATAGCATTGGAACAGGTAATACAAGAACGTATAGAACAACGAACGATATCACAACCATGATCTTTTTGTTAGAAAATACTAGTTAAGTATCTCGGCCTGTTTCCACCTTCTACCTCACATGGAGGTAACGAGGTGGGGTGAAGTGAG
This sequence comes from Druceiella hillmani, assembly GCA_039881145.1. NCBI lineage: Eukaryota > Metazoa > Arthropoda > Insecta > Lepidoptera > Hepialidae > Druceiella > Druceiella hillmani. Next base: position 17,395,805 of record JAYKKI010000042.1, on the reverse strand, counting down.
TTTTGTTGTATAGAGATACTCATATAATAATCTGCAAAGTATCTCAAAATATTGTATCGATACTTTCTGTTATGTGTGAAATTTAAATAACATTTCAGTATAAAAATTGTTTAGTAATAATGAATTGTCAAATTCTAAAAGGGCCTATAATAAATACATTTATTTATGTAACATATAGCTTTAGTAAATCTTCAATGAATATGAACTTTAAATTATTACTCCGATAAATTGTCAGGCCTACAATTCGTTCCTCTTTTCACGTATTGTCAAGTAATAAAGAAAAATTGGGCCAAAAATAATCTGATACGACTCTCCAACCTTTAGGATTTTATCGAATTTTCAAATCTGTTCTAAAAGTTGATACTTAAGTTTCAGCGAAATCAAATGCAATCAATAAGTAAAATCAAAATATGAATTTAATTTTGGAACACACACAGAAATATTCACAGCTGCACAACCGTAAATCGAAATTAATGAATAAACCCAACGCAATTTTGTATCGGTGCAAGATAAATCGATTAAGGCTAAAGAAGAAATATGAAAATGAATACGAAAAATACTCCAAAATTCCCGACATTCTGACGTTCCTCAATATTTGAAAATGACAGTAATATGTATTTTGTCTTCCTGTAAATTAAATATATATATATATATATATATATATATATATATATATATATATATATATATATATACATATATATATATATATATATATATATATATATATATTTGAAGTTTATGCCGCCCGCTGTAAATTTAAGAAGGTTTAATGACGTTTAAAGGTAAGGTTAAGTTATAACTATGTACTTAACTCGAATACCAAGCTACTCAAATTGTAGCGTTATTGAATTTATATTGCCACTAAAATTAATGTACACTGATCGATATCATTACATTTCCTATCGATTTACAATTCCTTTAGCTCTCTCAATATTAACGTTTCCCTAGTCTCCACTGGTTAATATGCTTTATTAAACTTGTGTTTTTTTCTAAATTTGAGGAAACAGTCCTAAACAAAACAGTCGTCGAAAGAAGGTGACCGAACTTAAGAGGAATCGGCAATAATCACAATCGTGCTGGGCCGTTGAAAACAGTAATATCATCGTAATACTGTTTAATGACATACTAAACACATATAAGTAGCTGGTCAATAGATATACTACAACAGTTTCCTTATATTCAGGGAGTTTTCCATAAAATACAGAGTATTGTTCATGTTACGTTTATACCAATTGTTGATTGCAGGCTAATAACATAATATAATTTGCAGAACTCAACTAGAGCAAGTTCTTTCTTTCATAATATGTTAAAAAGGAAAATTTATAATTGAACTATAAGGTTAAGATACCATTTTCTGAGTTTTATTACAAAACGTCCCACACGCGTTTGATTAATAAGTCATACAACACTTATGTAATTTCTACTTTTTAAATATCAACATAAACTCAATATTGTGAAGATGTGTGTGATTATTTTTAACACTTCATTAACCTTAATTACATAAAGAGAAAAATATATACTTCTACTTCATAAATACAAAATATTAGCCGATTTTTAACATAAAATCATAAACATAACACAAAATCATCATCACAGTATAATATATAGCATCGAAATGGACAAAAGTTACGCAAAATATTTTTAGCCCGTAGGGGTAACTAGGAATAACCATTGTGCCGTGAGCTGTGAGCACCTCGTGCTGTGAGTTAAAGTATGCCGAGTATATTTTGGATTAAACATGTATACTATTTAGCTACATTAGAATAATTTGCGAAGATATTGTAAACGGCATAAAGATCTACAAAAAGGTCAACAGGGTAGATAGTTAATTATTACCAGTTTCTGTTGCTAAATTGAACTATAAGTATTTTTGAGCAAAAGAAACTAATAATGTAATGGCTATATTCAAAATAATGTAGAAAATAACTATACATGATAATAAAATCTACGAAAAAGTATTCGAATACGTATGGTTATTTACTGTAAATTATGTACAATTAAATGAAACTACGTGATGTAGTATTATTTCTACTATCTTTAATTTCTTTACCACGACCTAGGTTTCGTTGTGTTACAACAGCTTCAGGTGGGATATTAGCAAAGATTTTAGATTTGATAATCTTTGCTAATATCCCACCTGAAGATGTTGTAACACAACGAAACCTAGATCGTGGTAAAGAAATTAAAGATAGTAGAAATAATACTACATCACGTAGTTTCATTTAATTGTGAATAATGAATTTCTACAAAATTAACGCCAAATATATTCAATATGTAAATTATGTGTCAATAACATTTTTATTTCGGAAGACTGGACAATGCAGTCCTGTAAAAGTGTCGACTAAACATAGAAAAGATAACGATATAGTTGAGAACACGAATAAATAATTATTGTATAGAATTTGATTTAATAAAATACAGTCATGATTCCTTTTTTACATGAGTAAAGCAGGCACGGGTAGCTAGCAACTAAATACATACATTATCATGATGAACAACAAGTTCATTTAAAATTCGCTCGACATTTATTATTCTAACAAAAGTAAAAGAGCGAAAATACATTTTTGACATCTACATATTTAAAAGCACTATTCCTTAAATTACAGTTTAAATCCTAAACCCACAGTTTCAAATTAGGGGTCAAATTAGGGTAATTAATTTGTTCTACTCTACATTGAGACTTACTGCCTCCTTAAACTTACATTAAAGCTAAAATGAACAAAAAACTACGTGAAAAAAATTAAATTGGTTTATACTTAAAGTTTAACCATTCAAGAAACGTATAATTTTTTTGTTATCAAAAAACCATCTTTATAACGGATTGTCGAAATGTTAAAAAAATGCTTTTAAGAAGTTATACCTTATTTAGTGTATGTATATTATCGGATTCAATATTCTAATAAAATTTTAAAACTATATATAATGCATAGAAGCAGCTCTTAATGAAACAAGCGTTGATATTTACATATAAAATTATAGTCTAGATAGTTTATTTTATGAAAAAATAACCGACATCGATGGAAAATAACAATTGAGGGAAGGGAAAAATTTAAAATTTAAAAAATAAACAGTAATTAAAATAAGTAACCTGAAGAACCAAACCCGTCAGTGATTTACAACAATTCGTGAAAGCTTTATTGTTCCAGCCCAACCTCCACCCTGCTTTCAAGCTTAAAATTATTATATCCTTATTTTATTTACTATGTTCTTATTATTAGAGACATAACAATAAAATAGCTTCCTTAAAATGTTTGTCACAGATAGTCCTGTACAAAATATTGTCATATAACTTTTTGACAGATATTTTTTGTTGTTTTTGCCTATCTTTACTATTTTCTTATATTTGTATTTATGTCAATAACGACCAAAGTTGTTAGGGTGAGTCGGAGGTAAAGACCGAATTAAAATAATTTATTTACCGAACGGAAATAAATCGTAAAATGAAAAATATTTTCCATTTTTTTCAATGCTAAGCAAATATGAGAAGTTGCTGGATAAACGAGTGTCCGAGGAAGATAAAAGTGTTCTTTGTGTATTCATCTTATGTTATACATACATATTTCCTCGTTTATGTTTATCTTTTGCTGTGCACATTGTGAAAGCCGATAAGAAAATTACAATGAATAAAAAACACATCCCTGTAAACCATATCTATTAACAACTTGTGTCCAAATAAATATAAGATAGAACGCATATTTTTCCCAGGAACTTTGACTGTTTTATAGTCCTGATGGTGTTTTAAGTAAGTTTAGTTCTCGATATTAACGTACGAACTAAATATGTTTATAATAAATTTAATTTCTCGAAGATTAAATATAGTAGACGGTTTAAATCGCTCATTTTTTTGATTTCGTAATGTTTTTATACCATAATATATTAACATTAATTAAATTTACCTAATGGTCCAATCTCTCCAGTATTAAAAGATGGGTCGATGAATTGATTTTGAGTAAGCAGGAATGTTTTTTTTTATATTTTCTGAGGGTCGTGAATATAAGAGTAAGGTTTTGATATTGAATGGTGTTGTCATGGAACAGCAATCAATTTATTCTCCTCCTATGACATTGAAAATAATTGTAGCTTACCCAAAATGTATGGTCTCATATCAGATTGGCTGCACAATAAAGCTAGTTTAAAGACTTCATTTCATCGAAACTACCGTGTGCATTTAAATAAATAAGTCCCTGCCTATCTCCTAATTTAGCAAAATATCGTAAAAAATACACTTTGAAAGGTAGCATAATTAAATTTTTGTTAATATACAAATTTTTATCTCCCAATTTTAATCATTACGAGTTTTCCGTCGGTAAGTCATTTTGGCATTGCTTTGAATAAACTACTAATATCAGCCTATCATGTAACCTCTGTAATGTAACAAGTGTAATTCATCTTGTGTTTTTTTAATCAGTGTGAATTAGGGGGTTAAATGAGCTAATTGAAAGAAGGCAGCAGAAATTTTAAAAAAACTTTAGTAAAGATTATAACATAAATTAATGTTAGTGTTCTCATGTCTGTCACTAAATATAGGGAGTTGCAAGGTAAAACAAAGACTAGAATAGTTTTCTAGTTGCTTTGCAAAACAAAAATAATATAAGGTATATCACACTTATAATGAAAACATTCAAGAAGGTTGAAACAAAATACAAAGATTTTTCTATATTTCGTTTATGTTTTCGTTTGTTCCGCGCTAAGAATAAACATGTATAGTGGAAGTCAAGTAGAGAAGTTATCCTAATTTCAAAATTTCTTAGAGAACAAGGTTATATTTCTCAAACTATACGGTTAAGATATCATCTTCTGGGCTCATAAATAATCGTTGAAATGTAATATGCTCTTGTCGTAGAACGCACACAATTTTCACAGTTCTTATGTGAGAGTTTCACTAATTAGATCAAGTATATCATTTTGTTTGGAAACCACTAATAATAGTGTTTGAAGAAAATTGTCATACAATTTTCTCAGAAAATTTAATTTTCAAATTATTTTACGTGTAAAGTACGCTACACACTGAGGTTATGAAGAAAACATTTAAAAAAGCTCTGTGACACTTATTTCAAATACCAAACGTTATTTAGACGTGTTTTTTGGTTTAGAGCAACACAAATAGCTACTCGTTTTAATAACTATTCATGCAGTACTCGCGTAATTCCCACTTTTCAGTTATCAATACAACCAGAATTACACATCTGAACTAGACATATCGTAATTGAAACTAATCTTATAAACCGAAGTCTTTATTTATTTACTGTTGACATGTAGTGACACTATTGTATAATTTAAACTATTTTATTGAAATGAAGTAGCTTCGAAGCGAATGCAGGTTACAAAACATATTTTTAAAGAAATACCATTAAGGAAAGGGAATAACATTTAAGGAAAGGGAGTTAAAGTGTGCTGCGTAAATTTTTGAGTTAAACTTATAAACCATCATATATAGGTACTAAACTAATTTGGAAAGATATTATAAACAAAAGGAAAATACACAATAAAAATCAACGGTTTATATTGCGCATCATTAGAAGTTCTGGTCGATTACGATCAGTTTTCAGTTCCAATACGGACCATAGATTTATGAAGCGAACTAAGATGTTATAGCTACAACGACATAATGTATAAAATAAATATATACGAGAATAAATCGTACAAAAAAGTCCAGGATATATATATGCATATATATATATATATATATATATATATATATATATATATATATATATATATATATATATATATACATATATTTATACATATATATGTATATATATATATATATATATATATATATATATATATATATATATATATGTATATTTAATTAGTTTTGAAAAAAATATTTCAGTTTTTCCATAATAAAATCATGTAAAATATGATTATTACCCATTGATTTATTTGATAGGTAGACATAAAAAGAATATGCGAATGGTATTTGTATAACGCATTGTAGTATTACTTCGGCACGCAGCAGTAAGATTTAACTTTATTGGTGACATCTTTACTAGGTAAGAATATTCTCGAACATTTGAGAACATTCTCGATCTTTCCGGTCTAGTACGTTCTAGTATCGAGGATGCTCTACTAAATTCTAATTCATTGTAATACATTTATACATAATGCTTCTCGAACATTCTCAATCCTTCCTGTCTAATTTATTCTAGTATATTCAAGAATATTTTGGTTTATTCTTACTCATTCTAGTACATAAAAAAATGAGAGCTTGGTTGTCGGTGGTAGATAGGAAAAATGCCAAAGGTCGACGGCTTTCAACAACCATATCTCGTACACCACCATAGCCACTCACATGCAACTATACGATAGGAGACATGGTGTACGAGGAGAGGCTCGAGGCTACTACCATACACAGAACACCAGTTATCTGCGGTGGGTAGTTTGGACTGCAAGGTGAAATATATGGATAAATACGTTTATGTAAAACAAATATATCTAAAAACTTCTCAAAAAATTTTTTCGAGATTAACTAGAGAATTAGAGAAACCAAATAATTTATTTTTATTCCGAAAATTGAAAAACTGTGTTAAATTTCATTAAATTTTCTTCATCGATATATTTTCTTCGACATTCCATATTCAGCAGTAAACAGATACAGACTGATAATGATGATGAAGGATAATATCAAGAACGGCAATTTCTAAGAATAGAAGTACTACCTGATTTTTTATGACTCTTTGTGTTCGACTAATAACAAATTAAAGTTGCTTTCTAAATGATATAAAGCTAAATTCTAAAATTTAAAAAGTAACTTACACCTATGTATCTGGATTTCTGCATATGGTAATGTAGGTGCCACGATCACTGTTGGCAATTTAATTTTTCTTTTTGTTGGTCACAAATCCCTTTTTTTATCTCTTTGTTATTAAAAGTCATCTTCCACTTTCCCTAAAATTTAAAACCAAATTACAATAAACAATTGATAATCATATTCAAAATAAATCTTTGAAAGGATTTTGTTTTGATTTGAAATTCATAATAACAACTTAAACTTGGGTTAACAGTATTTCATTACCCATTCAAATTTAGATAAGAAGGTTTAAACTTACCATTCGATTTATTTCGAATTTATACGCAAAACTTTAAATTTTTACCTTGGTAAAGAAAGGAAAAAATGTAAATGCCAGTTCCGTTAAGTATGCGGAAATCTTTGTAATCAATTATTAAATAAAACATTTCGGGTTTACAATCATTATATCGTAATTTTTCATTTCTGTTACCCCAGTAAAAAAGATGTTAAAAGATTTTAAAGTGATACGAATTTAGGTCAATTTCTATTACAAAAACTATAGGTAAGCGATGGAAAATTTAACTACTTATTTTGATATGTAAAGATAAATACAAGACAACTTAGTAAAGAAAACAAAAAAGTTGAATGTGGTATAAAAATAATGTAGGTAGGTAATAAAATCGGAATTTCATGAAATTATAGAATTTGAATTTTCTAACTATAAATATCAATATTTAGATCTGTCGTTGAAGTAGACTTATTATAGATTTTTAACGTGGTAAATTGGCAGAATACTGAATATTTTTTATGTCCCATGTTTTCAATGCCAATATTACCTAAGCTACACCCAGTCTGATGAAAAATACTATGAGACACAATAACAATTCCTAATTTAAATATTACATTTGAATAATAATTTTTACGCAATAAAAATAATTTCTCCTCATTTACATACGATTTGAACACGTAACTTGCTGAGGGTATTGAACTATAGTAATCACAAAAAAACTTGAGAGGTGTCAAGGGACATCCGGATGGAACGAAGTTCCTTTCGATTAATTAGTGAAGGAATTGTAATAAAATTTTATTTCTTTTAAGTTATAATAATAATTATTGTTATTATTTTTTATTATTTATTATGTACAAAAAACCTGTATACACTCAACAAAAATAATCGGGGCGACACCACACTGTTCAATGCGAAATAGAAAGACGAAACGAAAATAACTGGCTTGCTTTCTATGAGAGAGAGAGAGACAGACAGAGAAACACGCGCACGCCACACTGCTTGCAGCGCGCCCTCTAGCAACTATAGCAAAAGGTGTCGTTACAATTTTTGGTCTTAATTTTTTCCGTCTAGCGCCCTTTCGCAACGCGCGATAAGGAACTTCTTTCCAATATTTATGTAGAATCTTCTTGAAACTAAAATATATTTATTATGTTAGAGTTCCTGACGTACACTGAGAGATATTGTACTTTCAGCTCTAGACTAATCCATGAACCCAAATTTCTTAGTTAGATCAAGTTTGTGATTCTTTCGTTTCTTTGCTGTTTAACAATAATTTAAAAAAGGCAATGAATGTTTTGAGTTTAAAATCAAAATTCTTTTCTTATGTTTTGTCTGCAGTATTATTTTTTATTTTTTTAATTGTTTAAATCACCTTCGTGTATTTACTACTACAAAATCCATTATTATTCGATAATTTAATATATAAATGTAATTATTAAATTCGCCGGCTGTAATTTTTTTACTTTAAAGTCATATTCTTCTTACGTAAATTATGATTTATATCAAAATTATTCCTTCTTATTATCAGCGGTATCCTCACAGATGGTCAATTCCGACGATTTATTTCGATTTGCAGTTACGAATGATACTATTCTGCATCTTATTTTCTGTAATTCTTGGTTAAAGATGGCCGAAAATATCTGTCAAAGGTCCACTTACTTTTCGATTAAAAACCTGTCTTCTAGATTAAACAAACATTCTTTAAAACTTATGTTACTCTTTTCCAATAATTTATTCCTTGTAGTATTTTTTTTTTCCTAAAATATTCTGCAGCCAGAACACGTTGATAATCTACGTATTCGAAGGTATTCTGAGAAAGTTTTCATTTGAATAATTTCTTTACTCCTTTGTTGAATTTTGTAGTAGAGGAAACTTTATAATTCATCATATCGGTTCGCTCTTAACTCCATTTATCCTCACTTCCTTCTATCCAGCCTCATATTTATGATTTTGGTATGAAATTTTGGAAATGTATGCTTTATATAGAGATATCAATTGACATGTAGAAAAATATGAAAACAAATTCGCTTGTCTCGTTAAGCAGAGGGCAGTTGAAAATTGTTAACATGAAATTGCCCTTTCTTTTATTAATTTTCAATTTTAAACACTTTTGATAAAGTTAAGCTTCAAGTGACTTACCATTACACATCCCTCTAATTTTATCAGACATGTGTAAGAAAACGTAGGTACATATATATATATATATATATATATATATATATATATATATATAAATATATATATATATATATATATATATATATATATATATATATATATATATATATATATATGATGGGCGTGCAGAAATTAGTTTGAAGTTAAATAGTTACAGTCTTAAAGCTTTATTTTACCAAATATATCACTATTATTATAATTTAGTGTGGCCCCAAATTTTGTGTATAAAGTGTTTATTGCAATGAATTTAAAATAAATTTTAAATGAGTACCTTTGTCGTAAAAGAAAACTGTCCATTTCTTCCAAAAATGTGTGACTGATCTAAAGTAGCGAGGGCGGTGTTTCACGTCAATAATTTATATTTAACGTAGTATATAGTTTAGTTTTCTTTTTCAATTATAAAACTTGGAATTACAGACTATAAAACTATATATAAATATATATGTATATATATATATATATATATATATATATATATATATATATATATATAATATAATTAAATTTACCTCTAACCTGTTGACGCCAAATCTACTAATTATTTCATTAACTGTCGGACCATCCGAACTGATGTACGTCATTAAACGAACATTTTTAATGGAAGACAACATGACACTTTACACTTTGTTGGACTTGGATAAATTCTGAAAATATTATCATAAATTTTAAAAATTACCTAAATAATACAATAGTACTTTATTAATCTAGTTTAAAGCCTTTTAATTCCAAACGAAAAAAAAACAATGTTTACTCTTGCACGTGAAGATAGTTAATGCGGTAATTAATTGAAGGAAGATGTTTACTTTTTTAAAGATTTTTTTTATTAAATAGATATAAAAATCTGCAGAAAAATAATACTTTTTTGTGTTATTTCATTCCATATTAATTTACCTGGTATAGTAAAGGAACATAATTTTTTATCGATAGACAATGAATTGATTGCTTTATTTCGAATATTAAATAAACCGAAGATAATGCCAGTTTGTTTCTAAAAATATATCATTGTTACGTATTTATCACATGAGAATAAAAATATCTATTCATTGTTATGTATTTACCACACGAGACGAAAAATATTTATAATAATAAGAGCAATTATTTTACGCGTAATGACTAAACATATGGTATTTTAAAATGACTTTTCGACGTTATGTTAGTTAGTATAACATTAACTTTACTGCAAGAGTAAGAAACGCAAAAACTTTTTAATTTTTTTCCTAAAAAAATTGTGTGAATATGATCTGATGAAATAATTCTGAAACTTTTTTTTACTTTCTACTACTACTTTCCCTTCAATACAAACAAACTGTTTAAGTCTTATTGTCTAACATGCCATATAACCAAGCAATACCCATTTCATATTTCTTTGAATTGTTGAACAAAAAGCTTTTACCTCATATGAACAAAGATATTTGAAAATAACGAGCAACGAAATTGAACATAGCGCGTAATGGCAATAAAACTTTTTATGTAACTTTTCAAGTAAGTAATTAATGAATATCGTATATCCAATAAATATAACACGCTGTGAGTCAGAGTTAAAGTATTTTTTAATAATTTGTATTTAAAATTAATGTACAAGGTTCACGGGGAATAATGTCATTTTTGGAAATCGCTTTTGTAATTTTCTATGTCTTTTTTGAACTATATAAATACTATCTTTCTCATTGATTTCTTTAACATAACTGGCTCTTTGTAAGCATACAGCTCATTATAAGTACAAAATCAAGTCATAAAATTACATATCTTATTTTCAAAAGTTTATTACGTTCGTCAGTTTTTCAGCAATTTTATGAGGACATTATTTATGTCAAGCACCTTGATGGACAGTAATATTTTATTTACTTTGCCTTTTTCACCCTCGAGTAAAAAAAGTTTTTTAAAATTAATTCATTAAATTAAATAAATATATACACACACACACACATCTTTTTTCAAACGTAACATAAGATTATAATATTTTAACTGCTTCATGACAATGTAAGCAATTTGTAAATCTCAGATTTTTTGAACCAGAAAAGTCAAGTTATTCAAAGTTATAAGGTAAATGAGTAAAACATACCATGAAAGTCATGTAAAAATCCAATAATATTTGTGACGTAAATCTACTTGCAAGAGTTTCATTGGACAACGTGTGCATTGATGTTTATATAAATACAAATTAAAAGCTAGTGACTTTAGTAAAAGAAATTCATTTTTTCCCTATTTTGTCAATTAACTTAAAAGCAATGTAACCTAATCTAAATGTTAATATAACTATTCATGGTACATATTAAAGTGAAAACTAAAGTATTGTTAGTAGGATAATTAAAAGGGGCTTTTTAAAGCAATTTTTTTTTTATTTTGTAGCATTACCTCAAAAAATTATTGTTATACCCAGATAATCGTAAGTGGCATTTCTTCCGTTATTGCGGAAGTTTTATATTCTTATAATTTTTTAAATTTCTTTTGCTAAAATATTAATTTCTAAAAATTCATTTTGTTGTGTTAACGATTACTTTTCTGAAATAAATTTTTTGAGACATGTTTATAAAAAATATAATTTTGTGAGATATATTTTAAAAAATATTCAATATGAATTTGCAATGGCTAATTAATTTTATCCATAAATACAGGTTGTCCAGTGGCAGATTTCAATGTTTGAAAAATTGTAAAAAAAAACTATACCTCTAATACAAAGTAGGTTTATTTTAACTTTATAACAACAAATGCGGATTTCATTTTTTAAAAACCACGTTTTCCAAATGGCGACCATCGAGTCTGACACAATCTTCGAGTCTAGCACGCATGTTTTTAAAAACACGTTTGCAGAGCGACTAGGGTATCCTACTGAATTCGGCTCGAATATTTTCTTTAAGTTGTGTCACAGTGCTCGGATTTGTTTTGTAAACAACGGATTTTAAGTATCCCCATAAGAAAAAAGTCACATGGGCTTAAATCGGGTGACCTAGGTGGCCACGGTACGGTACCGTTTCGTGATATGTTTTTTTCTGCAAATAACTGCCGCACTGCATTTATGGACACATTAGCAGTATGAGCTGTGGCCCTGTCTTGTTGAAAACATGTGTTTTGGTTGAAGAATGGACTATTCTGTAGTTCTACTCTGAAAAAGTTATTTAACATCTGGGCATATCTGTCCGAATTCACAGTTACAGTTTGGCTACATTGATTTTCAAAGAAATAAGGCCCTATGATTGCAGATGCAGACATGGCACACCAGACTGTTACTTTAGGCTTATGTAAAGGATCTTGATATATTTGTCTTGTTTGTCTGGACATCCCAGTAATGAAAGTTCTGCTTACTCACATATCCTCCAATGTGAAAGTAAGCTTCGTCACTAAAGAATATGTTGCCCATCCGGGTAGCAGTACGAAATCTCAACAACATCACCTCCGCATAAGTTTTTCTTAATTCAAAGTCAAAATCGTGTAAACCTTGAACAATTTGAATTTTATATGGATGGAACTTGAGCTTTTTTTGCATTATTACCTGTAAAGTTGATTTCGGAATTCCCAATATCGATGAACGTGTACGCAGTGATAAACGGGGATTTTCAACGACAGAAACCATAACACATGGTGTAGATCCTGGCCTGGACCTATTTACTGTTGATCCTGTAGCTCTGAACCTTGCTACCCATGACTGAATGAGGTTTATCGATAGTCCATCACGTAATTGACGAATACTGTAACGATTATTAAATCGACGGCGTGCTACAGACAGCGAAAATCCACTCGAAATGTACGCCTCGACGGCAAAAGCGCGGTGCTCTCCACTCTACTGTTCCGTGGCTACTAAAAGATCCGCACCGCTTGCGCTTCTAACGACGCCCCCCGCGCCCCTCTTATGTGTTGCGTTCAGAAACTATGTTTGTTCAAACTTTGAAATCTGCCTCTGGACAGCCTGTATAAGTATTATATTACCTTTTGTAAAAACCACCCCATATTGTTATACTTCGCGCAATGATGGCTATGAGTATATATATGGCAAATTTATAAGTAAAAACAGATATTTTGTACAAATAAAATTTTAGTATATGACATTGTTTCATGTAATATCGACTTGGTGAAATAATTTAAGGTAAAAAAATTATTTATCTTCATAAAAATGTCTATCTTTAATATAATATGTAAATGGAAAAAATAAAGGAAATGTTAAACACCTGTATATATATACATACACACACACACACACACACACATATATATATATATATATATATATATGCGATGAAATATATCCTACATGGTAATAATATCAATCATTAAAATTTCACGGAAGTGAATAATCAAATAGATCCACAGACAAAAATATAAACAAATATATTTTTGTGTTCTATCACTCTTGTCATGTTCCACTAAATATTTTTTAAGTATTTTAATATATCGTCCAGTTATTTCTGCAGTTCGATTATATGCATAGGCAATAAAATAAGTAACAATAAAATTTATCCAATACAATACTGAAGGCATCAAATTAAATGTTAATTTCTTCTTAATTTTATGTATCGTGATGGACATTGATTGAAAGTGTATATTATGTGAATACCAAGACAATTTTTTTCCAGAATTTTAATGTGAAATGGTTCAATAATATTATAAAAATATCACAAAAACGAATGTTTCTTTTATTTTTATAACTGACGGGAAACAATTTATGAAAACTGAATTATATAAATTTGACAGCATATTGAAGATTTTCCAAGTAAAATTGTGTTTCATTTGTATTTAGCTGGAAGCGTTATAGATGGCGATGAAATGAAAATATAGTTATTTTTTAATAGTTTTAATTTTTCGAATAGTTCATTGGCAATTACTAATTAGTAATATACGAAGATAAACGTAGGAGTAACAGCCAACGTTTGATAAAATACACGTTTACAGAAAAAAATGAATTAACGTTGTGGCACTGGATGGGCCTGTGAGAAAAAAAAAAACAAATACTATTTTATTGTATTTTTCTGCACCAGCACCTGGTTGTAAATTTATGATGTCGGATCAAATATAAAATGTTTTAATTAAATAGTTGGGATTAAAGGAATAATACTTAATATCAACTTCGAAATAATTGTGAGAATTAGTAATTACCTACTTTTACCAATGATTCGATTGTAAAGTGTGATCGGAGTATATCATTAGTAGATTATTTGATCACAAATTCGTACAAATATTTGAAACATTTCTGTTAAAGTAATTACAATTATTAGTATTCATTTTTATTACAAAGATATGTTGCTAATACCTTTCGCAGGTATAAAATGCCATCAATATTTTAAAAATTATGAAATTTGCGACCGTCTCCATAGTTTTTCGATAAACTTTAGGTAAATTGTTAGTGGCATTATTTTTTAATAATTTTCACTTTATTAGGGGGAAATACTGTTTCCTTTTGACATTTCAAAGTTATCTCTAGGAATACCTTACATTCAATTCTGAAAAATAATTATAGAATAATTATAATATGCCCATGAATAACAAAAATACCTAATTAAACTTGAGGCAAACGATTGAGCAAATCAACCGAACAAACTTTTGGTTTATGTTTAGTTAAACATAAAGCAAAATTATTGAAATATTATTTATTTAAAATAGAAAAAACATCCCTTTATAAACACTTCAGCTAAAGGAAATACTACAAACGCTTCCTTTAAAGAAGCATTAATATGCGAGAAAATGAGAGGGGGGGGGGGCGGTTATTGCAAACTGATCACAAGTGGAATTAACTGATAACTAGTGAGTTTATTAATTTAATATCCAGGCATAACTATATTTTCAGCAGTACATTATTTAATAGAAAAAAATATTAATCCAAGAGATATTTGCTCATTGTAAGGAAAATTTCTCCCACTATTTGATAAAACCAAAATATAATAATTAGAAAATAAGATAGTAATTCGTGTCAAAAGCGTACAATTTTAACTATTCGATCCTTATTAATATTAATTACGTGTTCCAAAAAAAACATTAAATCGTTATTAGCGATGTCCTAATGGAAAAAAGTAATTGGTGTAAAATGTTGAAATTTTCTTTATTTGTGACGAATGCTTATCACCATAAAAGCATCACGTGAAAAAATGGCCATTTTAATTTTTTTTCTCGAAACGATTATATTTTAATTTTATCTTATTTGTGGACAATCAGTTAGCGCATATTTCTGTTAAGGTAACCAAAGATTAATCCTAACATAAATTCTGAACATCAAGTTTAGATCTGAACTTCCTAGTTTAAGATTCAAATAGAAAAGAAACCCGATTTTTGAGTTTGTTTTTCCAATTTTCCATATTAATTGTTTTTAATTATTCTGTTCAATATGAAATACACAAATTTCCTGAAACCTTATTAACATTTTTTCAACTCAGTATATATTAATGGAGTAATTGGGAATATACAGAGTAGTTATCATCTTTAGGCTAATGACTTAGAATTATGTGCCTATACTGAAGTAAACTCTACAATAACAGTTATCAACACCCTCAATAAAGACCTCGCTTTAATTGATCCAATTAGGGTCGGTTATATAAGCCAATTAAGTCCAGTGAAGTCATAACTGTCATAATTGGTAATCAAAGATTGCTTTCTAAAATTAAAATGTCAGATCTGCTGCATTTGTAACTGAAAAGACTTGGATCTACTGATCAGTCAAAATTTTAGCTAGCAACATCAATGAAATGATGTTAGTCATCGTATATTTAACAAAGTGTAATCACTCAGAAATTGTTTAAAACTTTCTAGTTCTTCAAATTAAAACTCACTTCTGTAAATACTCACACTGCCAATATTTGACTACGCAAATATATACTATCCTTGCCTTACTGAAAATCCCTTAAAAAATAGAATACCTTCAAAACTTGTTCATCCGCTACGTTTTTATTGCAAAAAGTGTGAACATATTTTTCAATTCAGAGTACAAATTTATTAGAAGGTCGAAATTCGAAATTGACACAATACACATATGTTTCTTTACATTTTTTAAACGGTCCAACTTATCTAACGTATACTAGAACCAAATTTATAGGGGCACGCTCTGAAAAACTCAACTTCCTTTTTCCCAAAAACACAACTGAAGTTTGTGAAAAGTTTTTCCCTGCCCAAGCTGTAAAACTTGGGAATGGACTTTATCCGGATATCAAGAACTTGCTTTCCATAAATGTTTTCAAGGGCTTCTAAAAAGTGTTTGCACTCAGAATCCCTTGGATCTACCCTTCCTTAATTTCTTTCTGTTCCCTTTTTCTTGTTTCCAATCATACCATATTAATATTTGTAATCAATCCATTACTTTTGTTATTTTTTTATATAAAGCCTACTTTTTAAATATTAATTTTTGTGATACATTTATTTTCCTTTTTATTAAGACTTTAATTTATAAATGTAGCAATAGAGTCAGTTTTGAAAAATGTTTACAGTCTTCTACATTACAAAATTATCATATTTATTCATTGCGGTTAATTGGAATATATTACTCATGTAGCAATAAATAGACTAAATGTATGTACATTAAAGTTATAAATAAATAAATAGCGACGTAACTCACAACCCATATGCAAATGTCGATCTGTTTCATGATAACACTATCATGTAAAGTCTTGAATCGCATTTCCAGACAAAGACCCAAAAAGTTTCGCATCTGTTTAACACCACCATAGCTCAGACATAGCGAATACTTCGACTATGTATATATCTATATTTTTACCATGTGATGAGACAAATACTTGAGTTTAGTTTTACTGTAGGGAATTTCATTTGTAAGGAAGCAATCGATTCATTTTATATCATAAAATTATGTGTGCAGAATAAAAAAAATCCCTATTATGAGGAGTTTTGCGGAGAAAGAAAGCGATATTTTAGACTTTGGGGTTTATCAACTGTGTACCTATAGATTAATTCTTATTCTATGCTATTCCTTATTCTATGCTTCTCTATTCTATTCTATTCCTTATTCTATGTACAGAAGTAGTGAGTACACTTCTAGAGTCATATCAAATACTAAGCAGTGAAAAGAGCTTTATATTTACGATTTCTTCTAATTATTAATGTCTTTCGGCAAATGTACTTTCACATCAGATGTTGTTTCAGTTTGGAATTGGGCACATCAACTTCAGTAACTAAAAATAATGCTCAATTTTGGACTTTTTGGCATCTTATTATTTATTTTCACCCATCCAATAACACCTGCGATTATCATCATCAAAGAAACTATATTATGGAACAATATTTTTATATCCGTAATGGTACATTATATATATTATTATATATATTAATCGACATAGACTCGCCTGTGAAAAATTGTTGCCTCTGTCGCTCTATAGTTTCTTTTAATTACTAATAAATACAATTTTGGCGAATTTATTATTAAAAACTATGGACTTTATTATTTTCTTCTAATTAATGATGTCTTTCGGCAAATGTACTTTCAAATCAGATGTTTTAGTTTGGAATTGGGCACATCAACTTCAGTAACTAAAATAATGCTCAATTTTGGACTTTTTAGCATCTTATTATTTATTTTTACTCATCCAATAACACCTGCGATTATCATCATCAAAGAAACTATATTATGGAACAATATTTTTATATCCGTAATGGTAAATATATTTTGCTTTATTTTTAAGGTTTCAGGGCGGTTTTTGTCACAATATCGATAATGTTTAGACACCTTTTTTTGCTTAAACAAAAATACGAAAATTGTTTGGATTGTCCTAGTTATATTTCCCAGAAGAAAATAATTATTTTTTAATTTTAATGGTTAACACTACACAGTGTTAATCGTCAAAATGTATTATATTTTTATTCTATATTATAGTGTTGTATAAATTATTCTATAGTCCTATATAAACATTATTTGATATTAAATGTCTTCCTTTTCGTCACTTTGCTTTTCGCTTTACTATATTTGTCATTTTATTTTTCTAACTGATTTCGTAGTTACTTACAATTTAGTTTTATAGTTGTTTTACCACACGTGTTATTAGTATTATTTTTAATCACCATTAAAAAATGTAAATTCAAACCTATGAATCAATTAACAGTTACGTTTGTGTTATTCATAAACTTACAAATTATGATAAATTTTTACTAGAACAGATATTTATGTTAAAGATCTTTTATGAAAGTTTTTCATGACACATATAACGTGTCAAGTTAAATAAAAATGTTTCATAAACATTGGTTTTCACTTTATCTTATATTCCTGTTTGTCAGTTATTTTTTTACCATAAATGCAGAGAAAATTCAAAACCCAGTTTCTGTCCATAGCTGGACATAGGCCTCTCCCGATGAGCGTATAATTGAAGGTAATATCCATAATGACCACGTTGGGCAGGCAAATAGGTAACCGCAATGCGTAGCTTATCTAACTAGCGGCGTTGCTATCTGTTCCTGTATCAAACCCGACACCTCGCCGTGTCCCGCGCTATCAAAAGCCGTAAGCTCGCGATCAAACCAGCAAACTACGGTGCACTATACCGCCACAGATTATAAATGCAAGAAATTCAGTCGAATACCTTTAAGTTATTTACATATATCGAAATGAATATCTTAAGTGGAATAGGTAACTAATTTGATTTAATAAATTCTTATTTCTTAACCACCGAAAATAACGAATATTAAGACCTGCTTCCGTCTTTATTGATGACTCATAACACCGTATTTGGCAGTATTAAATTTTTAGAATTTTTCTATTTTTTGTTGCATTTGTCAATTCTTGAAATTCTTCTGTTCGTGAGTTATTTTCGTGACGTGTATATCCGTCTTGGATAACTTTTTTTGTTTGTTTGGCAAGTTTACAATATATTTTTGATATTCTGTATTTCTCCACATAAATCTTACTTTATATTTGTATCTTATGAATTTTGCTTTATTTTTTATCATATATTTTTATTACAAAAATTTCACGCACGCGTTTTCAAAATTCTTCTTCAAAATAAGCACAGAACTGATTGTTTTAAATACAGGAATACTTTTTCACTTTATGCATTTATGGTATATATTTCATTTTAGTGAATTGTACGTGACACTTCAGATTCTTATTCAGTCTTAAGTCAAATTATAATTTTTCTCAATTTTAAGTTTCTGTTTATATTATACATTTTATTATTTTTGACAATATGTATTAAATATATATATATATATATATATATATATATATATATATATATATACATATATATATATATATATATATATATATATATACATATATATATATATATATATATATATAACCAAGAAAAGCTTCGATTCCATTTTCAGAACCATTTATCAAAGAAGGAAGATAAGAAGGGTTTTTAATTTTCGTAGTTATAAAAAACCATTAAAAATTATTGAGTATACTTTATAGCATGTGTGAATTTGAGCAATTAATTTTTAGTTAAACTTTTAAACGTTTATACACTGTTTCCCTTTTTTTTTAAAAATCACCAACGACATCGAGTTGGATTTATGACTGCGCTTGTCCTTCCATCACTACATACCAGAGACAATTTGTACTAGTACTTAACCAATATTTTTATATACATTCATTTTTTTATTTACGCCACTACTCAAACTGAATTTCTCTGAAAGCGAACAGATTTAATTTCGCTACTCTTCTAACATTAATATTCAAAATATATTATTCTCGTCTTCCAAACTTGAAAGTATATTTTAATTCAATATCTCTTACTAAAGACTTATCTTATTCAGTACTATTTCACTTTATGGTATGCAGTGAATTTAACGTGTACTTCAAAGTCTTAAATCTGAATTCTGAATCTGAAAGACTCTACTTTCCAATTTTTGCTACCGTAGAGAAATGTTAACCTATCGCAAATATTTATTCACAATACAGATAATTGAATACTGACGATATTTTTGCAAAATTGTACGAGTTTATATTAGGAAATTAAATCTACCTCTTCTTACCTCCTTTGTTTTTTTCATAACTTTCAATTTCTGTGCCAAATTTTGGGTTAAAATTATTTATCCCAAACATATGAACACTTTGAAGATATTTATTGTTGAGGTTAAAATGAAATATAAATACATCTATAGGTATTCATAAAAAGTCTATTGTCTAATACTATTTCAATTATTTTTCAGGAATATTACAATTTGTTTTCCTAGGAATAATACAAATTCCTCGACTAACCTCAAACATTTCCAGTAAAATTTTGATATAAACGTTATAGGAACAATTAAAATTTCGAGAAGCGAATCAAACTTTATATTTCATCCTGCTGACGACCGACGGAATTTAACAGGTCGGGAAAGAGTTAATTTAATTAAAGTATGATGAATTAATTACATTTCGTTGCCTCGTTTTAATAAGTTATGAGATTTTAATCAGTTCTAGTTAAACTTGACGTAAGAAATTAAAATAGCCCAAATAAAGTGTAGAAATTATATGGAACCCAAAAAATGGTTTGGTAATAAAAATGCATATCATCCGTGAGAATTTTATGTTATTTTATATTTAAAGAACATTCGCTTTCTACGTGATATACAGCGACTAATACTGATTTTTAAAATTATTTATATTATGGGAGTGATAATCGATAATACTGAGAATCTACAATTAAATGAAACTACGTGATGTAGTATTATTTCTACTATCTTTAATTTCTTTACCACGACCTAGGTTTCGTTGTATTACAACATCTTCAGGTGGGATATTAGCAAAGATATTTGGTCGTGGTAAAGAAATTAAAGATAGTAGAAATAATACTACATCACGTAGTTTCATTTAATTGTGAATAATGAATTTCTAACAAAATTATCGCCAAATATATTCAATACTGAGAATCTAATAAAATAAATATAGTTTAGAGCAAATCCTTCAAGAACGGTTATAAATGAGCACAATTTTTTTCGTAACCTCACTAAGAGAGACCTCAAGTACTATTTCCTCCGTAATTTCTTGTTCGCAGTATACATAATATTTTAACTTCAGTGGTACGTAAATAACCATGCATATGTCTCCTATTTTGATTATAGTAATTTAAACTGCTACCATACGAAATATTAGTGCCTTGAAATGGTCACTGGCTCTTAAGATACAAGGGTACTCTACCGTCCTCCATGCCACAATTTTAGAAAAAAGCTTATAAATTTGATTTAAAAATATATTTTGGCTTATGATACAGCTACTTTTATATGAATAATGTCTAAAGATTCCATGTGTAGATTCCGGTTTCGAAGTAGAGATACGATTAAGATTAATATATTTCCTGTGTTCATGTCTCGTTTATTGCTTAATTTTTAACTAGTGTAATTTATTTATATTGGTATACTTGTAAACATACCGCTTATGTCGGATTAATTGAAATCCTTTTTAAAGTCATACCGGTATGTAGGCTGATTTATAGCTTATCAAACTCAAAATACCGCAAGGAACCAAAATCGCACATGACTGTTTCCTGTTAACACGGACAATCTTTACAATGAAATAACACATTTTTTCAAGCAAGTCTATGTTCACTGTTGCTCGTTGTATGGATTAGTACATCATATGATAGTAAACATAAAACATACAAGCCTTTCCACTCTCTCGCCTCGGACGCCCCGTTTAGCGCAATTCACATACCGTACAATTATGAACTTAAACCGATGCGATCTATCGAATGACACTACAATGGATTGTCTTGCTCTTGCTCTGACAATTATAAAGTATGCAAGAAGAAGAGAATTCAGTTTTCATGTCTATACATGACCGCCAATATCGCATTATCTAACAATATAATAATAATAATAATATCGTTTATTTGGGGATATAAAATACAACAGGTAAAGTACAAGAATTTTTTTAGGGCTAATGACAAAATTAAAGTTAAAAATTAAGTAACACGCCTTAACCTAAAACTTTTTCAATATTAAAATTATTCAAATTATGCTATAAGCAAAACAGACACGGCCGGTTTACAGCTAGCACCTGTTGATATACATACATATACAAACATATACCCATATATACATATACACACATATATGGAAAAGAACTATGGCGGTTATAGTTGATATAATGCGATTACTCATACTTGAAGCATTTTTAAAGAAGAAAATAATGCAACTATGAGAGAAAATTGTTTCATTTATAAATATCGGTATTGCTAAGACTATTTTTAAATATAATAACTTAATATCTTGTAATATATTTAACGTGTTCGTTTATATTTTTTTAATTACAGTTATACATAAGTGTATCCTGCAACAATTATTAGTAAGAAAGAGCTTATAAAAAATAAGAAGTAGGATAGTTATGATAATTTCCAGCAGAATAAAATTAACACAGTAGCTAAACTTATGTATGCACAGAGAAATTAAATTTTTTCAACACAAATTCATGATCTGAATTGAATTAAAGCCTATTGGCGAATATTTGCGAAAAAAATATGTTATTTTCCGTACGATGTTTTACCGTTAAAGAAATGTACGATATTTGGTAATTTAGAAAAAATCACCATTTTGAACTGATTGATCAATCGTTATAAAAAATATAATTGAAAAGCTAAATTTTACTTTGTTTCTTTTTAATAATTGCTTTTAAATTGGAATTAAATTTTAAAATACCATGTAAGAAAGTTTCATTAAAAAAAGCAGGGCTGATATTTTCTTCATAGTTACAATTTAATTTAAACTGTTTAGTTGATGAAAAAAAAACCGAATCTAATGTAGAACATAATATGAATGATAGAGGAAATGCAAATGCAAAAAGTAAACGAAAATAAAACAAGTAAATACAAAAACAAAACCCTTTCCCGGCCATAAGCTGATTAATAGTAACCGTTAACCGGATGTCAAAACAATTTGTAGCAGCTATTATTATCTGAATTCGACCTCAACTTGGATTTAAATATTGAATTTTGATATTCTTGTTTTGTTTGTTAATTTACCATTATTAGTAACATAATAATGAAAAATAACTTCCTGCAAATAAATTGAAGATCTTTTGATAGATTGTTTTTTAACAGGGGCTACGAAAATATGAATTTTATTTAGTTTTTTATTAGGTATAACAAAATATGAAGAACAATTTCTTTTTTCTTGACAAATATTTTGTAGGAGTTAAACAGAAATGTAATATGTATATTCAACCCTAATTCTAAGTTAGTTGTAGTTACTTACATTAAAATTTTCTATTACCATTGATTTTCTTAGGTAAATATCTAGACATAAAATATCTAAACTAGGCCGTTAACGATGATAGCTTGTTTAATTGTTGTTAAATACTTTTTTTTACATTCGTCGGAATACATTTGGATGTGCCTTAGTTACTTCAGACTGTTTGTCAAAAGCCGCAGAAAGATCAACTACGATTAATGCGTTCCTTCAGTGAATAAAAAAACATCTTCAACCGAAATTTAAATTATACTTTATAAGGTTTTTATCAAAAATACAATATTGGAAAGGAAGTTATATTTCCAAACTTTAATTTCTGTATCTTAGGGATGAAAACGTTTATCTTTTTTATTAACGCGCCGAGATTTATCTCGGACTCAATGGAACTATTGCAACACTTCTCCATAAACAATATCAAATGTTTTGGCGGTTTTCTTGAAGTATCTTTCCAAGCGAATTGGATGTACCTTTCCAAGCCATCCATTAATATCGATCAATTTTTTAGTGAAACTAAATTTTTCCAATACGTTATATTAGTCGTAGGATGTAAAAGTTTTTCTAATTGAAGTAAGTTGAATTTAATATTCTTAATTTTATTTTGTCTTCAAAGATGTTTCCCAACATAAGTAATGAAAGGTTTACATTAAAGGAATAAATAGAGAATAAAGGGGTATTATTTCCTCTGTATATAATTCAAAATCATTACTATATCTATAAAGTTTTAAAAAGTGTATTTATAATATAAAAAAAAGAAATTTAAAATCTAATCGTCAGTTAATCTGCCGAATATCTTAGGTTTTTTATTACCTTTATACATGATATAATATATGGTTGTCTGCAAAGTGTACGTAGTTAATCTAAAAAAAAACTTAATGAAATCGAATTAAAAGAGAATTGTGGCTAACCCAATCATCCCGTGAACAATATGAAAGTATTAAGCTTTAATTTACAAATATCTGGTGGATATTAATAAATATCGACCAGTGATACTTTTGATCAGTTTTAAATATAATGCACCTATTATTTTACTATCAATGTTAGAAATAAATTTCAGTAAATTTCAATGAAGTTAAAATATATTTTCAATAATTTTTTTCTGGCAAAGATATTAAAATGACAACGGTTATTACAAGAATTGTGTCTCAAACGAAACACTGAACGTTTCAAAGACTGGATATGTTAGGATAAGCTTAGCAATTTGATCCCCTCAGGTCTCTTTGTGGAGTCCCATGTCGTATTGTGGAGCTTTGTTACGTGAACAGAATTTAGCCGTCTTTACAGCCCAATAACATCCAATATTATTCTCTTATTAACTAGGACTTCTTTTCAGCTTGAAAAATAAGGCTAAGTGAATATGTGTTGTGTGCTTTTATGCTTCATATCTAAAAAAATATTTTTTTTTATATTAAGGGAAAAACAGACAAAAACTATTGGTAATATATTAAATCTCAAAATAAAAAATGCGTCTGCGTACTGACATTTTCACTATGAACAAAGAAAAATTAATACATTCATAAAATAGTCAATAAATTACAGATATAAATAAAACATTGCTAATGTTATTAAAGGAGATAATATTTTGTTTAAAGAAGACATATAACCAATACGGAAAACATATGTAATTAGTTAATCAATCAATTACTAAAGCTGAAATTAGGCATTAAAAGTTGTCTATTTAAGGTACTCTGTTAACTAATTTAGAAAAAGAGAAAAACATTAAAATCATTAATTTATTCGTTGTTCATTAATTTCACAGAGATTATTCTTTACATCTGATCTAAATTAGGAGTTTTAACTTGGGGCAACTGGTGAACTGGGGTGTGAGCAAGGATGTCAAAAGAAGACATTTCTTTATTTTGCAAGTTGCACAACTAACTTGGCCGTGCTCTTATACTCGCATTTATTCGTGCGCCATCAATATTAAATAAGAAAAACTACAAATTAAAAGCTTAGGAAATAAAATATTTATCCTACTAATAAAAGATGTACCGTCATCATTACCTTCTTATATGTCGAATTAAATTATTAATTCCAGTAATGACAAACATTTTTAATTTCTAATTAATATTGTATTATTTATCGACACTGACTTTAAAATTAATTTTAAAATTGATATATTCTCAATACTGTCATAAAATGTGGTTTATATTGGATTTCAAACCATAACAGCATATTCAAATTGCGATATTAAAAGAAGTTTCTACAAAGTTAAGCATGTTACTACATTTTTAAAACAAATTGACCGTTCTTGTTACAAACTCAAGCACCTACAGGTCTTAGGTAAAACCTTTTTAATGTGCAAATTTAAATGTAGTTTACTATGAATGATACGAAAGTCAAGCATTTTTGTCGATTTTTCGAGTAATTTCCCTCCTACTGCATATGTAAACGTTACGTTTTTGAAGCGAAAACTTATTTTGACGTACTACGCACATTTTGCACTTGCGAACTTTTTTTGAACAGTGAACGAAAATGAGCCGTAACGCTCGCGTCGGTGACACTGAATCAGATAAACTGGGCTTCTTTCAGCATCGGTCAGTGAATTATTGTCTTATCAAAAAGTCAAGTGAAATACTTTTTAAGCGCACCACACTTACTTATTTTATATCCTTTTGTAAGTTCGTTTATAATCCCTATCTCTGTAGTACATTGTATTTTATTTTTAATGACTTTTGAATTAAATAAAGTTCATATTAGCCACATTTCCAAAAGCACGACTATGTCCTAGTTATTTGCCAATGTATTTAAGAATAATTAATTGAGATTTAATAATAATCTGAAAATTTATCATAAGTCAGCGCAAGGGATTGTTATAATAAAGGAGAAATACATTACATAATTTAGACAATTAATATTATTAGATTAAATTTTATATTTATACTTTACAGTTTTCATGTTTGCCTGTACCTAATTTAAATAAAGAAAAAATATAAGTTACTAATTTTAATATTGAGTATCGTTTTGTAGAGTTACAGATGCAAACTATTATGTTGTGTATGTAGTTATTGTGCAATGTTAGTTTTATTTTATTAAAATATTTTAGTCAATTTAAACTCTAAAAATATTGTTTTTTATTGTAACTCAAATCGGTTATGCGACCAGATCAGCGTAACTGATAAAAAAAGAGCAGTGAAAACAATAAAAGAGTATTGAAGATATGACAATATAAACACGTACTATTTATAACCTAAAATGGAGTTCAAAAAGACAACGAATCTTGAAAAATTTGATGAAATGAATTTCAAGCAATGGAAATTCCAAGGAAAATGCGCCCTGCGTGCAAAAGGTTTAGTTATCAATGCTCCAAAACCAGAAAGAATGCGACTCAATGGAATAAAGATGACGGAATGGCAATGTTTATAATAATATCGGCCATGGATTTTAAACAAGGAGCATTTATTGAGAATTGCGAATCAGCGCTTGAGGTGATGACTAAACTTAAACAAAAATCCAAGATGATTAAAGTTATGTTACATGAACTTTTTTATGAATATAAAATGTAACCGGTAGATAGTATCGCTCAATATATAGCTAATGTTGAAAGTTTGGCTAAACAGTTGAAAGAAAATGGAAAGAATATCAATCATAACTAAGATATTGAGTACGCTACCTCCCAAATATAGATCTCTTCGTCAGCCTTAGATGTTACTTGATTCAAAGAAACAAACCATAATCAATTTAACAGCTCGCTTATTAAACGAGGAGGCTAGCTTCAATATAGAAGAAGAGAATGGAATTGCCTTATTACTAGCAAAACAAAGTAAAAAGAAGAAAACATGTATATTTACAAAAACAAGCAAAAAGTTAAAAGAAACACGCTCCTAAACAAGAACAAATCCAAGGAAAGAATAATACATTAGTCTTCAGTGTAGCTAATAGTGATTGAAAAGACAACGATGAAAGTAATAGATTGAAATTGGACAGTATTGCCTCAGCTCATATGTTTTATAAATGCAAAAATTTTACAGAATTATACAAGTTTACAGAATATCCACTAAAATAAAGAAACCAAGAAGCCATAGAAATGGTCGGTCAAGGAAATGTTTTGATATACAAGTGTGTCAATAGACACCGGGATATAAGTGTTTTGAAAAATGTTTTTATGTACCTAAATTAAGAAGAAACTTATTTTCAGTAGGCGTAATGACAAGACAAGGCTATAGTATTATAAAGAACCAAACTGATACTTTAATTTACAAGGATTTTATTGTCCTTGATGCACGTCTTTACAAAGCAACAGTCTATACAAGTTAAAAGTAAAAACAATTCAAAATCCAGTGTTTCATGTAATACAAAAGTTGGACCTTAAAACATGGCATGAACGTTTGGGATACTTGAATATCAAAGAAATACAGAAAATGTGCAAAAACACTGTGATTATTAGCGTGAACGTATTGAACAATGACAAGTTTGTATATGGGACCTGTGCTTGTTGCATTCATAATCGTCAACAGTTTCATAAATAAAATAGGAGACCATTGCAACCAGGTGACGTTATTTACAGTGATGTTTGTGGGCCATTCCATGAGCTATCTGTACAAGGTATGAAATACTTTATATTGTTTGAAGAAGATGCTACAGATTTGTGTGCTGTAAAAACAAATGGAAGGTGTTAGATTGTATTAAGTAATGCAAAGATTAAAAATAATTTTTCACATGGTATACGCATATTACATACTGATAACGTGGGAGAATATATAAACAAAGACTTCAAAGAATAACTAGATATTGACGGTATATCTCAAGAACTTATTATCCCTTACACGACGGAGCGAAAGAGAAATCATGACAATAGTGGAAGATGCTCGATCCATGTTTTTTGTCAGTAGTTTATCACTTAATCTATGAGCAGAAGTAGTTGAAGGTGCTGTATATTTATTAAATTGGACATCTACCGACATCTATCAGCTAAGAAAGAAGCTGAATTGTAAAAGTCGTAAACCTCATCTTACGACTTTTACAATTCAGCTTCTTTCTTTTCTAGTTGGCTATGATACTACTTACTTTAAAATATATGATCCGAACACGAAAAGCATAACAGTATCAAGTGTTATTTTCAATGAACATAAAAGTCCTGAACTAAGAAGGAATGAAGCTCGGATTTTCATCTATGATGAAGATGAAGAAAAAGATAAAGAAGCTGAAAAGGAGAGAGCTAACATTAAGAGGTATACCAGTTATCAGGACTGTGAAAGCGATAATAGTACACACACGTCCACTGATGAAAACGATGAGATCTATAAACCTTCGCAAGAAATTGATCTTACTGACGTAGGTAGTTCAAATATCACTTTTCGACCACGAAGAAATCAATTTTTTGAGTAACGCTCGGTACATGCACACTCAAAACCATTGTTAATTATGAATTTTACGAGTATAGCTAGTACCATTTTTAACCCATGTATATTTCTAATTCCCTAGTTTAGCTTCCCTTACTTTTGCGAAGAGAATTTTGTTCCGTAGCATGAGAGTCTACTTGACTTAGACGCGCTGGGCAGTCCGACGATCCGTTGTAGTTCTACTACTATCTGCAGAGATTCAGTGATGAGACCTCGATGCACGCTCGTCGCAATGAAGAAATCATGACCATTGGAGTTATATGAAAGCGCAGGCAATGCACCGCACGCTTCTGCATTATAGGAATCGAAATTCTGAATGCAGTGCTTAAATTATAGAGAACATTTAGAGAGCGATTTCAGTTATGTCTTCAATATATTTTGAATTTCTAAATTGCACTATCTATTTAGTCTAAATAAAAAGAAAGTATAATTTAGAAATTATTTATATCATGCTTGTTTTATGAATTTCAAGTTTCACTATGAGTGCATCACATTTTGTAATATATTAGTTATAGTTTCCTCGTAAGATTGCACACTGCTATCCAATTTATTTTCCACTACGTCCATACGACAATTATAATCACTCAAATTTAGGGTCAAGGACCGTAGTTTAGTATCAAAATTTTGTTGATCTAATTTAAATTAATTTGTCATTATTTTTGGAAAATTTAGATTTTCGAACTTTCAGTTTTAAGTAATATCATTAATAACTGAACATTCGCGTAAATGTCAGAATAAATTATGTAATTATGGTTCGCATCATGATTTAGTTTACACGACCGGTGGCGAATGCTTTACACCGGAATGCTTAGTGATAAGTGAACCGCACTCAGTAGATAGCGTGAGCGCAGCGGCAGTCGACACGTGGAAACAAAAAGATTTTGTGCAAATAAATTCATCTTTGCTTAAAGTGCGTGGCCAAATAATTAGAACCACTAATCTAAAAGAGCTTACCTTGCTTTCTTTGTGAGTTGAATACATTTTTTGTTCTAATAAAAATTTATTTTAATATTATTTTATTAAGCATATTATATTCTAACATTACTGAAATATGTACATTACATTATTAACTTAACTGAGATTTTATCGTACCACTTTAGGCATCTATAAGAATCTCCACTCTTCTCGACTTGTTTTCTGTACATTTTATGCAAATTTGTTTTATACTTTGGCTATAATATCATATATTTCTCAACTACAAATATAGAAAAATATTTGGCTTCGACGATGAATATGGTGGTCCATCAATGTATGGGAAATTCGATATATGGGATGTCGGATGCACTTTTTCAACTTTGATATATTTGTTTCAAGACACGATAAGTCTGTATTTATTTATAGATCAAGACACGATAAATCTGTATATATGACACGATAAGTCTGTATATTGTAGTCAGTGTCAAGATCATATCACATTAGTCTTTTAGTAAATATATACAGACATATCGTGTTTTATATCAAGACACGATAAGTCTGTATATATTTACTAAAAGACTGATGTGATATGATCTTGACACTGACTACAATAGCATACGTACTACGTTTCTTTACAATCAACCGCACAATAGGACGCTGCTCTCACGTGGCTTTTGTAGTCTGTTATATATCTTTTGGTAGACGTTTATTTTCCATTTTGCATCAACCAATAATACTTTCTGATCTTTTTTGGGATATGATTATATCAAGATAAATGCCCACCAATGCACAGAAATGTCACCGCACAACAGAAAAAATTAAAGCATTGGATAATTTTGCTATTCCTAAATTAGCTTTTATATTAAAACATTCTAAAAATGCAGGGTACTGAAAAATCATCAAAGAAAAAAATTAAAAATATATTAAAAAAAACGAGCTATGAACTTCTAAATTATCAATCAACTAGACTGCGATCACCTGAGAATATTTCAATCTCTCCTTTCAATCTCATAGAATATAATGAGAATTATCAAATATGATTTTGCAATTTAGTATTGTCGTCCTTATTTTAACAATAGTTTTATAACACGGTTAATTTTGAATGCTTGTTAAAAAAATATTCTCCTTCGTCGGCTTGTACCTTAAGATTTTGCTTTCGGAATTAAAAAAAATTAACCAAATATCCTAATTTCTTAACACTTCAAGTTTAATTTCTATTTTGTACAGCTTAAGGCTAATGCAGAGATTAAATTGCATAATTCCAACATGGCAGATGCAATGATTTCTTAGTCGAACATATCTCTTAAAACTTGGAAAGAGGATGTTAAGAATTAATTAATGTAGCCAATATAATTAATAGTGCATGAATATGGAAAATATTATTGATACTACATGAATTAATGGTTATTGTGTTTATGAAATTAGTGATATTAATTTCCATGTCGAGTAGTGAACGAATGATCGTGCTGATGTGATATTGTGAACATATGCAAATAATATGAACATATTTTACGTACTGTAAGAAAGTAAAATATTGCGAATGATTATCACAAAATAAATAATGCTGGCAAAATACCAACAAATTACGTTGGTTAATTTTCGACCTTCCAGCTCCGTAGTTATGGGGGAGGGGCAATCATGTAAAATTTATTACTAGCGTTTAATAAGGGAAATTTGGGAGAAACTCTTTGGAAAATATAGGAGCTTTTGCGTGTGTTCTTAACACACACACACACACACAAACACGCGCGCACACTAACACACACACACACACACGCATACACACACACATATATATACATATATATATATATATATATATATATATATATATATATATATATAAAGAAATAAAACAGTTTGAAAATTATTTCAATATAACCTGTTGCCGGGTTGTGTTACGCATATAGCTTAGATAGGATTTCATCAGTAAACAAGGTTATTAAGTGTAAACTGTAACATTTTAAAATAGTTTACAATTATGTATTATTTATGTTATATTCTCAATTATTCTTTAGCCTCCTCAATTCTACATCGAGGAAGACCATCAAGTTGTAAGAGAGACAATCATCAAAAATGTTGCTTACTTTTTCGTTCTTAGTCGAGCCATTACAGAAACTAATTATCATTTTTCGAACTTCCAGTCCCAGGGTGTCTCAGGTGTTAATAATTTTATTAAATTGTCAGTTTCAGGTTTATTTAAAAGCTGACACTTAAAGTCAAAACGGATATAATTAAAATACAAGGTTTTGCGACGAACAAAAAAAAACCTTCGCGTAAAATTAAACACGCAGAGCAATATTTCACAGCTGCACGTTCGGAAACCAAAATTAATGAATGATCTCGACACAATTTTGCTTCGGAGTGAAATGAATCGGATGGAAGCAAAAAAAAGTGAAAAATAACATGGAAAAACACTTCAAAATTATCGACATTCTGACGTTCGTCATTATTAAAAAATGACAGTGATATGTAATTTGTCTTCGTTCAAATGAAATACATTTTTGAGCTCCCTACCGCCCGCTGTTAATTTAAAGTACGTTTATTGACTTTTAATGGGAACGTTAAATTGTAATTACATACGAGTACTTAAGTTAAATATGAAGCTAGTGCTCGAAAGGCAGTTCAATTAAATTCATGCTGAATTTAATTGAACTGCCTTTCAAGGACTAGCTTCAAAACAAATTCATTCAATACGAATTTATGTTTACTAATCGGCATCGTTATGTATTTCCCCCCTATTTACAGGTCTTGTTAAATTCAGGAAAACCGATCAACATTTTTCAATAAATCTCGCATCTTTTTTTCTACATTAGACAAAGGATATTTTAAAATGAATTAATTGAAAGATAATCCGCGGTAATCGTCATCATACCATGTCGTAAAAATATTAGCCTACTCATCCGTGTCAATAAAGGTTTTAAATTTGCGGGGTAACGGAAATATTGGAATGATTTTTAGTTCATAGAAAAAAAAAATTATACGTTCTTTTGTTTTAACTATGAAACTATTATTTTATTTTATTATTTTAGTTATATTCAATATATTCAGTAAATAACCAAAAGAGTAGTATTCTTTTACCCTTTCGATAAAATTGAAATAATGGTTTATGTTCGTTTCTTGTTACAAAGTAATTCCGGGCTGAGGATAAAAAAATACATAGAAGAAATAAAATTAGTTTTTCTAAGGTTTCCAACATAAATGCGTTTTTTATTGACATAAAGTTTTCGCCAATGCATTATAACATCTAAACGAACATAAAGTACTCGGTATATTTTTAAAGCACGCGGGTAGCTAGGAATATTTATTTAAATAAAAGGAGTTAAAGTGTGTCGAGTGCATATTAAAATTAATTTTTATACCGTTACAATTACATTAAAATAATGTAGTAAAATATTTTAAACGAAATGGAAATCTTTGAAAAAGTTAATTATGACAAGTTTTGGATCGTAAAATTGAGCCGTAGAATAATTGTTATAAAAACAAACTGAGTTGTTACAGAAAAATGTAAGTCATATCTAAAATAATTATATATAACGAGAAAAAAATGGACAAGTACCTTTGTCAAAACGTATAATTATTTGAAATAAGATTTCATGTCTGAATACCTACTGTATCTTGTTCAAAAAGTGTGAAAATGTATTTTATATGTTTTTAAATACATTGAGGTGAAACATTTAATATTATAATAAGTTTTTAGCCAATAACTTTTATAAAATGCAAAGTCCTAGAAGTAATATTACATACCTGATTTTAAAATATGACCACGCATATAAAAATATTATCAACACAATCAAAATTTTCCATTTTTATTGCTAAAATTAAAATTAAATTTACATTTGAAAGAATTCAATAACAAAACTTACTGCAAAAATCGATATTTATAACATATAAGATCATATAAAAACTACGCATATTAATGAAGAATGTTCTGTTTGACAAATAATGATGTTTTAACTTATTGTAGTTTAAGGGAACTGAAAATAAGCAAAAATAAGACGAAAAACAAGGCATAGCACGTAGATGTAAGTACGTAGGCGTGGTAGTAATTACATTTAAAAAGCAAATGCTAAGTTAGATATATTTTGAATTATATAAAGGAGTGTTCAAATAATGAAACAAATTTAAAAAATCAACAAAAGACGCTCATTTTGAAGACAGTCTTATGTGAATTGCATTAACCATTATGTTCCTCCGACAAGGTTTAAAAGTTAAAGACACATTGGAGTCCGTAAGTTCCACGATTCATTTCTTTAGATTGAGTAGAGACAGTCCGGAGTGGGCTTGAAATCTGAATTATTTATAGCTGTACATGCGTACGATTTGCACTTAGAGGATGTTTTACGTTTTGATAAATTGCCGTCGTACGTGAATTGCCTGGATGTCGGATATTGTTAAAATCTATGCTAAACATATATGAATAAGATAATCTGTCTTCGTATGGAAACTAATAAAAAGGCCTGCATGCCCTGACTTTTAGTATGTCAGCTCTAATAATTGTAACACACAACAAGTGTACCGTATTTTTAAATAATAAATTCATTTACTACCTATTAAAGAAAATGGATGCATTTTAATTTCCGCTTACTTCCGGTTTATTATCTCTACATTCATCGTTTATGAAACCAGAGCGTTTCATTTTACGTAGTATATCATAATAATATCAACTTTCATTTTACGTGGTATATCCTTTTACTCAGTATACTATATAGCAAAGTTATACAATAACATTAAACAAAATACAGATTAAGAAAAATCGGTACAATGAAAAGGGAAAGGGTGATATAATATACGTAAGCTTCTTTTACGTAAGCGAATATTTATTACAAAGTTATGTATTTCACTCTTTTGTCAATTAGTAAAGATAAATTTAAAAAACTGGCTACTTAAGTATATTATTAAGTAATTTCACTGACAGATTTTTGTTGACAATATGTAGGTCTAAAATTTATTTTGTTCCTAGGATGACTGATATTAGCTTAAAATAGCCGGTCCAAAGTCGACATTTTGTGAAAAATGATTCGTAGTTAAAAACAATATTTTAATTTTCAACCATGGCGGCCATTATTTTCAAATTATTTAAATATAAGTAATTTAAATGGACAAAGTTATGTGGGTATTGACACGCTAGAGATGCCTATAAACTTAGAAGTACCTATCCTCTCTTCCTTTTTCTCCTACTTTTTAAAATTTTGGTAATGAATATTCTAAAACTGGTTCTGCTGTTAATAAAACATATATTACATGTTTCTCTATAGAAAAATATCCATGGGTAAAATCTGGTCATCTTTGATAATATTTGGAAAAGGATTAAATTTTATGGAATATATCCGTGATTTTACATAATTTAAAACATATTTCAATTTCCGAGCTGTCTTGAATAATAGTTTGCCTTGGCTCGGGTTGAATAATAGTTTTCCGGGCTGTCTTGAATAATAGTTTTGGCGTAAACAGAGAAATAATTATACTGCTTTTATTTGGTAAAAGTATAAAAATTGCTTTCTGGTCGAACCGCTTGGTTAATAGCGATTCTAATTACCTGTTGTACAATTTTTTTGTTTTTATTATGACGCATGTGACATTATATTATTATAAAAATAATTTAATAATTATGTTTATAGTATACATTTATTCATTTTTTTAATAATTATATTTATTATAAAATTTTAGTACTCCCCTTTTGTTCCAAACACCATAAAATTAAAATATATTTTTGGTTTTTCTTAAAATTTTAGCAAGAATTTGGTATTCTTGGCTTATTTTGTTTAAAATTATATTTTAAGAATTCATTAATTACTGCTCAGCTCTAAGTAATATTATAGAGAAAGACGATTATTTAAATGATTTTTAAGTTTTAGCTGTAGCAGATTTCCCGGTAGCAGGTAGGCCTCATCCAGTTCTATGAAAAATACAGCAAATCCCAGTTTATATTTATTTATTTATTTACATACATAAATTTATTGACTCATTACAGGTAACCTATTCGTAAAGATAAACAAATATATAATAGTTTATAGTTAAAACAAAAGAATATTATACATGAATAAAAAATACACAAGAACTATAAATATAACGACGACCAATTTACCTTCATTTATCATAAATAAGTGATACTCTGGTTGGACCGCGATCAGGTTGAGGAGTTGAATACTACGGGAAACTGGAGAGTTCCGATATAATTCGGTTCTAAATTTTAAATTATCAGTTACGAAGAATGAAAGTTTACTGAATAATAAGCCCAACCTCTCTTTTTAATTGCAAGGAATGGAAACCTAGCGTGCCCAAGAGGCAATCGATAGAAAATATAAAGGTGAAGTAACCATACTCTCTTATATATAGATATCGGAGGAACGTCTTTTTATATATTCAATTATCTAGCTGTACTTGGCTTCATGTGAGCTCCATATATTTGATATAATGGAGCCATACACGGTAATAGATATGTCAGAGTAAATTTCAAGATATTAGTTTTTAAACTAAAATTAAATGAAATAATATGTTTATTCGTAATCATTTCATCTGAACATGGTACTATGATTGTCAGGTTTGAATGTCTACGTATAAACCTATACCAAAATTTCAAAAAGGATATCAAAATTCACATTATATCAAAAGTCACACTATATCAAAATTTTCTAAAAGGAGACATTTGCATATTTGATTTATTCGTTTTAATTTAACTTTTCTCGTAGGTTGATGCCCTGTCTGAAATTTATGGGTCTCTTTTTCATCTATGATAAACAGTTTTTTGTGGGTGTTTATTGAGAGATATTCTATATGCCTGGTAGATGACAATATATGAGATGATAAATTATCTACTATCCGTAATTAAATTGAATCTCCTAATTTTAAACCTTGAGCAAATTCGTATCATTGAAATTTTAAAACATTTTTTCCCTGGTAGGTTGTAATTAGCGTAAGAAAATATGTGAGAGTAAAAGCTAACTACTTGATGGGCATCTCTGAATATTGAGGAAATCTTTAGCATATTTTTATACTTAAGCTCTCTGTATTAAATGCAAATATTAGGCTTCATTTCTGAAAAAAGGACAAAATAATATAATTTAAAAAAAATATCTCGATAAGTTTTTTTAAAAATGTGTCGAAATTTTAAGTGTCGATAACTACAATATTTAGGGAACTCAGTTTAAGACCATGTACGACTTTCCATATACTCGTATTTCTTAAGTTTAAAGTAGCAAGAAACTTATATTCTTTCTTTTTCAGGGTTCTTCAAAAATAAAAAAGAGGTACCTCATAAAGAAAAAAGGGACCCTTAGAGTATAGGATCACTTCTGTCGGTCTGTCAGGACCCTTTTTTTAGGAACGTGTAGAGGTATTACGTTGAAATTAATATAAAATACCAAAGACTACAGTCCTTTGAAACGGTAAAAAAAATCAAGTTTCTAAGTCATTACTATAAAAAAGAACCCTAAAAATACAACCATTTCTACCTCATTTTTTGACACTCGCGAGTAAATCAAAACTTGTAGGGTACTTCCCGTTGACCTAAAATAATGAAATTTGGCAAGAAGCAAAGTCTCACAGTACGAGGAAAAGAAACAAACCAAAAATTGTTAATTTTTAGTTACATAACAAAAAAAGAATGTTTATTTTAAAAATATACCTGTGCAAGATATGGTAGGTACTTTAATTTCTGCATATTTTGACACTAGCAAATAAATCAGAACCGAAAGAATAGGGTACTTATGTTTGACCTAGAATGATTAACTTTGATAATAAATAAGGTTTTATAGCACAGGTAAAAAAAAGTCGTTTATCTGTAGTTACAAGACATAAAAACATATTTTTAAATCTATTTTTGAAAAAAATATTTTTCTTGCAAGAAATTAAAATTTTGTAAATATTTTAATAGGAATATTATGTACTATGAGATAGTTATAAATGCCTGAATGTGTACGGAACCTTTGTAGTGCGAGTTCCACTCGCCCTTGATAACATTTTTCTATTAAATCTATTTTAATGACAAACAAGTTTTGACCTTGCATCAAAACTATTTGAAACTAATAGTGTTCTGAAAAAAAACTTTTCCGTTTTTGGTTATACTCAATGAAGCCATTTTCACCACGTTTATGTGAAATTAAGTATCAATAAGTATATCATAGATTTAGATTGAAATGCAAGCAATACAACACATGTTGGCCAAAAATTTGTTAATAAAGGCTCTAGCCATTTACATATTATTATGATTTGATAATCACTGTTAATGCTCTTTAAATAATCAAGTAAATGTTCATATTTGCATAAATATAAAATACATAATTCCGTTGTACTGTTTTGGTTATCTCTTTTATATCAGTAGTAACTAAGACTCAAAATTTACCCGAACATTACTGCGGTGAATAATAACAATATCTACTTTCATATTGAAACTTAAATAATGTTATTGATTATGCGTTGCTGTTGACATTAATATAGCATCCACTTTATATATATATATATATATATATATATATATATATATAACATTAAAGCACGACATCTCCTCGTATCTTCGTGACTGGTTTACTATTTCTATCATATTATCTGTCTTCAACTAGTCACACTTTTCTTGTTTTTTTCGACTTGTATTGTTTAATTAAGCATTAATTTGCTTATAATATCCTAACTTATTGTGCCGATATAATACAAATTACCAAATAAATAAATAGAATCATTCATGATGAAGAATTTTGTTACGATTTAACTCT
The DNA here is from genome assembly GCA_039881145.1 of Druceiella hillmani. Taxonomy (NCBI): domain Eukaryota; kingdom Metazoa; phylum Arthropoda; class Insecta; order Lepidoptera; family Hepialidae; genus Druceiella; species Druceiella hillmani. The sequence continues at coordinate 17,357,543 of JAYKKI010000042.1, read as the reverse complement.
GGTAAAATTAAAATAAATTTCCACCAAGGGTCTGTAAAAAGTATTGCCCATATTAAAATTTAATAAATGCAGTGAAATTTACGAAATATACATCAAAGCTTAAACATAAACCTATGCGTTTGGTCTTTAATCTCCAACACCGAGGCTTTTGTATTTTTAACATTTACTACCACATTATGTCAAGATCTTTTCACTTTTAATTCCATGGAAAAGAAATTAAATATTTTCTTACAAATTAATGTTACTCTCATATCAATTACATCGAACTACGAATTAAATGCATTGGCATGTTAATGAAACGCTACGCGGAATTTCCCTTTCAGTTCAACGTAAATAAATCTCACGATGATCTATGTTACGATATACCGACAATACGTACTAAATAAAGCATGTCTACGTTCAAGAATTAATGTCCTCGCTTCACCGTCGTTCACCTACAACATTAACTCGCAATGTTTTACGTTTCGCGAGAGCATTTGTGGGAGAACTGTTTCTGTTTGCTTTTAAGGTAAGTGCAGTCTATCCAGTGTGTTTAGCGACTGGGTTTTGTTCGTCTTTTAGTACGTTTGTGCAGTGTCGGTTTTGTTGAGTGTGGGTATGGGGTGTCCCACATATTTTTTTCATTTATTTTATTTAAAGAAAATTTTTTTTGTTTTAATTAAACATATCAGAAAAATAAAAAATTTGCATTTAATTATATCGTCAATGAAATTAAAAACAATTAAAATTTATTATAAATAAACATAAGCAAAACTCTCTTTCGACGCAGATATTACATCCCTGATAATAAACTCATGTCTAAAGACATGAAAAATAGGTACTATTATATAAATTTGTACACAAGTTTAATTTGAGATACATTAAACAAACCAAGAGTGTTTTTGGAAAAATCATTATATCGAGACCTTTAAATTTGAATAATTATTGCATTACGATTATTCATAAAAAACAGCCACTTGCTAGTGGGCAGTTTAAATTTATCACCTTCTTGTAAGAGAGAACTAAAGTTTACTATCATAGTCAAAGTTTAAGGTTACGGTCATAGATTAAGGTTTACGATAATATTGATTGTACTCGTAGCACTAATTTTTTCCGCTATTCTTTACTTTAAATTCCCTATATAATCCCAAAAAAGTATTAAAAATAAATTATGCCTCAATTTATAGCTTGTATTTAATACCATCTAGTAACTAATAACTTTTTGAATTTTTAAAATTTAGATTCAAAGATTATTCCGCCAGACATTATTAAACAATTCGGCTTTTGAATTATCGTAGTTAAAAAAACCTTATAACCTAAAAATGGTGTCCAGAATTTATGTTTGGATTTTACCATAAAATCTTCAACGAAATTCATAGTTAGAGTCACTAAGTTTAATTTTAAATTCAAAATAATAGCCCCAGAAGGCTGTATTGTTTTTTTATGTAGGTTACTGAGTTATTTAATCAAATATTTACAGTTATGTATATTTGTGTGTCCCATGAATTAAAAATTTTATTCTCCCTTTAACCATAAAGCAATATTATATGATCAACAGAATATTATATGATCAACAGATATATGCTGGAAAGCAATATTTTTATGATCAACATAACTCGTATAGTTTATCTTTATTACCAGGCTTTAATTCTTGCGAGTACTTTAATATGACTAAAATGTATATTGTTCCGAGTTGAGTTGAGTCAGTAATAATAAATAAAATTAAGTGAAGTAACGCATAGATTGCCGCCGATCATCCATAAAAGATGGCATACATCGACGACATGATGTTCTGTTTCTGTTCTCTTTGTTTATTCTGAGCAAACACAGTTTTCCCGATCTCTTTCACTGATCATGTTATATGCTTTTGAAATGTCTTTCAGTTGTGGTAAGTTAAATTGCGGCACGAGGAAACGTAAAGTAACGAAAGTAATAACTATTCTGTAGTTTAGCGCTGCGTCGTTACTAGAACAAAACGCATCTGCTAAGAAACTGTTCTAGCTTTCTTCTGGGCATTACCAAAGACAAGTTTGAAAAAAAACGAAATTATGAGATATCTTCATTTTATATGTGGTAAAAATCACGACTGAACTAAATATTTTTCCCCGTTTTAGCCTCATATTTAAATGATAGAAAAAATAATAAGATATTAAACACACTCGAAATTTTAGTTTACCTCAGGTCAAAATTTAAATCTCACTCTGCCTAAGAATTTTTTCAAATTTTAAAATCTACCAATACAAATGACATTATTAAATTAAACATTAAAATTTGCTAAGGCAACACATGACGTGCATAACAATTTTCACTACTGCCAGGAACGTTCTCATTTAATAATGCTTACATCAAAATACGAGGCATATAATTGATATTAAAGTTTAATCTTCTGCAGCTTTAGTTAATAAGTGTCTCAAGTGCTTTGTTTCAGTCATAATTAAGCAATTATAATTATAAGTATGGCATATATATATATATATATATATATATATATATATATATATATATATATATATATATATATATATATATCTATATATATATAAATATGCACATAAATAAATAATATGTGTACAAATGAGAAGTGTTCTAAATATTTCTAAACTAATTATATACAATAATGTTTTTATTTTTTTCCTAAAATTTGGTAAATTGAATGTAACGAAATTCATTTCAAGGTAGCACATTTAAATATTTTGTTCAATGCCTATCTACATGTCGCACATTGTGGGACATTTTTTCATCCCCCTTTCATTGCTTTCCCTTATCATTATATTGATGTATTCCTTTCCCCCACCCCTCCGATTAATGATAGAGTCTGGTGCAAAGTTTAAAGTAAGGTACGAATTTATGTCAACTTAGGGATGATAATATAGATAACATACAAAATGTAAAATTTTTGAAGTAATTTGGCCTAAAAGGCGAGAGTCAAGAAATGATCAGACACTGCAAGTCATGCAAGAACTCTGTATCTGTTTGTCAACAGAAAATTAATTTAGTATATTGTATATAGTAGTAGTATATTAATGCTTTGAACATGTAATATAGACTGATGTTGTCAAACTCTTTCACAAAATATAGCTCAAGAATATTAAGCGACGACACTTTCTGTGCTGTGTCAGTTTTAATATTATATAATTAGCAAAACGCTTTAAAAATTCTGCCAAGAACTGTTAAAACTAGCCTTACCAGAGTTTCATATACATACAGGCTCTTGTAAACATATAAGGGTATTTCTATTAAACTGTTTACAGAGCATTAATTTTTTACTATGTAAATATATTGGCGATTATATCTGGAACAAGTTTAAAAACATGGTGCATATTTTAAAATTATAAGATCTAGGGTAATAGTTATAGCTTTTTTGTAAACTGCCAGTCAGATTTTATCAACCCTAAATGATTTTTGGCTGAGTAGTTTCAAAAATAAGTGAGGGAATACGCTATTTTACCTATTTTGGGAATATCCTTTTAAGTATACGATTCGAAATTATGAAAAAAATACTTTTGTATTTCTCATAACAAGCTATTTCAAAAGGAATTGAACGAAAATTTCTAGTAGTTAAATTTGACAGCCAAAATTTCTAAATAAATGTTTTTGACCTTCACTTATTAAGTTGTGTGCGTGTAAATATGTTTCATTACTATTCAAAATTTTAAGTTTCTACGACCAGCGGTTTCTGAGAAAAAGGACTGCGATGGACAAGTAAACTTATGACGGTTTCTTTTTTACTTCTGAAGCACGGAAACCAAAAATAATTTTGAAAGATAAATTACTACATTTTCACATCAAATATCATCGACCATAATTTCGTTTTCATCGATGATACTCCGAGATTGAATCAAATCCCGTTTGAGAAAAAAATGTCATAAACAGTTTAATTAAATTTATGTTAATAAAGGCGAATTGATAACGATATTATTTCTTCCATTAAATACGTAAATATAAAGCATTATATGAGAAATTGGGTTAAATAATAAATAACTTTTAAAAGGTAACATTTGTAAATCACTATAGACATAGCAAATATTTTTTGTTGTAGTGATCAATGTTTGATGAAATATGAACAGGAATTCATATGGTATTACTCAAATCGTTACTTTTATTAATTTTTTGCTTTTAGCGCTTCAATTTACATTGTAAACACTGTAACAGTATATGAGGAAAGTTACCACAGATAACGTTAACGGAAAAAAACGTTTATATATATAATATTAAACATAATTTAGCTAAATATCTGCAAAGTTCGGGAGATGGCCATAAATATTTATTTTTTAGAATGAGCGGTTAAGTAAGTTTTAATTGCTTACCGTATTTTCTTGCCGAGGTATGTTAGCTATGATTTGTTGTGTTGATGTGACTACAAATCGCACCACAGGTACAAAAGGCATACGACCTTAGACCGTGGAGACCGGTGTTGATTCCCGGCCGCTCATCGATCGAGATTGGACCGGTTTTTTGGTTGGCTGTAAGAGATTGCTCTGGCAGCAATAAGTCCGGCATGTGTATCGATTACATAAATTAGCGTTTATATATAAATATGACTTTTTTTATTTTTTATCATTAAAAGATTCAAATAAGTAACTTAAATAAATCAAATCAAATAAAATATATGATAAACGTAGAGTATATTTGTCCAAAAGGAAAAGTTACGTAAAAGCTTTAGTTTTTTTTTGGAAAACATGTATGAAGAAGTAAAAATATTCAAATATAATCCCTTGTAATCCGTGATCTTAGTCCATTTTTAGATCATTTTTCAGCAAAAAACCTAGTCCGAACAGTTACAAAACCACTCGTTTCTTTCACAATTTTTTTAACGGAGAAACTTAAAGACATAGTGGCATGGTATATTAACCCGCATATCTTTAAATAGTTAACATTGAAAAATATTCATACAGAAACTGTAGAGGGAAATAAATAATTCCAAAGTGTTTTTACTATTTTTGTTGTATTTTGTCTGTGATATTTCTAGAAATATTGCTGAAATGTCCACCAGAAAACGATTAACCCACAAATATGTGTATTTGAAAAATATGTACTTGATATTTAATTTCATGCCTTGCGAGGATATATACTGAAAGAGTAACTACTACCTAATTCCGCGAGGAAACGAGTGGAAAGAGCAGTTCTTGCAGTTATTTCCCACTTTCAGTTCCTCACCCCCTGTTTACAAAACTGCTAAAGACAAAATTATTTAATTGACAACGTTAATAGAAGCTTACCTAAAATTTATCCCAAAATTACAGTAATGATTCTACGTTTCATAGTTTTTGAGAGAATTACAATATTTTCACGCCTGAGAAAGTATATAATTGGAAATTCTTTCACTAAATCTAAAAAAAATGGAGGCAGTCAGTTGCTCATATGGATCTCAATTCCTCAAACGAGTTTCTTACAACCTTAAAAGAAAGATCTTCCACGGGACACCTGGCAGATGTGAAACATTTAAATTTTTCAAGTGAAATATTTTTATGTTTTTATACTGAAATATTTTTATTTGAACTAGGTGAGAACAAAAAAGTTAAATTTAACTCTGCAAAATTGGACAACTACCAAGTAAATAATAGTAATTATTAAAGTATATAAAATTAAATTTAGTTATTAACGTTATTATTATTATTATTTTACTTTAAATAATTATTTTAACGTTTTAAGGCACCTGCCTTAATGCAATAATGCAATAAACCAATATTAACGAGTAAAGTTGTAAGCGTTAGTAAATAACAATGCTGATACGAATTAAGTTGGAAAGTGGCGATAATACACGAGGCTGGCCGAATGGCAAGGCGCGTCTTGCTATCAGAAGATTTTAACTCTATTCCAAACACAAATTAGTTTATTAGTTTTATACTTTTTTGAACCCTATAAATCTGATTGAATTCTTGCCGTCTTAATACTAAATATCTGATGGCAAGTGTCCAGAAAGGCAAGTCCAGAATTCCATGCATTTTCAATATTTATATTAGACATTATCTATATCAAATAATTATATTGGATTTTCTCGTTGATTCGCCTCCTTAAATTATTTTTCTTTTCTTAGATTTTTGATAAAACGAGTTACTGGTTGAGTTACGTTGAGTACAAATTGAGGTTACGTTTTGTAAACTCAATTTTACCATTGAAAATTTCTTTGAATTCGAGACAGCCCATTTCGTGTTATAGGTAAACAAACATAGGAGTAGATATACAAACAAATATGACTTATTCCAAATACAACTTTTTTGCATCGTTTAATCATATAATCAAGTTTCAATATTTACATTTGTATCGTATTTAAATTGTGATCGTTAAATTTAGGACAACTAAAACAAAGTAATTGGCATCTTCGTAAAGTAGTGTAGCAAATAACATCTCGGAAACTAAATCAATCTTATTGGGGATATTAAAACCTTTTTGTATTTTTTCTTATCCATAACAAGCCTGTATGTAGATGAACAGCAAGACAAAGCAGTATTGAATTAGCTATTAACATTTATTGGTTTAATATTTGTTTGTAAGCAATTTAACATCTTTGAGAAAGAAATATGATTTTGATGTGATAATTTTAAATATTATAAAATTTCACAAGTAATATCAAAGAAATAAATAAAATAATCCTAGATGGAAAAAAAATAAGATATACTGCAAAACGTATATGAATTCATTATTATCTTACTGTTTATTATCACTGATAACGCTACTCATTAAAAATTTTAAATTAAACTTTTATTTATTGCTAGCTTTATATGTAACTTGAAAAATGTCCTTTATATAATGATTAGCACTTGCACTTCACTGAGATTATTTCCTTTAATTGGTACATTATTTATTACCTCTTTTAAGAAACGACATAAGATGCAAAAATTTAAATTTTTGTTAGTATTAATATTGGCACCATCACTGATATTGCCCGCTTGCGGCACACAACACTATTTTTATTAAAAATAAGTCATGATGACTTATTCAAACCAAAATTAGATTTAATTTACATCATTTAAATCTAATTCAAAAATTTTAATATGACTTTATTCATGGAATAATACTATAGTTCATGGAATAATACTCCTATTAGAAATCTGTTATGATTTGCTGGGATTATGTATTAGTGTGGTACGAAATTATTTAGCGTTAAAATTGTAAATATTTTTTTTGAAAAATCTTACTTCACGGTTAGTTACTCTTGAGCATGGTAAGCAGTCTTGTTATCAATAAACCATTGCAAACATTCAGGTAAAGCGTGAATTCCTTTTACTTCTTCGGGAATATGACTCCAAAATCTTATAAAGGAAATCTGGTAACTCTGCTCTATCATGAACATTTTTATCCTGGAAGGAATTATTTAAAGACCGGAGCTAAGTTAGGGGAGTGTGGTGGACGTGTTTAGAATCTTCTAAGTTAGGGCAATATGATGGACGTGTGTAGCATATTCTGATAAAAATGCAGTAACTTTTGGCGGACGACATTAGCTACATCAGGTCGGGCCTTATCGTGTAGGAAATACACTTTTGAGTGTTCTTTACCTTTATTTTGTATTTATGTCGGTCAAGATGATTGCAGTATATTGTCGAGTCTACTTTGATATTTTATGCTAGTATGAATATAAATGTTCCTTTTAAATATTCCTTTTGCACCCAACTAAGGAGATAACAAGTATTTATTTTGATGAACTTTAGTTTTGGAGTCGGTATCGGCTATTTGTTTGATTTTAGCCACTGGCGCTTTAGTGTATGATTTACGTACAGAATCCCCTTTTTCTCTGCAGGTACAAATTGGTCAATTTGTAATATATTGTGTAGAAACCTACGTTTGTAATCACTTCCTTTGGAATAAATCTAATTAAAAATAAAGCCATAAAGTACGGAATAAACCCTGTAATGGGAACTAGAAAGATCTAAATGAAAAGAAAGACATTCAGTCTGAAATGAAAACGTCTAATCAGACTTCTAAACGGAATATTATTCTACTGAACAAAGGACAACATCAAATTACATGGATGTCATTAAATTTATTAGAAGATTTTGACATTTTTTGCTTTACGAGTAAACACGATTATTTCCTTATTTATATATTTTCGAGGGTATCTAATGTACTGTACCAGTGTGACGTATTTCTTTCAGATTATTTACTAGTGTACAACTTTATTTCAGGTATTATTATAAAAAAAGAAACGACTCGAGCATATAACGACTCAGTTTCGTTCGTTGCTAAGAAAATGTACGCAGGGTCTTCTGCACCTAAATAAGTATTTAATTCACAAAAAGGTCTGATGACTATATGACATATTTATATACATGCACATACACAGACACATTTATATATATATATATATATATACACAAAAAGTAAGAATATTTGAGAATAGGGTAATAAACACAGAAATATTAAAACATTACTCCAAAAAAATAATATTATAAAGAAAACATTGTAAAATAATGGGAAAATTTACTGATTTTTAGTGCACGGGAATAACACAATTATTTTCTGCATAACTTAATTTTGGAACTCCTATCACGACGGCTTAGTAAAATTCCATTTAATAATACATAAGATTTAGTAAAACTCGACTAACAAGAGTTACGTCCACACTTAGTCACATATTATTATTTAGGGGGATCGTGGTAAACTTTACACGCTTCCTATTTAAGACCCACACCTTAATGTGTAATTAATAAATTAATGAATATAAATAATTATTTATCACAACGGAGTAGAAAATATGACACCTGCAGAACAGATGTCATATTTTCTACTCCACTCCACGGCAGTTAAATTTTCACACCTGAAGAAGACTTCACTTCGCATGACCTAGACTTCCAAAGTTAACGAATTAATAAGTAAATGTCTGTTTTAAATATAAAGTAAATTTTGCAGTTAATTTAGGTTATTGGTAAGTTATTGGAATTTCTATGAACTTTTTCCTCATCCAACTACATGTCATAAGTTGGTCGAATATGACTCGTAAATTAGTATAGCTTACTCAGCTGTGACAATTTTGCTTTTAATTTCATTTTATATACTACTATTGTGAATACTTTACAACTACTAAAAATAGAGATTTAGCTGGAACGGAGTAAGGACAAATAATTGAAAAACTTTCCATTTGAAACTTAATATTTTGTAAACCGATCTCTGTATTAAAAAAGTCTTCATAATGTGCATCCAATATTTTTAAAAGACATGTGTTAGTGCTCTAAAGTCAAAATTTATGCAAATTTATAATATCTCGAAAGTTAAGTAATACTATTTTTAAATGTTTTTAGAGTACTTCTTACATTTAAGGTGGGGTTGATTTCTATTATCCGCATGCTCCATTGTGTAAAGTATTGTTGAATATGTCTCAAAATATTAAGTTTCACATGGTAATTTTTTCAATTGTTTATCCTTACTCCATTCCATTTCAATCTCCATTTTTTAGTGTTTTACTAATTGTCACAGCTAAGTAGGCTATACTAATTTACCAGTCATATTCGACCAACTTATGACATGTAGTTGGATGAGGAAAAAGTTCATAGAAATTCCATACATTTGTATGGATGATAACTTAAATTAACTGCACAACTAACTTTATATTAAAAACAGACATTTATTCATTAATTCGTTAACTTTGGAAGCCTAAGCCATGCGAAGTGAAGTCTTCTGTAAGTCTGAGAATGTACCTGCCGTGGAGTGGAGTAGAAAATATGACACTTGTTCTGCAGGTGTCACATTTTCGAGTCCTTTGTGATAAATGATTATTAATATTTTAATTAATTAATTATGCATTAAGTATGGGCCTTAAATAAGAAGCGTGTACAGTTTACCAAAATCCTCCTAAATAATAATACGTGACTAAGTGTGGACGTAACCCTTGTGAGTCGAGTTTTACTAAATAGAATTTTATTACTTATTCGATTTTCGATAGTAAGTTGTGCAGAAAAAAATTTTATTATTCGCATTCACCAAAAATCAGTAAATTTTCCCATTATTTTATAATATTTTCTTTATAATGTTACTTTTTGGAAGAATTGTTTTAATCTTTCTGTGTTTATTACTTTCTTCACAAATATTCATACTTTTTATTGTACGTCGTTCCTTACCCATTGTACATGCTTCCTAATCTCTCATTTCCCTTTCATCAATTTAACTGTTTGTATTAATTTCAACTCTGCATAATATATATATATATATTTCTCTACATTTCATGCATTTAAATATATAAAACTTCACCGTCTTAAGCACGGTACTATGCATATTTCAGGTCTATGAAAAACGATATTAGATCACAACGTCTGAAACAATTTTTAAACATGTCTTCAAAGACGCCAGAATACACAATTTATTCCGAAATACTACTTATGATTTCAGAAAAGAAAACTTGAGACCATTAGTTTAAGTCGTATTTATAAAAATAGTTTTGTACAAAGAAAATATGAAAATATAAGAAAAATTGTATCCAAATAAATAATAAGTCGAAAGAGAAGAATAAGACTATAAATTAAAAAATATTGTAGCAATTATTTAATTAAATTAACCATTTATTTAATTAAATTAATGTTTATTGAAATGCAAATGCCCCTTGCATGTCCTGAAAATATTATTTGAATACAATCGGTGACATGGGTTTTTTATCGATAAATAGAAATGAAGCTTTAATCGATAAATAGACATGAAGTTTTCAGTCCTGAATTTCTGTCTTTCTATAAAGTTGTCTACAAAGGCCTGATACCGCTGATTGTATTTTTTTACTTTTAATTTCTATGTTACATGAATACAATAAAAACATTTGGAATAAAAATGCTTTATACGTTACACAGTATTCTAATGTAAATACTTTTTTAGAATTCTGTAACTTTAATTAAATATTTACGAGAAATATTTTTATTAATGGAGGAAGTAAAATAAAAAAAAAAAGAAAAGTGTTTTTTTTTAAATTTATCACGTCAAATATCTTATGATTTCAGTATCTAGTTTTTAATTACTGACAGTGGTAGGATAAGCCTGCTTTTTTAAGATTATACGGACATATTTTATGGTAACTTTTCTGCTTTCGATTTTTATATTAAATTGAATGAATTTAATATTTTGCTGACCAAAAAGTAAAAAGTATTATTGTATTGAAAACTATTATGATGTTATTGGATTATGAATAAAAAATATATAATTAGTAAAGTATATAAATATTTATTGGTGTTCTTAAGAATACTATTTCATTTTCAGTTATAACCGTTCCAAAAATTATCAAATCAATTGCCGTGAATAAAAATGACGTAATGACAATTATATGATATATTAATAATATTGCCAAAATCATAGTTGTTTACTTATATATTTAGCATTGTTAAAGGTTATTTAAAGTAAAATGCTAAAATTTATTTTATTTCTAAAACGTAATACATATGGGTATTTGCAATGCATTTTCTTCAACTAATTATATTGTATTTAGGCTTTATTAAAAAAATATTTACAGTGTTAAATTACATTTTCTTTCTTATTTAGAAAGAGTACACCATATTCTTCATATTTTGAGTACACCATATTCTTCATATTTGAACATTTTGTATCAGTCTATTGGACGACATCGTGATAAGGAAAGATTTATTTTCTTGGGACGTTTGGGCTCTTCCCAAAAAGGAAATAATTTTTGGGAAGGCATAGTTGAACAATTCATTACTTAAAATGCCAGTTTTCATTCCGTTGCTGGCAAGGCTGAACAGAAAAAAATCATCATGTAGTTTATTCTAAAGATTCATTTTATCATTTACTTTAAAAAGGATTGTAAAAAAATTAATTTGATAAGTTTTGTAATTTATTCTCAATATAGACACGATCTAGATCGAAGAGTTTTTAAAATAAAGCTATTGTTTCCACGTAAGTTTACAATCAATCGACATAAGGTGACCCATTTGGAAGGAGTCTCATTTAATACGTCCACATAAAATTTTAAGATACTGATACTGATTTTCAAGATTAAGTTACGGAAACATTTGGCTTCAACTACAAAAAATAATGAAAATTGTCCTATGTTTTATCTGCTATTTTTACTAAATCCTCAATACTTCATAATTTTTGGTTTATATTTTTAACGTTGAACAAAAATGTGTTTTTTTATTATTCAAATGTAATTAAATTAAACGTAAGGAAAATTGTAATTTTCAACCCCAGCTTGCATTTAATTTTTTTTTCTAAATTTGTTGTTATTTCTGTATTACTAGTTAACAAAATTAGTCAGAACTTTAATTTCATAAGTTGAAGAGGTCAATGTCGCAGTGAAAATAAAGCAAAATTATCATATTGCAGACAGGATGGAAATCACTGTCTTGTATTTCGAGAACTACTTCATATAAAATATTAAAAGATATGAAAAATATAAAATTAAAAATACATAGAAAAGTTTGAAGAAAATGTAAGTAGAATAACTCACTTAAATAGAAAATGATCTACGCATAATTGACACAATATAATTTTCCTAAAATTATTCATGCCCTTCCCAAATAGACGAATCGTAATATAACACGGGAAAATGGAATCCTATCTAAATAAAACAAAACCTAAAGGAAGTTTAACCTTATCAAACTCTAATTGAAAGGAAATTGAACTAAACCTGATCGCAACGCAAATTGAAATAGATCCGACCTTATCCAGATTAACCCCATCGGTATATAAGCAATCAAATGCAAACAGAAAATGAGTTTATATTCAAATTAATGGAAGTTCAAACTCGGTACCAACAAATCGAAACAAAAACCATCCTAACCAAGACCAAACCCCAAATCAAATTCATTTGATTGAAAACCAAATTGAGTCCAAATCATGTGTGCATCTACATAAAGAGACCGATCTGAATCAAATTAAACTTAACCCTAAACAAATTCAGATATAACCTAAATCAACTTAATCAAATATAATAGTTATTCTATAAATCAGTCTTCAATAAACAAAAATATCTTCCTTCCAAATCTATTATTAACTTAGATTTTATACACAAGAATTACTTGTGACCTAAATTATCATGCTTTTTATTCTTCTTTACAAGTGCCAGAGCTCATTGCAGGATTTGGCTACATCTACTGCGCGCTCCTTCCAGCATCTCCTATCAGTTGCGGCTCGTTCCCAATTACTTATAATCAAAGTTTTTATGTCTTTTTCCATATCATCTATCCATCTAAAGGGTGGCCTTCCTGTTGGTCGAGTACACTCGGATTTTTTTAATGTTAATATCTTTGTAGAATTATCCTCTGGGCTTCTCCACGTGTGACCAACCCTTGTTAATCCATTACCACGGATTACTTGGGTAATTTCTCAACCACAAATTCGTAAAGTTTATACAGTTAAAATTATATCTGTTTCTTCATATATTCTCTTCTCGCACTGGGCAATTGCTGTATGTCTACGTTAAGGGCCCGTGTTTCACTTGCATAAAGTATGTAAGAAATATGAATGGAATGTGAGATTTCCATGTATTTAGTTTTATTTTGGTTGACAGTAAGGTCTGTATTTCTTGCAGAGAATTCAATGGCTGAAAAAGCTTCTTTAATTGCCTTTTCTGACCTTCCCACAATATCCATGTCATCTGCGCAGGCCAATATTTGTAGAGATCTATTTCAAAAAGTTCGTCTTCAGTCTAAACCATTGTCTCTAATGCAGAGCTAAATTGAATTGAATAGACAGGCAAGGGAATGTCCCTGGCGTAGGCCTATTTCTGTTATGAAAGGTTGTGACAGCCGCGATTTGCGATTCAAAATTCAGCTAGTGCTTTAAATAATTAATCCCTCGGTATGCTATCGTATGCCGCCTTAAAATCTATAAATAAGTGGTAAGTTTTAATATTGCTTTCATTAAATTTTTCCAAGATTTGATCAATTGTGAATTTTTGGGTTTTAAATACACATTGATATTTTCCAATTTTTTTATCAGCAAAGGGTAAGAGTCTAGTAAATAGCTGGTTGAAGAACATTTTTATGCCGCAATAAAAAGTGTAATGTCCATATAATGAAAATATTCAAGTTGATTTCCTTTTTGAAAATAGGGCAGATGGAGTCTTCTTCCCATTCAATGGGTATTTTTTACGCCATCCAAGTTTTTACCATAATTTAAGAATGATATTTAATAGGTTGGGCTCATATACTTTCAGTAATTCTGACGGTGTACAGTTGGGATCAGCCGATCTGTTATCTTTGAGGTTTTTGATAGCCACCCTTACTTTTTCTATAGATGGTGTGGGGTGGTTTCCATCCAAGGTAGTACTTGTATCTTGGGTGGGATCAGGTCGATCATCAGTTCTATCTTTTTCTTCAACTAGATCCTGAAAATATTTTTTTCATACGTCTAATACCTCATGTAGTTTGCCCACCAGTTCTCCATTCTCATTGCTATATATGATGGTTCTTGGTTGGAATTATATTCTTGTGTGGTTGATTTGATTATGCAACCTCTTGTATTCTTTCTGGCTTTTCAGGTTTTTCATATTTTCTAGCAATTCTTCAAGGAATGCTTTCTTTTTTTTTGATGTACCTTCTTTTCCATCTTTCTCATTTCTTTATACCTTAGTTCAGAAATTCTAGTAAAGGGGGTTTTGCATCATCATTCTATATGCCTTGTTTTTTTTTTCAGTGGCTTCTTTGCACTCCTCATCAAACCAGTCTTTTCTTGTACTGGGATTCCATTCTGGGATCATATCTTGTTCAGATGTTGCTATTACTTCTTTTTCGGAGGGCCAGCTAAGATCACTGTTTTCTAGCTCTATGTACTTAGATTTCCTGAGCTTGTACTTTTTAATAGTACTTGGATCTTTTAATTAATAACATCAGGCTTAATATGCGGGTTCCCTTTTTCAAGATAGAATTTTTTACGCGTTCAGCATCTGGCCTTGACAAGACTAGTATATGGTCGGTATCCACGTTAGGAACTCTGTAGCTTCTTACATCTATTACTTTGCTACGATGTCTTCTATCCTTTAGTACGTGATCTATTTGGTTGAGAGTTTAGCCATCCGGTGATCGCTAATATACTTATGCATATTCCTGTTTGACAATAAACTCTTTTGATACAGCAACTACAAATAGTCTCTGTCCATTTCAACTGGTCTCAGCATGAAGATTTTCTTCAACAGCATTGGATCTGACAAATCATTCTCTTCCAATCTTGGCATTAAAGACTCCCAGTAACCAATTTCATGTCCTGTACAGGACAGGAGTTATAGCATTGTATAAGAAGGTAGTAAAATGTGTCCTTTTCTAAATCATCCTTATCTTCAGCATGGGGGAGCATGGGCACAAACCAAGGTGGTATTGTAATGTCTCCCTTTTATTCTTATCTTACATGGCCGCGTATTAAAGCTTGGAAGTCTAAATTATCATTAAATAATAACATTTTCTAAGTGATGAAATTTAGATAAATTGTAATTATAATACAAAACACAATAAATGATTAATGTTTTTTTGTAAATAATTTCCATAAAAATGCATATTTCTGAAAAATATTTATTATAAATATTTTGAAAGAGTAAGCAAAAGCCTAGGCCAGTCCAGTCCAGCCTAGCCTAGCCCAAACTAGACAGCTGGCTGGGCTGGGTTATAAAAATATTTATAATAAATGCTGTGGAAATATTTATAATATTTTTTTAGACATTTGCATTTTTATGTAAGTTATTTTAAAAAAAAAATTAATAATAGATGATTTGAATTTACGGCCGTTAATTATTTTAGTAACACTTATTATTTGTATTCTTCCTTTTATACGTAGTACATACACGTAGTTTATATCTTAAAAATTAATTACTATAATATTTTTTTAGTAACGGCAAATACAAAAGTTGATGATCATAAATTAAAAAAGGATCATAAATTAATGATTTAAAGATAGTAAAACATATTAAGTTGGTATGATTGATAATTTCTTTATTTGATGTTTAAGATTGTTAAAAATTACATTTTTTAACATAATTTCAAACGTTTATTTTAAGTGATTTAATTTCATTAATTTTTTAATTGATGAATATTTTTGCTTATGTCAAGGGTGTAATGTCTAACGATAAATTCATTGTGAATATAATGAGAAATAACCATGTGAAATACAAATTTCGACTTATTTCTGGTGAGTATTTTCTTTTTTAAAAATGTTTTTTTTTTATAATAAATAAGCATCAGCTGCAGATTTTTTTAAATATGTCGTTCTTAATGAATATTTTTTAACATGATTTCAAAAAAATTTTCGAAATGTTCCTCGTTCTAAAGTGCATTTGTTCTATGAAACATATGCATAAATATATATATATATATATATATATATATATATATATATATATATATATATATATATATACATATATATATATATATATATATATATTTACATACATATATATATATATATATATATATATATATATATATATATATATTTATATTTTCACACTCAATTAGAAAGGACGTTTTTTACGTTTTATTTTTTTACATATTAGTCCATAGGCGTAGCGAAAATAGCTTAGAAATAGAATAGAAATAGATTTATTTTAGATATGATAGAAAATTCTAAAAATTATTTCAGGGCGGTTGGAAAAAATGTCAAATTTACAAAATTATGAGTTAAATATTCTTTATTATCTTCTTATATAAATACGCAAAATATTATAATTTTAAAGTTTATCTACCATAGCTATTCTATTAGTCATCTTCTACACAGGTTAAAAAAATATTCAATTTTGATAATAAATTTTTGGTATAAATACTTAATATTTCATAACATATTATGCTTTTGATTGTGTAATAAATGGTTAGTAATAAAATAATAAGTGAAATAATTGGAAAAAAGATTAAAATCTATTCCATAGCAAAATCATCAGGTACAAAATTGATTTGTTTCTAATAAATAATCCTTGGCTGCAGAATTGTTTTTCAAATATGTCGTTTTTAATGCATATGCTTTCATATGGTATCAAAAAATTGTCAGAAACTTCCGGGTTCTAAACAGCATTTATACCATGTATATATATATATATATATATATATATATATATATATATATATATATATAAACTATTAAATACAAAACTTAAAGTAATAGACACCATGAAATAAAATATTGTAATTCATGTTTTTAATTTGGCTTAAAAAAAGGTTAATACAACTATCGTCATATGGACATTGTAGCTGAGATGGTAATTTTTTTTTAATTCATGGTAATTTTTTTTTAATGCATCGGAAACAACCATTTATGAGCGCTTCTCAATGTAGAACGACCAGTGAAAGAAAAATGTTGTTTCGCCCAATCTAAAAATGTATGAGAAATTGAAAACTTTTTCTCTTTTGCTATCTTATCAATAAAAATTGGATCATATTAAAAAAAATGAAATAAATTTTTTATCACTTTTTTGAATTTTAAATTAGGGCATTCAGTTGTTAGGAATGAATTTCCATAATTTGCCCCTCTTTGGCTATTTTGGCGAGGAATGACTTTCAAGAAGCCGATTTTCATGTAATAAGTGTGCGAAACCACCCAACTGTAATCTATTTGAATTATAAATGAAGGTTTGGTCAATTTACATCAAAATTAAGAGTTTAGAAAAAATTTCGCAAAAATAAAATGTTCCCTTAGAAATATAAATGAACACTCAACAAGTTTTATTTTTAAAAGTTGAGAATATTTTAGATGTATTTAGTCTTTGCTAATTGCCCTGAAAAAGTTGTAATACAACGAAACCTAGGTCGTGGTAAAGAACTTAAACAAAGTAGAAATAATACTACATCACGTAGTTTCATTTAATTGTGAATGAATGAATTTCTACAAAATAAACCCCTAATATTGAATACATTATAAGTCTTGGTTTTTATTTATCTCATTATCATAAATCACAAATAATACATTTTATTCACTACCTACTCTTAAAAATATGTACCACTACACCCGCAACTTTACGAAATTAAGCATAATTCTCAACAATATTGTTAGAGTTTATTAGTTATTTATTGTCATTCTTCTGTTATATATTTTTAAGTCGTCGAGTCGACAAAAAAATTCAGTAATAAAGCGAGCAAACCGTTCATAGTCTGAAAAAGGAGTTCTTCTTCGGAAACGATTTATATGTTTACATTGAGCTGAAAGTCTACAGTTGCAAACGCGATGACGCTGATTGCATGTAACAATCCATGTCTATTAATTTACTCTAATATATATATATATATATATACATATATATATACATATATATATATATATATATATATATATATATATGTGTATATATATATATATATATATATAATGTGAAACAATCCATATCTATTCATTTATATATTTATTTAATCAGATAAATTAATAAAATTCAAATTAATAGAGAAGGACGGAAGGGTAGCTCGAAATATTTCTACTAATTAATCATATAATGCGCACACGCCTATCGAGAAATTGACAACGCACAACAGGTGCTTAGGTTCCAAATTTCTCTGTTGCATCATGACTTCCATTATAGATTTGATACTAATAATTATTAATTCTATGGCAATTCACTACATTCATTTTTAAAATAGTTTTTTCTGCTTTTTTCCCTAAATTTATGGGAGAAAATAGGACTTTCTGGAATTTGTTTTTTTTTCTTCAAAATTTACTGTCAAAATATAGAAATTGGTTAATAAATTAAATGAATTTTATGTTAAGCTTTAACATTGAAGTTTTTCTTTGCGTAGATTTTTCTTTGACGTAAATATTTATTTTTAATGCGCTCAAAAAGGATAGAAATCGTTGAAATGTTTTTTTAAATATATTACATTTTCAGACCAAAATCTTGCTAATCGAGTATACAATTATAATTTCAAAGTTTCTTCTACCAAACAAACTGAGAAGAAAATTATTGAAATATTAGAATAATTTCGAATTATAATTTTATGCCATTTGATATCGGCTAACAAATTTCTATGTATCTCTAACTAAGTTCAGTATTTTTTAAAATTTAATTAAATTTAAATTAAATATGATACATGAATTTTCGATATATCAGCAGGACCGTGTTCACGGTAATTCCCATTATTACTCTTAACATTTTCCTTCAGCTCAAATATTTCGGTACATTTCATAATATATAATAATTATTTTTAATCATGGTATATCTATAAATTAGGTTATGTAACACTCAGTTATAACGCTATACATAACAATATTTTGTAAGATAAAATTATAGTTTGGTAAAGGCAATAACAAAAATATTAGGCAACGAATTCCAAAAATTACGTGTCTGAAATAAAATTCTTTGTAAGATGAACGAAATATGTCACCATCGTTTCACATTAAAAAAACAATATATTTATGTTTATGCTAATGTCAAAATGATGAAAGTATTGCGTTAATATCCGGGAGGGCGTCGACCAGAAGTAAATAAAGAAGGGTGCTTTTGAAGAAGTAATCATAGGTTACTTTTGAAGAAGTAATCATAGCAGAGTGTGTATGTTTAATATATATATATATATATATATATATATATATATATATATATATATACGTACACAGATAAGTACGCGTCAGTATCTCGTACGTCTTTGTAAAGCTTAAGAAATTTAAAGAGGAAATCTAACAGACTAGAGATTGTATACTACTCATTAGAATGAATATGTCGATAAGTTTCCTGGTTCAGAAATCCATTTCGCCTTTGAATTATGCTGTACAAAAATTTGAACCTTAAAAATCTGTTCCACCCTCGAATTATACTACGGAAAAATTTGAAACCATGTCCTTCAAAAACTAAAAAAAACTAATTAGATGGTAATAGGACAAATCGCGGGCTTTTTGTATCGGTGTATAGATACTGTGTATCGGTGTATTGTTTTTGGTTATAATCGAAAAGTTTAAGACATATTTTTTCTGTAATCCATCTAGTTTATGAAATATTTAAAATTTAAGTTTGTATGGAATTATAATTATACATCATATGTAAGTAGTGATAATTATCACTATTCTAACGTGAAATGTCTTGTCCAATATCGTGATGAGAGATGAATTTTCATTTAACTCTTGGGAAAAATGTAAAGTAAAAATGTAATATCCCTAAGATCAACCATAATTTAAGTTTTTCCACCGATAAAGACTAAAGGATGGTTTAGTCATTATTCCGTTAGATTAATTGTAGTTTAATTTCGTTAAAAATTTAATTTATAGATCATTTTATTGGCGGTATTGAATGATGCATTTCCTCTTCGTATATTAACCGCGGCCATATGGCCGTCTGGTTATCAGCTATTGGAGATTTTTTTTTATATAATTAATTTAGATTTGTCATTCTATCGAAGTGAATAGGCATATTATTTCCGTCGTTGTTAAGAAAATAATTTACAATATTAATAAGTTATTATAACAAAAGAGCTATATTGTCAGTTAATAGGTGTACATTATTCACTAAGTAAAATAAAAATGATGATTCCCTTTTTTAAGAACCTTAACAATAATTTCCAACACCCTAACATCATTGATGCCAGAGCATGCTGTTAGCGCAAACGTAAAAGTGGAAGTGCCTTCATACAATGCCATATATTATATTTCCCTGTTTAATAGTAATATCTTGCCATCTCGTTACCTTGGAAAGTTATAAAACCCCATCCTTACTTTTTGCGTAACTGTCTTTTGTATCATTATGCAAAAGAAAGGATTAGTCAGAAAAGTCAAATTCACGTTTGTGTCTCTGGGGAGGCTTTTTGTGGGTGATTATTACTTTAATTAAAGTGAATCAGAATCTGGCGATACTTATATTCTGGGGAGCAGTCTTAAAATTGGAGCGTATAGCACATTAATCCCTCAAAAAATAAGTGAGATTTAAATTTTCCCTTCATACCAAAGAATCTTACAGGCGTCACTTCAAATGTCTAAAAGTTATGATTTTGACCGGTGCGTATATTTACCAAAACGTCATTCATGCTTATAAAACTTGCATAATATTCCCTGTATTTTGAAAACTGTCAATATAAGTAGGGAAACACGTTGGTAACTCTGAAATAAATGTTGGCTAAAAAATCAAAAACAGTTCAAACTCTAACGTTCTAAGATTTTTAATGAGATGCCCAATAGTTCATTTTTGTCAGTTCGTATGTAAAAAGAAAAATTTACGGTGTAACCAATTTTATCTTACCAAACTTACTAATAGTTTGGTTACTTATATAAATAAAAAGATTTCAAAACTTCTCCATATCGAGACTTGCGACATGGAAACAAAGCTGTAACATTTTCTCCATTTTAAATGTACAAAATAGCTGCAAACATGGAGACGAAATTAATAAATGACATCGTCATAATTGCACATCCGAATGAGATGAATTGCAAGGATGTAAAAATGAAAATTTGCACGGAAAAGCACTCTAAAGTTACCAATATTCCGATGTGCGTCAATGTTCAGAAATAATGACACGCGATATCAAACTTGTTCCCGTAGCCACCGAGTCACCGGCATATATTTGGTCTTTATACCAACTACCGGTAATATATTTTTGCAATTCAATCGCTTTTGGGCGTAAAAGAGTTTTCTTTTGCTGGATCGACGTTCCTGTTTATTTCGAGGGAACCTTATTGACGTGGTAGAGTTTAATGAAAATGTTATGTGATCAATAAAGATAATTCTCAGGTTTTTGTGGGACGTTTTTGATGTCTACCAAACCTCATAATTTGTCTGCAATACCATACGAATTGAATACGTATTCTGATATATAATATTTATAATTAATTTTCTACAATGTGTTAACTAGTTTTATAATATGACAATGGTAATAATTTAACAATGTACTTATGTCCCAGGAACATAAATCTAGCCTTTTTATAGTTATGTCTATATTTATTTTACTATTTAATTTAGTAATTTATTCATTTTAGGAAGTATAATCAAGATATATACACGTCCAATCTTTGTATATGAAATGATAAGTCATCTAGGAAACCCGTCAACATACGGAAAGCAAAATTGTGACTCACGACATTGATCACGGGGTTCATTTGTCCAATAAACACTACAGTTAAATTTTACAAGAAGTTTTATAATTTTTTTATAATGTCTTGTTACAAAAAAGAAATTGTAAGAAAAAACGAAAAAGGAAAAAAGTAATTATTAAATAAAATAGCGTTATTAAAAAACAAAAAGCAACCTAATTACTATTAATCGTTAAAAACCAAGTTTATTCGTGGGAATGTAAAATAAAATACGATATTATATTAAAATAATATTGTAATTTATTTATGAATGAATGAAAATAAGAAATACTTGCGATATAAAACAATAATAATTTTATTATTCAAATTAGTAAGTCAAAATTTAATAATCCATAAACTTTTCGAAAAAGTACTGAATAAATTATAAAAGTAAATAAATTATCTGCTCCTCATGTCATTCATCTTAAGGAAATATCATGTATAATGAAGATGAACGTTTAAAATAAGAAGAGAAATAACGAAAATACAATTAAATAAATAAAAAACTGAATTAAACATAAATTGGTATGAACAATATGTAATTCTAAGTTACGGTAAAATAATATTTTTACTCATATTAGTAAGACAAAATTTAAAAATACACTGATTATTGGAAAAAATTACTGAATAAATTAGAAAAATATATAAATTACATGATCCTCATGAGATTTAATAAAACAGCATATGTATAATGAAGATAAACGATTATAGTACAAAGAGTGATAACAATATTAAATATTGAATATATTTGGCGTTAATTTTGTAGAAATTAATTATAAGTTATAAGTTAATTTTGTAGAAATTATTTGTAATATGACTTCCTCATTTATGGTATCGTGGGCAAATTTCAAGATTTATAGATTTTACTACACTTAAAAAAGTTGCATGAAAACGCGACCATAAATAATATTAAGTATTTATTTAAAACGTAACATATTCACTAAACACTAACACGTACATTAAATTCCCTCATATTGAATAGGGACTTCGATTTAGCAATACATAACATTTTACGGCTAAAAGCCATTGAATCGTGTTTTATCAGCGGCTGATATAAAAAAAAAATAAAGGCCGCGCTTCGCGGGTCGAGGACAAATTACATTCTGAATGCGTCATTTCCGAATATTGACGGACGTCAGAATGTTGGAAACTTTCGAGCGCTTTCCCGTGTTAATTTTAATTTTTTTTTGTTTTCTGTGTATTCATGTCACTCGTGTACGCAACTGTGTCGAGGTCATTTATTAATTTCACATCCATATTTCTAGCTATAAAATGTTTGTTGTTTATATAGGCATATAGAATTTTAAAAAAAACACTATAACTTGTGTATATGTTGCAAGTTGCAATATAGGTACCGTTTTAATTTCATTGTTTCTATGAGCTACATAAATATTAGTAAGTTTGATAAGATGAAATGAATAATTTAACAAATGATATATAAAGTATGTATTGCTTGAGATATGATATTACGTTGCTGATGATAACAATAAACTCATTTTCGGTAATTCTAGTCAAGTAAAGCCATATATTTAATCTTCATCTAGAACAGCACGACAACGTTTTGTAGAATGAGAAATATTTTCTTGCAATTGAAAAATATTTCGTAATTTCGTAAGTTCTTTGGTGAGAAAAAATTAAATTGGAAATAAAGGCACAAATGACGCATGTTAACAACGCTACAAGACCAGTTTAAAGACTCTAAAGTTCTGGGGTAGATTGCACAATATTTAAAACCGATCTAAGTGCCAACCGGACTTGCCTGAGGAGGATTCCGCACCTATGTTTTTAGAGTCAAATGCACTATCGTACAATGGATACATATTTCTTTATTTAAATAGCAAAATATGGATTATTTTTAAGAGGAAACCAAAATAAAAAATAAGCAATTCAACACCTTAATTTTTTCTTTTAAATTTTTAATTTTCCATTGATCCATATAACGCAAAATTTATTTGAGTGGCTAAGCTGAATACATTATGTAGCATCCGTTTGCTACTACTGACATTATTGCAAAGTTAACATTATTGCAAAATATATTGCAGTAGGTATTTTTCCGAATTTTATAATTCAATAACTTAAAATAAATTAAAAATTATTTTGACAAAGCGACTTGGACGAAAGGCTAATGGAGGAAATGACAAAGAGGTGTGCCGAAAAGATAAATATTCTCTGCTTCTGCAAATGCATACAATAGTGAATGGTGTATTTTATTAATTACAGTAAACCTATCAAAAACAAAGAGAATTTAATCCGACAAGATTTCACATTGTTCTAAAATGCGTTGACAGTTAAAATTTCATTTAAAGACATATCGGATATGTAATATTTTGAAAAAATTGTTTGTAAAACTTATAAGAACTAATTTACTGTAAGCTTACATAACAATATCTGCACCGTACACTTTGTAAATGAAACCTAAATTCTTTTGCTGACCATTTGAAACTCTTTTTGGAAATAAATAATTGTAGCGATTATGAGATCCTTCAGATGGACGTCGGCTCTCTTGTCAGTCTGAAAAAATAAACTTCATTTATGTATCAGTAAATGTTTAGTTATCACCTATTCTCGTTACCAAGTCCGGATCACGGGTGATTGCCTTGTTTGGTGTCCAGCTTACGCGATCATATTACTGATACTTGCAAGGTTTTATTTAGGACACTTGTATTTATTATGTGGAATTATCCAGAATTCCATGAAATCAACTGTATTATGGGTTTGTATAACATCCTGATTCGTAGCGAATGAGAAACGAATTTAGTTATTTGGTGTACATATATGAAAATTTAGGTCATTATCTTTAACTAAAACTCAAAAAATATTGTTTTTATTTCGTTATTTTAAATTTTACGGCTTTATTTTGGGCACGAAAAACGAAAATAATGTAACGAATCTTCTTCGATTTAAACAAAACGAGTAAAAAAGTATAATTTCATCGACCCATTTTTCTCATAAAATGTAACAACAAATGTAATTTAAATAATGCAAGAACGCAAAATGCAAGAAAAATTAGTTTGCACGTAATGAGAAGCAACGTAAATAGTCCCTCTAATATAGCATAAATAGGTACCGAGAATGAACTTGGTACGCGCAACAAAAAAGAAGTTTCGCTTCAAGAGGGTGAAACTTGTTCTGCTGATTGATGGATTGCGATCCCGCTCGAATTGGCGGCCGGGTATTCCCAACCGTGGCCTTGAAGTGAATCAATCAGTTTAAAAGAAATGTCAGTCAGCGACGTGCTTTCCACGAAACCATCTCGAAATATATCGTCGGACCAAATTGAGTATCCAATTCACACATTAGTTTCGATATTAAACAGGTTAGCTTGGGCGGCTTGCCCAGTGTGAATAGTGAGTTTGTGTCGGTGTGGAAGTGGACGTTTTTGAATGGTCAAAGTTGACGTAGGTTTTCAAACGTCCCTTTATTAATAATAATCCATACGATACGTTATTTCGGGGGTCAATAAAATTTATATTTGGTAATGGATCCTAAAAATTCTAGCTGATTATATTAGTATTATTAAATATTTTCCGAAGAAATTCATATTTAACATAAAAAAGCTATCACAAAACCATGCAGTAATTTGTTATTTTCAATCAGCTAATAAATTTATAAATCGGACACTTGCTGTGCATTATTTTAAAAACCATAAATGTAAAAAGTGTACGAATTGTTTTATTTATTATGTTTTTGCACAAAACATATAATTAATTTATTTTAATGTGAAGATATGTGAAAGATTTACCTCATCAAAATTATAAGAAATAGAGCATCAATAAAATATTCCGATACTTGTTGCTGACTTGTTGCTATGTAAAAAACAACCATTTTTTTGCAATTGTTCATTACACAATTAATTAAAAATTTAATTTAAGTCATTTTGTTTCAATTGTTATTAAATATGAGATCTTATGAAATATAATTCGCTTTAAAAAAAAATTCAAATATTTTAAACTCAAGACAATCTCTCTTTTTTAATACGTATTTTGACAATTATAAACATTTCCCGATTTATTCCTCGAATCTATATCTACCCCATATTCATATTTCATCGGTAGAGGAAATAAGAGCTTTCATATCCGAAACTACTCAGATTAAGCTCATAAGAGTTTAAGTGATCTTGTCGTAAATTTGGAAAATAAGGGCATTGTTCAGGGTTGCACAGTGCATAATGTACGGTTACTATATGATCTGTAATTCAGCTTCTACGGCGATTGAATTTTCCTGCTAAATAACGATTTTAGATTAAGAAGAGTAAATAATTTTGTTTAAAATATTACCCATATACTGACATAACGTTTCTATATTTATAGTTTTTCACAATAGCCCCTATTTAAAATGAATATTGATTCAGATTTCTAACAATTTTGAATCGGAAAAATTTGTTCCTGATAGCAGATGCATTAATTTCATTTGTAATTTTCCGAATTCAGATTTTTTTGGGATTACCGAAAGGCATATCAACCATTTAACACATAGAAAGAAATATTATACTACTAAAAACTGAAAATAATTTTTTTATTTCAATTGAAATAAGTGTAAAAATACGAATATTACTTTTTCATGCCAATTAAATTTTGTTCAGTAAGCGAGTAAATACTAACATTGTTGTAGAAAATTCGTGCTTTTAAACCAAATTTTCTTAAAGTTACATAAAGATAGGTATCAAAATGAAAAGTATCAAAATAAATTTTAACCTAAAAAGTGGAAAAATAGAAAAAATTTATTTTTTTAGTATTTAATAGGTACATACGTTTGTTATCCAGGTATTTTTTTTTTAAATTATTACGTTGTTCTCATGATTTCAACTTTTTAAATATTAATTATAGAAAATGACATGCTAACAACTAACCACACAAACAAAATTTGAAATTCGAATATCAACTGTGATTAACGTAACGATAACAACGACATCAATGTGGTAGCCATTTTTATTAAAGAAAAATCCCAAAATCGGTTCGATTCTAAATTACCAAGTTTTTTAAGTTTATATATCCATCAAATGTTCCGAAACTAAATAATTCCTAAATCAAAAGAACACTCCGTCACATTACACCAAGAGTGTATATGTACGTAATACAGGTGTATTTTCTTGCATACTCCTTCTTATATCATTTTGAACCTAGATAATTTCCTACTTTCATAGCCTCCCACTGATGCTAGAATAAAACATTAAAATTTGATGAAAGTAAAAATACCAAATCACTCTCTACGTGTGTAGTCATGTGTTTCCAGTAATCCCAACCAAGTACTTATTCGTAGGTTTTGAGCCTTACACGCCCAGTTAACAACGATGTACTTAAGTTCAAAGTACAGTAAAATATTAATAAATATGATGATATCATCACTATCAAATGTGAGATTTGTTCTGCAAACGCGGTCACTATAATATCTTTTACCCCATTAGAATTTAAAGGCTAGTTTTATTAGTATGTTTGCAAAAATCATACATAGCCTATTAATTTGTGGGTAAATTATTAGGGAACACACATGGTAAAAATAGTAAATTTCTATACTACATTGGTATGTGGAAAATTATGCCTTTTCGGATTTAATTTTGAAAATAGGAATCATTTTCGTCATATCCTTCAATTCATTAGTCATAGTCTTACAGTTTCCATTTATGGATTAGGGGGTTTCCATTTATTAGTTTATAATGTAGGTATATGCAATTTGGAGGAGAAAAATTCATCATTCATGTGAAATGGGAAATAAAAATTTGCGAGTACCTCGTCGAATTTTTAAAATGAAATAAAAGTAGAATCTACCATTTTTAAAGTGCCAAAGCCAACATAGAAATTCATGTTCTTTTGCCATGTCCATCGCTCTGTCCGTCTGTATGTCACAACGATTTTACTTGCAGAAACTTAGAACTATAAAGTTATAGCGTACCTTCATGTATAAAACAGAAATTTGACATGGTTTTGTATATTTATAACACCTATAAAGTTTGATACAAAATCATAGAAAAATTAATATATATCTCCCCAATATAAAGTTGCTAGCTACTCGTTTTAGTCACAAGATGTGTAAGGTATCACTGAATAAGCCTTTCAAAAATATTGGAGATATGTCGGAGTCAATTTAAAAAAATATTAAGCTTTAAAATGGCCCTTTTTGTTACAGCCAAATATTTCCACCCCGGCCATCTAAACTACTATCTTTGAATATGTAAAAAGTATTCATAATATTAGTATGTATAACGAAATCAAAAGGAAAATCATCACAACTATGTAAAATCTACTTGCAAACTGCGAGTAAACAGTCGACCAGTTGGTGTGAGATATCACTTGCTCTGCGAAAATTTATACAAACTCAATACAGATCACTTAAATCAACTTAAAAATAACTTCGTATTGTGAAATGTATATTTATTACGTCTGCAAAAGACATACTAGGCAATATATTTATATATTTATGTAGTGAGAAATAATAAAAATATTTGTAAAAAGTTTAATAAAAATACTACGTACACTTAAATATTAATTTATGAACCTATTATATTTTTTTATATTATTTTATTAACCGATTATGTTTATTATTAAATTTAATTAATCATATTTATTTTAAATAGAGATCAATTTCAAAATAATTGGACCCTGTACTAAAAAAAATAATTGAGTCTTTTCAGGTAACACGATTCAAATATCTACTATTATAAATAGGTTTAGGATTTCAATTTATATTTATTATCAGTTTTTTTAATGTAATTCTCCGTAACTTGAGGCAGTGTTAGTGTATTAAAAAGCAACGTAGAACTTGACGCTTTTCCTAAATAAACAATTAATATCAAATATTGTTACATTATTTTGGTAAAATCCTGCAAATATTTAAGCACGTCACCAAAAAATGCAAAATATTCTTCGACTAATCGTCCTAATATTTTATTTTTTTATTAATTTCACGTATAGAATAATGGGACAATCAAACATCCTAACAGACTTAATGCGTAGTCTTAGACGCTGAACATATTATTCTTGTTGTTATCGTGTCTATGGGTTTATGCTAAATGTCTCCAAAAGACTTGATGACAATAATCGCAAGTTTTGGAGCTTGATGGCGGTGGAGGCGAGTTGGAAAAGGGAAGTAATAATGGATGTGATCCGGTGTTAGTGGAGTCTGGGGACAGTTCCTGCAAGTGGGATAGGATCTTGAGATATTCTCTGAGGATATTTTCACGGCTTTAAAATATCCTGTACGGAGTCTTGCTATTGCAGAAAACAGATTAGATTTTACGAATGAATTGTTATTGTATTTGAAAAATCGAAAAATATTACGAATCCTTCTATTTCAGGCAGTGATAACTGAATTAATTTTAGAAAGTCATGTTCTTGGGGATAAAATTAGTGGTATTCTTAGAAGTATACTTGTTGGCATATTCCCTCCATTTAAACAAAAAGTCAAGCCCTTTTAAAAAATAATACAAAACTTTTCTAAAAGTTAGTTTTGCTGTATTATTAAACATTTTTAAAATCCCCTGTTGTACTAAAAGTTTCAAGAGCTTAAACCTTATGAGTTTGGTGACTACTCTATCGTTCTCTGGAAAAAATTGAGTTATTCGGCAACAGCCATGGTACTGTGTACCGTTGCTCCAATCTGCTCGAAATAATATCATATCCCTTTTCTTTGTAAAGGAATTAACTTTGTCTCCAACGACCCTTTACGATTTTTTCATGATGATTTTTTTAAGGAGATGATATTCCCATTATTTCTGTAGTTCTCCTGATGGAAGAATTTAGATTTTCTACAAATTTATACAAAGCCTCCTGGCTTAAGGCCACATATCTTGGAGGAATAGTTTTTGCTTATACTATATCAATAACGTCACTGCTGTATTTCAAGTATACAATATTTAACTATTAGTTTGGTCTCTGAGAACCCTATTACATTTTCTGCGATTTCTGGAAGATTTTAGAATTTTTGGGATATTTTTAGAAATACATAGAAGGGGGGCTTCGGGTGCTCGATCTTCTGTTCAGTGAGAATGAATCTATTATACCTAAAATACACTGTACAATATTTGGTTGCATTGTAAATTTCTTCGTAGCGCTAAAAGCTTCCATACGTATTACTTGAAACAACGTACAAAATACTCTGAAATCATTACCTGAAAATGTGTCAAAGTCAAATCACACAAATACCCTTAGATCTTCAGCTTGTATTCTGTGAAATCAAAGATTGAAACGCAGGTAAAACAAAAATTTTAAATCTACCTATTATTTGACGTCGCAAATTAAAATAACATTGAACTTAAATATATCATATTCATTCATGTAACTGCAAAATGTAACATTATATTATTACATTATTGTCGGAGTATTGCAGAATATATCTACTCACATATTTGATCACTTCATATAATGAATAGAATGAAGTAACTATTATATTAATTAAACAGAACATGTCTTGGTAATAATAATAAATTCAATATAAAAAAGTCACATACAATCGCTAATAAGTGAGTTGTCTCTGAAAGCATAGTGTCTGTTCATTTAAAATTAATTTTTCAAAAGAATCAATGAATGACTTTATTTAGAGGAATAAAATTGTATGAAGAAAATTATATTATATAGGTTATGTATACTATATATTTACACTTGCATAATTTCTTTGGTTTGAATAGCCTGTTTAAGTTCACATTTTCGTTATATTATCTTTTATTAAATATCTTCTCCTGTTTTAAATACAACAAATACCTTAATTTCATCTAGTAGAATCCTGGCTGTGATTAACTGAAATCTACATAAAAAATGCTCAAAACTTTCCTTTTCTCTTTTAGTTTTATCTCAATATATTTATGTATTTACTTCAATTCACAGTTCATTCCTAGCGACAGAAAGTTATACAGTGGAAATTTTTCCACGAGCTTTATGAAGATAGAATTCTTAATTAAAATAAACGGAGTTACGAAAAGTTAATATATGTAATGAAAAGTTAATATATACTCAACTTTCTCAAAATTTTCCGAATTCTTTCGACCAATGAAGACGATCGTAGGAAATGTGGATTTCTATTAATTTTTGTAACTATAGGATAGTTACAAAAATTAATAGAAAGGATTTGTATTAAGAAATGGGCAATGACTATGTATACCTCTGCTCATTGTCATCCTTTATAATTATTGACTATTTGTTTCGACACTGTATATCTTAACAATTTCCATTCGAGATCTTGAATTTCTTATAATCGAATTACATGCGATATAATATATGTTTTCGATAAAAATGATAAGATTCTCTAGTTCACTATTGGATATCTAAAAATACCATACGACGAAAGGACATTATCCATAAAAATATTTTCATAAAAGCCTTACTGTGAATGATGTATTCGTTTTGGTGTGGTTGTATGTGTAGGTACTTATATTACCATAGTGAAAAAATATTTTAAAATCTTTCTCTCTTTATATATCCATAAATAACTATATGTTCGTGCGTCTGTGCATGTGTGCGAGCGTGGGTGCGTGTGCGTGTGCGTGCTTGTGTGTGTGTATGTGTGCGCGTACTTGTTTGTGTATATGCGTACTTGTGTGTATGTGTGTGTGTGTCTGCCTGTGTGTGTTGCGTGTGATTGAGTTTGTGTGTGTGTGTATGTGTGAGTGTGTGAGTGACATAGACCTTCTTGCAGACATATCGCTAATCACTTTGTCATAATTTCAGTATTATGGAAAAAGAAACTAAGAAAAGGTTTTATTATTTATCAGGTCATAGGCTCGTATTCAAATGGACAGAATATCAAGAACTATTGTACTGTATGTCTTTTGTGTATGGTTAAAATAATTACAAATACTATATATGTATATGTATATATATATATATATATATATATATATATATATATATATATATATATATATATAAATATATATATCTTGTTTGTTATTTTTTTGTGTTTACGTACACAATTTTTTTTTGTATTTTTAAAAATTGAGGTTAATATATTATCATGAAAAGCAATTAAAACAAGTTCAATACAGAAAGAATGGTTGTAATATTGATGTATATATTTCTTGGTCTATCCCACGCTTTATAAAACATGCACCTTTTAAAAACGAACACAAGGAAATCGTCAATCACACCGGGTACACGGCGCCCGCCCCAAAGTGCACGTGCAAACAGTCCGCCCATGGATACGTCCGTGGAACATAAAACATTACGACTAGTCATTGTAAGTAATGGGCGCTAAAGAAGCGACATTAATCCTTAAATACGAGGTTTATATTCCGTATTAATGTCCGTATAACTTTAACGTAAACCTTGCTCATTGTGGCGACTGTCGTTGTATGTAGTCAGAATTTATACAGTATTTATTTTATACTAAATAGTATAATTTTATGACAAATAGGAAATAATGTTTTTAGATGTTTATTATTTTCATTTAATGATTAAAATAAAATAATTATTTTTTAATATAGACTAATGACAATATTAATGTGGTGAAACAACAATTCCTACCATCGAACATGAAATTTCATATTTTTTTTAAATCACATACCCACTGGATTTACGTAACTTGGTCAAACATAGTATAAATAATTGAATGAGTAGAATAGCCATGGCCTTTTTTATGATAGCACTGAAAACTTAAAAAAAAAAATCAATTTTTTTTATTTAGGTGGTGGAAATTTTGCAAAATGCAAGAAAAAATCAGTATTTATTTGTCGAAATTTTGACATATGCAGCATATATCAATAAGCGTAATCAAGCATAAGCGTAATCTATAGATGTAACGCTAAATAAAAATATTTTGAGGATTAAGCAAATTTCGTTCAAAATATTTTGAACTTAACTTCACTTTCTCAGAGTCTAACTTTCCCGTGACTAATTTATGACTTTATATATTCAAAATGCCAGCTACACATTGAATTTAAATTTTCTAAGGAAATTGAAAGAATGCCCGAGGTTTTGATGATAAATGAATCAGTGAGAGGCCATAGTGGAAATGTTTCGGGAAATCCAAAAGCCATATAAATGAATTTAACATTACAAATAATTAAATATAAATATTATATTTTCTGAAATATAAAAATTATATTTAATTATTTGTAACAGAGTCTGCTCTGTATTCAATACTTTTGGTATTATAAATTACGAGATTTGCTAGACATAAAAAAGTCCTGAACAAATCCTGACAGTAATATTTGATTACCGCGTAACATAAAATTCCCTCAAAGTGAACCTCGCTCCAGCAAAATACATAATTTTACATTCAAAAGCGACTGAAATGCAAAATGTATTGATATGAAGAACGGCAGTTGATATGAAGACGAGATATATACTGCGGTACTTTGGGCACGGGAATAAATACCGTATCATGCGTCATACATGAATATTGACGGACGTTGGAATATTGGAAACATTCGAGCCGTTTCCCGTACGAATATTCAATATTTCGTACTTTATGGCAATATATTTCAATCAATTGTGTTATACTTTTATGACATAAAACAAAAATATTGTTATTTAGCTCGTAAATAATTAATGATAATGAAATAATAAAATAGCTGGGGGTTATTATAAATACGGTTGGTAAAATTTAAATCCAATCAAGTAATTAAATTTAAAAAATATAAATTTAAAATTAATTTAACAGGTGAGTTGTTCGTCATTTTATTTTACTGCTGGCTTTCAATTGTAAACCGTTTTCAAATTACACAAGTCTGCAATAAAAATTTTTTATTCAGTTGCATGAGATATTTTTGCTGAATTATATATTTTAAAGGTCACAGATTCTAAAAATGATCTATAAAATCCCATCACGTATAGATTCCATAAGATCCCATCACGTATAAATTGTTTGCCAACAAATTTCTAAAGAAAAACACAATATTCTATAATGAACCAAATATATTTATTTTCTTACAACTTATCAAAACGGTGTTTCTCATATTGATACACAATTTTAGATCTACTCTTTTTTCTAATAAAACCTTTCCTTTTTCTCCCTGATGCTTCTCCAAACTCATTTCCGGTTTCCTTCATTGGTTTCTTGATTGAGCATCCAAAAGTTTTCCGCCTACATATTGACATAAAATAACGGAAATGCTGATGAAATCTTTCATACTGTTCTCAACGGCAGGCTTCCAAGTTTTCAGGAAAATAGTCAATATTGGACGGTAAAAATTGCCTTTTAAGCTCATATTTCATCCTTGAGCTTCATATGTCGCCAGTATGCGTTGTACAATGGTTTTGTAGTTAGGGCCCTTAGTATTCCCCAAAAAATTGTGCATTATATTATTGAAAGTGTCTCACGCTTCTTTTTCCTTATCTCCCATTGTTTTCAAAAAAAGAGGATCAGTTAGAGACACCCTCTTTTAATTTGGCTTCAGAGAGTTTCGGGAACTTGGAACTCGGATATTTGAAACAATCCCCATCACTTGGTAGTAATTTGAAAAACTGCTTTATAAGCTCCGATTTAATATGAAGAGGAGGTGGATACTTTTTTCTGGCAGAACCAAGGTCGTATTGATGATGTTTTTCTCGTCGAGGTTAAACTGTCTCGATGAGGTCAGTTCTAATCCATTGTAGCTATCTGGCTCTACTATAAACTCTTTACTGGCCCAAAAACATGGTAAGTGTTTTGAAGTCTCCATAAACCATCCATTAAAATTTGATTTCCTTACTAATTTAGCCAAGTTATTATAGTTTTCTTTCACATGAACCGAGTATCCAACAGGAAGGAGATTCAAATATATTTTCATTGTGCAGCAAGACTGCTTTGAGGCTAGTTTAAGACGAATTAATGAATATGCGACATTCTGATGAATCATATTTTCTTTCAAAAGATTTCATTAACACCATTACAGTAAACCAAATTTCAGTGTAGCAAACAAAATGACGTGATGGAGTTTTTGTTATTTTTTTCGCTTTTACCAAGTTGAAATCTAAGGTACTGTATGTAAATCTTATGCAGTTTTTTATTTGCAGAACTGTGTTATGGCACTTCAACTTTATTATTTTCTCATACAGAATAGTAAAAAATTATCATTTAACAAAATACTATTATTATCATTAATAATAATTATTATACTATTTATCAAATAAATTGAATTTAGAATTAGAGTTCATTATTTTAAATACTTAGATGAATACTGAGCATTCAATTTAACATAAACATAAACACGTGTTTAACAATTTATTGTTAAATTTCTTAAAACATTCTAAATAAAGTTTAATTAATAATTAAAAGAAATGTATGTACTGAACATTTATTTTAATTTATTAATTTAATTATTTAACAAATTGTAAAGTAATAATTTATCATTTATAATGCAAATAAATATGTACCAAATTGGAAACGGTCTGGCAGATGATTCGCTTAAAATAGAAAGTCATCAAAAAAAGAAAGTGGTGGAACACTCATCTATCAAATAAACTACTTAAATATATGTTTAGTATATAAATATATAGCGGAAATAAACAATTGAATTCATTGGCAAATAGTAGCAAATAAACTGCAATTTAAAATATTTGCTACTGGTAGTTGTTACTTTGCAAAATAGCAACATCATTCACTAGGTCAGAGTCTAATGATGAGTTCTGGATATGATGAATGAAACTTCTTAACGGATGATTTAACGTCATTCAAGTTATTGGTACATTTTACTTGCAAAATAATTATACCATAGACCAGGTCAGTGTCTGATGATAATCTCTGAAGATGATAAATTCAACTCCTTAACGGACGGTAATAAAACAAACGTGATTCCATATATTTGCAACTGGTAGTTGTTACTTTGCAAGATCTGATGATGGACTTCGGACATAAAGAATAGAACTCCTCAAGAGCTTATAGTTAACCACTGGCGACTACTGCCATCGGTTGGCTTCTGTGTGTAATAAACTAACTGTAGATAAAGAGGAAATTATCTTTATATTAGTTTTGGCCCGCTACTATTAAAAATTGTATAATACTCTAAGATTATACCTAAAACCCAAAATAATTGGGTGTTAATGATAACGTGATCATTATATTACCAACTTAAAATAGTATTATTTTTTGAGTAGATGCCAGCACAGCTGATCAACTTAAACAGATACAAAATGTTATATTATAAATGCGCCCTTTAGTGTCATATAGTTTGAGTTTATTATTTATTATTTATATAGGCATTAAGATGTTACATATAAAATATAAATTAAGTGAAATTATAAATTTCTTTTAGTGGATAGAGATGGCACCGATTTAAAAAATAAGTAACTTAGCTATTTTTGTGAAAAAGGGTTTACACATTTTGAGTTAACAATTTTGTGAATTTTAGTTTACTTTTTGATTTTTCAAAAATTATTTTATTTTAAGTATCGTACTATAAACCACATAATAAGGTCACATTTTTTTATTACCTTCAAAATAGAAGATTGAAGTTATGAAAATCAGTGCGTATCTTTTTTCCTAATAACCTTCCAGACCGTGTCAGGAAAAAAAATTCTGCAAAAAACAAACAGTCGTATTACTGAATATTAATAAATGAAATTAGGAAAATATGTCCAAAAGTAATTAAGTAATAAAAATATCTGCCTGGGTCGAACCGAGGGTCTTACGCTTGTGAAGCATAAATGGTAAGCACTATACTGCGGAAACTGGTAACACACGCTTCGAAAAGTAAATTAAAATTCAAACACAATATAACCCTCAATTATTAGGTATTAAATATAGTATACACATACACATGCACACATGCACACACGCACACTCGAACACACGCACACACGCATATCCAGGCACACGCCCACATACGCACATATGCGCCCAAACATGTCCGCTCACATGTACACAAATATACGCGCGCACACACACATAAACACACGCACGCAGACGAACGAACCTACGCACGCGAACGAACCCATGCACACGAACGCACCTACGCACGCGAACGAACCCATGCACACGAACGTACCTACGCACGCATACGCACACAGGCATATCCGCACACACATATACGCACGTGTGTAAAGCGATGCAGTAATCACTAATCTAGCGACGCACCATCATCTAATTTAAGCACATACATCTAATTTAAAAACTTTCTGGAACCCCCAAAATAAATCATTTAGTTTATATACTTCAACTCACTGTCCAATTTGTTTATTAATTAACAGAAGACTCTGAAATTAAATTTAGATTTTTTTAAATTCTCATTGAGCAGAATATAAATAGCGATATACTCACTGGCGTTACTCAATTTATTCAATTGTACTGAAGCAATCGCAGAACCTGTATAAATATAAGTAAATACTTTGTACAGTGGTAATGGTACTTAACTTTACATTAACGACAAAATATGTCAGCCAGGACTTCACCTATTAAATTTCTCCTATTAGATTTACTGCCTATTAGATTTCTCCTTGTTCTTGTTTCGTCTCACGTAAGTATTATAAACTATTGCCATATATCCAGTTTATATTATTTTCAAATATCTATCGACTCATTTCTAATCAACTTATTATTCGCAAGGTTTTGAAATTATAGTATTAAATAAGTATTTTTAATTTCTTCAAAATCGATTGACATAAATGTAGTACAGTTACATTTATATATTTTAATTTATATTTTTAATTTATATAATTTTTAATATGTTATATATTTATGATAAAAAACTTAATATAGATATTATAATGAAATAGGACCTTATTACTTATGGTGTAGTGGACAATTTCTGAGATTAATACATTCCTCTATTGCCCAAAAACTTACATAACGCGATTATAAATATTGAAAATATTTGGTTAAAACGCATCATTTTCATTAAACACTAACACATCCATTATTTTCCCTTAATTTGAACTGGGATATCGATTCAACAAAATATAACATTTTATGGTCAAAAGCAATTGAAACGATTCAAATGTATATTGGCAGCGGTTGGTATAAAGACCAAATTTACACCGCACTTCCTCGAAGCGCGGTGAACTCGCGGAAACAAATTACGTATCGAGCTCGTAATTTCTGAGTATTGACGGACGCGACGTCAGAATATTGGAAACATTTTAGTGCTGTTCCGTGTTAATTTTTATTCTGTTTTTTATTTTTTATTTCCTGTCAATTCATCTCACCAAACAACGCAATTGTATCGAGGTCGTTTATTAATTTTATCTCCATGTTTGCAGCTGTCAAATGTTTATAAACTTAAAGTAGAGAAGGAGAAATGTTAGCGAAGTCAGCTAAATACAATTAGTTACGTTAGTCGATTTTCCTTTTTAATATAAAAACTGACAAAAAGGCAGAACCAATTTATACAACACTTAATTTTTGCTTGAGATGTGATGTTACTTTCACTAACGACGTTGACATAAAATATTCCAGAACGCCTCTACAAGTAAAGTTTTATTTTAAGCCGTATCTATAATTGCATGATAATAGAAACATTATTATTTATTATTTAATAGGTACAAACTTGCAATGGTATTACAATTTTCTTAGTTTCATTCGCACATTACATCATTTTGATGGAAGTTTTGTTTGACTGAATTTTCCCCAAGCAGAACTTTTCGCTTGGTTATCTGTCTGAACCTTTTTTAGTATTTTGGAATATTTTATTTTTGAACCAAAATTTTAATTCATTGAATTGTTAGTTAAGTAACTCCATTAATATGGGCGATTTAATAGACAGTTGGCGTATAATTACCTTTTAGGCGTTTAATGGATGAAACTTCAATTTCTCCGGCATAGCTTTTGATTTTGAACAGCTCTTAATTGTTTTAAAATTTTGCTTTATAAAAAATATACAACATCTTATTTCATTAAAAGAATCGGTCAAATACATGTAAATACGGATGATATAGGATTCCGTAGTTGTTTATGTAAAATTATAATTGTGAATTCTAATCAATTGTTAGCATTTGCAATTTCTTCACATTTTTGAAACACTTGACCATAAATTTAGATATATAGCTACTTCATTCAACTTTACACCTTGTAATTAATTTTGATCATAGTTAAATAAAACAATCAGCAAATGAGAAATGGATTGAATCTAGCTCTGAATTTTACCAAAATTATATATCGGAAACCTTTCTTTGTTGAGATTGGTATCGTTTCATGTACCAAGCTATTATGCACGAAGTATGAAGGTATTCACTACTTCATATAGCGCACGCATGTACCAACAAATGTTTTCAATCTCTAATGGTCCACATGCTTCATTTACTTATTTTGGTATAGGTGATATATCCTCCATCTCGACTTGTTCCTCTATTCGATTCGTTATTTTAGAGTCATGATGGTTGGGTATTTGTGTGATTCAGGATCAAGTCATTATTATAACAATTTAAATATTACTTTTTGTTGTTTTCTAATTATAATTTTTGAGTATTAGTCTCATATTTTTACATATAAACATATATACACAAACAAATACACACGCATGCACACGAAAACACACACACACTTTTTTTTATTACCTTCATCAAAGTATTCGCACTAAGCTGTAAATTGTTTAAGGCTTTTACTAAGAAAATAAATCGACAAATAGTGCAATAAATAAATAGATGTATGTTTTACTCCTTTGGTTACATAGAAATTAAAAATGACAATGACATGATAAATCCTTATGATATTTAATTCTATAAGTCAATTTAAACGACAAGAAAAATTTTAAAAAAACTTACAATTTACGTAACATGTTTGCAGCTATTAGAAGGGGAAGTGCGAAAGGAACTAGTTTGCATATAACGAGAGTAAACAGACACTTACTGCAATATAGCGTAAATAGGTAGCGAGCCTGAACTCGATCCGTACAACAGACGAAGTTTCTCTTCACGAAGGCGAAACTTCTGCTGATTGATGGATTGCGTTCCCACTCGAGTTGGCGGCGAGGTATTCCCAGTGGTGTCATTGAAGTGAATCAATCAGTGAAAAAGAAATGTCAGCCGGGTACGCGCTTTCTACGAAATCATCTCGAAATATATCGTCGAACGAAATTGAGTTTCGAATTCAGACATTAGTTTCGATATTAAAAAGATTGGGTTAGGCGGCTCGCGAAGTATGAATAATGAGTTCGGTCTCTGCGGATGTGGGCGTAATTGAACCGTCCACGATGATGTAGGTTTTTAGACCTCTTTGTCTATATATTCGCAAACACCGTAGGTCATAAACGATATAAAAAAATTCAGCATCTTTTAACATTTTTCAAGACAATTTGTCCTTTTTAAGACTTATTTCAGTTAATAGAGGAAAACTACTTGCATAATTAACGGTATGGATTCTAATCAAATTCTATTTGATAACCTCCATTATAATAAATATATTCGATTTGGACTCTTTTTCCTAGGCACATTATTTTAATTTTAGTTTTTCGAAATTAGGGTAATTTTCACAATCTCAAAAAAATGTTTAACCGCCACGACTTCTAGAAAGAAATTAATAGAGCAAAAACTAAAAAAAAAAATGTTTTCCGAATGAATCAAAACACTATTATTTCCGAACGAAAACATGAGAACCGCAACCTGAAAATCTGAAAATTGGACGAATTTGTTAAATCTGATAATGCGCTGCAGGAAATGAAAAAACTGCATACTGATGAGTTAAATATATATGAACTTCCATGGATTGGAAGTGAATAAATGTGTACCACTTATAACGTTGTCTGTTATTAGAGTAGCATTAATACAAAGCATCACAGGAACATGATGTTGTTTATCGAAATAGCCACAATATTAAAAATCTGTCAAGCACGAGTGGAACGAGGGTTCCGTATACGTTTAGACATTTACAAATATTTAATGGTACATAATATTCTAATTAAACTACTTATCAAATTTTTAATATTTTGGAACGAAAATATATTGTCTAGTATTTTGAGTATCTTTCATAGGCGTACATTTAAAGAAATTTTTTTTATGTAATATAAATTAACGGTTTTCAAATTTTTTCCTTTATTTGTGCTGTATATATTACATAAAAATGTAATTTTTTTATGAAATATTAACGGTTTTCAAATATTTTCCTATATTTGTGCTGTGAAGTTTTGCTATCTGACAAATTTCACGATTGCAGCTCAACAGTTTCAACTAGAACTGCAATATATCGCCTACCATATTTTTTTACAGGTGGAAATTAAAAAAAAAATATTTTTTGATTTGACGTAACTAAAACTTATCAATTTTCGGAGTTGGTCCTTTACTTTTGCTGTGAGACCTTACTTTTTGCCAAATTTCATGATTTTAAGTCAACGGGAAGTACGGTATGGGTTTTAATTTACTTGCGAGTTTCAGGAAATGCGGTAAAATTTAGGATTTTATTATTTGTTGAATTAGAAGATTAAATATTTTATAGCTTTAGGAAACCATAGACTTAGGAAACCATAGTATTTGATATTAATTGCAACTTGATACCTCTACGCGTACACGAGAAAAAGGATCTAGACAGACTGACTGAAAACAAAGTGATCCTGAAGGTGTTAATTTTTTTTTCTGAGGTACGAAACCAAAAAAAATAAATGAACAATCACATCATAAATTTCATCTCATTCTTCTATAGAGTAATTTTACTGTAGCTGCAAGCAAATCTTTTAACATTAAACTCATACAGATGTATGCCCCTGCCCAGACGAAGACGAAGTAGAGGGGAAATAATTTAATTCTATTATTGAAAAAATTCTAAGAATGGTAAGAATCATGAGATAAATATAAAAATAGGAGATTTCAATTCTAAAGAAGGAAAAGTAAAAGTGGATTCCACATTTGATGAATTCGATTTGGGTACAAGAAATTATCGTGGAAATAGACTTTTACAATTCTGCCCAGAACACGAATATGTAATTAATAATACTTTTCATACGTTATCACTACGCAAACTATTCACATGGAAATGACGTGCAGATAAATTTAACAATATTGTTAGAAATAAAACTAACTATTTTGTCGTGTATCATAAACATTGCAACAGTATTAAGTCAGTGATAAAGTACACTGGAGCCGTCCTAGGCTCTGTTCACTATTCTTTGATCGTGTCGTTATGAGCTAAATTACATAAAATTGAAAAACAATTTAAAAATATTATTTTACTAGGTACTGTTACGAGATAATGTAATTCATGCTCAAGTCAGTAATGCAATAAACGATGAATTACGAAAAATACCCCAATTTTTAACACAAGTCTTTTTGAACCAGAACCATGATTAAAAGAAGTAATAACAGATGCAGTGGCAAAAGTGAGCCAAGAGCACTTGAATTTGTTTGTAATCAAGAATAAAAATATTAGATAATAGTTAAAATACTAGACTCATTAATTGCTAGGCCTGATTAAAAGGCTAAAGACGCTTTAAAAAGGCTTAAACGCATCACATGAGATCGAATAAATGAAGCAAAGGAAAAATGGGTGAGAAAAAGATGTCATTATGGATATAAAGACCTGCAGAGGAAGCGATACGGTTTTAATATGTACACAAAGGTTAGGGAGTAGTTAGAAGAAAGACAGAAAACCGATATCACTTATAATTGACAACAGCGAAGAATTTCTACCTTCGTAAAAAGAAAGCTATACATCCAGGAGCATTGCATTAAAACCTATTTTGCTACTCTAAGCAAGTTTTCTTCATCTTTTAATGACTTTGGCTCTCTTGTAATTATAACAGAACTTGTGAAATTAGGAACGCAAAACTCGGTAAAAGTAATGAATCATATGAAATATCAGGTAATCATTTGAAATTAACTGACAAAGGTAACATAGAATATCTTGTTA